>CM024587.1:43967280-44567280 GCA_014182565.1 Eucalyptus marginata | reverse complement strand
ATTAAATTATGAAACTTTCTTTTCTATAGCAAGCAGACAGACTTGTGAGGAGAAAATATTAGGCACCTTAACAGCTCTATATCATTTTTACTTTGAACCACTCAGCAGTTGACAGTTGTCCAGGCGAGTCCACATCATCTCAATTCAAACTAGCGCGGGCGGAGGGCAAAGCGTTCTCTCTCCTCTTTATCTTCTCTCTCCTCTTTACCTGCTCTCTCTTCCTCCTCCTCCAACGCTCAACACTCTCTTTGCACTCTACCCCGACGCATTGAACCTTCCCGTCTAGCGCTTACTTCAACGAACGTCACTCCCTCCCGACGACGGCCTTTCTGTCTCCACTGGACGGCCTCATCCTCCTAGCTGCATTATCTCGACGCACTACCGCGACCTCTTTCTTCCCAAATCGTGCTCTCTCTCGACGGTCGATGTTGCTCGCCTCTCTCCGTCCCCCTCGACTTGCGACCAAGAAGCAATCACTTCGCCCTCTCGTCTAATCTTCCATTGATGACTTGCTGTCCGCTCTGCTCGAAGCGGTCCCTCGAGAAGCGCTAAATCTGCAACCGCAAGTCAGGTTCGATTTTATTTCCCGAGTTTTTATGTTTGCATCTTTGTTTTGGAGGAGAAAGTACTTAGAAGCTCACTGGTTTATTGCTTCTTATTCTAAGTGCAGCAACACGAGAAAGCTTGGCCTCTCCTACATAAGTGAACATTTTACGGATGAAATTTCTTTAGATTATTCGATTGGCCCTGTGGACTCTTTGTCTGCTGATTATGGATCCATATGAGGTTGATTTTTTTCTTGCCTTGAACTTATTTATCTGTGTTAGTCTTCAACCAGGGTAACATCCTCATGCCTCTTATTTCTACTAAGTTTGCAAATATATTTCTTCCACCAATGGCATCTTTTTAAATTGCTTCTAGTTTTTCCTTAGCCTCTTTTGTAATGTCATTTTTGGTGTAAAAATATGATTTCCATTTTTTCTTCTTGTGCTACAATTTTTTGTGCAATGTGTCTTGTTTCTGCTTTTTTATTTAATCCTGGGCTACTCTTTCTTGTTGATGTGTTTGTCTTCATTTCCTGAATATGGGCAACTTTTTTAGGTCTTTAGAGTTGTGTTTTTCATAGCTGTTAGCGTGATCCCTTGACTAGATTCATGCTCGCGAATTTGTTTTATATTTGTTTCACAAGCATTCCTAAGTGTTCTTCTATCCTGTCATGCTTCTTTTCTTTGGGTGGGTGTTGCATTTCTCAATCCCTCTCTGATTTGTTTCTCTTGCTTTATGAAATTTGTCACCTAAAAAAGTTGCCCATATTCAGGAAATGAAGACAAACACATCAACAACAAAGAATAGCCCAGGATTAAATAAAAAAGCAGAAACAAGACACACTACACAAAAAATTGTAGCACAAACTTAAAGAGGCCCATCTGCATCATATTTACATACATATATATATATATATATATATATATATATATATATATATATATATATATTTATATGTATGTATGTTAACACACCCACTCCCCAGAAGAAAAAACGGAAATCATATTTTTACACCAGAAATGACATTACAGAAGAGGCTAAGTGTGACATCCCGATTTTCTAATTCTGTTTTCAATTGAATGAGTTGGGCTTTTCATCGACGCACCTATAGTTCTATTCTCTGAGCTGATCACTCACAAGATAACTAGTCTATCTGGTGAAGCCGTTAAAGGATTTTAACGCAATAGACTTGAGAATTCGACTAGAAATCGACTGCTCAACCGTGCTAATCTACAAGGGTCAATATGGCACTGTTAAAATTGATCAGAGATCGGAGATAGGTCGGTTCGACTGAGGTATGTGATTAAAGTGTGGGTGATTCCACCTAATTGCAAAATTCTCGTTGAACGACACTAAACTGATTTTTCTGTCATTTCCGTACCCTATGCCCGTATTTGAAACCTCGAGATTTTCACGACAACTGATAGTTGCCAATGAATTGAATATGCATAATGTGGCTCAAAAATAATCGACCACGGGTCAATTGCATTAAAAATTCCTAAAAGCTACTCGGTAGATTAAGTCACGTTAAAATCGCGCCCGGTTGAAATTAACCGCGAATTTAAACCCGATTTCAGAAATTGAAAGTTCTGTCATGTCATGATTCATTTTAGGAACGTCGACTCATCCTCCGAAGATTTTTCTACAAACCCGAGTTTTTGGCGAAAATCCAAAGTTGGGTTATTTTGGACCGGGAAAATTAGAGGGCCGTTTTTGGGTGATTGGGGTTCAAGTTGGTTCATTTGGCAAGGAAAAATGTGGATTGTGATGTGGGCACCTTGGCTGAATTTTTGGGCTTCAATTGGATTGATTTGAAGAGGATTTGAAGTGAAATTGGAGGGGCAAATGTTCAAATTCGTAGGCCTTGTGGGGTGCAACATTTGGGCAGCCATCTTGACTTGCCAAGGAAGATTTGAGAGAGAGAAATGGGCTGTGGATATGGCTGATCATGGTGGGGGCATGTGATGAGTGAAATGGATATGTTTGTGGACTTTGGAGGCCAATTGGTGGTCCCCCTTCAGCTGAACACTTCTTCTTCTTCCTTGGCTTCACTTTATCCATTGTTATGTCTTTTGAGAGCTCAAAAATCCAGAGAACCAGCCAGCCAAGCCAGCCAGCCTGTCGATCGCCTCCCCTGCCGCCGCCATGCACCGTCACACCGCCTGCAAGCCGCGCCGTCGCCCGCGCACTCGTCCCACACCTAGTCGCCATTCCAGCGAGCCCAGCTCGCTGTCTCGAGCCCCTCTGCCGTCCAGCAGCCGTACATCGCCGTCCAGCTCTGCCTGGTCCGCCGCTACCTCTTTCCTGTGCAAGCCGCCCCTTCGACCGGTCCCTACAGCCCAAGATCAAAAGCCAAAGTTCCAGCAAGAGCTGAAGCTTCGTGAGGCTTTTCCGGGCCCGTTCGGACCTCGCTAGGTGTCGCCGCAGGCTTGTTTATCGCTTGCCTCCGCGTCGCCGCCGGTGAGTTTACTCACTAAACCTTGCTTAGGAGGTTAATTATGCTTAAGGGTTGATTATCTTAGCTTAAGATGAGATTAGGTGGTTAGTTAGTTTAGATTAGTGATTTAATTGCTTAATTATGCATGTTAGGTGGTTAGAATAGATTGATTATGGGCTAAATAGATTGTGCTATTTATCTAGATAAGTGCATTAATTTTCTAGGCCCGTTTAGGTAGTTAGATTAGCATTTGCGGCCTAGGTTAGCATTTATTGGATTTAATTTGCATTATTTAATTATTTTCGTAATTTATTTAATTATTTAATATTTTTCAGAAATTATAACGAGATAGCCGGTGATCGGAATTTCGTACTGATTGTAGTGGTGTGCTTAGTTAATGCAATTGAGTGCAATTGAATGGTGATTTTGATTTTTGAGTTATTGTTTCAAAATCGTGAGATTTTGGTATTTAATTAGAAAATACCGGGTGTCGAGTTTTGACACCGAAAATGGTTTTAAATACTATATCAAATAGTGGGATTTTAAAAGGAAGGATACCAATTTTTAAGATTCGATCTGACCGTGTACCCACACACGATTATTTCCAATGGGTGTTTTTAATACGAAGAAAATAGGCCAAATTCGTTATCTTAATTGAGGAATGTGAGTGCAAAGCATAATGTCCTTGGCCGGAATTGAATGATCATGTGATGGTTAAGAGAACCCGTCCCCGATGTGCGTTAGGTGGACGTTGCCCCTATATGGGATGCCCTAACAATGGATGCCAGATCGCGGTAAATGCCGGACCGAAGCTCCTTCGGGAATGCCGTCCCCGATGTGTGTTGGGTGGACGTTGCCACGCTCAAGGGATGAGGCGAAGCCTGGCTATGCCAGAAGATCGATGTGCGTCGGGTAGATCGTGCCTGTGCGGGCAGTAATCAATTGGAACACGTGATTGATTGAGATAAACGCGCCGGATTATGGGACAAAATTGTGTGGCACGGAATGAGACGTGTCTTAACGATTAGGCCGCCCTTAAGCGTATTTCCTTCATAATAAGGATTTAGGGGGTGAACTTGCTGAGACATTGTCTCACCCCGTCGTGGGCTCAATCTTTTCAGGTCCTTAAATGGCGGTCCCTCCGGAACGTTTTGGGAAGCCGAGGGGTTATACGGAGCAGAGTACTGACATCCCTGTCCTCGGGAGTCCCTGGCTCCATGAGCTCATAGTGACCACTATCTTAGTCAATGAGGGCCGACCTCAGTTGGTACCTCATCAATTTAGGGCGTGGTTTCACCATGGGATAAATGGGATCAAGGAAGGTCCCCTGCAGGGTTCTGACATCCCTGCCGTTGCGGTCAATGCCGCGGCAGGTGAGGGGGTAGCTGATCCCCCTGACGGTGTCGTGGAAGACCTAGATCCCCCGGACGTCTCAGAGGTCTTAGCCGAGGAGTCCTGTGCCTAGTTAGCTGGGTGGCTCTTCTTTTTGGAGTAGACCTTTATTATAGACTAGTGTTGTATATAAACTCAGCTTGTTTATAAAAAGTGTTTTGTGAAAATGGTATCTTGCTTTTCTATCTCATATTTGTATTGTCTGGGGATTTAATCATATGCTTCCGCATGTGCAATAAAATGAAAGGGTCGGCGATGCGTCTTGGGACGTCGCAATTTTATCGACCACCGAGGGATGTGCGCGCGCTCGAGATTCGGGGCGTGACACTAAGGAAAAACTAGAAGCAATTTAAAAAGATGCCATTAGTGGAAGAAATATATTTGCAAACTTAGTAGAAAGAAGATACATGAGGATGTTACCCTGGTTAAAGACTAACATAGATAAATAAGTTCAAGACAAGAAAAAAATCAACCTCATTTGGATCCATAATCAGCAGACAAACAGTCAATAGGGCCAATTGAATAATCTAAAGAATTTTCATTCATAAAATGTTCGCTTATGGAGGAGAAGCCAAGCTTTCTTGCATTGCTGCGCTTAGAATCAGAAGTAATTAACCAATGAGCTTCTAAGTACTTTCTCCCTAAAACAAAGATGGGAACATAAAAACCTAGGAAATAAAATCGAACCTGACTTGCGGTCGTAGATTTAGGGCTTCTTGAGGGATCACTTTGAGCAGGGTGGAAAGCAAGTCGTCAACGGAAGATTAGACGAGAGGGCGGAGCGATTGCTTCTCGATCACGAGTCGGGGGGGACGGAGAGAGGTTAGCGAAATCGACCATCGGGATAGAGCACGATTTGGGAAGAAAGAGGTCGCGGGAGTGCGCCAAGAGAATGCAGCCTGAAGGATGAGACCGTCCAGTGGAGAGAAAAAGGCTGTAGTCAGGAGGGAGCAACGGTCGTCGGAGGAAGCGCTAAACAGGAAGGTTCAGTCTAGACAGGCGGGATAGAGTGTAGAGAGAGTGTTGAGCATTGGAGGAGGAGGAGGAAGAGAGAGCAGGTAAAGATGAGAGAGAAGATAAAGAGGAGAGAACGCTTTGCCCTTTACCCTTGCTGGTTTAAACTAGGACGACGTGGACCCGCTCGAACAGCTGTCAGCTGCTGAGTGCTTCAAAGTAAAAATGACGTGGAGCTATTAAGGTACCTAATATTTTCTCGACAGGTGAGGTGAAAAAGGACGATACAATAAATGCTAATAGCTAAACGCCCACTTAAAACTCTCACTCCTCTTTTCAATTTCCAAGGGCTTCTACCTTTTGTTACCCCCCCCCCCCTCTTCCTCTTCCTTTTACGTTTTTAAAACTCTCCTTTTTTCTTTTCAACTTCCAAGGGCTTCTTCACTTTCTCTCTCTCCCCTTTTGCTTTCTATTTTACCTTTAAATGTTAGCATTTATAGCTTTGTCCATTTTCATCTCACCAATTTGTCTGTGGGTCATAGAAAAGAAAGCTTCAATTTAAATTTTTTATTTTCCATCCCTATCCTTGTCCATGTAAGAGGACACGTGTCATCTTTTGAGTAGAGCTGACTAAGCTCACTCACACCACATAGGCTAGTCACACGGTGCTTACAAACTACTAAATATTTTCTTCTTCGTTATGGATTCTCAATTTTTTTTTAGAAAAAGGGGAAGAAAGATCAATTCACTGAGCCGATCTATGTTTGATCAACTCATATCATGAATATCACAATAACCAAGCTCAATTGACCATCTCAAGATTGAAACTTGATTTGGGCATTTTGTCGAACAATTGGCGCACATTAAACTGTCTCAAATAGCATCCTCGAGCAATATTCATGGCCTTCAATCTCGACCCATGTGCAATCTTAAATGGAACTAAATCATTCAAATTATACTAATACATTCAAAGAACAATATTAGATAGAATTTAGAGCCCAAACCACACAATAACACAACCGCAATTAGCCTCAGATGTGTGGGTCTAACCTATTCTTGTAAAGCTGGGTTTGAACTCAGGTCAAATGAACAAGTTGCATGCTCAAGTTCAAGCCCTGGCACTCATCACATACGCGACTTATGGGAAAATACACTCGATCCGAATGAAATTTGGTAACATGAAATTTCAACATGATTAATACATCAAAGAATGGTCAAATACTCACATCACACCATCCTTTCGAAGTAACTTTCCGCATTGGCCAGCCATGAACTCATGTGGATTGGCTAAGCTTTTAGTTCAAATTCTAAACACTCTCATGGTTCAAGTGGAGATTTAAAGACCAAATCAAGTTGATCCAAGCATCATTTGCACTTACTTATAACATTCATCAAGCTAACGAAGACAGATAATGCATGCAAAGGGGGGTAGCAAGTAAAAAATGCATGGCTTTTGGAAGAGGCTTCAACATTCGGAAAAATTCCAGCCTCAGAAATTAGTTTTTCTGGCTGGCTTTCCTCTTGATTTTCCAGTCAAACCATGGTCCACATTGAACAAAAACTCATTTAGGGTGCTTACCTTTCTTCCTAATTTCTATGTGAAGTATCTCTTGGCCAACGAAGCCAAGAAATTGTCCTCTAAAGGCACTTCAAAGTTGGCACCTTAAAGCTGGAAAATGAGACCCGCAGAGACGAAAACCAACAACGAAGGCTTTGGTTAGCCACCATGACCAGGTTTGAAGACCCATTTTGTCAACTCCTTTGACATTTACTCCAACTATATGTATTGTAGTTTAGTCTAAAATTAACTTTTTTGCCTCAAAGTCCCTTATTTTCCTTAAAAACATTTGTTTTGCCTCGCCAGTGATCATCTATCTACCTATTACTTTATAAAAAAATTTCTAGGTCTCCACTCCTCCCAGCAAGTAACATGATTTTCGAGGGGCTTTTGAGTGCCTTCCTAACTACCATTTTTGACGTGTAACCTATGGTAGGAAAGATATTTGAGTATAATTTCACTCTCTAGTTAAGGGTTTTGACCAGTTTTAGCTGGAAGTTCATGAAAATTTCGTTTTTTTTTCCTCTGAGGGTCCCTCTGAAATTTATAGGTTAAGGTCCTTTTTGAGTTACTCATGGGGGTGCCTTTGGGGGACAATCGTGAGCTCTCTCTTGTCTTGAATCTTTTATGCCTCAAAATAGCTTGCTTTTGAGAGATTATTTGCTGAATTAAGCAACCTTTTGCTGGCCTTGCCCCCATGACAAGCTTGCCAACTGAGTTGCTCTACCAGTTCCCTGACAGTGAAATCTTCAAACTTTTGCAACTGTTGATTGAACAACTTTGGTTACGATTTTCACATGTCTTCAGCAACTTATCCCTAGCCAAATTTTGTTCATTTGTACTCCTAATGAGAGCATTCACCTTAGCCAGAGATTAGGCTGATTGGGAGCTAAGTGGGATATGGTGGAGCCACAAATTTGCTTACTTAATCGCTTTGAATTGTGGCCAAATCACGGATTGGATTTTGGCAGCTATTTTAAGCGTTTTAATCCATCAATTTGGCTCAATTTTTTGACTAGTTGGCACATTCATGTATATTAATTTGTCTCTTACTGTACTTTGCAATTTTTCTATCCAATTTTGTAAGAAAGTCCCTCAAAGTTGGTCATTTTCTTGCTCAAAAATGACCAACTTGATTCAAATTGGTCCTTTTGGCTTGATTAGATTAATTCGAGTCGAGCCAGGTTCAATTTCAAGCTTAAATAGGGGTCAAAATGATAAAAATGATGATTTAAGTGCTTGGGCGTAATTTTAAATTTTGCTAATTGGTCCCCCAACTTTGAAAATTGCATTTTGGAACCAGCTTGCTGGTTCAATTGCAATATAACCCCTTAGGTCTTGACTAATCACATGTGGATCCTTGGTCTCAATTTCTTTTTAAGCATGTTTAACCAAAAAGTTAACTTGAAAGTCAAATTTTGACTTTTCAACAAAACAACATCTAAGGACTCCTACGACTCTTTTCAGCCAAGAAAAGGGTTTCGTCGCAATTAAAATTCCCAAAGTCTTGATTATTATTATTATTATTTTTTAACTTAGGGCTTGTCAGCTAAAATTCAGGTATCAACACTGGCAGGCTTCTAGGATGGCGAAGGGGGTGGGATTGAACCGAACTGTGCAATGAATACGGGGAGTGATTTTAGTATGTGTGTGTGTATATATATATATATATGAAAACTGAAATTAATTCTCGAAAATGCATTTTGATGTAACTAAAAGCTTAGCTTTGGTACTTCAAAGTTAAGCGTGCTCAAGAGGGAGTCCTCCTAGATGGGTGACCTTTTAGGAAGGTGCTTACCTATACGCCAAAGGACAAAAGCATGAGGCTCTCAAATTTTTTATGTGAAATTGTTGACATGTTGACCCACCTCCACTCCTTCGGATGTTTATTTTGGTCTGTGATGTTTCTACTTAAATTTTTGTTTTCATTCACACATCTTGTGCTTTTTCAAGGTGTCATTTTGCATAAATTCAACAGGCATCATGTTTCAATTTATTGTATTGTCTGGATACATGCTGTTCCAGTTATTTGACATGGGGAAATATAGTGTAGTTCCGCCACTAATTTCTGTAAATTTACGGGAACCTCATTTTTGTCAAAGATGTCTTGATTCGCAGTAAGAAGGCGCTCGCCTCCGCCTCCAGAGCCCCATCGGCGGCTTTTCCTCCAGAAGCCCCGCCGTCGTGACCTTCACGCTCGCAAAGGCCGAGCAAGAAGGTTGGTCGCGAGCACGAAGGTTGGTCCTTGATTGGGCCATGCCCTAAACTGCTGGTGCTGCATTGCTCCGTCTTGTGGAATCTCTCCCTGATTTGCCTGCAAAAACTCCTGCTAACAGAGGTTCGCTCGCAATCAGTCAATTAATTCGCACGTGTAACATTATTTGATGGTTGAATAATAGGTAATCCTAAACTCATACTATTTATAATATATTTGCTTTCTCAAGAAATTGATGAGATGTTATTTTTCTTGTAAAATCACTGCATTAAATACTTTTTGTTCTTCACTTGCAGCATGAAACTGAATATCTAGCAGATGTAACTCTCATGATTTGAAAAAAATATTTTGAATTTACGGTAACGAATAGTTTTTACAAGTGAACTTAAAGTATATCATAAATATGTGGCGCATGCAATAGGCAAAAAATTTGGAGTGAGGAAGGCTAAGACTAGAAAAAACAAAAAAAAATGAGAAATAAGTCGATGAACTTTTATGTGTAATTGTGAGAGGTGTACAATCAACTTATTTGGTCAAGAAAAAACATATGAAAGACTTAAAAGTCAAATGTGGTTGTTGAGCTTTCATTAGATTTAAAATTGAGATTAGCGTTTATGAAGCCACAGAGTAAGTTCCTAAACATAATCATGAATTTATACTAGAACATCAAAGCACTTAGGTAGAATTTCTTCTGTGCTGTTTGGGAAGCTTAGTTGTGGAATGGTAACGATGAAAGTCCATTTTTGGAGCTTAGTTCTGAACTTAATTCATCGCTTTTTATGCTTGTTAGGACCTTCTTTTTCCTTTATGCACATTAACGTGTCACCTTCATAATGCAAACGACTTGATCGTTTTGTTGAGCAGTTACGGCTATTCCTTATGCTTTGAAGGCGTGGGAGTTACCGAAGGAAAGACCTACAACATAGATCTCATATTGACTGAAGTGGATTTGTCGTCAATATCTTGATATGCTCTTCTTACTCTAATTATGGAGCATAACGTATGCAAAATATTCCAGTCATAAGTACGTCTTACCTATCTATGCATGGCTGATTCATGTTCTTTACTGGTGTCATGGTCCAACAATGACTTATTTATCATCTATGGGGATTTTGCAGTGATGTCTACACAGGATGACGGTGTACAGGTGCATGCTGAGAGGTGCTGCTGACTATCTTGTTAAGCCTATTAGGAGAAACGAACTGAAGAACTTGTGGCAACACGTGTGGAGAAGACACCACATTATTAATCACTTTTTGTGCTTGTTTGTATAAGTTTATCACTGCAACTAAAAGGCAAATTCATATTCCTTCATTGAGGCTTTAGACTTGGTGAACTTAAAATAAGCAATAAGTTTTTTGTCCAATTGATTGCTGTAGATAATTCGCTGTTAGTGTTCAAATCCGCTTTTGTTGAATAAGTGTACTCTATTTTTACAATAACACAAAATAGGTTGTTTGCTCACAAGTTCGGTAGTTAAAATGACAATTGATAGATGAGCTGCTGATTGGGTGTTAATTTTTATCCCCACTAGTTTGGCACCCTTTGTTGTAAATGCCTTACCCTGTGTTCAACTAGTCCCACTTTTGAGTTTGTAAAATCAGTCCTAAGACACACCTATAATAAGTAACCAAAATCATTTTGGGGTGCGTTAGTATCATAAGAACTCAATGATATCATAAATGCTTCTCGGTAAAACATTTTTCAGAAATATGATTAGTTTTCTTTTGTTTTGTGATATATCATCGAATATATTTTTGTTATTTGGATATTATTGGAAAATGATATTCTATTTCATGACTTTATTTTTTTACGCAAAAAAAAAAAAAAAAAAGTTTGAATTCTTTAATTTTTTTTTTTATATAAATCCGAATTTTTAATTATTTTATTTCTCTTTTTATTTTTATTTTCTTTTGAAAAATGGAATTTTAAATTATTTTTAATTTTCTTTTTTCTCTTTCCTTGTTCTTTTCTTTTCTTTTTCTCCCTTCCTCCACCACTATTGGCAGTAGGGGTGAGCATAGTCCAGGTTGAGCCGGTCCACCCCCTAACCCTAAGACCAACCCACACAATGTTGGTCCTCAATTTTTGGGACCGATGACCGACCCTATTGAGTTTGGGACCGAGGACCGGACCGACCCAATGGGTTCGATCCGAATCCAGGGTCAACCCGAGATCAACTGATAAGTTTTTATTTCATTTTTTGTACTCCTTAAAAAAGTGATTGAGGACCGGACTGACCCAATGAGTTTGGTACGGTTTCAAGGTCAACCCAGGACTAACTAATAACTTTTTATTTCATTTTTTGTACTCCTTGAAAGGGCAACCTAGGACCGTACCGACTCAATGGGTTCGATGATGAGCGAGGTCAGCTAAGAAAGGCAAGCGGTGAGGGTCAAGTGGGCTGAACGTTGAACAGAATGAGCATCAGATATTGAGCGGGGAGCAACAAGCCAAGCGAGCATCAAGCGGCGAGCGGCAGGAGTGACCCAAAGCGAGCGAGGCGAGTGTCGAGTGGCGAGCGGAAAAGTTATTTTTTTCAATTTTAGCAAATTGAAGACTAAGAGGATAAATAAAACAGAAGAGAACGAATACTAGAAGAAGATGTCATAAGGTGCCTTTTTGGACGTCGTGAGGACTCCTCACAAAAACATTTTACTCATTCGTAAATTATGACTATTGACACCGTAAAAAACATTAAAAACCTAAGTTATTAAAGAGCAATATAAAATTACTTGAACTCCTCACTAAAGAACTGTTTAATGTTATTGACGCCGTTTATTTTTAAGGTTTTCTCTATATAAAAAAATTATAAATTATATATATAGTCAGGGTTGGTCCGAGTTGGACCGACCCGGTACTCTCAGGACCGAGAACCGACCCACACAGTGCTGGTCTAGAAATTCTAGAACCAAGGACCGACCTAGTCTCCTTGGGAACCAGACCAGGATCAACAGGGTTGGGCCGATCCAGGGTTGGTCCAGGGTTGACCCTGGACCGATGCTCACCCCTAATTGGCAGGCGATGGCCACAACTCCGCCTCGCCAAGAGTGGGCAAGGCGCGATCTTGCCGACCTTCGTGTAGCCCAGGCTTACCTGGATCTAGGGATCCTCTAGCTCGCCGGCCTTAGCCAAGCTTAGGCTCACTTGGATCTGGTGAGTCGCTAGCTTGTTGGCCTCAACGAAGCTCGGGCTGGTGAGCTCAAGCTTGCTTGGATTTGCGAGCCCAAGTTGGCCAGCTTGCCAGCTAGCGTCTTGGCCGATCGCCACTTGCGGAGGAAGAAGGGGAAGAAGGAGGAACAAAAATAAAGAAAAAAAGAAGAAGAAAAAAAAAGAAAAAGAAAGAAAATAAAATAAAATAACTAATAAAAAATCAAAATTTGTAAAAATAATTAAAAATTAGATTTTTTAAAATTATTTTTATAAGAATAAACTCATTAACCAAGGATCCTAAGACTAGGGAAACATTTTGGAAAATGTTTTCTGGTTCTTTTAAATGGGAAATCATTTTCATGAACTTAAGTTTTGGTAGGAAAACATTTTCCGTTAACTCATTTTTCTAAACGAATTGAATGCTGGAAAATTAGAAAAATGTTTTTTCTGGAAAATGAGAAAAATGTTTTCCTAAAAAACTTTTTCCTCAAAACAAAGTGTACTCTAAGAGAATAGTTTACTACTTCTCCAAATACGTAATGAACACGTGAAAAAAATCCAAGGACGCCATTGCAACTGACTCAATTTGTAGACTTTCTTGCGTGTAACGAAGAGAACAATTTACTACTCTTCCAAATTGCAGAAGGACAAAAACAAGACCCAATAGATATGTACTTAGCTGGAAGCGCTATTCAACATTTAACTTGGTTGTTCCTATGTAGCATAATGTCCATTTTGACACATTTACTCAAAATTTTATTTGTGATGCTAAAAATCTCAAAGTTATACCCGAGTGACGCATGGACGTTAAAAACCACTGTTAAAAATCTAACATGGATCCGACGTGGCATTAGTAATTTCTTTTCAATGAAGTGGCATTGATGTGGCATTATTAGAAAAAGATTAACAAAAAGTAAATTCGAAGTTACTGTTCATTGTCTTTAAAGTCACTATTCATCGTCTTCAAGCTCACGATTGCCTGGCCAAAATTCCTTTGATGCTCGTTCATCAATGCCCACTGTTGCCTAAACCTTTGGTGGCCTTCGTCAACACTTGTTTAACTACCTACGAGGTGATCGTCGCTTGGTCCCAAATCTCAAATTTCAGATTTACAATTGGGATGAGTAAGATAGACAGGTGGGGTGAGTCTCTTGATGATGATCTAGCTGCGGTGAGCTTTGAAGCCAGATTTTGGCCATAGCAATCACTCAAGCTTGAAGCTTGGCCTAAGAGTCTGCAATCTAAATGGAGGCTTGAGAGTTGAGTCTTGAGCAATTGGAGGTGGTTGGCATGAAAATATGAGTGTTGAAGACAATCATTGAGCTTAGCCCATACTTGGATCATTGCTCGAGTTGATATGAGCGTTCGCGTGACGCCACATTAACGCAAAAAAATTTGGAGCAAATATGTAATAGCAGATATAAATTAGGTTTGTGACAATATATAGGACAAAAGTTAAATAAAAAAGAAGAAATGGAAACACGCTTTTATGTCATGTCCAGACACGATCGCCAGTGAAGCAAGATGTTGAGATGGCGACTAAAGTACATGATGTTTGGTCCACGTGTCGATGGCAGACATCCAATCATAACTAAGGAATGTCCCTCCCTTCTCCCAAAATGTTGGGAAAAAGAACAAATTCTCGACTCTTCCTTTCCTCATATAGAGACCTTTTGATGCTTTTGTCTTTCTATTTTTCGTGTGAATGCCTTAAGGGATGATTAGTTCCCAAATTATCCGATTTCCACCTAGGAATTAGAAATTGAGAATCAGACAGATGAGACCAATTCCCAATTATCTAAAATTGAGAATCGAATCATCTGATTTTGAAATTGAACTGATCGATTCAATTCCCAAGTGGTCCAATAAAACCGGTTGCTTATCCTTTTTTTTTTTTTTTCGATTTGTCATTGTATGCACAATATCTTTAATAGACGCCTCATCCACATAGCCAAGACCTCGCTATCAAGTGGGTCAAAGAACGGTTCTCTCTCTCATCGTTTGATTGTTTTTGTACTCTTTTTCCATCGGTTAGTGTTTTTGAAGATCAATTCGTGATTTTTTTGTCACTCGAGCATTGTACAAAAATGAGAGACAAATTAGGCCTTTCTTTACAGATATTTAAGAAATAAAAAAGATAATTGGTCTGGTCATTGATTCCAATTTTATGGAACTGGTTCGGTCCTTAAAGAACCGCCTAGAACCGGCCAGTTCGGTTCCATTTGGGCGATTCTCGATTCGGACAATTCCTTTTGCTCACTTCCATTGGGAGAGCTCCACTCATTTAGTGGCTACTTCCTCACTATTAAAAAACTTCAAAAAATAGAATTAATAATCTTCAAACCACCTGAATCTTCTAATATTAAAAAAAACGTAAAGATGGAATCAATAAATCTTAAAATATCTGCCGCTAAAATGGGGACAGAAAAGCCTCCCCGAGACGGAAAAGACATAAACGTGCCGGCTCTCGGCTCGCAGGAGCACATACAATACATCTGTTGGTGGGGCCCACATCTCTTGGAAAAATACGTGGCGGTGAATGCACCGTCACTCTTCCTGGGTGACGGTGCAGTCAGCTTATCAATTTCCTTTTCTCACGAGTATATAAGTCCACATGCCATCGCCCTTCTTTGTCGCCCGCTCCACTTTTCAAGCGCAGCTCTCTCTTGCTGTCTCTCGAAGCCCTACCATGTATGTTCATTCGCTTGAAATTTGCTCATATTATCTCCACCTTCTGAACCTGAACTCGAGCTCCTGACCACCCCAAAAAAGGGAAAAAAACCATTAACTCGAGCTTAAATTGATGACGGCGTTTCATGGCGGCGCCGGCGGTTGTTCCGCCGGCCGTACCAATGGATCTTGCCCATGGTTTTCCAAAACCTTCTTTCGAGATTCAAGTCTTGAGCTAGAAAAGGCAAAACCTTTCGCAAGATCACGGGAAGAAATCGCGTCCTTCGCTGTTCTTGATGGTGGCGACCATGGCGATATAGGGTCCTGGTCGCCCTTGTACCCGGACCTAACCCGAACCGATTCTTCTCGGTCGCAATCAAAGGCCCTTGCAGGCGAGCTAGGATGCTGTGGGTCGCTTTCCCATTCGGGTCCATTGCCACAAGCAGCCATTGGCGATGGCAAAATTGAAGCTGGATCGCGCATGCACTCATGCCTGACCCGGCCCGAACTCTGTTCGGCTCTGGCCGTGCAGGCAG
The DNA here is from genome assembly GCA_014182565.1 of Eucalyptus marginata. Classification (NCBI taxonomy): domain Eukaryota; kingdom Viridiplantae; phylum Streptophyta; class Magnoliopsida; order Myrtales; family Myrtaceae; genus Eucalyptus; species Eucalyptus marginata. The sequence goes on along the minus strand of CM024587.1, from coordinate 44,551,819 downwards.
CGAAGATCAAGGAGGAATTGGAAAAGGAGGAGGTGGCGACCATTGCTGATCCCAGGGATGCGGCCATTTTATCGCCGTCATGCTCATGGCAGGCAGCAGCATACGAGGTGGCAAAGCCGATGGAGGATCTGGGGGAGGTGGGGCCAACGCCGTTCCTGAGGAAGACTTACGAGATGGTGTCGGACCCGGGTACAGATCCGGTGGTGTCGTGGGGCTTGAGCCAGGATAGCTTCCTGGTGTGGGATCAGCAGGAGTTCTCGAAGCAGGTCCTGCCTCTATACTTCAAGCACTCCAACTTCTTCAGCTTCGTCAGGCAGCTCAACACTTATGTGGGTACTTCTTCATGTTTTGATATGAGCAAACCTATGTTATTTGTTGTGGTCGTTATCTTTTGTATGGATCTGTATAAAGTATGTCTGTGTATGAGCGTTTAGGTTTAACTCTTCGGTTCTTTTTTGATGTAGTCGAGAGAGTGGTCTCTTACAACGTTTGCTCAGGTGTCGAGACTTAATTTAACCCACTTTGACTTAATTTATCATGTGGCACATGTTCACAAAAATACGCATCGAGTGGCCAGTGGACGATGGCCCCTATTAGGCCCTCACTAGTCATCATATTCAAGTGATGATGCTTTAGACGGTAGTTTGCAGAAACTACCATGTCAACCATGACATCAGATCACCCATTAAAGATTATCTTCGTACTGGATTGAGAAATGCACTACAGCAATTCCCTTATAGCGATTAGTATTTTTCATTTTAGGGCTTTGATTCTTCATTATGCACTTTCTAGCTGAAGACAAGTTTCCTTTGGCCATTGCTTTGTTTCTATCCGGTGTTTTGTAGTACCTTTCTTCTTTTTTGGCAAGACCAGAAGCATAATTCTGCACTGTTGTATTCATATTATATCTAGTAGTAGCTGGATTGGTTTTGAGTTGTTTGCCTTTACTCTTAAAATTTTCCGCACTCTTTGTTCTGGTATTTGGATATTTGTAAGCGATCTCTCCTTGACGTGCATCATAATCCGTGTACTTTCTATATTGGCCTAGTAATACCCCTTGTGCACATCTTCCACTGAAACTTTCTTGGCCTTCATTCTGCTTATTTTCTACTCTTTAGCCTTTGGTTCATTATGAACTCCTAGACATAGCTTCTTCCTATCTTCTATTCTTCATCCATCATAATTAAAAATGTGTCGCAGGGTTTTAGGAAGATCAATCCAGATCGATGGGAGTTTGCAAACCAAGGTTTTCAGAAAGGGAAGAAGCACTTGCTGAAGAACATAAAGAGGGGACACAACTTAAACAAGCATAGAAAAAAATCGAGTAGTACTGTTACCTCTGATTACCAGAAAGCTGAAAAGGAAGCGGAACTCGAATTGCTTAAGAAGGACCAGGAAGCGTTGAAGACCAAGATCCTTAAGCTAAGAGAAGAACAGGACAACTTGCAGCATGAGATGGAGCAGGTCGCTGAGCGGGCTCGCCATGCTGAACGCAGGAACCAGCACTTATTCCTCCTCCTCACAAAAGCAGCCAAATGCCCCAACTTCATCCTGCATTTAATCCCGAAGAAGAGGCAGAAGAGAGATTTAGAGACCTGTGAATCGAGCAAGAAGAGAGAATTGCTTGGTCCTGATGCTGAAGCCACCAAATGCTTGCTAGAAGCAATGGATCACATGATTCAAAGCCCAAAAGTTGATTGCCTGAGAATCAGTGACGATTTGGCACAGATGGAGTGTCGGCCAAATAGTGTTGTGCCGGAGGATTTTGGCACCTTTCAGATGCACAATCCGTGGCCTTCGATGGATGATGAAGATTTCTGGGTTGCGCAGGGCCAGACGCCCAATCAGATGACCGGAGCTAGCTCGTCTGATTTGTCTTCGGTACTCCATGGGATTTCCGAGAAACTCCTCAAGGAAGACGTGGTTATTGGCGCCGATGCGGACAACATAGAAGTAGAAGACCACCTGACGCTGAGTGACACGGAAATCTATCTTGAACTGGAGAGTCTGATTGATGGAATGGGTACACAAGTGAACTGATGGAGCAAGCAGGAGGACTGATGCCCTAAATTTTCATGGACTCCCGCGCTGCCCTTTCTGTTACTTTCTTGTCCTTTTGGGTTCCGTTTTGTTATTAAGCTGGACATTGGAGTCATTGTTGCTGCTGTTTTTTGTGACCCAGATCACATAATACAGCTCTTGCATAATTGGAGAGAGATACTGAAGTGAAGCGACTTGTTAAAATGTGATCCATTTTTTGAAAAGTACTAAAACACACTAGAATTAAGCATACTTAAAGAAAAAGAAAAAGTGGCGGCAACAACTTGTCCAAGACAAAGTTGAAGACTCTCGTACTTTGAAGAACTTTATGGTACGAGTGGGCAGCAGACTACGTGGGCAGCAAATAGACAAAAGAAAAAGTAAACAAGTCAACAAAAGCTGAGGAGCTGCAGAATAGAAAAATGCAGAAAAATGGAGAAGCCACCAGAAGATCTCGAAGAAGCTGCACAAGCAGGAGATAAAGAAGCAAGCTTGTAATTTTATATTAATTTTTTGTACTCAATGTCGGTGAAGGAAGGCGGTGCTCACGCCTATAAATAGGAGTTGGATGTCTATTGTTCCTTGTAGCCGAAAAACCAGAAAACACTCCTTCCCTTGTAATATCAACTTCCATAATAAAAGTTCCTTTTTTACCTATACTCCCTTGCCATTGTAGTCCACTTTTATTCACATACACACTTGCGCGCGCGCGCACACGCTTCCACAAAAACATCCAACAGTGGTATCAGAGCCAGGTGTTTGGTTGGTATTGGGCGTTTGTCCTACCTACCCACTCCTAAAACTACCCTTTCCAAATACCCACTAACTAAACCATGGCCAACTCTACCTCATCCTCATTTCCCATCCCCATTTTTTATGGGAACAACTATGACTTTTGGAGCATAAAAATGACTACATTCTTGATGGCCCAAGACTTATGGGACATCGTAGAAAAAGGTTGCGAGGCTCCGCCTTAAGGTGCAAGTGTTTGAAGGATCAACTACAAAAGGATGCAAGGGCGCTATATTTTATCCAGCAAGCACTCTCGGAAATCGTATTTCCAAGAATTATTGGAGCGAGGACTGCAAAAGAGGCTTGGGATATACTTCGAGAAGAATTTCAAGGATCGGAAAAGGCACGCACTATTCGTCTTCAAACACTGAGAAGAGATTTTGAGGATTCTAAAATGAAAAATTATGAGACCGTACAAGAATATTGTGGAAAATTAAAGGAACTAGTTAATCAAATGAGAGCCTATGGAGATGGGATAACTGATCAAAGGGTTGTTGAGAAAATATTGGTGTCACTTACCAAAAATACAACTCCATAGTTACAACTATAGAAGGAACTAAAGACTTGACGACCCTATCAATAAGTGAATTAATTGGCTCTCTAGAAGCACATGAGAAAAGACTAATGGCACAAGATGAAGATTCAGTTGAAAGTGCCTTTCAGTCTAAAGTAAATATACAGTCTCATCAATCGAAAAATGGTGGAAGGAGCTCATGGAAAAACAAAAGAGGAGGAGAAATTATAAAAAAGGAAAATTATCCACCTTGTGGTATTTGCAAAAAAAAAACAAATCATTTGGAGAAGGATTGTTGGTTTAAAAATAAAAAACAATGCCGCTTTTGTAAAAGATATGGCCACGTAGAAAAGATTGTCGCTCGAAAACAAATAATCGAGCAAACTATGTAGAAAAAAAAGAAAGTGAAGAGAATACATTCTACGCAGGCCAAGCGGCAAATGACAATAAAAGTGAAACATGGTACATCGATAGTGGGTGTAGCAATCACATGACGAGGGACGAATCTATATTCACTGATATTGATAAATCGGTGAAATCCCAAGTAAAGTTGGGCAATGGTGCATTAGTAGATGTCAAAGGAAAAGGCACCATCGCCATGGAAACGAATAAAGGCCCAAAATATATACATAATGTATATCTAGTCCCACGTCTTGCACAAAATCTCTTTAAGTGTGGGCCAAATGATACAAAGTGGGTATTCTCTATATTTTAATAGAGATGCTTGCATTATCTATGATAAATATAAAAATATCATTGCCTCTGTTAAGATGAAAAATAACAATTTTACTATTCAATGGAAATATGTCAAAGATATAGCCATGAAAGCTCAACTTGATGATTCATGGCTCTGGCATCAAAGATTTGGCCACTTCAATTTTGCTGGGCTAAAAATTCTCCATCAAAAAAATATGATGAGAGATTTTCCAGCCATCACAGAAATTTCAGATGTTTGTGAAGGCTGTCTTCTTGGAAAACAACAGAGACAGTCCTTTCCATCTGGAGGTACATGGAAAGCTAAGAAGCCATTAGAACTTGTCCACACGGACGTGTGCAGTCCGATGAGGACACCTACACCCAGTCAAAATAAATATTTCATCCTATTCATTGACGATTACACAAGAATGACGTGGGTATACTTTCTTCGAGAAAGATCTGAGGTTTTCTCTATCTTCAGAAAATTCAAGAACCACGTCGAGAATCAAAGTGGCCAAAGAATCAAAGTCCTAAGGAGTGACAGAGGCACATAATACAATTCAAAGGAGTTTAATAAATTTTGTGAAGATGAAGGAGTCCATCATCAACTAACCTGTTGGCTACGCCCGTAACAAAATGGAGTAGCTGAAAGGAAAAATAGAACCGTCATGGAGATGGCAAGGTCCATGCTAAAGGAGAAAGGCCTTCCCAACACTTTTTGGGCAGAAGTAGTTTATATTTTGCAAAGTATACCTGTTAAACGGTGTCCAACTAAAGTTGTTCAAAATAAAACACCAGTCGAAGCATGGAGTGGACGGAATCCTTCAGCAAAGCATCTCAAAGTGTTTGGATGCATTTGCTACGTCCACATCCCTGCTCGAAAAGGAGTAAGCTAGATGAAAAGACAGAAAAGGGAATATTCCTTGGCTGGGTGACCAATCAAAAGGCTATCGGGTTTACAACCTAAGAACCAAGAAGCTTATGATTAGTCGAGACGTCGAGTTCGACGAGAATGCTGCCTGGAATTGGGAAGACGAGAAGATCGAGAAGAAGTATATCACCTTGCCAGACATACCACTTGCTCAAGAGGAGTCAACATCACAAGAAGAAGGAGAAGTACCGGATTCCACCACTCATGACATAACTCCACCAAGCTCTCCAAGAGTAACGCAAGAAGAATCTACTACAGAGTCTCCAGTACTAAGGGTAAAAGCCCTTAGAAGAATTTACGACACATGCAACTTTGCTATTTTGGAACCAGAAAACTACGAACAAGCATCCAAAGAAGAAGTTTGGATAAAAGCCATGGAGGAAGAGATCAAGATGATCAAGAAAAATGAAACTTGGGAGCTTGTCGATCGACCCGAAGACAAAGAGATCATTGGCGTCAAGTGGGTCTACAAGACTAAGCTCAACGCGGATGGATCAATCCAGAAGCATAAAGCAAGGCTTGTGGCGAAAGGATACTTGCAACAACCAGGTATTGACTATACTGAAACTTTCGCTCCTGTTGCTCGCCTTGATACTATTCAGGCTTTCATAGCTCTAGCAACAAAAAAGAATGGAAGATCCATCAACTAGATGTAAAATCAGCATTCCTAAATGGATATCTTCAAGAAGAAATTTATCTAGCTCAACCAGAAGGCTTTACTGTCAAAGGCAATGAAGAAAAAGTCTTAAAGCTTAAGAAGGCCCTATACAGTTTAAAACAAGCACCACGTGCGTGGTATAGTAGAATCGATGAGTACTTCATCAAGCAAGGATTCAGGAGGAGTATGAGTGAGCCGACACTCTACATCAAGACCCAAGGTGAGTCCGACACTCTCATTGTCTCTCTATATGTAGATGATCTCATATATACAGGAAACAATGAGACAATGATCCGGGAATTTAAAGAAGAAATGATGAAGACATTTGAAATGACGGACTTGGGCTTGATGAACTATTTCCTCGGTATTGAAGTCAATCAAGATGAAGGAATTTTCATCTCGCAAAAGAAATATGCAGAAAAGCTCCTTGAAAAATTTAAAATGAGTAATTGTAAAACAGTGGCAACACCACTTGTGATGAATGAGAAACTATTGAAAAAGGATGGAGCTGAAAAAGCATATGCTTCACTCTACGTAAGTCCGATTGCGTCCGCTATATCTCACTGCTACACGACCGGATATTATGTATGCAACAAGTCTACTATCACGATTCATGCAAAGTCCGAGTCAAATTCACTTTGGAGCTGCCAAGAGGATTCTTAGATATTTACAAGGAACTTTAGATTACGGCATTTGGTATCAGCCAAGTGCAAATGCCAAGCTCATTGGCTACACTGATAGCGACTAGGCAGGTTCAGCTGATGATAGGAGAAGTACTACTGGCTACGCCTTCACACTGGGCTCCGGAATATTCTCATGGGCATCCAAAAAACAAGACTAAGTGGCACAGTCTACTGCAGAAGCTGAATACATTGCAGCTGCAATGACCACCAGTCAAGCAATATGGCTTCGAAGAATTCTAGAAGACATTGGAGAAGCACAGACATAACCGACTCCGTTACAGTGTGACAATAAGTCCGCAATCGCTATATCAAAAAATCCAGTATTCCATGGAAGAACCAAACATATAGACATCAAATATCACTTCATATGAGAGGCGCAAAATAACAAAGAGATCGAGCTGAAATATTGCAAAACTGAGGAACAAATACGAACATCTTCACTAAAGCATTATCGAGAGCCAAGTTCGAGACATTACGGGAAATGCTTGGAGTATCACAAAAATGGATCAAGGAGGAGTGTTAAAATGTGATCCATTTTTTGAAAAGTACTAGAACACACTAGAATTAAGCATACTTAAAGAAAAAGAAAAAGTGGCGGCAACAACTTGTCCAAGACAAAGTTGAAGACTCTCGTACTTTGAAGAACTTTATGGTACGAGTGGGCAGCAGACTACGTGGGCAGCAAATAGACAAAAGAAAAAGTAAACAAGTCAACAAAAACTGAGGAGCTGCAGAATAGAAAAATGCAGGAAAATGGAGAAGCCACCAGAAGATCTCGAAGAAGCCGCACAAGCAGGAGATAAAGAAGCAAGCTTGTAATTTTATATTAATTTTTTGTACTCAATGTCGGTGAAGGAAGGCGGTGCTCACGCCTATAAATAGGAGTTGGATGTCTGTTGTTCCTTGTAGCCGAAAAACCAGAAAACACTCCTTCCCTTGTAATATCAACTTCCATAATAAAAGTTCCTTTTTTACCTATACTCCCTTGCCATTGTAGTCCACTTTTATTCACATACACACTTGCACGCACACACGCACGCTTCCGCAAAAACATCCAACACGACTTTTTCCTTGACAGCATGAAGGTACATGCTGGAAACGGGAAGGAAGAGAGAATCCAACTCATAAACTAGGTTTTGATGGGTCAATGGAATATGCTTATACATATGTTGTAGTTTCTATCTTTTTCACCATTGTATCGAAGTCCTTTCAGTGTTCTTTTCTCAAGTTAGCACAAACTGTGTGTGTGTGCGTGTGTGGTCACCAGTTATGTATAAGTAGAAGCGTTAATATTGCGAAAGTTCATTTTCAGTTTTAATGAGAAGAACTTTCCGATATGCTTTACATTACCAAATTTTAACCATAACTTGCAAGATATGTTCCATGTTTCTTTTCTTTTCTTTTTGTTTAAATCGCAGGTGCTCCTTGTGAATCTAATATGTGTGCTTATTGCAAGCTTCAATATGCCAAGAAGGGAGAGGTTGATTGATGCCGTAATTGGTCCTTTTTCCATGAGAACACTGCCTAGTCACATGGGTAATCATTCAAACTGCTCGAAATTAAAGGAAATCAAATGAAAAGCTTTTTTTTTTATAGAGCATTGGAGTTTTAATTCCACAAAAGAGTTGGCAAACTTTTCGAGAAATTTTCAAATAGCCTTTATGAAGGGAGGTCGTTCTTTTTAAAAAGTTTTCAAAGCGAATCTTGTCTCAAATTAGTCTTTAAAATGAGCGACTAAGTTTCAAATCACTCCTAGCTTACAAGCCAACTATCATCGCTCATTAAGCATGCGCACCTCATGTGGCACTTTCTGTGGAGGCTGATGATACAACCAAAGGGGGTGAATAAGCTGATTTTCAAAACTTATCTTCTTCTTTTTTCGCTGAATTACTTAAACTAGATTTGATAGATGCAAAAGCAATGGATAATATAAGATGCAAGATATTTCTATAAGATAAATGGTGAAATAAGTAAAGAGATAAGATATAATGCTCGTAGATTTTATGGTGGTTTGATTTATAACAAGTTTGTGTCTTTATTCACCACCAATAGGCTAGAATCTATTAATATTCTAGTTAGTGGTTACACTGAAGCACGTGCTGCTTCTATCCAAAATTGATAGATCCCACTATCAATAGACAACCACTACCTATATTTGTACACTCCTCAAATTACAAATTACACTGAACAATGACAACTCTCAAAAGAGTAGATCACAAGTGAATAAAATCACGCTTGCAACATAAAAAGAATGTGCCCACATAGCTTTGGCCATTTGTTCCTTCTCACTATATTGTTCACCGGACTCTCTCCAGGCTGCGATCGTGATACTGTTATGCCCGTTTGGTGTTCTGCTCGTCCCGGATTTGTTTTGGCCTGTAAGTCCAGATCTCATCTGCCCTAGGGCGTGTTCGGGCTCCTGTTCCTGCTCGTCTAGTGTTCTGCTCGGCCCCGAAGATATAGCTGGTCGTTTGGGCCAAGCTTGGGAGGATAGGCTCCCCTGACCTTCCTCCTCACCCTCACGAAGCCATTTCTTCTGATTTGGCCTACAAGTCCAGATCTGGTTCTCCTTAGGGCGCGATCAAGCCGCTGCCCTCCCGCCCTGTTTCTGCTCGTGCTGGGTTTTATGCTGTCTGTTGGGCCTTATCTGTGGAGAATAGATTCGTCTACTCTTCCCCCTCAACCCACTGGAGCATCTGCCTGATACGTCCCAAAATCTCAGCAATGACTTTTCTGTGATAGGATTTGTGGACTGTTTGTAGGGTGTCCTCTGCATTTATGGCTTCTTCCTCTGTTGAGGTGGATGGCCTTTTAAGAGAGGTCCAACTAAGTGCTGGTAGCTCAATGGGGCGTACCCCCACTTCTCGTATCCATATTGGCCAGCCTTCTGAGTTCCCGGGTCAGGCTGACTCTCTCAAATCGGCACCTACTGTTTCGAGGGAGAACCAGCAAGAGCCTCGAAAGGCTCCAGCCCGTGTGGGTCGATCTTGAGGCCGTAGCCGCGCACGGTCATCCTCCAAACGACCCCAGGCTCCTGACCAACAACCAAGAAGTTCGAACCCTCCTCCTGCCCGCTCTTGGGCTAATGTGGCGCGACTTGCAGCAAAGGGTTATGACCTAACCTTTGTTCCCCCCTCCTTCGTGGACAACAAGCTAGTTGTAAACCTCTCTAAGGATGTGTTGGAGGCTACTGATCCCAAGTGGCATGAGTGCCTAATTGGGTATTATGTTGGGAAGAAACTCCCCTTCAAGTTCACGGAACAAGCCTTGATGCACGCCTGGGGTCCGAAGCTTGTTGAAGTGATGGCAAATGACCAGGGATTATTCTTCTTTCATATCCCAGACCACGATTTCCGCAGGAAGATTCTTGAAGGAGGGCCCCTCACGGTCGCCAGGGTTCCCCTTATATTGCAACAATGGCAACTACTCTTGGAGCTAAAAAAAGATAAACAATCCTCGGTTTCAGTTTAGATTCAATTGAAGAACCTTCCGTTTGATTTGTGGTCGGCACCTGCGATTAGTGCCATCGCAAGTGCTATTGGGAAGCCCCTTTATGTTGACCAATGCATAGAGCAAATGAAAATGATTTCTTTCGCTAGGGTGTGCGTGGAGATCCGTGCAAACCAATCAAGGTACACTTCGGTTTATGTGGTCCTGAATGGGGTGTCGCGCTCGGTTTCTATTGAGTATGAATGGAAACCGGTAGAATGCTTTAGATGTGGCACTTTTGGCCACAGGTGTGCTGATCCTCCAACTACAGCAAGCCTGGAGAGGGATGCGCAGCATGTCCAGGTCAATATCGCTTCCTTGGCTCCTGTCCAGCTTCCCGCCCCTGCTCCGAAGATCGTGGAGACCCCTGGAGAGCCTGAGTTAGGGTGGCAGCAGGTTAAGGGGAAGAAGAAAAAGCCGCATGTGCCGAAGGAAGGAGCCTCGTCTCAGCCTGGCGAAGAGGGGCAATTTCTAAAGCTAAAGCAGGCCGCCTTGGAGAAGGGGATGCCTTCTACTTCAGCTTGCAAGACCCAATGGGGACTAAAAAATCTCCCGAAGACGGATGTCCCTCCTTCTATTCCTGCGACTGATAAGACCAGCCCAGCCGATGCCTCTACCTTAGTTCCGTCCAGTCCTGGTGCGGGATCGGATGACTCGGCTAGCTTTCTTAGTAACTCTGACGACCTACTCTCTCCTTGTCCGTCTCCGAAGACTCCCTCTGCTATTAGGAGGGCCGAAACCATGCAAGATAAGCTACTCACTCTTTCTCCAGACCCGCCCCTTTCTACGTTTCTTGCTCCGGCGACCAGTCGGCGAAGGCCTCCCAAGCGGAGGTAAGCCGTTCTTGCCTTCTCTCCCTATATATATATATATGTATATGTATATAGGTATCTAGAATATCAGGGGTCTTGTTGACCTTATTAGGCAAGCTGAGGTCCGTAACTTGATTTCCTCGAACGGTCTATGCCTGGTTGGTCTGCTGGAGACTAAAGTCCTAGAGTCTCTCTTCTCTTCCATCTCTGAGGGGTTGATGAGGGACTGGTGCTGGTTAGCAAACTACAATTGTTCCCTTAGAGGAAGGATCTAAATTGGCTGGAACCCTTCCATTGTTAGTCTTGAAGTTTCCTCGGTCAATGCTCAGGTGATCCATGGGAATTTAAAGATGATGTCGTCTGGAGCATATTGTTGTATCTCAATCGTTTATGCTGAGCACACCTTCCTGACCCAAAGACCGCTTTGGGAGGACCTTATTCTTAAGAGTATCGCTTTGCAGGACTCGCCTTGGCTAGTGGCGGGTGACTTTAATGCTATAAAAGACCCGTCTGATCGACTAGGGGGCACAGACACTTGGATTCCTTACTTTGATGAGTTTGGTCATTGCTTAGCTCAGGCGGAGCTTGACGATCTGAGGTATGTCGGTTTTCATTTCACCTGGGCTACTTCTTCCGGTTCTAGAAGGATATCTAGGAAAATTGACAGGGTCTTAGTGAACTCAACTTGGAGTCAGGCTTTCTCTTACTCGGAAGCTACCTTCCTTCCCCTGGGTATCTCGGATCATATCCCTATGATAGTTAAAGTTTTGAACCCTGTGATCCGGAGGAAACCTTTCAAATTCTTCGATTATTGGATGAAGCATCCAGATTTCAATACAATTGTCTCTCAAGTTTGGGAGGAACCGAGAGAAGGTGTTCTCATGTTTCGGCTAGTGTGTAAACTAAAATCCCTTAAAGCTCGCCTCAAGCAGCTTAATAGAGAATCTTTTTCCAATATCTTGACCAGAACAGTAGAGGCAAGAAGTGTGTTTCGGGCCACCCAGGTTGGCCTCCAGCAAGACCCAACCAATGCGGCTCTCGCGGAGTTGGAGAAGACGCAACGGAGGACCTTCACGGACCTTCGCCTTCAGGAAGAGTCCTTCTTTAGGCAAAATTCCAGGATCATATGGCTTGTTGAAGGGGATCGGAACACGAAGTTCTTTCATCACTATGTTAAGAAGAGACAGATGAAGAATAGAATACTCTCGGTCATGGATGCCTCTAGTAGCCTAGTCACAAATCCAGGACTGGTGCAACAAATCTTTGTCTCTTACTTCCAGGACCTCTTGGCACCGAGGGACGTGCAGGGAAGACCCTCGGTTTCGGAAATTCGAGAGGCTATTCGGCATCCCCTAAAAGAGGAGCAGGTAAGTTTTCTCTCTTGCCCTATCACTGATTTAGAAATTCGGGATACCCTATTCTCCTTAGCTCGGGGAAAGGCTCCAGGTCCTGATGGATTTAGTATCGAGTTCTATAAGCACAATTGGGAGATTGTAGGACAATTGGTCGCTACTGCGGTGAAGGACTTCTTTACCACGGGAGGCTCTTACGGGAGATTAATAACACCATTTTGGTTTTGGTACCTAAAAGTTCCTAATGCCACTTCGGCGGCTAATTACAAGCCCATAGCCTGTTGTAACACTATATACAAATGCATCACCAAAGTTTTGGCCAACCGGATAGCTGTTGTTCTCCAAGATGTGATAAGTCCCTTTCAGAGTGCTTTTGTGAAGGGCCGGCGGATAAGAGATCACATTCTTCTGGCCTAAGAACTTTTCTCTGGTTTCCACATTGAGCCTTATTCCCCAAAGTGTGCAATCAAAGTGGATTTCCGTAAAGCCTACGACATAGTCAACTGGGACTTTCTCGAGCTTGTTCTTCTTGGCTTTGGCTTCCCTGAGCACTTGGTTCGTCTCATCATGGTTTGTGTTCGTACCCCCAAATTCTCCATAGCTTTAAATGGGGAGTTACATGGATTCTTTACTAGCGGCCGAGGGCTTTGGCAAGGTGACTCTATATCCCTCTACCTTTTCACCTTGGTAATGGAGGTTTTTTCCGGAATCCTCTATAGTCACGCTTTGAGACCGGAGTTCAAATTCTTTTGGAGGTGCAAAGCAACTAGCTTATCACATCTATTCTTTGCGGATGACGTCTTCCTTTTTTGTGAAGCTGACTTGCCCTCGGTTGGTATCCTAAAGGAAGGACTTGAGATCTTTTCCTCTTGGAGTGGTCTTCTCCCAAACCCAAGCAAAAGTGAGGTCTTTTTAGCAGGAGGTTCGGCGGCTTCAAGGGACGAAATCCTGCAAACACTTCGGTTTCATGAAGGGAACCTCCCGGTTCGATATTTGGGGGTTCCAATCATTACCACGAGGCTCAGCAAGACGGACTGTCGTGCTCTCGTCGACCGTATTATAGCTAGGGTACAATCTTGGACCCATCGCTTCTTGTCCTTTGCCGGCCATCTTCAATTAATCAGGTCGGTCCTTCATATAATCCAAGCTTATTGGGCTAGTGTCTTTATTCTTCCCATAGCTATTTTGGACCAAATTGAACAAACCCTGAGACAGTTTCTCTGGAAAGGCCCGGCCCTGGGTAGGGGAGGTGCGAAAGTTTCTTGGGAGGATGTTTGCCTTCCAAAAGAGGAAGGAGGGCTTGGCATTAGGAGGCTTCAGGATTATAATAAGGCGGCCATGCTCAAGCATATCTGGATCCTGTTCTTTGATAAGGAGTCCCTGTGGTGCAGGTGGATCCACTCAACCTTTTTAAAAATGAAGAACTTTTGGGTAGCCAGTAAGCCAACCTACTGTTCGTGGGCTTGGAAGAAAATCCTTCAACTAAGGAGGCAATTCCGTAACTCCTTCCTTTGGAGTATAGGGAATGGACTTTCTGTATCTCTCTGGTTCAACTACTGGCACCTGAGGGGGCCTTTAAATCTAATCTTTTCAGACTCTCTCATTTGCAGATCCGGGATTCCCAGACAAGCAACCGTCTCCGATCTCTTTTCCCCTGCTGGCCAGACTTTAAAGGCTGTATTGGAATCGTGGCAGATCGCCCTCCCCATCCTGTCTCAGAGCTCGGACCTCTCCGCTAGAAGGAATGCCCGTCTGGGCGGTTCATGGTTGCTTCAGCTTGGGAGGCCATTAGGCGGAAGAAGGACCGAGTCTCGTGGCATGCGTTCATATGGAACTCTTCTATCTCACCTCGACACCAATTCAATCTATGGCTTATTACCAAGCACAGACTTCCTACCCAAGCCCTATTATTATCGCATGGCAGAATAGATAGCGGCTGGTGTGCTTTATGCAATGCTACTCCGGATTCCATTGATCATTTGTTTGTTGGTTGTCGGGTCACTGCCGACCTTGCGTTCCTTTGGGCCACCAGGTGCAATCTCCCGTGGCGCAATAGGTCATGGTCGGATAATCTTCGCTGGGCTATGACCCTACTTTCGAGTAAAGATTTCTACAAATGCATTGCCCATTCTCCTTTAGAGCTCTTTGTCATATCATTTGGAAAAATAGGAATGATATTCTTTTTAGGGAGCAAACCCTTGCGATCCCGGCCTTGAAGAACCACCTCTTTAAAGCTATTAGAGATAAGGCTATAACCTTCAGAAATGTTGAGGATACTATAAGGAATAGGAGACTCCAGCGCGCATGGGGCATTGACCCGATCATCTTCTCTTCAGGTGAATCTCGTCCATCCCCTTGAAGCTGGCACACCTTGCTGTTGCGGACGCCCTTGTGCTATTCCAGCGGCTATGTTCAATCTTCCTTGGGATTGGCTGGTTTTCTAAAGCTTTTGCCACTACTTACCAGCTCCGCTCCACCTTCTTCAAGTAGTCCAGTGCTACTGAACGCACCTGTACTGCTCCGGCGGGTGGAGGTTAGCTTTTGATGGTTGTGGCTCGACCCTCCTTAGGATAGGCTGGATGCTCGGAGTCTTCTCTGCTCCTCCGTCTCTTTGTTGTGTCCTTTGTGGGCTGGGAGTTTGGTTTTGGAGGCTGTGTGGGCGTCGAAGTCTCGCTTGGATTGCTCTGACTGTCGACCGTGTTCTTCCTGCCTTCTTTTGTTTTTTTTGTTTGCTGGTTGGCCGCTGTTTTGGCTTCCTTGTTGTCCTGCTGCCTCTTGTGGCCTGTCTGCCTGCCGTTGTTGGCTTTTTTTTTTTTTTTGTCTCGGCACCCTTCCACTCGCTTCAACTTTTGTTCGTTTTGAGTGTAAGCTTTTTGGTGCCGTGACCTCCTCTTGTATAGTTGGTTAAAGCTCAATATAATCTCTTACTTCTTACCAAAAAAAAAAAAAGAATGTGACCACATCGGTATTAACAACTTTCTTAGTTTTACATAATTTATTCAACGTGTATCAATCTTCTTATATAGTCTTCAGCCTCCAAATTAACCGTTAAAGAATCCTTAAGAGGATGAATTAGCCATTGAAAATTACGAACGCAATTATTATGAAATCTAGTCACCCATATGATCAAATCTTTCAAGTAATGATGAGGTTTCCCTAAATAGAGTAAGCTATGTGCCTCAATAATCTATTCTTCTAATTGATTGAGTAACATAGGTAACAATCAAATTGATTTCTCTCCATATCTTCGCTTCGAGATTCCAAGCCTTGAAAGCTAGTTATTTATAACTTCTAATTCGCAAATTAAGTGAAAGGAATATTGGTCTTCTTATCCAGATTGCTTGAACTAGTGAAAAAATATTTTTCTCCACAGCTGATATAATAAATTGTTTCTATCAACAATCGACTTGTGTATTGCTATCCATGGGTACACTAATGTTCAAGACTTCACTCGATATTCACCTTATCACGATACCTCTAAGTTCTCGTGAACTTCCCATTCTTCTAAACCTGTTCACACTCTATATGATCCATCCGGCTTCTAGTAATCTTCATGCTTCAAATTCCATCAATGGTGATAGAGCGTCCCTTATATCAACATTACTTGAAATAAGACAACATTTGCATCTATCAAATTATAATGAGAAATAGAATATTTTGTCAATTTCAAAATATTATAGCGACATTTTCGTACAAGGCCTTGTTTTTGTTTTGTTTTGTTTTGTTTTGTTTTTCTTTTCTCTCTTTTCTTTCTTACTTCCGCAACGTCACACCAAGACCTCCCTCTCTGCCTTCAACGACCTCTTTCGCGCCCTCTCTCGCCTCAATCGCGGCATCTCCTGTAAGATTGCCTTCGATGTGCTCATTGCCCGCTTTTTACAGTCTTAGCTGCCGTGAGGAAGCCCCGCGCGCGATCAAGACAATGGTGCGTAGTGGTTTTGGCCTCAACGTCGGAACCCTATCAGCATGGGCAGCCACTTCCAAGCCTCAGTTGACAGAGTCTACCTCAATAGGCAGCCAAGCGGGAGCTCCAAAGAGGAAAGCTAGTGTCCACAATGCCTCGAGTTCTTCGTCCACACCATCAAAGCGAGTCACTTGCAAGAACTCCATTTCCCCACCTCTAGATCTATCGGCAGAAATATGATTGGGAAGAAGAGCGGAGTCAAATTTTGAGGTGTGATAACACTCTCTTTAAGATATTATTTGCCCCAAACAATACTAATAGTTATTTAACAAAATCGATACAACAAAATCTCAATGAGAATACCGGATAGTAATTCTAGTGTTTCTCCAAAAACTCTTAAAAGAAAACAATTAAAATAAATGGCCGTAATTTTTTGAAAGAAAATTGACAAGACTAAAGAATATATGAGACAAAAAACGATGAATTTATAGTAGTCTTTTAGAATTATTTTGAGTAGATGCTTTCTCCAAAGAAATTTTGGAAATTCTGATTAAATAATAATAATTCTGAATTTTATAACTTCTGAAAAGACACGACCTCTTAAAGTTGGTAAGGAATAACCTTGAGGAATAAAATTCAAAATTAATTAATAAAAAACAACCGTAACCCAATTGCGAAGTGCACCTAATTATTGCATATCGGCATATGGGTATTGTAGGGTCTAGGCCACTAAACCCATCGTTTCCACTTCTAAGGGTAGAAGGCTTTCACACTTATATATTGACACACACACTTCTAATTATTCTATGTGGGAGAAGAAACTTTCAAGTTTGTTTTACAAATAAACTACCAACAAGATCAACAATGGACCGCCAACAAGAGGTCGCCAGGACACCAAAATCTTGCAACTGCACGCAGCCATCGCCATGATAGCATTGCCTCATCTTATGTTGCCTCGTCTGATGTTGTCGCCCTTCCCCTTTTCTGTGTGCCGTCATCACCCTCGTCTCCCTCTGTGAATGCTCTCTCCACCATCTCTTCCGCGTGCATCTCTCTCCCTGCCCATCAGCCATCGTCATATCAAGAACTAAATAGTGGCGACCACAAGCGTCAAATCTTCACATGCTTATGCTTGATTTGAGCCTTAGATCTCGCATCTAGGCATGGATCAACCTCCATCCTAAATGAAAATGTCTTTAGTCATGGTTTGGTTAGTGTCACATGAGATTCACGTGCCTGTCCGTCGGCAAAGAATTGATTAGCGGGTGAGTTGTGGGTGATTGAAGACTAAGTCGCTTACTTATGGACTTTATTTGAAATGGAGTTTATTTTAAAGAACCTTTTGAGAAAATGTTCTATTTCAAGGGCTATTTGAATAAAATTTACTGAGTCTTTGGAGAATCTTTGACAAAGTAGATCAATCACGTGGTTTCCATCTCATCACTGATATAATTCGCATATTTAAAGTTAATGCGGTCCAATCCTCACTCAAATAAAAATTTTGACCGCGGAAGTTAGGCCACGTGTCGTTGTAAAGTTTGCCTCAAGAGATTTTATCTACATTTGGTGTATCTTTTAGTACATCACAGATGTGACTCCTACCAAATTCGGACTAGGAAGTGACTAATTAAAGTGGACAAACACAAATGATGGACCAAGACAATGACAGCAGCGACCCTAGAATGCTCCTAAAAGGTGATCACTCGCTGACGTCTGTCTGAAGTCTTCCTGAGTGAACATCAGACGTTGCCAGCTAATTACTCAGCGTCTCTTTCCGTTCTCAATAGAGCTTTTTCTTATGGACTCCATATGCACCAGATAATATTTCTGAGTTTCGAGAGAACGAGAGTACGCATGATGTATCTAGGTGCATCCATACGTACTCTGTACTTCTGCATATTGAACTGCATGGTTTTTCTGTGCATGCTAACCAAATTTTGGTCTGAGATAGTCTCCTGTGAATTGTGATATTCCACGTCCAAAGTAGTCGGGACACAATTCTTCGACCCCATATGCACTTGATCATTTCTCGCAATACTTCCTGTTAAGACAGCCAAAAAGAATTGAAAGACCTGCACCAGTTCACGGAAATGTTGAGACCCTTGCGATTCTCACCAGATTGAACTTTTAACAGAAACTATAACACCACCCCTATCTTTTTGAATGACCTGTTAAAAAACCCCGGTACAAAGACAGAGATTCGCAGATGCAAAACCAAGAGAAAAGTAGAAGGTTATATTACAACGGCACATGCATTTCTGAAATCTTACAATGATCTGTTGTTCATATGGAGCTTTTCCTTAGGCCTCGTTGCTCGTGAAGATGAAGATGGCGAAGAGGAAGAAACGTTTGATTTCTCGAACTTGTCCTTATCCTCATTGAAAGCCTAGCTAAAGGCCTCTTGAATTTCTGCAAACCTTCTCCTCTTTAGAAGTTGTTCTTCCGGACTGCCAATGTCAAGGCATGCCAGCCGAGGACAATCATTGGCATCCATAATCTTATTGAGTACATTGGACCATCGGGGGAAGGAGTGTTTGCCGAGTTCCACTGTTCAAATGAAGGTAGCAATCAGGCAAACATAATCCCCAGTTCTACATTGAAGATGCATGTTATTTGTGTTATGAGAAAAACTCTGCTGGTGGTAGTGAATTACATGCAAGTCAAAGTGTCTTGGTTCCCAAAACCCTACATCATCTTATCTTATCATGAAGTGACAAATTCTCAAAAGGTAAAAATTCCTCGAGCTGGTGTCACGTTTATCATACAAGAAGATAAAGCCAAAACTTTAATTAGAGATTAATCAACTAGCCAACATAAATAAAATCCTCTTCCTTTTTGCAGAAAAAGTTCGATACACCTTGCACCAGACTGTTGTCTGGCTCTGGCCGATGTTCGTAATCGAGAATCGTTCTATATGCTAGACAAACGTACTTAGGGTGCGTTTGGTTGGATTTTTGGGGAAAACCTTTGGGAAAATGCAAAGGACTTTAAATTAAAGTAGTTTTCCAAATTGCAAATTGTGTTTGTTGAATCATACTTTAAAAGTCCATTGTGAAGTACTTTTGAGTTAAGTTGTGTTTGGAAAAATTATACTCATACAAAGCACTTTAGTTATTAAAAAAATAAAAAAGTTGCCCCTAACAGACTTGATGGCCGTCGACGAACCAGATCTGTCGTCGGTGGATCGTCGACGGTCGTCCTATGCCCTTGGGGACCACTGGTGAAGGTCAACTCAGGCGACCCCCGACAAGGGTCACGCGACCCGCGCAACCCCTAACGGAGGTCGCTCGACCCCGGCGAGGGCCACTTGGGTTGAGCAAACCTAGGCAGCCCTTGCTGACGCAACCCTCGTGGAGGTCGCTCAACTCCGACGAAGGGCAGCTAGGTCACGCAACCCCTCGCCCGGGTCACTCGACCCCGGCGAGAGCCAGTTGGGTGGCACTCGCTTGACCCCGGCGAGGGCCAGGTGGGTCGTGCAAACCTAGGCCCTCGCCGACGTGCGGTCGCTCGACCCTGACGAGGGCCAGCTAGGTCGCCTGACACCATTATGCCCCTCGCCGGTGTCCCGCAACCACCGAGGGCTATCTGCTATCTAGATTAGGTGACCTCAGTTGGTCTCATGAGGGTTGCACGACCCAGACGGCACTCGCCTAGATCGCACGACCCCTCGGCGACAGTCGCTTGGGTCGCCGGCGACGTCATCGGCCTCTCTTTAGCCCATGGCTGAACCCTTATAGTCATAGCAAACACGCCGGCCAGCCCTAGGGAGGAGAAGATGAACAGTCGCAAACAAGCGCAACGTCGGAAAATAAAAAAAAAATAAAAATCAGTGAGGATAAAATCGGAAGAAAATTTTTTACTTCCCCTGCCTTTCGAGGAGGCTAAAAGCCCAAGGCAGCCTAGGACTTGCCTTGGGCTTTTAGCTTTTCAAAGGCAAACTTTATCTCAAGGTGGGTTTAAAAATTTTTACCAAACACCCAAACATTGGCTCAAAGATCCTTAGACGCCCAAAGTCCCTTCCCAAAGCTAGTACCAAATGAACTCAAAGGAACCCATGATCTGCACAGTGATATTTTTAGGGAAAAACTACAAAATATCCCAAACTATAACACATTTACCTAATTTTTTTGTGTAATACCAAAAACCTCAGGCTTGTATCCGAGCAACACATTTATCTTTTATTAGGGTTATGTTAAAAATCTGACATGGATCCAATGTGCATTCTTAGTGCTTTTCAAGGACAAGAGGCACCCACGCAAGCACCACACCATAAAAAGATTAAAAATTAAGTCAAAAAAAAAAATTTGAAGTTAGTATTCATCGTCCTCAAGCTCGGGATTGCTCGGCCAAAGCTCTCTGGCGCATGTTCATTGCTGCCCACTGCCACCTAGACCTCTGGCGGCGTTCATCGGCCCCTGCTTGACCACCCGCCAGAGATCCGACTCGAAGCTACCTATGGAAATTCATGACTCATTTCCGACTGGTTCAAGAAATAAAAAGATGAAAATGAAAGAGAAAAAGTCGAAGGTGTCACCCTTCTTCTAAAGGAAGCCATTAGAATTGAGATGGAAGTGCAGAAGGAAAGTATGGTCTCTGATCGAAAGGATCCCATTAGAGAACCTGAAATTGCTGTGGCTCCCGGTCAAAGCATATAGAGCAGAAAATCTTCTGAACCTTAACAGGCCCCTTTGACAGAAAAGCTTGTGGAACTTGTTCAAGAGGAAGTAAAAAAACGTACTTTCCTCCATGAAGCAGACCCTTAGGCCAAGCTTCAAGCTCGAGCGGCCATGGCAGCCGTGAGCTTAAAAGCTAGATTAAACCTCAAAGCTCGCAGCCGTCATGGCTAGATCTGGCAAGTGGTCAAGCAAGGGCTGGCGAATGCTTAGTTACATTTGGCTCCCCAACATGTTGTTCCTGCATTAGTCCTTGCCAAATGATAAGAAAAGTTTTATACACAGATTATAAAAGAATATGGTTAATACCACCAAAAAAAAAAAAAATCCTAAAAATGATAAATTCATGTCACATTCATTCCAAACTAATTTTCCGAATTCATAAAGATGCATTTAAGAGTATGTGTACAAGATCCCCTATCATTTTTTTTCCTAAAAAAGGGGATAAACTAGTTCTGTTCAAAAGATCACAAGAGTAGAGATAAGGTTTTGTAGGATTATTGTCCTCGGAAAAGGACTAGCCGCGGCAAGCCTAAAATTCAAGTCCGCTGGCTTAAGATGTTCCTGTAAGTCATTATACATCATAAAACTGTAATGCGGAAACTCATACTAAACGCAGTGATCTTTTGATCTTCATGATTCTCACAATAGATGAAGACATACCTTTATCCATAGCGTTGCACTTGATGATCGTCGTTGAAAACCTGAAGAACACGAACCAAAAAAGAAATCCGATTTCTCTCCCTTAACCCACTATTCTTGATGTATTCTTTCGATGGAGGAGAGAATACCAAAATCCTTTAGGTTATTGTTGTTAATTGTGGGTGGAGAGAGGACCGAACTCTATTTGTACGTCCATTGAAAAGGTGCCTTCCATCAAAGCGATATACCCTTTCAATTAAAGTCGTACCTCTTCGTTTTTATTAGAGTCGTGACTCCTCATAACCAATATTAATTATTCTTATAGCATAACAATAATTATTAAACCATATAACATAAATCATATCATGTGGACCACAATAATTCTTACATTCTCCCACTTGGTCCATATGATATTCCTTTCATGGTTTAACAAAGACTGTAATGTGCACAATAATATTATGCTATAAAAAAATTTCATTAAATTGGCAATCACATAATAATCACAATTAAGTAAAGAAAACTAATGCGAGTCATAGCGGTTGTATGTCATTAATCGACATAGTCCCTTCTATGCACTACAACTATAGCACTTTACTTAACATGATCCATAAATGAGAAGTGTAGTAATAGTCCAACTATAATGTTTCCTTAGAAACTATCCTGTTTAACA
This sequence comes from Eucalyptus marginata, assembly GCA_014182565.1. Lineage (NCBI taxonomy): Eukaryota > Viridiplantae > Streptophyta > Magnoliopsida > Myrtales > Myrtaceae > Eucalyptus > Eucalyptus marginata. The sequence continues at coordinate 44,529,963 of CM024587.1, read as the reverse complement.
TTCATCTATTTCCATAATGTATACTAAATAGAAAACAGGAAATATCGAAACACGTAAGTGAGCTCAAAGTGTCAAATACATAAACTTAATACAATCATAATACAAACACTAATGACGTTCAATAATGCCCATCCTTTCAACATGCTCATTAAATGTTTTGGGCGGCAGTCCTTTTGTTAAGGGATCTGCTATCATAAGTTTGGTGCTAATGTGCTCAATTGACACTCTTCGTTTCTGAACTTCTTCTTTAACAGACAAGTATTTGATCTCCATATGCTTAGCACCCTTAGAATACTTGTCGTTCTTGGAGAAGAAAACTGCTGCAGAGTTATCACAATAAATTTTCAGCGGCTTGGCAATACTATCGACAACCACAAGCCCTGAAATAAAATTCCGCAGCCATAATCCATGAATAGTGGCCTCAAAGCATGCCACAAATTCAGCTTCCATAGTGGATGCAGCAATAAGCGATCGCTTCGCACTTTTCCATGAAATTGCCCCTCCGGCCAGAAGAAACAAGTAACCAAACGTTGATTTTCTTGTATCGGCACAACCGGCTAAGTCTGAATCTGAATACCCAATCACCTCGAGATGATTGGATCTTTTATAAGTGAGCATATGATTCTTCGTTCCTTGCAGGTATCTAAAAACTTTCTTTGCAGCTTTCCAAGGATTACTTTGATACCTGCCCAGCATTCCGACAGCAAAACTGATGTCTGGTCTGGTGCAAGTTTGTGCATACATTAAACTCCCCACAACAGATGCATAAGGAATATTCTTCATTTGTTCTCGTTCCAATTGACTTTTCGGACATTGCATAAGGCTAAATTTATCACCTTTCTGAATTGGAACTATTCCTGCTGAGCATTTACTCATATTAAATCTCTCTAAAATTTTCTCAATGTAGGCTTTCTGAGACAATCCTAATAATCCTTGTGATCTATCACGGAATATTTCTATTCCTATCACATATGTTGCCTCTCCCATATCCTTCATTTCAAAATTCTTAGAGAGAAACTTCTTGGTTTCATATAGCAAACCAAGATCATTAGCAGCAAGCAAAATATCATCAACATACAGAACTAGAAAAATAAACTTGCTCCCACTAATCTTCATATATATACACCGATCAACGGTGTTTTCCTTAAATCCAAATGAAGTTATGGTATCGTTAAACTTAAGATACCATTGTCGGGAAGCTTGTTTAAGTCCATATATTGATTTCTTTAATTTACATACCTTGTGTTCCTTTCCTTTAATTGAAAAGCCTTCGGGTTGGTCCATGTAAACCTCTTCTTCTAAATTCCCATTAAGAAAGGCGGTTTTCACATCCATTTGGTGTAACTCCAAGTCATAATGAGCCACCAAAGCCATAATGATTCTAAGTGAGTCTTTCTTAGAGACTGGTGAAAATGTCTCTTTATAGTCAATGCCTTCTTTTTGCGTAAAACCCTTTGCAACAAGTCTGGCTTTATGTCGTTCAATATTGCCTTTTGAGTCGCGCTTGGTCTTAAAGACCCATTTACACCCGACCTTCTTACATCCTTTAGGCAATTCAACAATATCCCAAACTTGATTTTGATGCATGGATTTTATCTCTTCTTGCATGGCATTAAACCATTCATTAGAATCTTCACATTCCATGGCTTGGGAAAATGAATCTGGATCATTTCCAATTCCTAAGTCAATTTCTGACTCTTGTAGATAAACCATATAGTCATCAAGAAATAGCCGACCTCTTTTCTCTTTGAGATCTTCTTAATGCTATTTCTTGTGACTCAACTATTGAAGGTTCAATATTGACATCTTCATTATGGAGTGGTTGTTCATTAATTTGTTGTTCTTGATTATTGTTAGATTGTGCTATAATATCAGGAACAACAATTTTCGAAGCTTCGGGTATAGGAACTTCTACCCTTACTTCTTGAATGCAAGCATCACGCATTCTTTCACTCCCACTGATGTCACCATTCTCAATGAACCTAGCATTTCCAGATTCAACAATTCTCGTACTATGATTAGGACAATAAAATCTATACCCTTTGGATTTCTCGCATAACCAATGAAATAACCACGGTCGTTCTTGAATCCAATTTCCTTTCATGTGGATTGTAAATTCTTACTTCGCTTGACAACCCCAAACATGCAGGTGTCGTAAACTAGGTTTCCTTCCGTCCACGGTTCAAAGGGAGTCTTTGGAACTGGCTTACTAGGAACCCTGTTTAATAAATACACAGAAGTCTTTAAAGCATACATCCACAAAGATAAGGGTAAAGATGAATGACTCATCATACTCCTAACCATTTCCATTAAAGTACGATTACGCCTTTCTACTACACCATTTTGTTGTGGTGTACCTGGCATTGTGTATTGAGCACAAATGCCATGTCTTTCAAGGAATTTAGCAAATGGACCTGGACATTGTCCCGATTCATTATACTTTCCATAATATTCACCGCCTCTATCCGATCTTACTATTTTCACCTTTCTATCTAATTGCCTCTCAACCTCTTTAATATACACTTCAAGTGCATTTATTGATTGAGACTTATCATGCAAAAGATAAATATAACCATAACGTGAAAAATCATCAATAAAGGTAATGAAGTAACTTTCCTTACCAAAAGATGGAACATCAAATGGACCACATATATCAGTATGTATAATTTCAAGAAGTTCTGTGCTTCTTGTGGCACCTTTCTTAGTGTGCTTTGTTTGTTTACCTTTAATACAATCAATACACACTCCAAGGTCAGTAAAATCCAAATTTGGAAGAATTTCATTCTTCACTAATCTTTGCATTCTTTCTTTGGATAAATGACCCAAACGTTTATGCCACAAGTAAGCAGAATTTTCATCCACCAAGCTTCGTTTAGTGCCAACATTTTGATGCAAGGTCATTAATGTCTCAACAAAAGTATTATTAAGTCTAAATTTGTAGAGACCATCACATAAAGTTCCAGTTCCAATAAGAGTATCACTCTTAAATAGACTGAAAGATTCAGAACCAAACTTACAATAAAATCCCGCCACATCAAGTCTTGGCAAAGAAACTAAATTGCGAGAAAAAGTAGGTACATAAAGGGTTCGAAACAAATCCAAATAATGCCCAGTATCTAAGATCAAACGATAAGTGCCAATGCCTTCAACCGGAGCTTTGTTTTCGTTCCCCGTAATCACATAACTTTCATTTGGCTTTATAGTTTGGATCGTAAGAAATCCCCTGCATCGTATTTGACACATGAGTGGTGGCACCAGAATCAATCCACCAAGTATTATGAGGAACTTCAGTAAAGTTTGATTCAAAACATACTAAAGCACAAGGCTTACCTTTCTTTTCGAACCAAGCTTTACATTTCAGACAATCTTTCTTCAAGTGTCCAATTTTGTTGCAAAAATGACACTTAATAAGATTGTGTTCCTTCTTGTGGATTTGAGAAGCCTTTGAAGAGTCATTCGGGACGTGTAGTCCTTTCTTCTTGCTCCTTCCACCTTTCCTCTTGAAATTCTTTCGAACATCTTGATGACTTGAGAGATGAACAGAATGAGCCTTTTGATTCTTTATCTTTGTTTCCTCTTGAACTAACATACTGGCCAATTCATTTACATTCCACTTATCCTTTATAGTGTTGTAATTCATTTGAAATGGCCCATATTGCTCATGAGGCAAGGAATTAAGTATAAATTGTACTAAAAAGTACTCATCCACGTTCATCCCTAAAGTCCTTAACTTTGCTGCTAAATTTGTCATTTCAAGTATATGCTCATGCATGGTACGTGAACCATCATATTTCATGGTGGTCAGTGTACTCATCAATGTACCAGCAAGTGACTTATCAGCAGTTTGAGAACGCTCTTTCACAAATTTCATAAATTCCTTAGCATTGTCGGTTTTGGGAAGAGAAGTCTTTAAATTGTTTGCAACTGTCATTCGCATGAACATTAAGCTCGCCCTGTTCGATCTTTCCCAAACTTTATAGAAAGACTTTTCATCATTGCTACTTTCATCAGTAATAGCAGCTGGTTTCTCAGCTTGAAGTGCTAAATCAAGATCCAGGACACCTAAGTGAAACTGGACTTGTTCACTCCAATCAGGAAAATTTATCCCATTGAATAAGGGAACAGATGAGGCATGCGAATGGAGTGAAACAGGTACAGATACTGCAAACATATGGAAGAAAATATTCATACATTAATGCCTTGAGAATATCACCTAATCAGATTCAAACTAAACTACACATGTACATCATAGTTCTCCTTTGGGCGATCCTATGATATACAAATATATAAAAACCATAATGATGCTAATAACTTTTATTTGATAATTGTAAATATATCTTATTAAAATTTATTTGCTATCTTTGGATATACAAACAAAAGTAATAAGTCATATTAATTATCAACTATAACGTTCATGAATTATAGAAAATAATTAACCTTTGGGTTAATCCCTAAGTTCTTATAATAAATGAACTTCAATATACCCATAATCCCAATAATGATATGCAACATATCAATTTCATAAATAGCATCAATTAATCATGGGTAATTGAATAAAACAATTTACAATATCAAAAAATTCGAAAGACTTCAAGGTTTGGCCACTTTGGTGACTAACAAACCATTCATAATATGAATTTTTAATATTGTAAATTACAAATATTTACCAAATTGCACACAAGGACAAAACCGTAATAAAAGCATAAGGGTAAAATTGTAAAATCATAATTCCATAAGAGCAAAAACATAAATTATAATCCAGGGGCAAAATGGTAAATAAACAGAAAGGGCAGAACCGTAAATAAACATAAAAGGAAGGGCAAAACAGTAAATAGGAGCTGAGGGAGGGGCAAAAGGGTAAAAAGGGCCCCGCGGGACGCCAGGCACGTGCCGAGCACGTGCCTTCGTCCTCGGCGGGCGCGTGCCCACGCGCGCGTTTGGCGCGCAGCGCGTGCTCGGCACGTGTGCGTCCAGCGCGCAGCGCGTGCAACGCACGCCCCGGCACCGCCGCGGGCGCATGCGTTGCACGCGCCTGTCAAGCGCCGCGCCGTTTCGCGCGCGTGATCCCCACGCGCCTGCGGTTGGCGCGCGCGAAACGGCGCGTGGCGCGTGGTTTCCACACGCCTGCAACTCCAGCGCGCGCGTGGATCCCACGCGCCTTCCTTCCTCGCGCACAGTAACTTTTCTTCGCCAAATTTTCACCATTTCGTCCCCTTTCGCCCGAATTCTTCCATTTTCGACCTTTTCTTTCCACGAGAACTTTCATCAATCGGATTTTTCATCGACAGTAATCATCCGAAAACATTTCAACAACAATAAACACTACGAACAGGATCGTTTAACAAATCATCAAACATAAATCATAATAATTCTATAAACGGAAAAAACATGAGATCATAAACCACGCTCTGATACCAACTGTAAGTCATTATACATCATAAAACTGTAATGCGGAAACTCATACTAAACGCAGTGATCTTTTGATCTTCATGATTCTCACAATAGATGAAGACATACCTTTATCCATAGCGTTGCACTTGATGATCGTCGTTGAAAACCTGAAGAACACGAACCAAAAAGAAATCCGATTTCTCTCCCTTAACCCACTATTCTTGATGTATTCTTTCGATGGAGGAGAGAATACCAAAATCCTTTAGGTTATTGTTGTTAATTGTGGGTGGAGAGAGGACCGAACTCTATTTGTACGTCCATTGAAAAGGTGCCTTCCATCAAAGCGATATACCCTTTTAATTAAAGTCGTACCTCTTCGTTTTATTAGAGTCGTGACTCCTCATAACCAATATTAATTATTCTTATAGCATAACAATAATTATTAAACCATGTAACATAAATCATATCATGTGGACCACAATAATTCTTACAGTTCCACCAAGTAGACAAAATTAAAGGGAAGAAGACGCAAGGATGAAATTCTGAGAAACTTCTGGTTATCTTGTAAGTTGCACCAATTTTGTAAAAGGCTAACTTTCAAAGAATTGTTTCTAATGAAGTAACTTATGTTAAAATTTAGGGAAAAAGCTACAAAACACTCCAAATATTGGCCACTGTGACACATTTATCCTAAACTATTTTTTGTAACACCGAAAACCCCAAACTTGTACTCATACGACATATTTATCCCAAATTTTTTTATGTGACACCAAAGTTTTGGGGTAAATATGTCATACGCATATAAGTTTGGGGTTTTTAGTGTCACAAGAAGAAATTTGAGTTAAATGTATCACATTATATAAGTTTGTGGTAAATGTGTCATATAAGTATAAATTTGAGATTTTTTTGTGTCACAAAAAGGAAAAAAAAAAATCTGGAGTAAATGTCTTACATTTGGCATGGTGTAGAGTTTTTGGTGACTTCTACCTTAAAATCTATCAATTTTCTCCCTTCCAAAGTGGATTTTTTTTTTTATATAAAAATTAATTTGGGAAAGATGTGGTACTTGTTTATCGGTTTGAGATTTTCCGTGGCACAAAAATTAATTTGGGTAAATATGGCATCCCGATACTTTGAGATGCATGCCGTCGCGAGGAGATTTGCTATCAGCGGCCATGACCCAATAAAAGGGCCAATTCTTGCACCCGAATCTCGCTTAACGGATCTGAACCACCATTCTTTTTCTCCTCTCTTCGCGTCACTCGCAAAGCTAACCGAGTGCAATCACTGTTGCTCTTTTGGGTGAAGTCAAGGCGCAATCAGGGTTTTGGGGTTTATGATTTTCGCCTTTTTTTTTAAAAAACTTTTTTCAACTTGCAATTTTATTAGAGTTCTTATAATGAATTTAGTTGCCGAGCAACTAAATAAATAGACCAATATTTACAATTTTCCAACTCATAATTATTTTCATGTTATGCCTGACTAATATATACAATTCAAAACACTCTTCTTTTAGCGTCAAATTAGGTTTTGAGGCTGGAAATGCATCCATAACTATCAAAGCAACAATCTCAGTAGAATATGGATATTGTGGAAACCGTCCATTATTAGCTTGACTATGATGGGAGTTTTCAATCAAGTCATACACTTCCTTGTTGAGAATCCAGGAAATGACCCATTTCTCCTTTCTGCAATTTATGGATGCATTACTTTGTGTCTGAACATTAACACATTCTCTACTGATAATAAATAAAATGTGCATTAGCTACTAATACGTGATTTCAATGAAACGAGAGATACAAATGAACGGATCGGATCTAATATCTGATGGACTTTTGGAATAAATGAGCTAGACACTACGATTGAGGAGTTTACGCTCATCGAGCCTCATTCCACAGGCCCTTCTTTCACATGATTATATAAAAGGTTCAATGATGATCATAGAGCGAGCAAGATTGACAGGGTCTTCATTAAATGCAAATTGGCAACACACAGGTACACTCATTATTTGGTAGAATTTTTGCTACCAGGTGTTTCAAATCATCCCTCCTGCTTGATATGTCTCAACACTACTCTGGGAGAAGGAACCCACCTTTTAGATTCTTCAATTTTTGGACCGAAAGCCACAATTTTCTACCAATAGTCCATGCTTGCTGGCAACAGGAAATTAGAGGATTCAAAATGTTTATTTTGGTGAAGAAGCTCGAAGCATTGAAACAACAACTCAATCATCTTAATAAATCTCAATTTGGACTTGTGTATGAAGGTCAAGAAAGCCAGGGAGAACCTACAATGGTAACAACAAGTTCTTGCATTGGACTGTTACAATATGAGCACTCAGGAGGAAGAAAAGGCACAATTGGAGCAACTACTCACCCTTAGCAAACATGAAGAATTTCTCCTAAAGAAAAAAATTTAGAAATCTATGGCTTAAGGAGATGGACAACGATAACTAGATTTCTTTGCCTCCATGATGAGTAATAGTGCCCAGAACAGAATTACTCAACTCTCACTTGATGATGGAACTATTATCACAAATGAGGGGGCTCTTAGGGATACAATTGTCTCCTATTACTATCGCATACTTGGCAACTCTTGACACATTCATATCCCTTATAAGCGGTATGCCTCCTTATTCCTGGAAGATGTAAGACCTCATAGCTTTACCATGCTTTCAAAAAGCTGAGATCCTTAAGAGTTCTGAAAGGCATCAACAACTTCAAAGCTGTAGGTCCATATGGATATAACAATTTATTCTACAAAAAAGCCTGGCCCATAGGATGACATAGAGGATGCTATAATGGACTTCTCCTCCTCAAGGAGGATGTTAGAACTATATATTCTACTATGATATCCCTTGTGTTGAAGGTCCTGAATCCATCTCGCATGGAAGATTTTAGACTCATCTCATGTTGCAATGTTTTATATAAGATCATATTGAAGCTACTTACAGAAAGAATCGACTATATAATTCTTTCGGTTGTTGGCCTTAACTATTGGAAGATATGCGGAGATTGCCCGGATTTACCCGGGATATTAGACCGAAGATTTGATTCGATTGGAAGATTAGTATTGTGTACATAATCAATTAAGATTAGATCTAGACTTAGATTGATACGTAGAATCATTTATTTCCATTATTTGTGTACTCTTTGTATTATATCTACAAGAGGAACTGTACATTTACATTCATTGAAGTGAATAGAAAGAAAAACATTTCCTTCAATCTTCATTCCTTCGAGATCTTCACCTTCTTTCATGGTATTAGAGCAGTCGAGTCTCTGAACCAAGCTTCCGCTCCTAATCTTCTTTCTGTTGCGACCTTCTACCTCAAAAGCTCTGACCTACAAAGAAGAGCACCATCGGGCATTAGTGTCACTCTCAAAAGAATTTTTTTTACTTACCATGGCAAATCCGCAAGATGAAGCCTCTGCCACCGGCAACCAATCTGCTAGAGAAACCGTCCCTGCCGCTGAAGTCGTGCCTCAGATCTTGCAAGTCCAGAATTCGCCTGTCATATTTCCAACGACAGAGCAACAATTGCTTCAGGCTCAGCCCGTGCAATGGCGGCCCACGCAAACTCAATTCAATATGGGGCAACCCATGACAGGCCAGCCTTACCAGTGGATTCCATATCCGATATATGTTGGGCCAAGCCCAAACTCATCATCGCCTAGGTATGTGGGCCACCAAAGCCACGTCCAAGCCGACGAGCACCCACCAACCACAGGTGGGGCAAGCCCAACCGACGGAATGGAGCAGACGCACAGGTCGAGCGAACCGGGTATGGGAACGAATCCCTACCCGGGGTTTTTCAATGCGGGTTATCCGTTCGGGTCGAGTGAGTCGGGTCAAGGGACGAATCCCTACATGAATCCTACACCCGGTTTTCTGCCATTTCCAGCGGCGGCTTTCGCCGGATGGCCAGAACCCGGCGACCCCTTGTTCGTTTCCACAACCGACGAACCAGAACTGCGACTGATCAGCCAACAGCTGACCAAGCCAGAAAATTACCCCAGGTGGTCGCAAGAATTCCGGCGTGCCCTAGCAACGAAGGACAAGGATGGATTCCTTGACGGAACCATTCCAATTCCCCTCGATGAGCGTCTAACCCGACTCTAGAGGAAGAGCAACCGACTCGTCTGAACCTGGATCGGCAATTGCATCTCCCCAGAGGTCGCGGCCGAACTTCCACCGACAGAGGACGCCAAAAGCATGTGGGAGAATATCAAAGAGATGTACGGGAAATTGGATCAAGCAAAGATATTCACCCTAATGCAGGAACGCAGCGATTAAAACAGGGGAATATGACGGTCACGGCTTGTTTCAACAAGCTATCGTCATTGTGGAACAGCCTCGAAGCAGCCGAAGAAAAACTCGAGGGCCCCGAATCCACAATCAGACAATACAAGTCCATCAAAGACAGGGAGAAAGCAACGCGTTTTTTGCTCATTTTGAATGATACATTTCTTACCTTTCACTCACAGATTTTGGCTATGGATCCCATGCCATCAATCGAGCGAATATATCAACTGGCCGTACAGGAGGAAAGCCAGCGATTCGCATCACCAGAGAACGCGAAGAGCGGCGAAAGCATCGCTCTTGCAGTTCGCGGAGAACGAAGGGACGGAGCCAACAAAACCCTAGCGCATGAGAGGGAGAGACGAGGCACGCTAGGGTTCCGCGGAGAAGGCTCGCTAGGGTTCCGCGGAGACTCGCGCTCCTTTAAAAGGGAAGGATTGAACGGCCCCGATGGAGCGCGAACATCCGACGGCGTGCAGGAGCTCGATATTTTAAGTGGATCGGACGGTGCAGATGATCCCGCGATCAAAGGAACCGATGGGCAAATTTTTGCCACGTCATCAAGAAATTTCGGGCCAAATTTCAAAGGAAAGGGTAAATTATTTTGTGAATATTGCAAGCATTCTAATCATATGATTGACAGTTGTTGGAAGCTGCACGGGAAACCAATAGAGAAAGGAAAAAAAATTTTGGCTGCATATCAAGTGAAAGGACCTACCAACCAAAATTCTGATCCTCTTATTACCTATGGACAGTACTAGCAATTGATGCACGCCTTGCAAAAATTGGATGTTTCTAACAAAGGAGGCAGTTTTTCAAGTATCACACATAGCTTGATTAATTCTATATCAAGGAAAACATGGATTATTGATTCAGGGGCAAGTGATCATATTATATGTGACAAAGGCCTTTTCTCAAGAATAAATGAGGAGCTGAATTTTCCTGTTTCCATACAATTACCTAATGGGAATATCAGCCATATTAATGTGACAGGAACAGTTAATCTCAGTCCCCAAATTATCCTTAAAAATGTCCTCTATGTCCTAGAATTCCAATTTAATCTCATTTCCGTGTCAAAAGTCTGCAAAGAAAATTCATGTCGAGTAATATTCAATGTTGATACATGTTTCTTTCAGGCCCTTTCGACTGGCAGATTGATGGGCTGGGGTAGTCTTTCATAATGACTATTTTTTTTGTCAAGCTTCCCAAGTAATTTTGATTTATCCAGCTTTCCATTGAATAAATCATCTTTATGTAATTTGAGCATGAATGACAAAAATTCTCTCATGCATTTGAGATTGGGTCACAGTGCCACCTTTCCTTATCCTAAGTGCTCTGTTTGTCTACTTGCAAAACAATCTCGTTCCCCCTTTCCATCTAGTAACTCCCGTGCTAGTAAAATTTTTTCCTTGATACATGTTGATATTTGGGGACCTTACCATACGGTTAATCATGATGGATCTCGTTATTTCCTCACAATAGTAGACGACTATTCTCGTGCGACCTGGATTTTTTTGATGCAGTCTAAGGATCAGGCTTATTCTTATTTAAAAACTTTTATCGCCTTATCCAAGAATCAGTTTGGGAAATCAATTCAGCGGATCCGAACTGATAATGGAGCAGAATTTTTCAGTCATAATTGCTCCATGCTCTTCTCATCTCATGGCATCCAGCATGAGAGTTCATGCATCTATACACCACAACAAAATGGAGTGGTTGAACGCAAACATCGCCACCTTTTGGAGGTCGCACGTGCCTTGAAGTTTCAAGCTTCAGTTCTAGATGATTATTGGGGAGATTGCGTCATCACAGCAGCTTATCTAATCAACCGCATGCCCACCAAGATACTCAATGGGCGAACGCCATTTGAACTGCTCTATGGAAAAAAAACCTGAACTACAGCATCTCAAGGTTTTCGGTTGCCTCTGCTATGCTGCAACATTAGGTTCTCGAGACAAGTTGAGTCCATGTGCTCAGCAATGCATTTTTATGGGCTATCCCAATCTGTAGAAAGGTTATTGAGTTCTTGATATATCAACAACGGAATTTCTTGTAAGCCATGATGTAATTTTCCATTAGGACATCTTTCCCTTCTCCAACAAGACATCTCCAGATGATGATCCAGGCATAAGCTTCAATTCTCATGGTCTCTCATCTGATGACGCATTATCTCCAGATGCTGGTTACATACCACTAGCTCAATCAAGGAATCTGCTTCTACTCCTGCATTTATTCCAACAGGGACAACAACTCCAGTCGAGAGTTCCAAATCATCAGCAAATCTCTTAGAAGACGGAGCTGAAGATTCCAATAATGATGAGGAAGAAATCAGCAATGATGAGGAAACCCAACATATCTCGCCACTCGTCTCCAATGAGACAATTCCCACTCTTGCCAAAGATGATCATCCAAGACGTTCTGGTTAGGCTACCCGACCTCCAACCTGGACCAAAGATTATATATGTGCCACACACAACTCTCCAGGTATTCAATATCCGATCTCATCCTATGTTTCCTTTCATAGATTATCACAAGAACATAGATGTTGCATCAGTCGCCTATCAGAAGACAAAGAACCATCTAGTTATGATGAGGCGTCTCTTGATCCAAGATGGCAGCAAGCCATGATGGCAGAGCTAAAGGCACTGAATGACAATCACACATGGGACCTTGTCTTATTGCCATCTAATCGAAAACCAATTGGGTGCAAATGGGTCTACAAGATTAAATATAATGCAGATGGATCCATTGAACGTTACAAGGCATGCTTGGTAGCCAAGGGATTTACTCAGCCAGAATGTTTTGACTACCACGAGACATTCTCACCAGTTGCCAAAGATGTCACAGTCCGCTCATTTCTAACTGTTGCTACTATTAATGACTGGACTGTACATCAAATGGACGTGCATAATGCCTTCCTCCACGGTGATTTAGACGAGGAGATATATATGGATGTTCCTCAGGGCTTACGGAGACAGGGGGATAATAAAGTGTGTCGTCTTCGCAAATCCCTTTATGGGTTAAAACAAGCATCCAGACAATGGTATGCTAAATTTGCGAATGCACTTACAACAGCAGGCTTCCAGCAGTCCAAACATGACTATGCCTTGTTCACACGAAACAGAGGTATGTCGTCTATCTATTTGATGATATATGTCGATGATATTCTTCTTATGGGAAATGATAAGGTTGCCATAGAAAGATTCAAGGAATACTTGCATGCCACTTTTCCATATTAAGGACTTAGGAGCACCTAAATATTTCCTTGGAATCGAAATTGCTCGATCTAATCTAGGGATTTTCCTCAGTCAGCGAAAGTTTATATTGGAGATTATATCAGAAGCAGGTTTATCAGGATGCAAACTAGCTGCAATACCCATCGAGCAAAATACTAAATTGACTACCGCAGATTATGATAAGGGCATATCCAAAAATGATGACTCATTACTCAGAGATCCATCAGGGTATCAAAGGCTTGTTGGAAAACTCATATATCTGACTATGACGAGGCCCAATATTTCTTATGCAGTACAGACACTTAGTCAGTTCATGCACAGCCCAAAGCAATCCCATTTCAATGCAGCCTTGAAGATTGCGAAATATTTAAAGAAATGCCCAGGACTTGGGATACTTCTATCCAAGAAATGTGATATGAAAATGATAGCATATTGTGATGCAGATTATGCAACATGTCCCATAAGTCGAAGATCAGTCACCGGATATTGCATCAAATTAGGAGAATCACTTCTTTCATGGAAGACCAAGAAGCAACCCACTGTGTCCTTATCCTCAGCTGAGGCAGAGTATCGGGCTATGGCCAAAACCACCTGTCAAATAGTGTGGATGCGAGGTCTTCTTAAGGATCTCGGAGTAGAAGTGCAGGGACCAACCAAGCTATACTGTGATAATGATGCGGCTCTCAAACTTACAGCAAACCCTATAGTACATGAGAGAACCAAGCATATTGAGGTGGATTGTCACTTCACTCGAGAGAAAATTCAAGAGGGTGTGATTGAGACAAAGGGAATTGGAACAATGGAACAGCCAGCAGATATTTTTACCAAACCCCTATGTCAAAGACAGCACACATATCTGTTGAGCAAGCTGGGCGTCTTAGACATCGATAGACCACCAGCTTGAGGGGGAGTGTTGGAAGATATGCGGAGATTGCCCGGATTTACCCGGGATATTAGACCGAAGATTTGATTTGATTAGAAGATTAGTATTGTGTACATAATCAATTAAGATTAGATCTAGACTTAGATTGATACGTAGAATCATTTATTTCCATTATTTGTGTACTCTTTGTATTATATCTACAAGAGGAACTGTACATTTACATTCATTGAAGTGAATAGAAAGAAAAACATTTCCTTCAATCTTCGTTCCTTCGAGATCTTCACCTTCTTTCATCAACCAAACTGCTTTCATCTCGAGTTAACAAATTTCGAAGCATATTCTACTTTGCCAGAAGCTCCTTCACAACTACCATGAGGGCAACAAAGGTAAACGTGTGGCGATAATTGACCTCATGAAAGCTTTTCACATGGTGAAATGGGAGGCAATACTCGGGGTTCTAAGAGCTATCAATTCACCATGGCACTTGATTGATTTGATAGCTCCATACGTTACTACATCGAGGTTTTCAATAAGCCTCAATGGTGAACAAGTTGGCTACTTTGCTAGTACCAATGGACTATGGCAAGGCGATCGACTCTCCTTATCTGTTTGTCTTAATTATGGAGATTCTTAATAGAATTATCATTGAGAAAGTGGTCGTATCTTCTTTCAAGTATCATTGGCGCTATAAACAAGAAAAATCACTCACTTTTGCTTTGTTGATGATTTGTTTCATCTTGCTCATGGGGATGCCGATTCTATTATTTGCCTTGTCAAAACACTTGATGAATTTGCAGATCTCATGAGACTACATTTTTACCCAGATAAATGCCAAATCATTTTCTCTAGTTTGGCCGAGGTAAAATAGGGTATTATATTGGATCACACACCTTTCCTCACAGGTACCCTTTCCATTAGATACCTTGGTGTTCCTCTTGTCACAAGACAACTGACGCACACAAATTGCAAGACTATGATTGATAAAATTTTCAAAAGAGTAGAAGCCTGGCGCATGCAACATATTAGCTATCCTGGTCATCTACAATTGGCCATCAGTACTTATTTGATGCAAATGTTTTTACTTCCAAAGCAAACTATGGAAATACGGAATGCCACAGATCGCATAAAGTTTCTTGGAAAGTTTTTTGCTTGCCAAAAAGGGAGGGAGGAATAGGGTTACTCAATTTAAATTTATGGAACAAAGTTTTACTAAGCCGAATGCTCTAGCCTTATAAATTTTCCATCCTCTTCCCTATGGAGTAAGCTAGTTCACAGTACCAAATGTAGAGGTATTTCGATCATGCAGCTCGAATATCAAGGGTAGTATGGCGTGGAGTTGGCGTGGCATTCTTAAATTGAGACCAACTTTAGCGTAAGCTATGTCTAGGCAAAGATATTGTTGCAAAGAGTTATACAATGAACTTAAGAGTGCGGGATCGACAACGGGATGGTATCAACTGATATAGATAGGCGGGGTCAACAAATGCAATTTTATTGGGTGGCTAGTTTCTAGAGATAGACTACCAACAATGGAGATCATATCACGTTAGAATCCATCGTAATTTATGTTTGGCTGGTCTAGAAAATCGAGATCATCTATTATATCAGTGCACATGAACTAAAAGCATATGGCGTATTATCCTCACACAATATAGAATATGTTATTCTTTAGGAGGATGGAATGATTAACTCCAATGGATATTCAGGGCTATCAAAGGCAAGGACTTGGCGACGAAGCTTCTCAGGGTAATTTTCGCAGTAACCATATATTGCATTTGGATAGAATGTAACGGTAAATGTTTCCAAAATAAGTCAAATAATGTCTTTATCATCGTGGCTAAAGTCCGTAAACTTGCCAAAGGGCAAGCTTCATATTACAAAAATTTAGATCTTCCCAAACAAATGAAATATTGGCTACTATATGGAGACTCCCTCACTCCATTTTTTTCATGTCCTTAGTTATCTTTGTAATTTTGGGGAATGCCCCTAAGCTCCCGTACATCATCTTATAAATGATACCGACATTTCAAAAAAGAAATTATCAAATTATTACAAAATTAAGATTGTAAAAGGGAAGGAACAACAAAATGAAATGGAAACGATAAAATTGGATAGCAATATAGATATAAACTATTAACCATTATCCTTTAAATTGTCTGAATTACGTGTTTATTAGTGCCAGCAATTTTGCAAGATGGATACTAAATGATAACTCGTTATAGTTTTCAATGAAAAAGGAAGAACTGCTTGATGAAAATAGTAGCCAATCGCGCTTTTTGAATTTTCAAGAGTTTTCTTAAAATTTTATGGCCATTAGTTTGTGATTTTACATTTGTTTGCTCATGTGATATTTTCTTATAAACTGCTTGAGGAAAAATAAAATAGCAGAAACTTCTTCTTCTTTTTTATAATAATATAGATGGAGAATATATTTCATTACACTTTGATATTTTGCAGGGTATAGGTAACTAGTCCATTCAAATATACCATCCATATGTTTATAACATTGGTCAACGCATTTCAAAAAATTAGCCTATATTATCTCACTTACAGGAGCAAACTTACTTTCGTAATTGTGAAAATGTTTTTGATCATACATCGAAGCAACTTTTAATATGTTTAGCAACTTTTAATGCAGGAAATAATTAATTATATGTGATTAGTAGCTTTTCGTTTACTATAACATCCACACATGACGAATAATTTCATTTTCAAATTGAAGTAATTTAAATAATACGAAGTGAAGCTAAGCTTAGAAAGGTAAAACAATATGTAATGAGGTTAGTAATTTTTCAATCACTCGAAGTATTCAAGTTAATTTCCGTAATGTTGAAATGACTTTTGATATTTCTTGGTAACTTTTTGTAAGAAATCATAAATTTTATGTGCTTAGTAATTTTTATTAGGGTAAAAGCCACCAAAAATCCAAAACTATGCCCGTTATGATACATTTATTCTGAACATTTTTTCCGTGACACTAAAAATCCAAAACTTATATCTGTGACATATTTGCTCTAAATTAAAGTTATGTTAATGAGAACCGTTAATAACCTCTTACATAAACCATTAAAAATTTGCCTACGTGGAAATCAAAAAGTAAACGTTGTTGATATGGTGCGCATATAGCTTAAGTGAAATAAAAATGCCGCTGTTTTAGCCATTTAATGGACTTTGGAAGATAAATGTTTCATATAGGTATAAATTTTGGATTTTGTGTATCGCAAGAAAAAATTTAGGGTAATTGTAAATAGCATAATTTGAAATTTTTTTGTGACTTTTTTATTTTTTATTTTTAATTATGCTTAATGCACGTAAAAGGATTCCTCATTCGTGGGCACGTCTCTCAACACAAGCTGTTCACTGGCGCAATCATGGCAGGCCCTGTATCAACCAGTTTCAGTCCAAAAGGCGAAGCATTTCACACGGTCAGACTGCTGTTTGAGAAGGAGGTCGCTCTCCCTTCTGTCTCTCATCGCTCATGTCGAGCTCGAGCCCGGAGGCCTCCGGCAACGCTCCGCCCTCGTCCTTCTGGCCGTCCATGCGGGTACGACGTGTTCCTGAGCTTCCATGGAGCCATAGGGGAGTAAAGGATCTGGATCTTCTTGTTCTCGGAGAACTACGGGTCCTCTCGCTGGTGCTTGGACGAGCTGGTGAGAATCGTCGAGTGCAGGGATACGATGGGGTAGATCGTGTGGCCGGTGTTCTACAAGGTGGATCCGTCGGAGGTGAGGAACCAGACGGGGAGGTACGGACAAGCCCTAATCGATCACGAGGAGAGGTTGAAGTCGAAGGGCCATTCGGAGAAGGTGAAGAGGTGGAGAGAAGCAATGACTAAAGCTGCTAAAATCTCTGGCCGGCATTTGGTTGACGAGTAAGGCTCTCATTTGCTCCTTTCCATCTGTTGACCGAGGAATTTCACTTACTTCCTTGGAAATAAATTCAGGGTAATGTTTATGCATAAAAGGGGAAAAAATCAATTCACTCGAATTGGAGCAGGAAAGCTTATGTATCGTTTCTTCACTCTAAAAGGGGAATTTCAAAAGTCATGCATTGAGTAAATAAACATGCAGCTGGACCATGTCCCTCTACAAGCCCATTGAGGTTTGCAGGTTTAGCAAAAAGGAGGGTAATGATCTGTTTATTGATTGAACTAAAGGCTGACTGAGTATTTATCTGATTAATTAGGTATCCAAAAGGTTGATTCCCCTACCTTCTCTTTTAGGTGCCGATTGCTAGGAACTGAATCTGGTCTATGGTGCATGAGATATTGACCGCGAGTTGATCTCATTGGAGATCAACTTGGTACTGCTTGTATCAAATGTCTTTGAATCTCCTTGAGTATTCTTCATTGGCTTTATGCTTGGAATCTACTAGGCGCGAGTCTTATGTCATTCAGAGCATTGTCAAGAGAGTATGGGCCGAGTTGAATAATGAGCAGTTTCATGTTCCCAAAAACGTGGTTGACATAAATTTGCATGCGTCCCATATGCATACTTTGCTAGACATGGCATCAAATGAGCTTCACATGGTCGGGATTTCCGGATTTGAAGGAATAGGGAAGACGACTATCGCCAAAGCTACTTGCAATGCTTTTGCTCATAAATTTTACTGTTGCAGCTTTCTTCCCAATGTTAGAGAAACTTGCGAGAAATCCGCAGAAGGTGGCCTACTTCAGCTTCAAGGGACACTTTTTTCTCAGGTAAAATGGGACGATAGTCTGAAGCTTGGCAATGTCCACAGAGGTATGAACGTGATAAAGAGTAGACTTTGCCCAAAAAATAAAAATAAAATAAAATAAAAAGGTCCTCATTGTCATTGACAATGTGAACCAGTTAATCCAATTGGAAACACTAGTTGGAGGACGTGATTGGTTTGGTTGTGGAAGTAGAATTCTCATAACGACTTGAGATGAACATTTACTGGCTGCCCATCACATAGAAAGTGTATACAAGGTTCAACCGTTACAACATTCCAGTGCTTGTATGCTTTTGAGTTTGATTGTTTTCAGGAATCTTTCTCCTCCTTCAGATTATGAAGAGCTTTCAAATAACGTAGTGGATAACACCAAAGGACTTCCATTAGCTATTAAAGTTTTGGGTTCTTTTCTTCGAGGTAGGAGCTTGCTTGAATGGAAAAGTGCATTAAAAAAAATGAAGAAAGTTTTCAGTTGAGAAATCTTCAGTTTGCTGAAAATTGATGGTCTAGATGATTATCAGAAGGATATTTTTCCTGACATAGCATGTTTCTTCATGGGAGAGTGTATAAGTTGTGTGAGAAAATTTTGGGAGAGCTGTGATCTCTACCCGGATGGTGGAATTGCTGTTCTTATAGATAAGTTGCTCATCACTATTAAGTATGGCAAGCTGGAGATGCATGATATGATTCAAGAAATGGGAAGAGAAATTGTTCGAAGGGAATCTCCCAAAGATCCAGGGGAGCGCGACATGTTGTGGTTCTTTGAGTATGTGCTTAATGTGCTAACAGAAGGCATGGTAATAACCTGAATCATGGTCCTTTGTTTTTGACAATATGTATGCCCGTTTGGTAGGGTTAAAGCCTCTTACAAAGTACTTTTGGCCTTATACTAAAAAAGTGTGTGAATATATTCTGCTAAGCAAGATAATGGCCTGATGGTCCATAATAGTCACTTTTTCCATATCCAACCCTGAGATGTAAGGTTTGTACATTGAACTCTCCCCAGAAAGTAAATTATGGAAAAAAATCTGCAGGAACTTAAATGCTGTGGTTTTTTATGATTGAGGTTTTCATAAAACTCTTGTTTCAAATGCTAAAGTAAAAGCAGATTCTGAAAGCTAAGAATGAAAGACACCAGAAGCACAGCAAATCTTATTTAATCCTTCCTTGCATAACCTAGACACCTTTGCACTTAAATTGTGTGCTCATATATGTGCTGCCAGGGAACTAATAGAGTGGAAGCAATGATGCTCAAGTTGGCTGCTCCTGAAGAAGTACACTTCAGTGCTCAAGCCTTCACAAACATGAAAAGGCCCAGAATTTTCCATATACCATTCAGGTGATCCCATATACTTTCCTGTTGAATTAAGATGGCTGGAATGGCCCAGTTACTCTCCACCATCGGTGCCGTTATACAGGCCACAAGAAAATTGTACGTCTAATCCCGAGTAAAAGCAGCATCCGCATATTGGGGAAGGAATTCTAGGTATGTGCTTGCAATATACTCTTCTGTTGCGAATCTAGTCGAACTGAAAGAGTTGCATTTAAGGGACTGTGCAGACCTTAAAAACCTTCCTTGTAGCATCTATACACTGCATCATCTTGAGCATATTTTTGTTGATGGATGCTCACAACTTAGCAAGTTCCTGGAATTTGTGTGGGGATTAAGTGATTATACCAATTTCTCTCTCCCGTTAGCTCTTCCGAGCGCAATTTACTTGAATATGCAAAGATGCAGCTTATCAGAGCTTAGTTTCTTGAAAAATCTTTATTGCAGGTCATCATCGACAATTTTAGATATGTCGGAAAACAAATTTGTTAGCCTTCCCACATGCATCAGTCAATTTACTAAGTTGCAGCAGCTTTTTTTTTGACACATTGCTTGCAGCTTCGAGAGATTCTAGCTCTCCCGCCAAACATAACATCTTTACTTCAAAAGGTTGTGAATCATGGGAAACATGTGCGGGTTTATCACACATGTTGGGATATAATCCAAATGAATCACCTTGACTCAGATAAATTGACTTCTCTGGCCGTCACAAGATGATCCAGGATCAATGCTCCTACAATTGCAATATGTTGTCAATTGAGGCCTCTCTCTCCCCCACCCGCGCCACCCCCCTCCCCTCGCACATGTGTTTGTGTGCTTGTGTCAAGTGTAAAATGGTGTGAAATGTTCCGAATGGTAGGGACTACTTGGTGAGACATGGGTCGACATTTTTTATCCAAGAAGCAAGATCGCAAAGTGGTTTGTCCATCAAAGCATGAGAGCACTCATAAGATTTCCCATATCTTCCGAATTATACCGTGATATAGGCCAAGCCTTATGGTTGTGTAAATTGTTTTTCCTCTTTACAGTCTGACCGCATATGACGTGGGGATTGGACTCGTAATTGTTGAATGATGGCAGTCATTTCACGGTACTGTTTCAAGTATCAGAGAGGACTCTAAGAAGGTGCAGGGTGTATCTAGTGTACGCACAAGGTAAGCAAATAAATGACACAAAGATTGACAAAGCGTCTGTTCTCTGAATTCGAACACGGACGCAAGTTCCCATGTCTGAAGCCGCGAAACAAAGGAAAGATTTTCAGGCCGTACAACATGATTTGAAATTAGCTTTCTAGTAGTTTTAGTTAGGCAGTTATGTTAAAACCCTTTTGAATAGCTTTGATTGCGTGTCTCCTTATAGCGGAAATAAACTTGCCAATGTGCTTTTCTTTACCCTCAGATTTATGTGGTCTAAGTCAACATTCAAAAATTTTCTTGTCGACCCGTATCACGACCAAGCCCAACAAAGGAGAAGGGCTTTAGACAAACAATTAGAATTTCCCAATTGGCACAAATCTGTCTTTTGTGAGTCTTCGTCCAATCACGTCACACGCAGATTTGAAGAAACCAGAAATGAAGAAAATGAACTGAGATTGAGAGCAAAGGTAGCAGATTTTAACAAATTTCCCAATTTACGGAAGGGTAGATTTGACACCAGCGGTCTGGTGTATAATTTTTTGTGACGTGAAAATATATTTGGGATAAATGTGGTGGAGGTACACTAATTTGGGATTTTTTTAACATAAAAATTAATTTGAGGCAAATATTGTACATATTTCGAATTTTCTGTGACATAACAATTAATTTGAAGAAAATATGATACAAATATATCAACCTGCAGAATTTTTTTATGATATTAACTCATTTCAAATAACCGACCAAAAAGAAAACAAAAACCCTTTTCAAATAGGCATGACCATAAGACATCGGGGTACTCCAAATGTACTTAGGCTCTATTTATTTTTTTTTTTTTTGTTAGATATTTAGGCCTTATTTGCTTCACGAAAAATATTATATTTCTGTTACAGAAAATTATTTTCCAAGAAAATGGCAACTTTTTCTGATGTTTGACAAAAATCTTTAAAATGAATTGGAAAATATTTTTCATTGTTTGGAAAGGAGGGAGGCCGGAAAGTAAGAGAGTGAGATCTGGGGAGAAGGTCGAGGAGAGACGGAGAGGGAGGCTGAGATCTGAGATAAATCTGTGAGATTTAAGCGAGGGTAGAGTGTGAGGAAGAGAGCCTCCGTCGGCCACCACGCTTGAACCGTCGCCGACGACCCGTTGCCACGTTTCTTCACGTCCAAGCCGCGGTAGGTTTCATTCGGATCTGCCCCCCAGCTTTTCTGATTTGGGGTCGATTTTCCGAGGATCCCGGCTCGGAGACGTGCGAGGCGAGTGGTGGACTCAGCCCGATCTATCGAGCTTGTCCGTCGTCCGACGTCCCCGTGACAGGTAGGGACATCGCCGGCCACCCCTGTTCTGCTTTCTTTTGTGCCCTGTTTCGGGCTGGCCGGACCGGGCTGGCGTTCTCCAATTCGTGCGAGTTCCGGCTCGCTTGTATACGTGCTTCTATCCCGGTCCATGCTTGTTGTTTGTCATGAGTCCCGGTCCAGGTTTGAGTCTCGATCTAGGCGGAAATCTCTAGCATGCTCCAACTGTTCGATGAAATGCCTCAACTAGATCTGCGAACATCTTCTTAAATTTGACACGCTTCTGGATATTTTGTTTGTTTCGTGCATCCTTTGTTCATGCCGTGACAGGGTCGTGCAGGGGTAGCATTTGCAAGGGGGAACTAGGGGTCGGCTTGGCCCAAGACCTTTTCGTGTCGATCGTTCGCGGCCGTGTTGGCCAGCGTCGCCGTGGCCGACTTCGACCAATGGAGGAGTCGGGTCTGTCTCGGTTTGGCCTGACTAGGTTCTGTCGAGCGTAGATCGTTCACAAAAGCGTTCCAGTAGCCGTTGGTGGTCGTTGAGGATCGGGCGATCCTTCATAGTTAGTATTTCTTTTCGTTCTGGGTTCATGGGATGCTGAGGATCGGTCTCGGGGCAGCGTGAAGAAGAAGAGACTGGAGAGAGAAAGGGAAAGAAAAAAAAAATCAAAAGAAAGGACGCAATAGGCGGACTGGGTGGTTAAGGGATCCCTATCTCTTTTCCTAGTCTGGCGTGTGCAGAGAAGAGAAAAGACGAGACAAGAGAGAGAGAGAAAACGAGAGACATAAAAATGAAAAATTGAAGAAAGGTCATAAGGAGTAAAAAACCAAAGTGGAAGAGGACAAAAGGGGTCTCTCCCTTCTCATCTAGTCTGACAACGTGAGAGAGAGAATATAAAAAATATATATAAAAAAAAAAAAAAAGACCAGAGGAAGAGAGAAAAGAATAATAGAAAAATCAAGTGAGGGAACTCTTCTCTAACCATTCAGAGGCGCGACCCAGGGTCGGCCGGGCCGGATCCGAATGGGGTGCTGACCAGATTCAGGTTTATCTTGGACATGGAATCCGTCCGTTTGAGCAGCAGGTCTGACCAGCCCGGGTCACTAATATTATTATTATCTTTTCCATATTTATGTTTTTCCAGAAAATAAAAAAATAAAAGAACTTTATATTTTCTATAAAAATCAGAAAAAGTCAAAAAAATAATTTTTGTTTTATTGTCTCCACAAATGCATGCAAAAACCTTGAAAATCAAAACAAACAAAAAAAGAAGAAATTAAACATCGGGCTTTAAACAAGGTTAGGGGTCGAAAAGGCATTACAAGTTCACATTCCTAGTTTCTCTAGTTACACGGGAGTGAAATATTTCTCTCGATATTTCATTTGGGTTTGTAATCGACTTATCTCAAATCGATTAGTTGTGACTCATATTTAAAATTGACTTGCAGATTAAAAACTCGAACCATTAAGTCGGAAATTGATGGGCTTGGGAAAGTCCGGATTAAGCCTACTACTTAGTCGAGCTATTAGCTTCCGCACACGTCCGCACGTGAGAGCGCCCGAAAAGGAAGGTTGCCCGAAAAGGAAGGTCGAGACAAACACACATTTTGGTTGTCATGTCCAGTGAAGCAAGATGATTGAGCTGGCAACGAAAGTAAATGATGATTGGTCCACGCTTCTATAACACATTAAGTGATAATTAAGGAATCAAAACGCGTACCATTGCCCCCTGTCCATCTCCCTTCTCCCAAAGCGTTGGGAAAAGGAAAAAATCCTCAACTGCTCCTTTTCCCCCTTCTTGTCTTTACTTTTATACTCTCAGCTTTTCTCGAGACCTTCGGTAGCTACTTCCTCACTGTTTTCGTTTGCTAGTGGGGAAAAGGATTAACACTTTCAACAATTAAGAAAAAAAAAAAAAGAGAAATTGGTCTAATAGGTAGCACGAGGCTACATAAACATAATGTTAAATAAAATTTCATGGACCAGTAATGCGAATATTCGCATAAGCGAGGACAAAACTTGACTTCGATACTGTACTAAAAAATTAAATCGAAAAGTTTAAACTTACATATGAATAGACACTAGACAAATGTAAATAGTCTCATTATAATCTAATGAAAGGATATGTTGAGAACTAGATATGAATGAGCTCTATCCTATGATGGCATGATTCGTGCATAATTTTCTATACTCACGGCCTAAGCTAACTTGTCCCATTGAGTTGAAAAACAAAATATTGAAACTAACATAAAATGTCACAATTTCTAATTATTAAGCATCAATGATATCATGAAATAACTTGAGATAAGTTTTGAATGCTTTTACGCTATTTATACCATACGTCATTTGATTTGATAAGAGTAGTTATAATACCGGACTGTTAGTTTATAAATGGCCAAAATCTCTAAACATAATCACATGCTTTTTTTTAGGAGACTTTAATGACCTCACTTTTAAAATACTTAAAAGGAAGTCACTTATTCTTGTTGGTTGAACAAATATGGCTGCTGTTATCTTCTTTGTCCGCATAATCTTATACAGCAACTAGATGTGATTAAGTATGCTAACGTGACTTTTTATTTAAAAAACTTATAAAATAGAATTGATTATTATTAAACCACGCTGACATGAATCTTTTAATATTAAAAAACTTAAAGATAGAATTACAATAGATTTAATATCCTGAAAGCCCGTAAATCGATATACATGTGACAAATTTATCCGGGTACACATGTAATAAATGTATCCCAAAAGACCACAAAAAACCCAAAAACTGATACACTTGTAATAAATTTTCCAAAACTAATTTATTCGACTGCAAAAATATCCAAAATGATATATTTGTGACAAATATACCATTGATTAAATTAGATTAATGCCACAAAAAATCACAAATTTATACAACTGTCGTAAAATCTTAAACTGGTACACTAATCAATTGTCACGTATCATCAAATTTAGTAATTTGATAGTAGAGGGTAAATTTGTCATAAGTATATTAGTTAAAGATAAATTTATTAAAAATATATTAATTTTAAAAAAATTAATTTAAGATAAATTTATTTTATATATATATATATATATATATATATATATATATATATATATCAATTGAAGAGTTTTCAAGATATTAATCCTTAACCGCGTCAAGGAAAACATTTTAAGACGCAAAAGACAATTTTTTTTTGGCGTCAATTTGAGAGTTTTCAAGATATTAATCCTTAACCGTGGCAAGGAAAACATTTCTAAGACGCAAAAGACAAAAGCATGGCGGCTCCTCGACGTTTCCCCTATAAGGCCACCTACCATCGCCGTTGTCACTTGCGCACTCCACTTTTCAATTCAAGCTCCCTCTCTCTCTGTCTCTCTCGAAACCCTACCATGTATATTCACTCGCTTGAAAATTTCTCATGCTATCTCCACCTTTGAACCTGAACTCGAGCTTCTGACGGGAAAAAAAAAAGCTTGAACTCGAGCTCAAGTTAACGACGGCGTCTCACGGAGGCGCCGGCGATCATTCCGCCGGCCGTACCAATGGATCTTGCGCGTCGTTTTCCAAAACCCTCTTCCAAGAGTCAAGTCTTGAGCTGGAAAAGGCAAAACCTTTCGCAAAATCACGGGAAGAAATCGCGTCCGTTGCTCTTCTTGACGGTGGCGACCATGGCGAGATAGGGTCCCAGTCGCCCTTGTACTTGAACCTAACCCGAACCGATTCTCCTCGATCACAATCAAAGTCCCGTGCAGGCGAGCTAGGATGCTGTGGGTCGCTTTCCCATTCGGGTCCCTTGCCAGAAGTAGCCATTGGCGATGGCAAAATTGGAGCTGGGTCGTGCTTGCATTCGTGCCTGAACCGGCCCGAACCCTGTTCAGCTCTGGCCGTGAAGGCGGCGAAGATCAAAGAGGAAGTGGAAGAGGAGGAGGTCCCGACCATTGCTGATCCCAGGGATGCGACCATTTTATTGCCGTCATGCTCGTGGCAGGCAGTAGCGGACGATGTGGCGAAGCCGATGGAGGGGCTGGGAGAGGCGGGGCCAACGCCGTTCCTGAGGAAGACGTATGAGATGGTGTCGGACCCGGGGACAGACCCGGTGGTGTCGTGGGGTTTGAGGCGGGACAGCTTCGTGGTGTGGGACGAGCAGGAGTTCTCCAAGCAGGTCCTGCCTCGATACTTCAAGCACTCCAACTTCTCCAGCTTCATCAGGCAGCTCAACACTTACGTGGGTACTTCTTCATGTTTGAATAAGAGCAAACCTATATCATTTGTTGCGGTCGTTATCTATTGTATTGATGTGTATAAAGTATGTATGTGTGTGTGTGTGTGTGTGTTTTGGTTTAACTCTTCGGTTCTTTTCTTGGATGTCGTCGAGAGTGTGGTCTTCTTACAGCAGCCAGCGGGTAGTCCCCGGGGCAATAGGCTAGGCTCCGAGGGACTCCACTCAAAACGTTTGCTCAGGTATTGAGACTCAATTTAACCCATTTTGTCGGTTACTATTTGTGCTTTACCCTAGTATAAGGGAAAAGGAACCAAGAAGCCTGAAATGGTAGGCGAGATACACAGATTCTATATGAAATTTCATGAATCACGTGGCACATGTTCACAAAAATTTGCATCAAGTGGCCGGTGGACGATGGCCCCTACTAGGCCCTCGGTCTGTCATCATATTCAAGTGATGATGCTTTAGACGGTAGTTTGCAGAAACTACCAACCGTGATATCAGAACACCCCTTAAAGATTATCTTCTTACTGGATTCAGAAATGCACTACAGCAGTTCCTTTATAGCGGTTAGTATTTTGCATTTTTACTGTTTCAATTGTCCATTTTGCACTTTCTAGCTGAGGATAAGTTTCCTTTGGCCATTGCTTTGTTTCTATCCAGTGTTCTGTAAAGCCTTCGGATACCTTTCTTCTTTTTAGGCAAGGCCAGAAGCATAATTCTGCACTGTTGTGTTCATATTATATGTAGTAGTGTCCGGATTGATTTTGAGTCGTTTGCCTTTACTCTTAAAATTTTCCACACACTCTTTGTACTGGTATTTGGATCATTGTAAAGGATCTCTCCTTGACGTGCATTGTAAGCCGTGTTCTTTCTATATTGGCCTATTAATACCCCTTGTGCACATCTTCCATTGAAACTTTCTTGGCCTTCATTCTGCTTATTTCTACTCTTTAGCCTTTGGTTCAATATGAACTCATAGACGTAGATTCTTCCTATCTTCTATTCTTTATGCATCATAGTTCAAAATATGTCGCAGGGTTTTAGGAAGATCGATCCAGATCGATGGGAATTTGCGAACCAAGGTTTTCACAAAGGGAAGAAGCACTTGCTGAAGAATATAAAGAGGAGATGCAAATTCAGCGAGCATAGAAAAACATCGAGTAGTACTGCCACCTCTGATTACCAGAAAGCTGAAAATGAAGTGGAACTCAAAACGCTTAAGAAGGACCAGGAAGCGTTGAAGACCAAGATCCTTAAACTAAGAGAAGAGCGGGAGAACTTTCGGCATGAGATTGAGCAGGTCACTGAGCGGGTTCGCCATGCCGAGTGCAGGAACCAGCAGATATTCCTCTTCCTCACAAAAGCAGCCAAAAGCCCCAACTTTGTCCAGCATTTAATCCAGAAGAAGAGGCAGAAGAGAGATTTAGAGACTTGTGAATCCAGCAAGAAAAGCAAATTGCTTGGTCCCGATGCTGAAGCCACCAAATGCTTGAATGAAGCAATGGATCACATGATTCAAAGCCCAAACGTTGATTGCCTGAGAATCAGTGATGATTTGGCACAGATGGAGCATTGGCCAAATAGGGTCATGCCGGAGGATTTTGACACCATTCAGATGCACAACCCGTGGCCTTCAATGGATGTTGAAGATTTCAGAGTTTCGCTGGGTCAGACACCCGATCAGATGGCCAGAGCTGGTCCCTCTGATTTGTCTTCAGTATTCCATGAGATGTCCGAGAAACTCCTCAGGGAAGACGTGGTTGTTGGCGATGACGCAGACAACATAGAAGTAGAAGACCACCTGACAGTGAATGACATGGGAATCTATCTTGAACTGGAGGGTCTGATTGATGGATTGGGTACACGAGTGAACTGATGGAGCAAGCAGTGAGACTGATGCCCTAAATTTCCATGTACTCCCGCGCTGCCCTTTCTGTTATTTTCTTGCTCTTTTGGGTTCCTTTTTGTTATTTTAAGCTGGACATCAGGAATCATTGTTGCTGCTGTTTTTTGTGACCCTGATCACATAATGCAGCTTTTGCATAGTTTGAGAGAGAGTGGAGTGAAGCCACCATTTGCTTCACGGCATGAAGGTATATGTGCCAGACACAGGAAAGAAGAAGAATCCAACCAATGAACTAGGTTTTGGTGGGTCAATGAAATATGCTCGTGTACATTTGTTGTAGTTTCTTACTTTTCCATCGTTGTATCAAAGACCTCCCAATGTTCTTTTCTCAAGTTTGCACTAACTTTTTCTTTCTTTCTGCGCCTGTGTTGTTACCAGCTATGTGTAAATAAAAGCGTTTATAGTGCGAAAAAGTTCATGTTCACTTTTTATGGGAAGAGCTTTCCGAGATGTTTTACATGACCAAATGCTAACCAGAAGTTACAAGGTATGTCCATGTATTCTCTACTGGGAGACATGTTTCTTTGTTCTTTTCTTTTATGTTTAAACTCAGTGTGCTTCTTGTGAATCTAATATGTGTGCTTATTGCAAGCTTCAATGTGCCAAGAAGGGAGACCTATCCAAGTTGGCGAACGCTTCTGTAACCCTAGACTACTTACGTTGTTCGACTGAACTTGTTGACTCCGTGTCCATCGAAAGTCAGTAACCTTCGTTACCGTCAGCATTTGGTACTCTCGATAGCTTCAATAGTTCACTGAAAGCCTTTGCTTTGGTGTAATGTACCACACGAAGCCAAGCCTCAGCCACTAACTGACTGGGGCTACCTTTAACTCGGAGATCAACTCTCCTCTAACCTGCCAAAGAGTTCTTTACCAGTCCTTTTCTCATCTATCTAACTGATGAGCTGTTCCAATCACTGTTGGAAACTACTCAAAATTAAAGGAGATCAAATGGAAAGCATTGTAAATCACATTCTTCTAATAACTTAAAGCCTTTAGAATAATTGGTGACGGTCCCACAAAATTTCATATGATATTTAAAGTTGGAGATTCTGAATTCATATCTTTATAAGCCTTATTTACTTTCCCAATTAAATATGTCCACATTTAATACATTGTAAAAAGACCAATCTAAGCATGAGAGGGAGTGTTAGAATAATTTAAGTAATAAATCATGCTTTTATCTAATGGCTTAAGCTTTTAGAACAGTTGGCAGTGGTTCCGCAAAAACTCACAAGCATATTCTTTAGCATTAGAGTTTTAATCCTTCAAATTGGTTGGCAAAGCTTTTCGTGAAAATTTCAAATAGCCTTATGAAAAGAGCCTTATGAAACGAGGTCGTTCTTTTAAAAGAGCCCTCAAAGTGAATATTTTCTTTAATTAGTCTCCAAAGTGGGTGACTAAGTATCAAAATTTCTCCTAGCTTACTAATCAACTATCGTCGATCGTTGAGCATGTGCATATCATGTGGCACATTTTGTTGACGCTAATAATACAACCAGGGTGAATAAGTTTATTTTCAAAACATAACAAATTTTCGTGGAATTACTCAATCTAGGTTGATAGATGCAGGAATGATATAAGATGCAAGATACTTCCATTAGATAAATGATAAAATAAATAAAGAAATAAAACACGATGCACTCAAATTTTTATGGTGGTTTGGTTTATGCCAAGCCTACATCCATTCTCCCAAACTAATAGCAATCAATAGGCCGGGGTCCACTGATAATTTAGTGAGTAGTTAATACAAAACACGTGTCGCTTCTATTCAAAATAGATAGATCCCACTATCAATAAACAATTTCTACCTACAAACTTGTACACTCTTCAAATTACAAATTAAAGTGAGTAATGACAACTCTCAGAGTATATCACTATAGATCATACTCACAACATAGAGAGAATGTGACTATATTGGTATCCATAACTTTCTTAGTTTTATATATTATATTAAACGGGTATTAATCTTCTTATATAGTCTTCGATAGGGACGAGCATAATTTCAGGATAGAACCTAGAACCTAAGAACCAAACCGATAGGAACTTGTCCAATTCTAGGTTTTAAGATATACATGGCGGGTTCCAAGTTTCAAAAAGTGAGGAATCTGTTTCGAAGAGTAAATTCTAAGTTCTAGATTTGTGAAACATGGAACCTGGAACCTATAACTTAGAGTCTAGAACAAATTTTTATGTTTTTCTCGGTTTATGTCTTCGCGTGATTCTATAGTATTTCATGTCATTGGATAATGAGTGTATAATCTGGAACCATTAATCTGAGTTTCTATTTTATAAAAGAGACTTTTACTTTGTTGATATTTCAATTTTTTCGTGTGTCTAAATATAAGTTATGGTCAGTGAATTGTAGTAACAAATGGTGATTATTAAAGGTGATAATTCGCTACAATCGTTTAATTAATAATAGATTTGAAACCTAGGTGAATTGGAACCGACCCTAGAGCCTATGACAAAGTAAGTTCTAGATTCTAAATTTTGCATGGTAGGTTCTAAGTTCCAAAAAATAAGGAACATGTCCCAATGGGTAGATTTCAAGTTCCGGGTGAAGCCTTCAGAGAACTTGGAACCGTTCATCCCTAGTCTTCAACCTCCAAGTCAATCGTTAGAGAATCTCTAAGAAAATCAATTAGTAGTTGGAATTTATGAACATAATTACCGTGAAATCCGATCATCCATATAATCAAATTTTCTAGGTAATGATGAGGTTTCCCTAAATAAAGTAAGTTATATGCATCAATAATCTCTTCTTCTAATTGATCAAATAACATAGGTAACAATAAAATTGATTTTTCTCCATATCTTCAATTCGAGATTCTAGGCCCCGAAATTAGCTATTTATTCATTTTAACACACAAATTAAATCAAAGGAATCTCTAGGTCTCCTAATCCAAATTCTGTAAACATGTGAAAAAAAAAATCTTTTTTTCCTTAGTCGATATAACGAGCTACTTTTATAAGCAATTCTCTGAGTCTATCCAAACTTCCTGTTGATAATTGCCTTATGTATTGCTGCCCAATTCTTCTTGAGCACGCTAGTACTCAAGACTTCACTTAGCATTCATTTTGTCATGATACCTCCAAGTCCTAACAAACTTCCCGTTCGTCACTAAGACCGACAAGAGTCTACCCGAGGAAATGAAGCGCAAGAGCTCGATACTGGGGAGGCTGATAAAGGTGTCGAAGTCAACAACGGGGTTGAAGCAGAATGAAGAAGATGTTGTAGTGAGGAAGATGAAGAAAGAAAGAGAGACAATAAAAATAGATAAATAAATAAAAAGCCTCTTGATGAAAATGTCCGCTGATCATGACCTTGGGAAGTGTCACATGTCATGCACATGCTTGCCGGCGTATGCTAAGGGTTATTTATTTATAAAAAAGCCTATTTTCAAGACTCTTTTTGAGAATACGTCCAATTCCAAGGGCTACATACCGAATCTTTTGGAGAATCTGCGACAAAAGTGGGATCAATTTGAAAGTTCCTGCCTCATTATTGAGAAGAGGAAGAAAAATGCGCACATTCGAACTTTGACCACCGAAATCATGCTAGGTGTCGTCATAAAGCCCGCCCCAATAGATATTATTATCCATATTTGGTGCATCTTTTTAGTACATAACAGATGTGACTCCTACCAAATTCGGACAAAGATGTGAAGAGATAAAGCGGATACCCACGAATGACGGACCAAGACAAATGAAAGCTCCAACCCCATTATGTTCCCAAAAGGTAACCACTCCCTTAACGTCTCTCTTAAGGCCGTCTCATGTTCACGTTAGACATTTCCAAGCTAATTTCTCAACCATCCCTTTCCGTTCTAAATAAATTCTTGAATGAATGCCATAAAAGATCCCAAGTCGATATTACTCCAAACTAATTTATAATATAAACTGATATGTTCGTGACGTATATATCTTTCATGAACTTATGTCAAATTTTAGTATAAAATTGCTGAGTTAAACAACACGTGACATTAACTCAACTGATATGGTAAGTTCACATAAAAATCCATTTTAATTTGGGATGAATTTATTATAGATGTATCGGTTTGAATTTTTTGAGGCGATTTGAGATTTTTTAATGGTACTAATCGCAGATTCTTCCTATGGGGAGAACAAGAGTGCGCATGGTGTATGTGTGTCCCTACACATATTAGGCAGACATAATCCTCAGTTTCATCCATTGAAGAGGCACGTTATTTGTGCCCTACGAGAAAGACTGCTAATGGCAGTGAACTACATGCAAGTGAGGAGTCTCTTGGTTCCCAAATATTTACTATATTTTATGTTACCATGAAGTGACAAACGCTCAAAGTTAAAATTTTTGAAGCTAGTCTCACACTTAGCACATAAGAAGATAAAGCAAAAGCTTCAATTAGAGATTAATCAAGTAGTCAACAAGAAAAGTGTGTTACACATCGCAACAGACTGATGTCTGGCTCTGGCCCCGATGTTTTCAACCGAGAATTACTCTAATATATGCTCTATATCCAACATGGGCTCTTATTGCAAGCATCCCCATCTCAAGAAGGGAGAAGTTGATTGATGGTACACCGGAATTGGACCTTTTTAGTGAGAACACTACTTTAGTCAGTGGTAGTAATCATTTAGTCGGTTGAAACTACAGGAGATAGCATTGGAGTTCTATTCCCTCGAAACAATGTTAAAACATGATAAGATAAGCTTATACAAAGTTTAATAGTGTTACGATATGATGTGGGATGAATTATGTAAAGTTTTTTCTGCTAATTAAGATTATAATTCTTATAAATTTAAATTGTGTGAAATAAAATTGGATGATAAGAAGTATACGTTAGATACTATAAGGGAGGAGAGAAAGACGCAAAGCAAACTTAGTAATTTTCCAATAAAGCTCAAAAGTTGAAATTATCAAGGATTTTCAATGTACATTGAATCAATTTATGAAAAACCGAAAGAAGGGCATTTGTCATTTAAGATTTCCTATCGGTGGAGAAATTTCCTATCATTAAATACTGATTTGAAATTCCAAGCATATTACGACGAAAATTGTAGCAAAACCAAGTTTCCAATTACCGTACAAGATACGTAGAACTCGATTATCATCCTGTCGGAGATAAGATGCAACAAGGACCTGTGAAGCCAGGCTACGTGCCTACAAGGTTACAGCTAGGCAATAGGAAAGGAGACTTTTAAAGATATTGCAAAAAAGCTTGGCACGAAGGAAATCAAGACAACAGCTTAAGGGAAAAAATTATGAAGCCCATTTGGATTTGTGGGGTCGTACGAGATCGGACGTTTGGCATCCTAACTCCCACTTTGAATTGTTGCAGCTTGCGACAGACTGCTGTCTGGCTCTGGCTGATGATTTTTCGACCTAGATTTGCTCTACACGCTAGACAAACAGACTGCCATCTGGCTCTATGGGCTCTGGCCGATTCTCTCTCCAATGAGATAGACCTTTGACGACCCAGGTTAGGCCAGGTGTCCTCCGAAGAGAGAGAGCTTTATCCACCACATTCATTCAATCGTTGCCTAACAACAATTACTAGAAGATGTGGCTCGTACCAATGACCACCCAAGCTTAGGCCAGGTGTCCTCCTGTTAAAGCCTGCCTCAAGAGACTTTCGTCTCCATTCGGGACCCCCTTTGGGCACACAAATCGCTCGCAGATATTGTGGGTTCGTACTAGATTCAGACAAGATCTCACCAGAGAGAGCGGAAAAAGACACAGATAAATGGGCCCGACAAGACGAATGCACAAGCTTCCATGAACCTTCGGAAAAGAGGGGTCACTCCCTAATCGTGCTGTCTTAGTCTAAGCAAAGAAGTCCTGAGTCAACATCAGACATTTCCAGCTGATTTATCTGCGTTTCTTCACCCTTATTTGATGGATCCTTCTTATGTGATCCCCATGCTTTCCAAATTCCTATGGAATCCATTAATAATATCATGTCGGAATTTTTTTATGACGTAAAGAAAAATTTGAGGTAAAAATAATTTGAAGTATTTTATGATTTTTTTTTTTTTTTGCTTTTTTTGTCTATTGGCTTTGCACCTGTATAACAACAAACGCCTCCTAGTAATATCAGCTGCAGGAGGAAAGAGGGGCGATGTACAATACCGAAACAGGTAAGTGTGTACGAAACAAGAACAATCTTTTTTGTAAAGTATGCGTGAATGTCACAACTAGTAGCATAAAAACTCTGGGCATCTTGATTGGAAATCACCCAATTTGTCCGTTTCTTTTAACACAAGAATCAGCTTTCCTCTAGCATCAACGTATCAATTGCTTGAGTTGCATCATTTCCTTTGGCAAAGAAGTAAAGTTATTTCCCAAATCCTATTTAACTTGATTAAATCAGAGATGGGATATGGCTTCTTAGTTTTGAGGATAGCAGCATCACATAGATCGTTCTTCAAATGAGAAATGAACGACCAGCTCATCTGAAAAATTTATCTTGCAAAAGGTGGAGGCACTGACATAAGTTAGCAGATGCCTCTGCTGCCAACTGATCCATTTGCCACAAAACTCAAGCGGATATATAACAAGGAAAATAACGTAGATTAACCTAGGAACCCAACTAAAAAGGCTAAGTAGGTAACATTGAACTCAGCAAACACCTAAATGAAACCATAAAAAGGGAGATAACTCGCAAGATCTTCATTGTCATCCTAATATGATCAATGTGATCATTGTCATGCTAGACACTGGAAATTTTTCATTGAGAAAGTTTCAAGTTGCAAAGGAAGAAATGGAGCCTCAACCAGACTAGTGGTTATATAACAAGGGACTGTTTGAATAAGATATGCTTCAAGAAAGCTCATCTTAGAAGTCACTCTCTCTCTTGTTCGCACACATGCACTCTCCACAAATTTGTAAGATGATGGCCATTGATAGCATGAAGAAAGTGGCAAATGAGTTCCAAAGCACCACAGCTCTGTCGATATGAACATCTGAGATCAACGCCAATGCACCTTCCCCCTATGACTCCATAAGGAACGCTAAGAGCGCTAAACAAATAATATGTTGGAGCTTGCAAAGAGCATTTATTTAAACAAAGAACTTCTGTAGGGTAT
This sequence comes from Eucalyptus marginata, assembly GCA_014182565.1. Classification (NCBI taxonomy): domain Eukaryota; kingdom Viridiplantae; phylum Streptophyta; class Magnoliopsida; order Myrtales; family Myrtaceae; genus Eucalyptus; species Eucalyptus marginata. The sequence goes on along the minus strand of CM024587.1, from coordinate 44,494,504 downwards.
GCAACCCTTTGCTCTAACACTAATTGTAGAGCGCGTAGCTTTAAAATATACGGAAGCGTTAAAATATTCAAATCAAACTAATTAATACAAGCACACTCAGCTATTCTATCTTCTCTTCTCGATCATGGAGGGATAACTCGCTCACACAAAACTAATAAGGCTGCAGTGCCTCTCACTTAGAAGTTCATCGTTGCACCTGGTGACTTCCTGTTTCAAAGCTCTCATTGCTGGAGGCTTCCCTAAAGCTCACATACGTGTGGCTTCCTTAAAGCTCACCTTTCCTGTGGCCCTCTCTAGCCTAAGCTCTCTACCTGCGTGTGGCTTGAGGCCCTCTCTGGCCTGAGGCTCCTTGCCTGAGGCACTTCTCCTGTTGACCTGAGGCTGCGATGCCTCTATGTGAGGCCTTTCGGCCTAAGCTCAAATGCTTCACGTACTGTCATATTTATAAGAGTTCCACCGCCTGGACTCTACCGCCTTTGACTTCAACATGCAAGAGCTGAAGTTGAACTTTGCTTCTCGGCTAAGAGACAACAATTGTCGGCTGCAACTTTTCCTTCACGTCCAAGTACTAGCAAGTTGAACTTTGCTTCCTGCTCCTTGAAGGCTCCGGTAACTATTATAATATTATTATAATGTGTGCCCCTTCATTCCTTCATGCGTAATGGACTTTCATTTTCTTATTTGGCGGTTTAAGAAGTGGCGCTGCAGGACACTTCTCTTTGGCGTCTTATTATTATTATTATATTAGGTGTTCATTCCAACAACTTCTTGGGAGATAGCAATTAATCCAAGGAGGCTATTCACATGCAGGTTCTTCATAGGTACATGCACTTTTATTAATAACCGATGGTATTGCGAGGAAAAGAAATTGGGCTTCTCAATCTGCATATTAAAAAAGGACCACTGAAGTCGAGGAGGAACAAATAGAATCCAAGTATCTTACCTCTGTTTTTCAGGATACAACAATCTCATTCGCAGATCATCGCCTGCCGTAGCAAGAGCAAAGGATGCTTCTCCAAGTTAAGGTTCTCTTCGTTCGGCTTGTTCCAAGTATCTTGACTGTAATTTTTATCTTTTGGCGAAGGCTTTCCTTGCTCGACAGACTCCAAGCAGTCTGCAGCTTTTGTGTGCCTCTTACATAGGTGGAGCTTTTCTAACATCCAGAGTGAGATGAGAAGCATCAGGTAGTTTCTTTTGTAGCTACTGCTGCGCTACTGAGCAGTTTGACAATGGACAGGATCCCCCTTCAGGCAAATCATCGTATTGAAGGGGGTGTCGAAACAAACAATTCTCCCTATGAATAATATCAAATAGGACGGGAACTAATCAACCATAAAGTTGACACAACGGCCCCATAGAGTCAATTTATGCTGCAGAAGGCTAAAATGAAAGAGCTCCAAATTGTCAGGGTCTTTACTAAAGTAGGTCATAGGTCTAATCGAAGTTATCTCACTTTCTAGTAGGCCTTAGCATACTATGTAATCATGACACATGCTATTATCTAAATATTGAAAAAGCTAGGAAAAGTTGTAATTTTTTTGTAAAGTATGCGTCGGTCCTCTGAATTTGAACACGGACGCTGCGAAACAAAGGAAAGATATTCAGGCCGTACAACATGATTTGAAATTAGCTTTCTTGTAATTTTAGTTAGGGGTTAAGTTAAAACCCTTTTGAATAGCTTTGATTGCGTGTCTCCTTATAGCGAAGATAAACTTGCTGATGTGCTTTTCTTTACCCTCAGATTTATGTGGTCTAAGTCAACATTCAGAAATTTTCTTGTCGACCCGTGTCACGACCAAGCCCAAGAAAGAAGAAGGGCTTTGGACAAACATTTAGAATTTCCCAATTGGCAGAAATCTGTCTTTTGCGAGTCTTCGTCCAATCACGTCACACGCGGATTTGAAGAAACCAGAAATGAAGAAAATGAATCGAGATCGAGAGCAAAGTTAGCAGATTTTAACAAATTTCCCAATTTACGGAAGGGTAGATTTGACACCAACGTTCTAGTGTATAATTTTTTGTGACGAGAAAATATATTTGGGATAAATGTGGTAGAGGCACACTAATTTGGGATTTTTTTAACATAAAAATTAATTTGAGGCAAATATTGTACCTATTTCAAATTTTCTGTGACATAACAATTAATTTGAAGTAAATATGATGCAAATATATCAGTTTGCAGAATTTTTATGATATTAATCCATTTCAATTAGGCATGACCATAAGACATCGGGTTACTCCAAATGTACTTAGGCTCTGTGTTTTTTTTTTTTTTTTTTGGTTAGATATTTAGGCCTTATTTGTTTCACAAAAAAATGTTATATTTCTGTTTCAGAAAATTATTTTCCAAGGATTTGGCAACTTTTTCCGATGTTTGACAAAAATCTTTAAAACAAATTGGAAAATATCTTTCGTCGTTTGGAAAGGAAAATTTGATTTGAGTTTCCTAAATACATGTACACTATTGGGGTGCCTGTGACTTGCGCATGGATAACTGAGGAACCAGGATCCCGAGTCCAACCTTGATGGACCCCAACCCAAGCACCAGGGACCCATGTAAGACCACTTGGTCCCGAGCAAGAGTGCAGGTACCAATTTCACATCCACAGAAGCCGAATTGAGAACCTGATGCCCATGCACAACTTCTTGACGCGTTGGTGCCTGTGCTCAAATCCCCAACACTCGAGCCCAGTTCCACAAGGGCCAAGCGAGGAACCCAATGACCTGGGTCCTTGGTGCTCGAGCTCAAGTCCTCAACAATCAAGTCCTGATCCATCGAGGCTGCCCTCGAGATGCCGTTGCCTATTCCTGGGTGCCTGATGACCAGGCATGGGTCCTCAATGACTGAGCTCAGCTCCATCGAGGCTAGACCCAGGCATGGGTATCGGGGTCCCAAGCTTGGTCTCGATAGACTCAGGTTCAAGTGCCGAAGACCCAGGCATAGGCATCGGGGTCCTAGGCCCAACCTTGAAGGACGTGGACACTGGGGTTTGGGGCCTCGATCTCATTGGATTTAGGCTTAGGCATGGGGGATCCAAGCATAGGCATTAGGGTACTGCGCCCTGCCTTTATGGACTTGCGCTGGGCCACCAAGTCCCAAGCTCGGCCTCAATGGACTCGAGCACGGGCGCTAGAGACTCGATCATGGGCACCAGGGTCTCGAGGCTAGCCTCGATGGACCGGGCATCGGCACTAGGGTCCTGGGCCTCGGCCTTGATGGACCTTGCTTCGTGTGCGACGGAATTTATGCACAGGAACTAGGGACCCGAGCAATCCTTGATGGACCCGAGCCAAGGCACAAGGGATCCGAGCACAAGTATTAAGGTCCTACCCTTAGTCTTTATGGATCCGGCTCTAGTATCGAGGCAAAGAGCATAGCAGTGGGGCCTCAAGCCCGACCTCAATGGACCCAAGCACAAGCGCTGAAGACCCAAGCATTGACACCACGTTCTTGGGCCCAACTTGAACCCAGGCAAGGGCGCAGGTGACCTCGGTCTGGATGTCAGGGACCAAGTCCTAGGCGAGTGGACCAGGGTCACAGGCCCAAGCCATGAGCCCAAGCCACGGGTACCTAAGAACGAGTGTTAGGGTTCCGGTGTCCAAGCATATAATTTTTTATTCAAACATCGATATCTAGTTATTATTTTATAATTATTTTCGATTTTAAAAAAAAAATCAATTTTCTAAATTTCCTTTTTCTGGTCGTACCATTTTCCTAATTTATGCATAAATTTTTCATTAAATCGGGAAACTATTTCCGTTGACTGTTTTTTCTAAACGATTCAAATGCTGAAAATTTTTTCCGTTAATCAAGAAACTATTTCCATTGAACAAACAGTTAAAAAAAAAAAAAACAGAACCTAAATGTTAATAAATAAATAAAAACGCTTTGGCTGTCATGTCACAAGAATGCAAGCGAAGTCAGATGATTGAGATGGCAAAGAAGAAAATGATACTCTGCGCAAGGCATACCGGTAGATAACAAGGCATTAAATGATAATTCAGGAATTAAATCCTGGTACGGTTGCCCGGTCCATCTTTCCTTCTCACAAAAGGTTGGCAACTTCATTGGAAAAAGAAAGATTTTCAATTGTCCCTTTCCCGATATCTTTTGCTATGTGTTCTCTGAAGCGCTCCGCGAAAATATTTTCGGGGAACTCCAGAAAAGTGAAAGCAACTGAGACTGCAGCCGCTGAGTTTCACTGTCTAGTCTCGTCGCCTTGAGCATATTTGCATCTTTAGGGGTGGATCATCTGCTTTGACGGAAGCAGTTTGCTTCTCGGGATCAACAGGATGGTCCACCATTGCGTCCCACTGCCGCCATGGGTGGAGGAGGCAGCGACCAGCTCTGAAGAGAATGCGTTTACGGGATCCGAAGGTTGAGCGCCAACCGAAAGCCGATACATAAATGGAGCACGGAATATTCTAGTCACGCATGACGGAACATGTACATTAGCAGCAATTAAGGTAACTTACAGATACAAAAGACGATCAAAATAAAACAAAAGAAAATGCAAGCATAGGTGTGCACGTGTATGCATATAACAGAGAATTGCGGAACGGGAGAATTTTGAAGAGAGCTTTTGACCTCTCTAGCTCCATAAACACCCAGAGTATCTTCCATCGTAAGCTTACATTATCGTGTAAGTCGATAGAGGAGGATAATTACAACACGCGCATACGGGCCTCACTAGCAATTAACGCAATATCTATTAGGCTTCTGCACCTCTCTTAAGATTGCAACTGATCAGAAGAGCACAAATGTATCAGTAAAATCTTTTAGACAAGTTGATAGTTGATACTATCGACAGCAAATTTAAAAATCAATTAATCATCTCTCAATTGTATCCCAAGTTCCCAACATAAAACCTGAAAGATGCTCAATGAAGGGAAAGCTTGGATTTGACCAAAAAGAATTTCTGATAACCCTTAGCCTTGGAGCAGCCTCCTCTCCGACGCCACCAAAAAAAAAAAAAAAAAAAAAAAAAAAGCAGCCTCCGAGTAAATGCCTCAGGGAACATATATCAAAATCTTTGGCAAAGTATGGCATTTAAAAAATTGAAGTCGTAGCGATTTGAGATTATTGCACTATCATATCAGAAACAAGACAGGGAGAGGGAATCTCGGTTAGATGCATGCCGTGGCCGGGTAAGAATCGCCCCGTCTAAGTATACGAGAAGTTAGCATCTAGAGAGTCATCCTATTTGCCAAAAGAGAAGCTGCACTGCATCAGCTCAAAACATCCGAAGAAGGATAAAACCATTCAGAGCTTGCACGGGACATAAATGAGTTGTTACCTAAATGGTAAAGGAAATTGTTACTATTCAAGATCTCTTGAGAGAATCAAGCCAGAGTACAGATCACACCGATGCTCAATGCTAGAGAACTGGATGACTGCATCCGATAAAGTAAAAAGGAACAGGCAAAAGGAGCATGAGACCTTCTGGGTGTCACCGAGAATTCCAGTAACATCACTACCTCAAAGTGCATACCACATGCATTGGTCAATTTATTAAGTTGCAGGTCTCATTGAGAATTAGATTTGTCAGAGAACAAATTCGTTAGCCTTGCATTAGTCAATTTATTAAGTTGCAGCAGCCTTTTTTTTTTTGAACGTTGTATGTAGTTTCAAGAGATTCTAGCTCTCGCGCCAACAATAATTTCTTTGCTTACGAAAGGTTGTGAATCGTTTGAAACATGTGCAGACTTATAACACATGTTACGATAATCCAGATGAATCACCTCGACTCAGAAGAGTTGACTTCTTCGGCTATCATAAGCTGATACAAGATCAAAGCTCTAGCAATTACAGTATGCTGTCAATTGATCTCTCTCTCTCTGTCTCTCCTTGTGCACATGTTTGTGTCTCAAGTGTATATTTTCCGCATGGCAAGGATTGTTTGGAGAGGCTCGAGTTGACATTTATCATCCAGGAACCAAGTCCCCAAAGTTGTTCGTCCATCAAAGCATGAAAGGACTCACAAGGTTTCCGTGTCTTCAGAATCATACTATAACATAGCCGACCTCGCCTTTCGTGCTATTGTTGGTTCAACAATAAGAAGGAATTTAGTATTTCGCGCGAGATCCATTTGTTTTTTGACCATCAAGAAACTTTTGGTTGTGTAGATTGTTTCTCCTCATGGGATTCTGACCACATATGGGTTCTATACATTCCACGGCAAATGATGTGGGGATTGGACTCGAAATTGCTAAATTATTGCAGTCAATTTATGGTACTATTTCAAGCATTAGAGGGGACTCTAAGAAGCTGCGGCATTCATTTAGTGTGCAAACAAGTTAAGCAACCCAATGACATGAAGATTGATGAAAGCATGGATCCTCTGAATTCAAACACGAAAGTTACAAGTTCTCATGCTCGAAGCCACAAAAGGAATGAAAGATTTTCAGACTCCAAACTTAGTACACTATAATTTGAAATTAGCTTTCTTGTAATTTAGTTCAAGATAGAGAACCCAAGAAAGAATGAGGGCTTTAAATAATGAATTAGAATGTTCAAATTGACCTAAAATTGCACAATTTGGTTTCGGGAGATTATGATATATCAGCCATAGAAACATTTTAGTCACTTTTTTTTTTTCCTTTTGCCTTGTTCTAATCTAGGCCTCAAAATAGATGGGCTCAGCAGTCCGTTCACTTAGGTGCTGTTTGGTAATGCTTCGAGGAACACCTATTTCTATTTTTTTGTTCCCTGGAATAGAAATAAAACAAAAATGCATTTGATACTTTTTTTGTTCCCGGAAACAATTTGTTCCCAATAATAGATTTGGAATAGAAACAAGAAAAAAAAAAAAAAAAAGTTGTTTCTTATTTCAGAACAACTCAAGAAACAAGAAACAGGCTTTTCTTTTCTTTTCTTCCTTTTCTTTACAACTTCAAGAAACAAGAAACAAGCTTTTTCTTTTCTTTTCTTTTCTTTTCTTTTCTTCCTTTTCTTTTCTTTCTTTCTCTTCCTCTCCCCTTCCCCGCCGGGGCCGGCGACCGGCTAGACGAGGCTTGGCGACCTCGCTGAAGCCTCGTCGACCCTTGACGAGGTCGCCTTGAGCTCGCCAGCCACCGATGAGGCCTCCTAGATCGCCTCACCTAGCCAGGGTGAGGTCGAGCCTCGCCGAGCCATGGCAAGGCTCGGGGGGACCTCACCAGTGGCCGCGAGGCTCCCCCGAGCCCGACGAATTCATTGGCCCTTGTTTGGCCAGCCGGCCATGGCCAAGGCGGCAACCGACTAGAGGAAGGAGAGGAAAAAGAAAAAAAGAAAAGAAAGAAAAAGAACAATGTAATAAAATTATTAATAAATTAAAAGAAATTCTAAGTCATAAAAATATTTGGGATTATACCAAACGCATTTCTCTTCCGGGAACTGAAATTTTGTTCGGTTACCTAACACCTTTAAATGCTCGAAACTGTTTCCGAGAACAAAAATAGAAAAAAAAAATGTTTTTGAAAAGAAACTGTTCCCAAGAACAAAAACGTGACCATACGTACCCTTAATGATCAGATATGAAGTGCATGTTTACTTTGGGCTTGTTTCCAATTTGCCTTAATTATGTTTGCTCATGCGTCTTAAACATGCATAAGTAATCACCATAATCCAAAGGTTAAAAGTCACAAAAACCTTAATTTATGTAAGCAATGTCTATTGTTGACACCTAAATTTTGGCGGCCCATTTAGTCATTAGGGGTTAATTTTAAATATTATAATTCATTTGCATAGCATTAATTTTAGGTGCGTTTATTTTTAATTTACATGTTTTGCATTTTTATTTTTAGGACGGCAGATGGGTCGAATTAATGGTTTTGAGTTTCAAATTAGATGGACTAAGCCCACGAAAAGCAAGTTGGCCCGGGCCCATTTTTTCTAATGATTAAAAAATTATCTTATGGAAAAATAGAAATCTTGGAATTTTGTTGGGATATGATGGATTTTTTGGATAGGGCATATGGTTTAAAAATTGTTGCAATTGATCTTGGCAAGATTTGGATTTGAAAAAATTCCATCGCAATTTTGGATCATTATCAATATAGGGCAAGTGGAAAAATAAATATCGCGTTTGGAAAAGTGAATGCGTTTGAAAAAATCTTCGTGGATATTGATTTTGAAAAATTAAAAAAACCTAATCGATGGCTTATATAAGAAAATACATTGGGTTTTTTTAAAGGAGGCCAAACACATCGACACACACGGCCGTATGTAGAGGGGGGGCTTCTTCTCGGTTTTTCTAAAAAAACAAAGAAGAAGCAAAGGGGTTTCGGTTCTTTGAGGCAAAAAAGAGAAGAAAAAGCTTTGAAAAGAAAAAAAGAAAAAAGAAAAGTCAGAAAAAGGCTGAAGAAGTAGCAGGGAGAAGAGACAGCAACAGTGAAACAGCAGAAAAAAAGTTGAGAGGGAGCGTGTGTGCAGCAGAAAAAAAAGGGAACAAAGGAGAGCACTGTTCATCGTCTCCTTCGTGCAGCCACCGCCGTGACTCGCCTGCTCGCCATCGTGACCCAGCCCAGGAGCCCCGAAGACAGTCGGTGACCGCCTGCTACCAGAAGCCGAGAAGCTCAGCTCCGCTCGCGACGCCCGCACCTGGATCCCGCAGCCAAGCCCGAGCTCGCGCCTCCGCCCGAGACCCAAGCCGGATCGGCGGCCCTTCACCGCCGAGCGAGCCCCGCTTCTGGACGCCGCGACGCCCGCGCCACCACCGCCCGAAGCCCGTCTCTTCCGCGCGACGCCCGCGCCACCACCACCCGAGCCCATCGTGCCGCGCGAAGCCTCTGCTATTCCCGAACCGCCCCGCGACTGCTCCACCCGAACGGTGCCAACGCCGCCGGCCTACCCTCGCACCTGACCTATTCGCCGCCGCCGCACCACCCTGCTCCGCGCCGACCGCCGCCGGCGATCTCCGGCCGGATCGACCCACGAACGGGCTGCTTCCTATTTTTCCTTAGGTTGTTTTTTCTTTTATTTTTATTTTTTATTTTATGTTATTTTATTTTACTTTTAGTTAATTTTATTATTAGTGTTTAAGTTGAATTTGGTGAGGTGAGTTTTAGGTTATAATTCTTCTAGGCATTACCTATAGGATTTGTCCCTAAGATTTAATTTAATTATTAATTTGACCCGTAAGATTTGGTCATTTTTTTAATTGTATTAACCCTTGGGGTTTGTTTATGATATATTAATTATTGAATTAATTTAATTATTAATTTGATCCGTAAGATTTCGGATTAGATTTTTAATTATTTTGATTCCCTTGTCGTGATGTTCGGGGTTAAAAATATTCGTTAATTTGACCAGTGAGATAACGAGTTATTTTTCGTTTATTTTGATCCTTTATTTGTTTGAATATCTGGCATGTTAGATTTAATGTTTGTTTTGGAAAATCACTAAGAAAAAACCAAAAAGATATTTGAATTAGGATTTCAATTGATTCTAGTATATTTCTTGTTATTTTGCATATCTAGAATAGGGATTTTATTTCGAATTTAGAAAATATAAAAACAATGCATTCATTTAGGTTGTTAGTTTTTATTCGAATTGCACGTTTAATTATGTGTTAGTTTTAATTTCGAATTTCATAAAGAAAAGCAAAAAAAAAAAAAAAAATCATTGTGCATATTAGGTTCATTGCATGTTTGGATTTTATTTAGATAGATCTTTTGAGATAGATTGCATTATAGATTAGGAACTTTCAACTTAAGATAACATCCTAATTTAAATTAAGATTTGACCTAACTCAATTCTTAATATAAGTTGGATAGAATTTTAATCTAGCTAGATAATTTTTGCATTTTTCTTAATTTCGAATTTCATGAAAAATACAAAAAAAAATTGTCTTAGGGTAGATTCATTCAATTTTTAGGATAGATTGCATTTTAAAATAGGAACATCAAATGCACGTCATTTAGTTTATTTAAGTTCATTTAATTAGAACTTTCATGTCATTAGATTAAGTCATTTAATAAATGTCACGTGACATATAGTTTGCATATTAAATTGCATGAGGCATGTCATTTTAAGTTTAAATAATTTTGTATGTCATTGCATCGCATTGCATGTCATTATAATTAGATCATTTAGATTGCATTTAATTATTGCATTTCTTCATGTCATATAGTTTAGGTCATGTCATCATGTCATATTAGATTATTAGCATGCATCGCATGATTTTCATTAAATAAAGTGAAAACAAAAAAATTGAAATTGTGTGTTAATTAGAAATCATATCTAGGATTGTCTATATGATTTTTGATCTAACAACGCAGATGCTTTCGTTGCTTTAAGGTATGTTTTTGCCTTATTTAATTGCTTTCTTGATGTGTTAAATTGGTGGTATGCGCACGTGTATGATCACCTCACATGTTAGGAAGCTCAATTAAAATCAAATCAAGCTGCCTGCAAAACGTTTTTAAATTAAAAGAAATGGTACCGAAAGGGCACTAGGATAGTCTAGTGTAATCAAGTCCCCCGTACCCAAAATCTCTGGTTCGTGAAGTAAGATAATCCTCCCGTTATTTTACTTAGGTGTCTAATCGACCTACCCTAAACCGATTAGTGGCGACTCTAGATAATAAGCTTTGCATGTTAAAACCCTACGTCGTGATTTGGTATGGGCTTGGGAGCCCGAGCTAAACTTAAAGGCTTAGTAGTCCATCAACCTAGTTTTAGGTGACAAACCCGAAAAATTGGGTCGCGACATCTATCATGACACATTTATCCTAAAAAATTTGTGGCACCAAAAACCACAAATTTATAGTTGAGTGACATATTTATACTCTATTAGGATTCTCGTAAAAATTGTTGTTAAAAATCTGATGTGGCATTATTAATTTTTCTTCAAGGACAAGGTGCGACCCGGGGTTGGCCGGGCTGGATCCGAATCGGGTGCTGAATAGATTCAGGTTTATCTTGGACATGGAATCCGCCCGTTTGAGTCGCGGGTCTGACCAGCCCGGGTCACTAATATTATTATTATCTTTTTCATATTTATGTTTTTTTAGAAAATAAAAAAATAAAAAACTTTATATTTTCTATAAAAATCAGAAAAAGTCAAAAAAATAATCTTTGATTAGTTGTCTCTACAAATGCATGGAAAAACCTTGAAAATCAAAACAAACAAAAAAAGAAGAAATTAAACCTTAGGCTTTAAACAAGGTTAGGTGTCGAAAAGGCATTGCAAGTCCATGTTCCTAGTTTCTCTAGTTGCACATGAGTGAAATATTTCTCTCGATATTTCATTTGGGTTTGTAATCGACCCACCTCAAATCGATTAGTTGTGACCCCTATTTAAAATTAACTTGCAGGTTAAAAACTCGAACTATTAAGTCCTAAATTGATAGGCTTGGGAAAGTCCGGATTAAGCCTAATAATTAGTCGAGCCATTAGCCTCCGCACGCGTCCGCACGTAAGAGCGCCCGAAAAGGAAGGTTGCAACAAACACACATTTTGGTTGTCATGTCCAGTGAAGCAAGATGATTGAGCTGGCAACGAAAGTAAATGATGATTGGTCCACGCTTCTATAACACATTAAGTGATAATTAAGGAATCAAAACGCGTACCATTGCCCCCTGTCCATCTCCCTTCTCCCAAAGCGTTGGGAAAAGGAAAAAATCCTCAACTGCTCCTTTTCCCCCTTCTTGTCTTTACTTTTATACTCTCAGCTTTTCTCGAGACCTTCGGTAGCTACTTCCTCACTGTTTTCGTTTGCTAGTGGGGAAAAGGATTAACACTTTCAACAATTAAGAAAAAAACCTTAAAAAAAAAAAGAAATTGGTCTAATAGGTAGCACAAGGCTACATAAACATAATGCTAAATAAATTTTCATGGACCAGTAATGCGAATATTCGCATAAGCGAGGACAAAACTTGACTCCGATACTATACTAAAAATTAAATTGAAAAGTTTAAACTTACATATGAATAGACACTAGACAAATGTAAATAGTCTCATTATAATCTAATGAAAGGATATATTGAGAACTAGATATGAATGAGCTCTATCCTATGATGGCACAATTCGTGCATAATTTTCTATACTCACTCATCCAAGTCAGCCTAAGCTAACTTGTCCCATTGAGTTGAAAAACAAAATATTGAAACTGACATAAAATGTCACAATTTCTAATTGTTAAGCATAAATAACATCATGAAATAACTTGAGATGAATTTTGAATGCTTTTACGCTATTTATGCCATACGTTATTTGATTTGATAAGAGTAGTTACAATACCGGACTGTTAGTTTATAAATGGTCAAAATCTCTAAACATAATCACATGCTTTTTTTTAGAGGACTTTAATGACCTCACTTTTAAAATACTTAAAAGGAAGTCACTTATTCTTGTTGGTTGAACAAATATGGCTGCTGTTATCTTCTTTGTCCGCATAATCTTATACAGCAACTGGACGTGATTAAGTATGCTAACGTGACTTTTTATAGAATTGATTATTATTAAACCACGCCGACATGAATCTTTTAATATTAAAAAACTTAAAGATAGAATTACAATAGAGTTAATATCCTGAAAGTCCGTAAATTGATATACATGTGACAAATTTATCCGAGTACACATGTAATAAATGTATCCCAAATGACCACAAAAAACCAAAAAACTGATACACTCGTAATAAATTTATCAAAAACTAATTTATTCGACTACAAAAAAACTCAAAATGATATACTTGTGACAAATATACTGTTGATTAAATTAGATTAATGCCATAAAAAATCACAAATTTGTACAACTGTGACATACGAAGAGTAAAATCCTAAACTTGTACACTAATCAATTGTCACGTATCATCAAATTTAGTAATTTGATAGTAGAGGTAAATTTATCATAAATTTATTAGCTAAAGATAAATTTATTAAAAATATATTAATTTTAAAAAAATTAATTTAAAATAAATTTTTATATATATATATATATATATATATATATATCAATTTGAGAGTTTTCAAGATATTAATCCTTAACAGCCGGAGGAAAACATTTCTGAGACGCAAAAGACAAAAGCATGGCGGCTCCTTGACGTTTCCCCTATGAGGCCACCTACCATCGCCGTTGTCACTTGCGCACTCCACTTTTCAATTCAAGCTCCCTCTCTCTCTCTCTCTCGAAACCCTACCATGTATATTCACTCGCTTGAAAATTTCTCATGCTATCTCCACCTTTGAACCTGAACTCGAGCTTCTGACGGGAAAAAAAAGAGAGAAAAAAGCTTGAACTCGAGGTCAAGTTAACGACGGCGTCTCACGGCGGCGCCGGCGATCATTCCGCCGGCCGTACCAATCTATCTTGCTTGTCGTTTTCCAAAACCCTCTTCCAAGAATCAAGTCTTGAGCTGGAAAAGGCAAAACCTTTCGCAAAATCACGGGAAGAAATCGCGTCCGTTGCTCTTCTTGACGGTGGCGACCATGGCGAGATAGGGTCCCAGTCGCCCTTGTACTTGAACCTAACCCGAACCGATTCTCCTCGATCGCAATCAAAGCCCCGTGCAGGCGAGCTAGGATGCTGTGGGTCGCTTTCCCATTCGGATCCCTTGCCAGAAGTAGCCATTGGCGATGGCAAAATTGGAGCTGGGTCGTGCTTGCATTCGTGCCTGACCCGGTCCGAACCCTGTTCAGCTCTGGCCGTGAAGGCGGCGAAGATCAAAGAGGAAGTGGAAGAGGAGGAGGTCCCGACCATTGCTGATCCCAGGGATGCGACCATTTTATTGCAGTCATGCTCGTGGCAGGCAGTAGCGGACGATGTGGCGAAGCCGATGGAGGGGCTGGGAGAGGCGGGGCCAACGCCGTTCCTGAGGAAGACGTATGAGATGGTGTCGGACCCGGGGACAGACCCGGTGGTGTCGTGGGGTTTGAGGCGGGACAGCTTCGTCGTGTGGGACGAGCAGGAGTTCTCCAAGCAGATCCTGCCTCGATACTTCAAGCACTCCAACTTCTCCAGCTTCATCAGGCAGCTCAACACTTACGTGGGTACTTCTTCATGTTTGGATAAGAGCAAACCTATATCATTTGTTGCGGTCGTTATCTATTGTATTGATGTGTATAAAGTATGTATGTGTGTGTGTGTGTGTGTTTTGGTTTAACTCTTCGGTTCCTTTTTTGGATGTCGTCGAGAGTGTGGTCTTCTTACAGCAGCCAGCGGGAAGTCCCCGCGGCAATAGGCTAGGCTCCGAGGGACTCCACTCAAAAGGTTTGCTCAGGTGTTGAGACTCAATTTAACCCATTTTGTCGGTTACTATTTGTGCTTTACCCTAGTATAAGGGAAAAGGAACCAAGAAACCTGAAATGGTAGGCGAGATACACAGATTCTATATGAAATTTCATGAATCACGTGGCACATGTTCACAAAAATTTGCATCAAGTGGCCGGTGGACGATGGCCCCTACTAGCCCTTGGTCTGTCATCATATTCAAGTGATGATGCTTTAGACGGTAGTTTGCAGAAACCACCAACCATGATATCAGAACACCCGTTAAAGATTATCTTCTTACCGGATTCAGAAATGCACTACAGCAGTTCCTTTATAGCGGTTAGTATTTTGCATTTTACTGTTTCAATTGTCCATTTTGCACTTTCTAGCTGAAGATAAGTTTCCTTTGGCCATTGCTTTGTTTCTATTCAGTGTTCTGTAAAGCCTTCGGATACCTTTCTTCTTTTTAGGCAAGATCAGAAGCATAATTCTGCACTGTTGTGTTCATTATATTATAGTGTCCGGATTGATTTTGAGTCGTTTGCCTTTACTCTTAAAATTTTCCACACACTCTTTGTACTGGTATTTGGATCATTGTAAAGGATCTCTCCTTGACGTGCATTATAAGCCGTGTTCTTTCTATATTGGCCTATTAATACCCCTTGTGCACATCTTCCATTGAAACTTTCTTGGCCTTCATTCTGCTTATTTTACTCTTTAGCCTTTGGTTCAATATGAACTCATAGACGTAGATTCTTCCTATCTTCTATTCTTTATGCATCATAATTCAAAATATGTCGCAGGGTTTTAGGAAGATCGATCCAGATCGATGGGAGTTTGCGAACCAAGGGTTTCACAAAGGGAAGAAGCACTTGCTGAAGAATATAAAGAGGAGACGCAAATCCAGCGAGCATAGAGAAACATCGAGTAGTACTGTCACCTCTGATTACCAGAAAGCTGAAAATGAAGTGGAACTCAAAACGCTTAAGAAGGACCAGGAAGCGTTGAAGACCAAGATCCTTAAACTAAGAGAAGAGCGGGAGAACTTTCGGCATGAGATTGAGCAGGTCACTGAGCGGGTTCGCCATGCCGAGTGCAGGAACCAGCAGATATTCCTCTTCCTCACAAAAGCAGCCAAAAGCCCCAACTTTGTCCAGCATTTAATTCAGAAGAAGAGGCAGAAGAGAGATTTAGAGACTTGTGAATCCAGCAAGAAAAGCAAATTGCTTGGTCCCGATGCTGAAGCCACCAAATGCTTGAATGAAGCAATGGATCACATGATTCAAAGCCCAAACGTTGATTGCCTGAGAATCAGTGATGATTTGGCACAGATGGAGCATTGGCCAAATAGGGTCATGCCGGAGGATTTTGACACCATTCAGATGCACAACCCGTGGCCTTCAATGGATGTTGAAGATTTCAGAGTTTCGCTGGGTCAGACGCCCGATCAGATGGCCAGAGCTAGTCCTTCTGATTTGTCTTCGGTATTCCATGAGATTTCCGAGAAACTCCTCGGGGAAGACGTGGTTATTGGCGATGACGCAGACAACATAGAAGTAGAAGACCACCTGACAGTGAATGACATGGGAACTGATCTTGAACTCGAGGGTCTGATTGATGGATTGGGTACACGAGGGAACTGATGGAGCAAGCAGTGAGACTGACGCCCTAAATTTCCATGTACTCCCACGCTGCCCTCTCTGTTATTTTCGTGCCCTTTTGGGTTCCTTTTTGTTATTTTAAGCTGGACATCAGAATCATTGTTGCTGCTGTTTTTTGTGACCCAGATCACATAATGCAGCTTTTGCATAGTTGGAGAGAGTTTCTGGAGGGAAGCCACCATTCGCTTCACGGCATGAAGGTATATGTGCCGGAAACAGGAAAGAAGAAGAATCCAACCAATGAACTAGGTTTTGGTGGGTCAATGGAATATATGCTTGTGTACATTTGTTGTAGCTTCTTACTTTATCATCGTTGTATTAAAGTCCTCCCAATGTTCTTTTCTCAATTTTGCGCTAACTTTTCCTTTCTTTCTGCGCTTGTGTTGTTACCAGTTATGTATAAATAAAAGCGTTTATAGTGCGAAAAAGTTCATGTTCACTTTTTATGGGAAGAGCTTTCCGAGATGTTTTACATGACCAAATGCTAACCAGAAGTTACAAGACATGTCCATGTATTTGCTACTGGGAGACATGTTTCTTTCTTTTTTTTCTTTTCTGTTTAAACTCAGTGTGCTTCTTGTGAATCTAATATGTGTGCTTATTGCAAGCTTCAATGTGCCAAGAAGGGAGACCTATCCAAGTTGGCGAACGCTTCTGTAACCTTGGACTACTTATGCTATTCGACTGAACTTGTTGACTCCGTGTCCATCGAAAGTCAGTAACCTTCGTTACCGTCAGCATTTGGTACTCTCGATAGCTTCAATAGTTCACTGAAAACCTTTGCTTTGGTGTAATGAACCACACGAAGCCAAGCCTCAACCACCGATTGACTTGGGCTACCTTTAACTCGGAGATCTACTCTCCTCTGACCTGCCAAGGAGTTCTTTACCAATCCTAGTCTCATCTATCTAATCGAACGAGCTGTTCCAATCACTGCTGGATGTGATTGATATCATAATTGGACCTTGTTCATGAGGACACTACTTAGTCAAGAGGACCTAATTCAAATTGCTCAAAATTAAAGGAGATCAAATGCAAAGCATTGGAAATCACACATTCTTCTAATAATTTAAGCTTTTAAAATAATTGCGATGGTCCCACAAAATCTCATGTGGTATCAAAGCTGGAGATTCTGAATTCATATCTTTACAAGCCTTATTTGCTTTCCCAATTAAATATGTCAACTTTTAATATAATGTAAAATGACCAATCTAAGCATGAGAGAGAGTGTTAAAATAATTTAAGTAATAAATCATGCTTTTATCTAATGGCTTAAGTTTTTAGAACAGTTAGCAGTGATCCCACAAAATCTCATAGGCATATTCTTTAGCATTAGAGTTTTAATCCTTCAAAATGGTTGGCAAAGCTTTTCGTGAAAATTTCAAATAGCCTTATGAAAGGAGGTCGTTCTTTTAAAAGAGTCCTCAAAGTGAATATTTTCTTTAATTAGTCTCTAAAGTGGGTGACTAAGTATCAAAATTACTCCTAGCTTACTAGCCGACTATTGTTGATCATTGAGCATGTGCATATCATGTGGCACTTTCTATTAACGCTAATAATACAACTAGATCGAGTGAATAAGTTTATTTTCAAAACATAACAAATTTTTGTGGAATTACTCAATCTAGGTTGATAGATGCAGGAATAGTAGATGATATAAGATGCAAGATACTTCCATTAGATAAATGATAAAATAAGTAAAGAAACAGAACACGATGCACTCAGATTTTTATGATGGTTTGGTTTATGCCAAGCCTACATCCATTCTCCCAAACTAATAGCAATCAATAGGTTGGAGTCCACTCATAATTTAGTGAGTAGTTAATACGTAACACTATTGCTTCTATTCAAAATAGATAGATCCCACTATCAATAAACAATTTCTACCTACATGCTTGTACACTCTTCAAATTACAAATTAAAGTGAGTAATGACAACTCTCAAAAGAGTATATCACTATAGATCATGCTCACAACATAGAGAGAATGTGACTATATCTGTATCCATAACTTTCTTAGTTTTATATATTATATTCAACGGGTATTAATCTTCTTATATAGTCTTCGATAGGGGTGAGCATAATTTCATGATAGAACCTAGAACCTAAGAAGCAAACCGATAGGAACTTGTCCAGTTCCAGGTTTAAGATATACAGGGTGAGTTCCAAGTTTAAAAAATTGATGAATCTGTTTCGACGGGCAAGTTCTAACTTCTAAGTTGGTGAAACATGGAACCTGGAACCTATAACCTAGAGTCTGGAACAAATTTTTATGTTTTTCTTGGTTTATGTCTTCCCGTGATTCTGCGGTATTTCATGCCATTGGATAATGAGTGCATAATCTGGAACCACTAATCCGAGCTTCCATTTTATGACAGAGACTTTTACTTTGTTGATTTTTCATTTTTTTCGTGTGTCTAAATATAAGTTATGATCAATGAATCATAGTAACAAACGATGATTATTAAAGGTGATAATTCGCTGCAATCATTTAATTAATAATAAATGTGAAACCTGGGTGAACTGGAACCAACCTTGGAACCTATTACAAGGTAAGTTCCAGATTCTAAATTATGCATGGTAGGTTCTAGGTTCTAAAAAAATGCAAAACATTTCCCAATTGGTAGGTTTCAAGTTTCAGATTTCAGGTTCTAGGCGGAACCTTCACAGAATTTGGAACCGTTCATCCCTAGTCTTCAACCTCCAAGTCAATCGTTAGAGAATCTCTAAGAAAATCAATTAGTAGTTGGAATTTATGAACATAATTACCGTGAAATCCGGTCATCCATATAATCAAATTTTCGAGGTAATGATGAGGTTTCCCTAAATAAAGTAAGTTATATGGGTTAATAATCTCTTCTTCTAATTGATCAAATAACATAGGTAACAATAAAATTGATTTTTCTCCATATTTTCAATTCGAGTTTCTAGGCCCCAAAATTAGCTATTTATTCATTTTTACACAAATTAAATCAAATGAATCTTCGGGTCTCCTAATCCAAATTGTGTAAACATGTGAAAAAAAAATATATTTTTTTTTCTCGGTTTATATAACGAGCTACTTTTATAAGCAATTTTATGAGTCTATCCAAACTTCCTGTTGATAATTGCCTTACGTATTGCTGCCCATTTCTTCTTGAGTACGCTACTACTCAAGACTTCACTCAACATTCATCTTGTCATGGTACCTCCAAGTCCTAACAAACTTCCCGTTCGTCACTAAGATCGACAAGAGTCTACCCGAGGGCATGAAGCGCAAGTTCTCGATACTGGGGAGGCTGATAAAGGTGTCGAAGTCAACAACGGGGGTGAAGCAGAATGAAGAAGATGTTGTAGTGAGGAAGATGAAGAAAGAAAGAGAAAGACAATAAAAATAGATAAATAAATAAGAAGCCTATTGATGAAAATGTCCGCTGAGCATGACCTTGGGAAGTGTCACATGTCATGCACATGTTTGCCGGCGTATGCTGAGGGTTATTTATTTATAATGAAGCCTATTTTCAAGACTCTTTTTGACAATACGTCCAATTCCAAGGGCTATATACCGAATCTTTTGGAGAATCTGCGACAAAAGTGGGATCAAAGTTCCTGCCTCATTATTGAGAAGAGGAAGAAAAATGCGCACATTCGAACTTTGACCACCGAAATCAGGCCACCTAAAGCCCGCCCCAATAGATATTATTATCTATATTTGGTGCATCTTTTCAGTACATAACAGATGTGACTCTTACCAAATTCGGACAAAGATGTGATGAGATAAAGCGGATGCCCACGAATGACGGACCAAGACAAATGAAAGCTCCAACCCCATTATGTTCCCAAAAGGTAATCACTCCCTTAACGTCTCTCTTAAGGCCATCTCATGTTCACGTTAAGACATTTGAAAGCTAATTTCTCAACCATCCCTTTCCGTTCTTAATAAATTCTTGAATGAATGCCATAAAAGATCCCAAGTCCATATTACTCCTAATTGATTTATAATTCTCCATAAATTGATACGTTTGTGATGTATATACCTTTCATGAACTTATGTCAAATTTTAGTAGAAAATTACTAAGTTAGGTGATACGTGACATTAACTCAACTGATATGAGAAGTCCACATAGAAATCCATATTAATCTATGATGAATTTATTATAAATGTATCGGTTTGAATTTTTTTAGGCGGTTTGAGATTTTTTATGATACTAATCCCAGATTCTTCCTATGTAGAGACCAAGAGTGCGCATGATGTATGTGTATCCCTACACATATTAGGCAAACATAATCCTCAGTTTCATGCATTGAAGTGGCACGTTATTTGTGCCCTACGAGAAAGACTCTGCTAATGGCAGTGAACTACATGCAAGTGAGGAGTGTCTTGGTTCCCAAATATTTACTATATTTCATGTTACCATGAAGTGACAAACGCTCAAAGTTAAAATTTTTGGAGCTGGTCTCACATTTAGCACATAAGAAGATAAAGCAAAAGCTTCAATTAGAGATTAGTCAAGTAGTCAACGTGAACAAAATCCCCTTCCTTTTTGCAAGAAAAGTGTGTTAACACATCGCAACAGACTGCTATCTGGCTCTGGCCCCGATGTTTTTAACCGAGAATTACTCTATATGCTCTATATCCAACATGGGCTCTTATTTCAAGCATCCCCATGTCAAGAAGGGAGAAGTTGATTGATGGTACACCGGAATTGGACCTTTTTAATGAGAACCTTACTTTAGTCAATGGTAGTAATCATTTAGTTGGTCAAAACTACAGCAGATTAGATGAAGGGCATACGTTTAAGCATTGGAGTTCTAATTCCTCAAAACAATGTTAAAACATGATAGGATAAGCTCAAACAAAATTTAATAGTGTTACGATATGATGCGGGATGAATTATGTACAGTTTTTTTTGCTAACTAAGATAATGATTCTTAGAAATTTAAGTTGCGAGAAATAAAATTGGAACTTTCTTTTAATCAAATAGGAAGTATATGTTAGATACTATAAAGGAGGAGAGAATGACACAAAGCAAACTTAATAATTTCCCTATAAAGCTCAAAAGTTGAAATTATCAAGGATTTTTTAATGCACACGCCGAGTCAATTTATGAAAAACCGAAAGAAGGGCATTTGACATTTAAAATTTCTTATGGGTTGAGAAATTTTCTATCGCCAAATAATGATTTGAAATTCCAGGCACATTACGACAAAAATTGTAGCAAAACTAAGTTTCCAATTACCGTACAAGATAAATAGAACTCTATTATCATCCTGTCGGAGATAAGATGCAACAAGGACCTGTGAAGCCAGGCCACGGGCCTACCAGATTACAGCTAGGCAATAGGAAAGGAGACTTTTGAAGATATTGCAAAAAAGCTTGGGATGAAGGAATTCAAGGCAACAGCTTGAGGGGAAAAATTATGAAGCCCATTTGGATTGTGGGGTCGTACGAGATCGGACGTTTGGCATCCTAACTCCTGCTTTGAATTGTTGCACCTTGCGACAGACTGCTGTCTGGCTCTGGCCGATGTTTTTTCGACCCAGATTCGCTCTATCCGCTAGACAAACAGACTGCCGTCTGGCTCTATAGGCTCTGGCCGATTCTTCCCTCCAATGAGACAGACCTTTGACGACCCAGGTTAGGCCAGGTGTCCTCCGAAGAGAGAGCTTATCTACCACATTCATTGCATCTTTGACTAACATCAATTACTAGAAGATGTGGCTCGTACCAATGACCACCCAAACTAGGCCAGGTGTCCTCCTGTTAAAGCCTGCCTCAAGAGACTTTCGTCTCCATTCGGGACACCCTTTGAGCACACAAATCGCTCGCAGATATTGTGGAAAAGACACGGATAAATGGGCCCGACAAGACGAATGCACAAGCTTCCATGAACCTTCGGAAAAGAGGGGTCGCTCCCTAACGTACTGTCTTAATCTAGGCAAGAAGTCCTGAGTCAACATCAGACATTTCCAGCTGGGTCGCTTATTTGATGGATCCTTCTTAACGTCCTGTCTTAATAGGCTTTGCACCTGTGTAACAGCAAACGCCTCCTAGCGATATCAGTTGCAGGAGGAAAGAGGGGCGATGAACAATACCGAAACAGATAAGTGTGTACAAAACAAGAACAATTTTTTTTTTGTAAATGTCACAACTAGGTGCATAAAAACTCTGGGCATCTTGATTGGAAATCACCCAATTTGTCCGTTTATTTCAACACAAGAATCAGCTTTCCTCTAGCATCAACATATCAATTGCTTGAGTTGCATCATTTCCTTTGGCAAAGAAGGAAAGTTATTTCCCAAATCCTATTTAACTTGGTTAAATCAGAGATGGGATATGGCTTCTTAGTTTTGAGACTAGCAGCATCACATAGATTGTTCTTCAAATGAGAAATGAACGACCAGTTCATTTGAAAAATTTATCTTGCAAAAGGTGGAGGCACTGACATAAGTTAGTGATTCCTCTGCTGCCAACTAATCCATTTGCCACAAAACTCAAGCGGATATATAACAAGGAAAATAACGTAGATTAACCTAGGAACCCAACTAAAAAGGCTAAGCCGATAACATTGAACTTAGCAAACACCTAAATGAAACCATAAAAGGGGGATAACTCGCAAGATCTTCGTTGTCATCCTAATATGATCAATGTGATCATTGTCATGCTAGACACTGGAAATTTTTCATTGAGAAAGTTTCAAGTTGCAAAGGAAGAAATGGAGCCTCAACCAGACTAGTGGTTATATAACAAGGGACTGTTTGAATAAGATATGCTTCAAGAAAGCTCATCTTAGAAGTCACTCTCTCTCTTGTTCGCACACATGCACTCCCCACAAATTTGTAAGATGATGGCCATTGATAGCATGAAGAAAGTGGCAAATGAGTTCTAAAGCACCACAACTCTATCAATATGAACATCTGAGATCAATGCCAATGCACCTTCCACCTATGACTCCATAAGGAACGCTAAGAGCGCTAAACAAATAATATGCTGGAGCTTGCAAAGAGCATTTATGTAAACAAAGAACTTCTGTAGGGTATGCAACCTTTGCTCTGACACTAATTGTAGAGTGCGCAGCTTTAAAATATACGAAAGCGTTAAAATACTCAAATGAAATTAATTAATACAAGCACACTAAGCTATTTTATCTTCCCTTCTCGATCACGGAGGGATAACTCGCTCACACAGAGCTAATGAGGCTGCAGTGCCTCTTACTTAGAAGTTCACCATTGCACCTGGTGACTTCCTGTTCCGAAGCTCTCACTGCTGGAGGCTTCCCTGAAGCTCACATGCGTGTGGCTTCCTTAAAGCTCACCTTTGCTGTGGCCCTCTCTAGCCTGAGCTCTCTGCCTGCATGTGGCTTGAGGCCCTCTCTGGCCTGAGGCTCCTTGCCTGAGGCACTTCTCCCTGTTGACCTGAGGCTGCGGTGCCTCTATGTGAGGCCTTTCGGCCTAAGCTCAAATGCTTCACGTACTGCCATATTTATAAGAGTTCCACCGCCTGGACTCCACTGCCTGGACTCTACCGCCTTTGACTTCAACATGCAAGAGCTGAAGTTGAACTTTTCTTCTTGGCTAAGAGTCAACAATTGTGGACTGCAACTTTTCCTTCACGTCCAACCTGCTCCTTGAAGGCTCCAGTAACTACTATAATATTATTATAATGTGTGCCCCTTCATTCCTTCATGCGTAATGGACTTTCATTTTCTTCTTTGGCGGTTTAAGAAGTGGCGCTGCAGGACACTTCTCTTTGGCTTCTTATTATTATATTAGGTGTTGACTCCAACAACTTCTTGGGAGATAGCAATTAATCCAAGAGCAAAGGATGCTTCTCCAAGTTAAGGTTCTCTTCGTTTGGCTTGTTCCAGTATCTTGACTGTAATTTTTATCTTTTGGCGAAGGCTTTCCTTGCTCGACAGACTCCAAGCAGTCTGCAGCTTTTGTGTGCCTCTTACATAGGTGGAGCTTTTCTAACATCCAGAGTGAGATGAGAAGGCTGTGCGTCCTTCGTGAGGAGAGCCAATATAATCTTTGGCTCTTTCCTCATCCAGCGACGTGCAAAACTGTGAAGCCTCTTGCATTTCTATTATTCACATCGGCAATTCCGAGATCAAGAAGTTCCGGTCATGGTCTCCGGATCACAGTATGCTCAGGCATAGTGAAGTGCATATGCATCATCCAGAGTGGTATAGCACTCCCTCGTCAAAGATAGCATGAGGCAAGCCTTTCTCTAAAGTTACAGTTTCGAGATCAGATCTCACAAAAAATTTCTATACAATG
Source organism: Eucalyptus marginata (assembly GCA_014182565.1). Taxonomy (NCBI): domain Eukaryota; kingdom Viridiplantae; phylum Streptophyta; class Magnoliopsida; order Myrtales; family Myrtaceae; genus Eucalyptus; species Eucalyptus marginata. Next base: position 44,470,395 of record CM024587.1, on the reverse strand, counting down.
TGCCAGCAATCCGTGACTTTCATCACTGCATACCCGTGCAGCGGATAGCACAAGCAAAATGTCGTCTGGGGCAACCTTGTGAGAATGTCAAGTAGGCGCCTCTGCAAACGATCGAGTCTGATTCAGTTATGCTGCATGTGAACAAAACAAAAAAATCCAGCATCTCTAGCTATAATCACTGATGTGGATTTCTTTATCGTAGTCTCCTCAGCTAGTTTCTTTTGCAGCTACTGCTGCGCTACTGAGCAGTTTGACAATGGACAGGATCCCCCTTCAGGCAAATCATCGTATTGAAGGGATGTCGAAATAAACAATTCTCCCTATGAATAATATCAAATAGGACGGGAACTAATCAACCATAAAGTTGACACAACCGACCCATAGTCAATTTATACTGCAGAAGGCTAAAATGAAAGAGCTCCAAATTGTCAGGTGCTCTTTACTAAAGTAGGTCATAGGTCTAATCGAAATGATCTCACTTTCTAATAGGCCTTAGCATACCATATAAGAATAATTATGGCACATATGATATTATCTAAATACTGAAAAGTTACAATTATTATGAGAAGTTGCAACTTTTATGAAGATAGAATATTTTATGATGTGACATCCTGAATTTTGTACGTGCTACAATAATATAATATGATTTTCGTGACCGCAATCACCCAGAATACTTTGCTTTGAGATTAAGTGGATAGATATCATCACTATGTTGGTGAGTAGAATGAAGGTAATTAAATCCAGCCATAGTAGTTGTAGAGAATGGCCAGTGTACTTTGAGTTTCATATTTTATGATATTCAAGTTTCAATTTCATTGAATTGATATTTTCCTAATTTTTGATATCTTTCATTGATTATTTTATTGAATTCAAAATATTTTGAAATTCACCAATGTTTAAAATCAAATGTTCAGAACAAAAATATTACTAGATGCACAAATTTTTAGAATTAGAATTTCAAAACTACAATATTTTCAAATGCACGGATATTTAGAATTAGATGTTCATAATGAATATTGGTTAACTAAATCTCTATTTGTCTTCGTTTGGCACACTTCTCTTTTCTCTAACAAAATTTTTAAACCTATACTTTGGTTTGAGACATTGAAATTGGTAGTTTTGACATCATGCATGAAATCATCAATTTCAACTATTGTTCATTAATGTTTTGGGTGATTCATCCCTATAGTTCATCAATGCTTTGGGTGATTCATGCCTATAGTTCATGATTGTTTTGGTGATTCATGCATACACTTGGCCATAGAAGAAGAGCTCATCTTCATTTCCATCAAAATATCTTCTTGTGGCAAAATTTCATTGGGCCATTTGCGCCCTAGCTACCTACTTAGGGCCACTTGAAGCATTTCTATTGGAACACATACTGTAATAAATGGGCTTTAAAAAAAATAATAAAAGGAAAAGAAAGGGTTGAAAAGTCAAAAAGGAAGCTAAAGGAGAACTGTGGAACCTTCGGCTGTGTTTTAAAAAGATAGAGAGAGGGAGAGAAAGAGAAGAGCACGGGCAGAAGTAGGGGAAAGCAAGAAACAGGGGAGAGGAGAGAAAGAAGAGAAAGGAAAAAGGGAAAAAAGGGAAAAATTTTAGTGCGCTCGTGATCCGGACACCTCATCAAGCCGACTCAAGTGTGTTTTGCAATGCCAGTAAGAAATTGAAGCTTTTAATCACTTACTTGAAGCAATCGCCGCAATTAGGGCTCGAAAGTCGGATTTCTTGGATATTTGTGTGGCGAAGCCCGATTTTTGAGTCGTTGACTGTATATTTTTATAGAAATGGTACTTTGGGATGTTGTGAAACTATAGCATCTTACGGATCATGATTTGAGCTTGCGGTTTGTCCGGAACAAAATTTTACAGTTGGGGACGCAATCTGGAACTGTAGCGAACAGTAGCTTCGAGCCTTTTTTTTTTTTTTTTTTTTTTTTTTGTTTTCGGTACTGTTTGGGGCGGCTGAGTTGGGGTTGTTGTTGTACGTTAAGAGAGCTTTCTAAAGACTATAAGATGGCTTGAAACTGAATTTTGTGAAGGAAGTTATGGCGTAACGAAGTTGGCGCATGGGCCGCGCCTAGCGGAAAATGATGGGTTTCCACTAAATGTGAGCTTTTGTGGCGCATAGGTGTCGTTTTATCGACTAATAGGCCTAGTATAGGTGAGTTGTTATAAGAATATCCTTTTTACTCGGCCTTTTGATATTGTTTTTCCATTAATTGTTAGGGATCCGAGTGCGTGGTTCGAGTATGCGTTGTAGTTGATTTTTGGCTTTTCCCATGTGAGTGAGACTATTTCTTCTTTGTATTTTAAACTCATGTTTTGAGAAACGTGGTGGATTATATATTCTAGAAGTTGATAAAAAGCATATTTTGTTGCATAAAACATGATCGAGCTATTTTTGCCATTTTTGTTGTTCGAAGAGAGTTATATTTCGACTTCGATTTGAATGGTTGTTTGAAAAAGGATTTGTGAAATTCTTTATGAAAGAATCTTGAAATGTTTTGGAGAATGCTTTGATATTTAAATATCAAATTTTGAGTTGTGATATGACTTTCTTTCTGATGTTGGATTACTGGATATTGTGATTGGTGGTTGGTGCTCAATGTCTCTATGGACTCTGAGGGGTGTGTGGGTATGCGCATACTAGTCTAGGATATCCTTGTGGGCCGAGCCACCGGCTAATAATAGATGGAGACCTTGCCAGGGGAGAATCTTCGTCGTCTTGTCACGGGCGTTATGCGTGACCATGGTTAGACATTTGAGCATGAAATGGGTCAATAGAGTGGACCATTGACATATGACTTGAGTTTAGTCGATGGAATGGACCATCGATATATGATTTGATGAGATTGATCAATAGAATAGACCATTGATACATGTTTTATGAGATTGACTAATGGATTGGACCATTGGTATCTTCGATATTTGAGTTACGATTGTGTTTTAAATGTGCATAGTGATTTCTCGATTCGCTTAGAAGAAATGTGTTACTCACTGAGCCGTGGTAGCTCACTCCTCTCATCTACTTGTTTTTCGGGTTCTTCAGCGAGTTGGGAGTAGGCGCGAGCATTCGTTCGGGGAGAACTTTTGTGGTGGAAATTTTTTGGTATGACTTGTGAATAATTGATAAGCTTATAAGTTAGTCTTTGCAGAAGGTGTATGTTTTGGTTCAGTGGATTGTAGAAATACTCTGATATTGTAACCAAATGCCCTTTTTGTCATATATATATGGATGTATATATGTTGATATCCGGTTGAATCTTGGTTATGTTGAGGTTGCGTCCTTTGGTGAAAGGACGGCCGTGTCATGCCCTTGTTCTTATGGATTGGGGTGTGACATTTGTTGGTATCAGAGCTTAGGTTTTGATTTGTTTGGGTAGATGTGGGACGATGTGAGATTGTGTGATAGATTTTTAACGCGTTAGCCTTTTAGATACTAAGTTGTAGCTCCATTCTCGGATTCACGTGATCATGCGTGACTCGGAGACACTTGCTTCGCTTCGTAGAAATAGTAAAGGCAGGCAAGTTGTCGCCCCTGATGCTAGAGACACGCCTCAAGCTTCTCGAGGTGCGTCTTTAAGGAGGAGACGGGAGGATCGACATGATGGAAGTCCTGACTCACATGAAGTCAGGGAAGTTAACCAACAGTTGTTTCCCCCGATTGACTTCGAACAAGCCATGATTCATTGGTATCATCAGGCAAAGGAATTAAGTGGAGATGGAGCAACTGGCTCATACACCTTTGCCCAATTCAAAGAGGCGAAACCACCCACTTATGATGGGAAAGTTGATCCTCTTGCTGTTGAGCAATGGACTAGAAAGATTGAGGGGATCTTTGAAGCTAAAGGTGTTCCTGAAGACAAGAAGGTTAGCTTTGCTTCTCGATACTTAGAAGGCGAGGCAGAGCATTGGTGGGAGGGAATGAGGCCAGCCCTTGGAGATAGGGGTGGTGCTATTAGCTTGGGAGGACTTTAAGCAGGCTTTCAATGCCCAATTCTTCCCAGTGTCATTTCAGGCAAAAATGAAGAGTGATTTTATACACATATCTCAAGGCGACTCCACGGTTTTGGAGTATGTAGCCCGCTTTAATCAGATGAGTAGATTTGCTGAGCAATATGTGTCTAATGAGCAAGATAAGGCTGATCACTTTCAGAGGGGGCCCCGATATGAAATTGGTTCTGCACTCACACATCTAGCATTGACATCTTATAAAGACATGCTGGAATGAGCCATCAGAGTGGAACAAAAGATTTTGGAGCGTGAGGTACAAAGTGTACCTCAGCATAAGAAGTTGAGATCACTGACTATCAGGATAGCGGTGCCGGTGGCAGCGGAAAGAGGAAAGCTTTTAACTAGCCAGGAAAGCCTAGAATTCAGAATAATCCAGGCCATTGTACTACCTGTGGGAGACGACATAGCGGTCCTTGTTACTGCAAGAGAGGAGCATGTTTCACTTGTGGAAAAATGGGACATATGGCATGTGATTGTCCAACACAGAAGAATGCCCCTGGAGATAGTAGAGTATGTTTTGTATGTGGGCAACCTGGACATCGAGCCTATACTTGTTCTATGAGGAAGACTGGCCCTACAGTTGATAGGCCACAAGAAGGCCAGCAAAGGCAAAGGATGACTGGGAAAGTTTTTACGATGACAGGGAGAGGATGCGGCGGCTTCTAATACAGTTGTTGCAGGTAATATTTCTATTGCCTCGCAACCTGCTTATGCATTGTTTGATCCTGGTGCCACGCATTCCTTTACTTCCATTGACTTTGCAAAGAAACTTGATGTATTGCCTAAGCTTCTAAAATATGAATTGTGTATTGATACTCCCACTGGTGATTTCTTGATTGCTTATCGTGTTTTCAAGAATTGTTTGTTGCGAATTGATGATGTACCATTGCCTGTGGATTTGATGGAGTTAGATATACGGGATTTTGATGTTATTCTAAGGATGGATTGGTTATCAAAATATCATGCCACTGTTGATTGTTATTCAAAGAAAGTTATTTTTCAACCTCCAAATCAACCCGAATTCTCTTTTTCGGGAAGTTATAAAGGTACTTTTCCAAGGTTGATTTTAGCTATGCAAGCAAGGAAGCTTTTGAGAAAGGGTTGTTGCGGTTATTTGGCTTGTGTAAAAGACACAAGTAAGGAGATGGTAAAGCTAGAAAATGTTCATGTTGTCAGAGAATTTCCTGATGTATTTCCTGAAGATTTACCTGGCTTGCCTCTTGATAGAGAGATAGAGTTTTGTATTGATTTAATGCCTGGTACAACACCTATCTCTAAGACCCCATATCGGATGGCGCCTTCTAAATTGAGTGAATTGAAAACACAATTGCAAGAGCTTTTGGATAAGGGTTTTATCAGGCCTAGTGTATCGCCTTGGGGAGCTCCTATTCTATTTGTGAAGAAGAAAGACGGTAGTATGCGACTTTGCATAGATTACCAAGAACTTAACAAGGTGACGATCAAAAATAAATATCCTTTGCCCTGGATTGATGATTTATTTGATCAACTTCAAGGGGCTCAGGTATTTTCTAAGATTGACCTTCGTTCTGGGTATCATCAGTTGAAGATAAAAGTTGACGATGTGCCAAAGACCGCTTTTAGAACAAGGTATGGGCATTATGAATTTCTTGTCATGCCTTCTGGGTTAACGAATGCACCTGCGGCTTTCATGGATTTGATGAACAGGGTATTCAAGCAATTTCTTGACAGATTTATTGTGGTATTCATTGATGATATTTTGGTGTATTCGAGGAGTCTGGGAAAACATGAACAACACTTGAGAGTTGTTGTACAAACTTTGCGTGAAAAGAAGTTGTATGCTAAATTTAGTAAGTGTGCCTTCTGGCTTGATCATATAGAATTCTTGGGTCATGTAATATCAAAGGATGGTATCTCAGTTGATCCAAAGAAAGTTGAAGCAGTTGTTCAATGGAATCGCCCGACCAATGTCATGGAGGTAAGAAGTTTTCTTGGGTTAGCAGGTTATTACAGGCAATTTATAGAAGGGTTTTCTAAAATTGCTAGTCCACTTACTCGTTTAACTCAGAAGGGAGTTAAATTTGTGTGGTCAGATCAATGTGAGCGCAGTTTCCAAGAGTTGAAGAGGCGATTAGTGTCAGCTCCTATATTAACTTTGCCTTCAAGAACTGGTGGCTTTATAATTTATTGCGATGCATCTAAGGAAGGTTTAGGTTGTGTTCTTATGCAGGATGGTAAAGTTGTGGCATATGCCTCTAGACAATTGAAGGCTCATGAGAAGAACTATCCTACTCATGATCTGGAGTTGGTGGCGGTTGTGTTTTCCTTAAAAATATGGCAGCACTACTTGTATGGTGAAAAATGTGAAGTCTTTACCCATCACAAGAGTTTGAAATATATTTTTACTCAGAAAGAACTTAACATGAGATAGAGGAGATGGCTAGAACTTTTGAAGGATTATGACTTATCCATCAATTACCATCTAGGTAAATCTAACGTGGTAGCTGATGCCTTGAGTCGCAAATCCTCTAGAAATATGGTAGCATTGCTCACTTCTCAAAAGCCTATTCTTGAGGATATGAGAAAGCTGGACCTGGAGGTTTTGGTCCATCGGCTTGGTGCTCGATTAGCTAATCTTCGAGTACAACCGACGTTGATTGACGAAATCAAGGCTAAACAAAATGAAGATCCTCAATTGGAAAAGATCAAAGAAGGTGTGGAAGCTGGAAAACAAGATGACTTTAGTATCCACGTAGATGGGTCATTGAGGTTTCGTGGTCGGTTATGTGTTCCCGATGATTTAGAATTGAAAAAGGAGATTTTACAAGAAGCTCATAGCACTAGATTCTCGATCCATCTAGGGAGCATGAACATGTACAGGGATTTGAGAGGAAATTTTTGGTGGATCAATATGAAGAAAGATATTGTGAAGTTTGTCGACCAATGTCTAATTTGCCAACAAGTGAAAATTGAGCATCAGAAACCAGGTGGCCAGCTGCACCCACTTGAAGTACCTAAATGGAAGTGGGAGTATATTACCATGGATTTCATCGTCGGCTTACCGAGGACGCCTAGTGGTAAGAATGTCATATGGGTGATTGTTGATCGATTGACTAAATCTGCACACTTTTTGTCTTATTGATTTGGTCTTTCACTTGAAGACATGGCGAAGCGATATGTTAATGAGATAGTGAGACTTCATAGAGTTCCAGTGAGTATTGTTTCCGATAGAGATCCCAGGTTTGTGTCCAACTTTTGGAAGAGTTTACAAGGGGCGTTAGGTACTCAACTCAACTTTAGCACATCTTTTCACCCACAGACGGATGGTCAGTCGGAGAGAACTATTCAGACATTAGAGGATATGCTACGATCTTGCGTTATTGACTTTGGAGGTTCGTGGGACTAACATTTACACTTGGCAGAGTTTTCTTATAATAACAGCTATCATTCCAGCATTAAGATGGCTCCTTTTGAAGCTTTGTATGGGCGTAAATGTAGGACTCCTGTTTGCTAGGATGATGTTGGTGAGAAAAGATTAATCGGCCCTGAATACATACAACAATCAGAAGAGAAAATCAGACTCATTCGAGAGCATTTGAAAACAGCACAAAGCCATCAGAAAAGTTATGCGGACCTTAAAAGGCGCAATGTAGAATTTAATGTAGGAGACCATGTATTCTTGAAGGTTTCTCCTAAGAAGGGCGTCATGAGATTTGGCACACGTGGTAAATTAAGCCCAAGGTACGTGGGACCATTTTTGATATTAGAAAAGATTGGTGAAGTTGCTTATAAACTGGCTCTACCACCAGCATTATCTGGAGTCTATAATGTGTTCCACGTGTCCTTATTACGGGAATATGTGCCAAGTCTTGATCACATTTTGGATTTTAAACCGTTGAAGTTGAGAGAAAACTTATTATACGAAGAGCAGCCCGTTCGTATTATCGACAAAAATGATCAGGTGTTACGACGACGCACTATTCCTTATGTGAAGATCCAGTGGCAAAATCACACGGAGAGAGAGGCCACTTGGGAACTCGAGGAAGAGGCAAGACGCAAATACCCTCACTTGTTTCATGATTGAGGTACTTGTAAATTTCGAGGACGAAATTTTTTAAGGAGGGGAGAATGTAATATATGGGCTTTAAAAAAATAATAAAAGGAAAAGAAAGGGTTGAAAAGTCAAAAAGGAAGCTGAAGGAGAATTGTGGAACCTTCGGCTGTGTTTTAAAAAGATAGAGAGAGGGAGAGAAAGAGAAGAGCACGGGCAGAAGCAGGGGAAAGCAAGAAACAGGGGAGAGGAGAGAAAGAAGAGAAAGGAAAAAAGGGAAAAATTTTGGTGCGCTAGTGATTCGGATGCCTCATCAAGCTGACTCAAGTGTGTTTTGCAATGCCGGTAAGAAATCGAAGCTTTTAATCACCTACTTCAAGCAATCGTCACAATTAGGGCTCGAAAGTCGGATTTCTTGGATATTTGTGTGGCGAAACTCGATTTCTGAGTTGTTGAGCTGTATATTTTTATAGAAATGGTACTTTGGGATGTTGTGAAGCTATAGCATCTTACGGATCGTGATTTGAGCTTGTGGTTTGTCCGGAACGAAATTTTAAAGTTAGGGACGCAATTTGGAACTGTAGCGAACAGTAGCTTCGAGCCTTTTTTTTTTTTTTCAGTACTATTTTGGGGCGGCTGAGTTGGGGTTGTTGTTGTACGTTAAGAGAGCTTTCTAAAGACTATAAGATGGCTTGAAACCGAATTTTGTGGAGGAAGTTATGGCGTGACGAAGTTGGCGCATGGGCCGCGCCTAGCGGAAAATGATGGGTTTCCGCTAAATGTGAGCTTTTGTGGCGCATAGGGGTCGTTTTATCGACTAATAGGCCTAGTATAGGCGAGTCGTTATAAGAATATCATTTTTACTCGGTCTTTTGATATTGTTTTTTCGTTAATTGTTAGGGATCTGAGTGTGTGGTTCGAGTATGCGTCGTAGTTGATTTTTGGCTTTTCCAAGGTGAGTGAGACTATTTCTTCTTTGTATTTTAAACTCATGTTTTGAGAAATGTGGTGGATTATATATTCTATGAGTTGATAAAAAGCATATTTTGTTGCATAAAACAGGATCGAGCTATTACTGTCTTTTTTGTTGTTCGAAGGGAGTTATATTTCGACTTCGATTTGAATGGTTGTTTGAAAAAGGATTTGTGAAATTCTTTATGAAAGAATCTTGAAATGTTTTGGAGAATGCTTTGATATTTATATATCAAATTTTGAGTTGTGATATGACTTTCTTTCTGATGTTGGATTACTGGATATTGTGATTGGTGGTTGGTGCTCAATGTCTCTATGGACCTTGAGGGGTGTGTGGATATGCGCATACTAGTCTAGGATATCCTTGTGGGCCGAGCCACCTGCTAATAATAGGCGGAGACCTTGCCAGGGGGGAATCTTGGTCATCTTGTCACGGGCGTTATGCGTGACTATGGTTAGACATTTGAGCATGAAATGGGTTAATGGAGTGGACCATTGACATATGACTTGAGTTTAGTCGATAGAATGGACCATCGATATATGATTTGATGAGATTGATCAATGGAATAGACCATTGATACATGTTTTATGAGATTGACTAATGGATTGGACCATTGGTATATTTGGTATTTGAGTTATGATTGTATTTTAAATGTGCATAGTGATTTCTCGATCCGCTTAGAAGAAATGTGTTACTCACTAAGCCGTGGTAGCTCACTCCTCTTATCTACTTGTTTTTCAGGTTCTTCAGCGAGTCGCGAGTAGGCGTGAGCGTTCGTTTGGGGAGAACTTTTGTGGTGGAAACTTTTTGGTATGACTTGTGAATAATTGATAAGCTTATAAGTTAGTCTTTGCAGAAGGTATATGTTTTGGTTCGGTGGATTGTAGAAATACTCTGATATTGTAACCAAATGCCCTTTTTGTCATACATATTTATATGGATGTATATATGTTGATATCGAGTTGAATCTTGGTTATGTTGAGGCTGTGTCCTTTGGTGAAAGGACGGCCGTGTCATGCCCTTGTTCTTATGGATTGGGGTGTGACACATACTACTCTAAAATATAATGATTTTTTTCCCAAAGTTATCATTACTTTTAACTTTGGTTTGTTAGATTCAATTCCTTTGCCCTGTAAAAAGACGTTCTTATGTCTTTAAGCTTGCAAAATGAGAATTCCAAAGAAAGAAAGAAAGAAAGAAAGAAAGAAAGAAAGAGTGATCTTCCGTTGCTTTCCTCTTTTATTTTCATATTCCAATCTTTTGTATGAAAGGAAATATTCTATTCTTGTGTTAAAGCTTCCAAATTCCATATTTCAAGAGCTTACAAGGTAAACTTATGGATTATTCTCTTTTATAAAACTAGTTTTGATAAAAGATTAAGAAATGTTAACCTTTGTTCTTGATTATATTGTTTTGAAGGTGATTAAAGTTTTGATTTTACTCAAGCCTTCTATTTGAGGTAAGTGAAAACCCTAGATGCTAAGTTGGATTGATCTACTAAGTGCTTTTGACTTGGATTGGTATGTGTGAACTTAGTGTAGTATGTGAAATACGGATGCAAATGTGTTGTGGTGGTTTGATTTATTTTGTAGATTTCATACATGACTAGAACGTGCTTGATTGTTTCTTTTAGGAGTGGTGACATGTGGTATGTGTAAATATGAATATGAATTTGGAAGTGTTATCTTTGCAGTTTCAAATTTAACTATTGTTGGTAATATTCACTTATTAAGTCTAATTCGCTTTTGAGTCTGATATGCTCTCTAAGTCTAATTCATTTTTGAGTTCGATTTCCTCTCTAAGCCGATTCGCTTTTTAGTCCGTTATCCTCTTTGAGTTTGACCTGCCTTCTGAGTATATTCACTTATCGAGTCTGAATACAATTTCCTTATGTTCAAACTTTTTCGATCAAAACCATCTTCATATGCTCATACTTTCCCGATCAGAATCATTTCCTTACGTTCAAACTGTCTCGGTCAAAACCATTTCAAGCCGTCCGAATCATAACCATTTCCTTATGATCAGACTTTCCCTATCAGAACCATTTCCTTATGTTCATACTTTCCCATTCAAAATCATTTTATTATGTTCAGATCCATTGTCGAGGATGTTGATTGTTTAGTATTGATTGTGTTTGTGTAAGTAACGGAAAAAAGGTAAGCATATGAGTATCACTATATAATCACATGTTGTCACCTTATTTTATTATTTGACTAATGTATTTTTTGTTGAGATAAAATAAGAAAGATTGTGTTGAAGTGCATGAGAAATGGCAAAATATCGTAATGATCATGGCAATTGTTATGTTATATGAATTGCTTGTGAATGATACTATATGATTCGAACCTTTGCCATGGCCTATTCGCCTTCGAGCGAATTCCCTTGTATGAGTATGTGGATAAGACTCCAGAATTAGCCAAATGTTCTATCATATATAATGGTCCTCTACAAGGTTGATATTATATGAAATTATACAATGACATGGCATTGTGGTCATGGTATGACATGGCATTGTGGTGATGGCATACCATGGACTTGGCTTATATAGTTAAAGTATAACACGGCTCTTATAGTCATGATATGACATGGCCTTATAGTCATGATATGACTTGGCTTGTATAGTCATGGTATGACATGTCTCTTCAAGTCATGGTATGACATGGCTTTTATGGTCATGGTATGACATGACTCTTGTGGTCATGTATGTGGATGTACAATGGTATATTTATCATTGCTGATGTGGAGGACACTTGTAATGAATGAGCTGAGGTATGACAACGGGTATGTGTGATTCCATCCCTCATGAGATGGTGGTGACCATGTGTGGCATCCTAAAATTTCATGACAACCCCTGATATACCATGAACCATGAATAGGTGATGGAAGCGCCATCGGATTTTATTATGGCCATTCGACTAATGGATTTCAATTAAACAAGGCCGAACATTGAATGGACTATTGTTTTGATTTTGAAATGTATCCTATAACTAAGTGTGATCAAGGATTATACTAAAGGATAAATTGACGAAAGAATTTTCTGTTCTTGGCCGTATACTCTATAAGTTGGATTGTCATTTGATGAATGTTGCAGTTTTATATAACCAAGTGACTATTTGAGATTATGAAATTAAGTGGGGAATTAAGGTGGATTAAGGAGCAAATGTGGGCTGATTTAGTTAAGGCCCAAGACAGCCCAAAGGAGGCCCACAACCCCACCATTCGGCCAGCCCAAAAAGCTGGCTCAAATCCAACCCAAAGAAAGCCCATCAGCTTGCATGGAGAACGACAAGTGGCGAGAGGGACTCTAGAAGTGTCCTTCCCATGAAGCCAAGTGTCCTTCCATGCAAAATTAACCAAAGGCAAGTAATTAAACAACCAAAAAGGAAAAGGGGAGGGGGTGGATTGAGCAAGGCAGAGAGAGAGAGAGAGAGAGAGAGAGAGAGAGAGAGAGAGAGAGAGAGAGAGAGAGTTGTCGTGCGAGAGAAGGAGAGGAAGAGAAAAAGAGAGAAAGAGAGAAAGGAAGAAGGAGGCCCATTCGCTGCCGTTCGTCGCCGCCGTCGAGCCGTCGAGTCCCGCCTTGCCCCGCCGTCTTTGCTTGCTGTGTTGTGTTCGGATTAGAGGCAAGTAGAGTCCATCAATCAACCATTTGCTTGCTGTGATGTGTGTGTAGAAAATGGTAAATTTCGGATGTGGATGAAGTGTGAAATCTCGAAGCTACAAGAGTTGTGTTCTAGCCTGGTGTTCTGTTTCTGGAAAAACAGTCCGACCTTTGATGATTTCGTGAGTTCCATGCGATGTTCTAGTGGGAATTTGACTTTGACTTCTTGATGAAAGTTGTAAAGGACTTCTTGGAGAGTAACATATCAAAATTTGAGACAAAACGGACAAGTATTGCTTGGTGAAATGATTTTATTTTGGAGAAACTAGATCTGGAATTTGTTGTGCCGACTCTTGATGATTTCGTGGACTGTAAAGTAGCCTTTTTGTTGAAATCTCACTTCGATTCCTTAACAAAAGTTGTAAAGCACATCTTGAGGTATAACATATCAAAAATTTAGAGGAAACGAACAAGTATAGGTCGGTGAAATCGTTGTTCTTTGAAGAAAACTAGATCTGGAAAATGCTACCTCAACCTAGTACAATTCTGTGATTTTTATAAAATAATCCAGTTAAATTATGATCTTGTGTCCTTAATGAAAGTTGTAGATAATATTCTTAGGAATAACATACTGAAAATTTAGAAGAAACGGACATGTGTAGGTCGGTGAAACGAAATTGTTTTGAAAGAAACTAATCTGGAATATCGACACCGAGAACAGGAGGTATTAACCGCATATATCTTTTTATATAGGACGAATTGGATTTCTATTTCTTCATGAGATATTTACCTCTAGGTGTTTTTTTATAACATATCAAAATTTCAGAATTTTTGGAGTTCATTTGGGTATTTAATCGAAATTGTTTTTGAAACTGTGCAAACTGAAATGTTAGAATTTTGAATGCTGTGATGCATGGACCGTACAGTTTTGTGTGAGACTCTTTTGGTGTGGTGTTGTTCATGAGATATCTGCCTCTAGATCTCATCTATAATGTGTTAAATTCTTAGAATTTATTAGGGCCAATTACTAAATTTTTAAGAGTGTTAACCAAAAGAGTGCATTCCGTTTTATCTAAAAAGAATTTACTGCATTTTCAAAAATAAAAATCAATGAATTTGCTCCATGAGATATAATGTCTTGAGTGATTGATCTTGCTGCATATGTGATGACATTTAGCATTACATATAATATCAAAAGCTGAATTAGACCCTTGTTACCACCACATCATATGCCATGTTGATATTGAGACACATATGTGAAAATAAAGTATGATAATGAGGATACCGTTGGAGGTGTGAGCCGACGATGCCTCGGGAGTGTCGGGATGCTCGGAGGTGTGTGCCGGATGTTCTCGGGAGTTTCAAGATGCCCAGAGGTGTGTGCTGAATGCCCAAAAGTGTGTGCCGGAGGCTCCTCGCGATGCCAGGTTGGGTGCGAGCGATAAAATGTGGGATGCAAACACTGATCCTCGGGAAGAAAGATGAAAATGAAATCCTCTTATGAAAGTGAAAAATTGAAAATTAAATCAAGTGCATGGTGGTATATGCACATTGCATGGTGGAATATGCATGGCTGCTTGACGACATATGTACAAGTGCATGGTGGAATGTGCATGGCTGCTTGACGACATATGTACAAGTGCATGGTGATATATGCACATTGCATGGTGGAATATGCATGGCTGCTTGACGACATATGTACAAGTGCATAATGGTATATGCACATTGCATGGTGGCATATGCATGTTTGTATGGTGCTATATGCATGGCTGTAAGATGATATATGCTAAAATGCATGAATGATATGTACTTAATTCATGATACCTTGTTTACTTTGTCTGACGCATTGTGTAGTTTGGTGGATCTTTACTGTTGAGTGGTTGTACTCACCCCTTTGGGGACTAACATTTCAGACTAGATAAGATACTTCTGCTGCCACTGCCACCGGTAGATGGATCGAGTGTGTCACGCCCCGATCCTCGAACATGTGCCCATCCCTCACCTGGTCGATTAATAGCGACGTCCCGGGACGCATCGCCGACCCTTTTGATTTTAAATGCGCAAGCGGAAGCAGATGTAAAAATCCCCAGACAATAATTTAATGGGATAGAAAGGCATGATCGCAACTCAAAGAAACTAGGACATATCTTTATACAAAACAGGCTAATTCATTTACATCGCCAGCCGATATTTACAAGGCCTAACAAAAAGATTGGTTCTCAAAATTTGTTGTCCTAGGACCAACTATTCAGACTCGACTTCTGAATCCTCAGGGTCCACTTGATCCGAGCGAGACAATGGGTCTTCCACATCACCGTCAGGTAGGTCCGCTTGTTCCACATCCTTGGCCGCATCAATCACTTCGGCAGGGGCATCGAAGCTTAAAAGAGGGCCTATCCTTAGGCCGTATGGAGTGGTTCGAAACCAAGCTCTAAAGAGATCGGGTACCTCCTGATTTGGGGCCTCTTCTGCCCAGACTGACGTTAGCACCAACTCATATGTCCAGTCGCTCCTTGGGTTAGGAAAGGCATAGACCTGATCAGTCATTCTTGAAGGACGACCATACCGGCTAGGGGGATCTGTCATCTCCGAACCTGAAAATGTTGTCCCACAACGGGGTGAGACTACGTCTCAGCAAGTCCTACCCCCTAAGACCCGATTAGTAAACCAATACACTACTCGGTTGCCTAAGCACAGCACGAGTCAAAGGACTTACCTTGGCATCAGATCCAACCTGCAATTCAAGGTTACATACAACATTTCATAACTCACAACAAACGATCAATCAAATCACTGGTCAATCGAACTAGTCGATTACATGTCAGACGGACCATTCTAGGTCATTGACTCCATACCACAAAACCTCCCATAGGGTACTCGGTCACAGAGCCACATCAATGCTCTTGGGCGTCAAGTTCGCCAAGGTGACACAATTAACCGACGGTCTACGTGCGTTCTTTAAGGCGCCGTTTTCGCACAGTGATCTTCCCCATCACCGAACCACGCCCGTCACGATTCATAGGCAGTCTACGTGCGTTCTTTAAGGCGCCGTTTTCGCACAGTGATATTCCTCAATCACCGAACCACGCCTGCCACAAGTCATAGACAGTCTACGTGCGTTCTTTAAGGCGCCGTTTTCGCATAGTGATCTTCCACATCACCGAACCACGCCTGTCTATGCTTCATACTTGATCGGTCTCGGCCAAAGTACTTCCGACTCACTCTCACCATTCCACACACTTTACAACTCAACAGAGCATAAGAATGCTGAATAAACATACATGGCCAATTTTCAATCAATAATTCAATCTCAATCCATTCCAATCAATTTAGGGTAAATCCCTAAAATAACACAATTTAATTAATTCCAAGCAACGTAGAGTTCAAATAAATAAACGGACTGCACCACGACAATCAGCACGAGATTTCGGTCGTCGGCCATCTCAGCCTTAATTTCCGAAAAATAATTAATTTCGAAAATTAAATAATAAATATTAAAAATTCAATTTAGCTCAAAATAAAGCCCGATTAAATAAACGGACTTCACCACTGTCATCAGCATAATATTAGGTCGCTGGCCATCACGGTTGAATTTTCGGAAAATAAATAATTATTTAATTTAATTTCGAAAAATAATATTTAAATGCCAAAAATTCTACTTAGGCCCGAAATATCAAATTAAAGCCCGATAAAGGGTCGGAAAATTCCCGAGCTACCCTCAATAAATAGTAGATCATGTCTACTTGCTAATTACACACTCAATTTACCTAATTTGCATATCAATCAACTAATAAACACTAATATAATCACCTAAGCCTAATTAAATAAAAATAAACAACCATTAAGTATAATTAGCAAACTAAGAAGGCATTAGTGAGCAAAACTCACCGGATTAAAGATCCGCTCGGATCAAATCGATGAGCGCACGGCCAAGCACGATTATCTCCAAAGCGATTTCACCAACCGGGATCAAGACGGCTAAAAAATGAGCCATGGGTCCTACAAGCTCTTGCTGGAATTTGCTGAAACGGCTGACACAAGTGCTGAATTGAGCACGGCTTGGGTTGGTTCCGGTCACCGGGAGGGGGGGGGGGCACGGCCCTTGGCCGAAACAGCCGTGAATCGGGCCAACTTGAGACCGTTAAACTTGCTGGAATGGGCTATTGGACGGCTTCATGGGTAGGCCGATGTAGGTGGACGTGAGGATGGCTTCGAGGTTGCGGAGATGGGCCCGAGTGAGGCAGCAAATTCGGTCCAGCAGAAATGCTGTCGTTGACCTGAAGCGAAGCAGCACGTGAAGAAGGCGATGGACGAAGGTGGGGCTTCTGTGGGGTAAGTTATGCGAGGGAAGTGGACAGCACCAACCGAAGGAAGCAGCTTTTCTCTCACTGGTAGACAGCGTCCCAGTCAAAGAAGGAAAAGGAGAATCACGTGCAAGGGGGGTCGTTGAAGTCGTGGCCAAAAGAAGACCAAAGAAGACTGCGAGGCAGCTGGCTTCACGGTTCACCGAAGACCGACCATGGAGTGATGTCATCGCTTAATAGATAAAAAGAAACAGAAGTTGTCGGCCAAAGAGGGATTTTGTGAGAGAGAGAGAAAACATGTATTAGTGGATAATGTGAGACTAGTCAAAGGAAGATAAAATGGACAGCTGCGGATGGGATACGTCGGCCAAAGAGAAATAGGAAAGGAGGAAAACGTGCGCGCAAGAGGGGAGAAAAGATAGAGTCCATAGTCAAAGGATTGAAAAAGAATTAAATAAATCTTGCATGGGCTTCGGACGATTGGGAAGCATGCACGATAGAGAAAGAAATGCACATGGCCGAGAGTGTCCAAGGGAAAGGAACAAAATGTTGAATAACACCTTATACCCACCTTCAAACAACATTAACGATTGGCCACTCTAGGGCCAAATCCTTCGTCAATTGCTTATTTGAAATCTAACGGATGGCGGTCCTTTAATCTCACGAATTTTCTTCGAAAATGACTTCCATTCAATTTTCTCGGCATCCGATTTTCTGAACAAATAAATTCGGTTGAGGTCCAATTTGAAATCAGAAAAAGCCCAAACAACTTCCATTCACCGATTCACTTACACCAGATGTCAACAGTCTCTTCAAATCGGCCAATCTGAATTTCCGTTCATTTTCCGAATTGTCCGTAACGATTTTCCGTAAAAATCCCAAGCTCGCCGGAAATTTCTCGAAAGGGGACTCAACAGTCCTAGAGTGACTCATAACACGACAAGACTTCCAATTTCTGAAATCGAATTCAAATTCGCGGTTATTTTCAATCAAACGCGCTTTTAGTGTGACCATTGCCTATCGGTTAGCTTTTAGGAATTTCTTTGGTGCAGTTGACCCGTGGTCGATTTTCTTCGAACCACAATGAACCTATCCGACACATTGGCTAATCCCGGTGATCGTGAAAATCTCAAGGTTTCAAATACGGACACAGGGTATCCAAAACGACAGAAAATCGATTTAGTGTCGATCGATGAGAATTTTGTAATCAGGTGGAATCACCCACACTTTGATCACCATCTCAGTCAAATCGACCTATCTCCGGTCTTTGATCGATTTTTAATTGTGCCGCAATGACCCTTGCAGACTAGCACGGTCGAGCAGTCGATTCCTGGTCGAATTCTCAAGTCTATTGCATTAGAATCCCTTAACGGCTTCACCTGATAGGTCAATTATCTCATGAGTGACCATCTCAGAGAAAAACACTATAGTCACGTTGACGAAAGGCCCGACTTATCCGATTGAAATCAGAGCTTGAAAATCAGGATGTCACAGAGTGGTTGGATATGACTGCGAGGAGGAGGATAGCAAAGGCAGGAACTTTTGGACGCCGACACTGATCGATGGACTTTAAGTATACGACTGTTGGAGAAGATGTCGGTCATCTTTTGAAGTATAGCCGAGTATAGAAGACTTCGGCATTTTGATGTACCGATGAATGATGTCCATCTGGTTTAAGTAAATAAAAGTGTTCGGCTTTTACCTATAAATGTTTAGTTGGTGTGCATTGTTTTCTGAATATAGGGAAGGGAGTTGATGGATGTGCTTCCGCCATATAATTTGCGCAGGGACCGATCTAAAAGATGTAAACCTCTAGGATTCTTGAATTATAATGAAATTCCTTGGTATCGGAGTATTATATTATCAGGTCAAGTGAAAGGGAAGCGAACAGTGGCGACCCTAATGGATCGGGGGCCGTCGAGGGGTGCCACACCATGCCTCGTCAGTCCAGGTCCTGGCTAGTGACATGTATGAATTCACTTGTGTGTATAATGGTAAAATGCATGATATGTATGAATTCACTTTTGTTTATAATGGTGAAATGCATGACAAGTATGATTTTTGTGTGTGTGTGTGATGGTGAAATTCATGATAAGTATGAACTTGCCTATGTATATTTTTGTGTATGGTGCTAAACCATTAGGTGATACTAGTGCATTGTGAAATATTATGTCTATGATTACTTATGAGCATATGAACTTGCATTATAGTTAATGATTTGTTATTGGCATATTGTGAACTTGTTTATGCATTATTATTTTGAACACATGTTGTTTGATTTGGTGCTAGGTTGAGTATTAAGATCATCTCCTACCTTAGACCTAGATTTCATTAATTGAGCTTTGGCTCACTCTTTATTTTTCAGTGTGTAGGATGGTCCCTTCGGGATATGTCGATGGAGGGGACGAGGCAGTGCTTGAAATCATCAGCCTCTAAGTTAGAGGGTAGTTCACTTGTTAAATAGTACGTGAGTAGTGGTGCTAGTTGACCCGACCCAACCTAGGACTATATATTTTGATAATAAATACCGGTGTTTTTTTTTGGCAAAGGTAACGTGTATAATAACTTTCACCCAAAACGGGAATATACAAAAGAAAGGAGACCTGACACCAACAGAAGGCCTTGCACCCAAAATGACAAAAGGAATGTCAACAGGGGTGTAAGGGTGTCATGGTAACCCAAGCAAGAACAAAGGAAGGGAAACACCCTTCACAAAACAAAGACAATGCAGAAAGAAGGAAAAAGATCAGTTCGAGAAGATAGATGGGTTGAGGCTCCAGCTCTACTGTAATCTTCTATTGGCAGGAGTATCTGACACCTGATGGAAGGTCAAAGCCTTATCCCTAACAACCTTGTCAAGCTGTTTCTTCATAGCCGGCACAAAGAGAGTCCGTTCACAGAAAATGATATTATTCCTTTCCTTCCAAATAATATCACATAAAGCTGCAAAAGTGAACCGAGAGATGGTGATGTGAAAGGAATCACCAGATAAATACTTGATGGCCCACTGAAGGTTATCCCTCCACGAGTTGTTTCGCCAAGGAAGATTACACCTAGCAGCCCAAAAAAGAGCAAGAGCCCTAGTAATAGGATACCCAAAGAAAAGGCGATCTACAGAGTCAGGACGACAAGAGCAAAAAGCACAATTAGCATTGGAGATTCTGCCATGAGCAAGAAGCATAACCTAGGTGGGCAGTCTATTTTTGGAAATCAGCCACAATAGAAATTGGTGCCGGGGAACTAGTGAGCTATTCCATATAAGAGGGGCCCAAACGATAGATTGACCCCTTGGCCGAATGACATCCCAGGCCGAAGCAGCAGTGAAAACTCTCGACCGATGGGGCAACCAACAGAAACGATTAGGGACCTGGTTAAGAACAAGTAAGGGCTCGTTCCATGAAGTGATCACATGCATAAGTTCGGACGCCGCACCAGAAAAGAAGTCAGCTATTCCAAATAAGTACTGGTGTTTGTATAAAGAAGAAGCATATATATTAAACTCATGTGACTTTCTTGTATGGTATGTTGTGATGTATTTTGTAGTGCTTTCGCATGCGTAATTACAATTACAAGTATAAATGGGAAGAACACATGCCATGCATTGGAGTGTGCCAAAGAACCAGGAACCGCCTAGAACCGGACCAGATAGGACCGGAATCGGTGATTTCCATTGGGGCCAGTCTGGTTCTCGGTTCTAGGCGTGGAACCGCTCAACCATCCACTCGGACCGGATCGATATATATATTTAAAAAAAGAAATTCCATCTCAATTACTTATATATTTTGTAATTTTTCAACCAAATATATATGTATATATATGTAGATTGGTAGTTATTTGACCCTATTGACTAATTTTGTCTCTTGGGTGTGTAATAAGATTAACCCTCCTATTTTTCTTTCCCATTCTAATAATCCATTTACTTGTTTCTCAACCTAAATAAAATAAACAAACGTAAAGGAATGAGAGAATCGATTGGATATGTCCATAAAAGCCAACGGCTCGTTTTAAGATTATACTTAGGTTTCTCCTTAACCATTCCCATGATTAAATTAGGTTGATGTTGAAAAAAGGGGATCAAGCAATTAATAGTTTAACTTTTATGGAGGTTAGGACTTTTAACATGGAGTCTAATTCTCCACATGTTTCTAGTGTCAAAAAACCTTAAAAGGATCACGCCACAACCTTCAAAGAAATTAAGTTTTTAGCTAACAAGTGTTGTATATTTGTTTTGCCTTATAGTTTTCAATCCTTAATCAAAATCAATGGTTCGCAATTAAATCTGAGTATAAGGCCGAACAAGCTTTGTAAGAATTGGGGCTTGATTCCATAGATCCACCCAAGAACTAGACCAGACCGGCGGTCTGGTTCCCAGGTGGATCTATGAAACTAACGGGCGGGTCTTGATTCCAATTTTTTGGAACTAGTCCTTAGTGGGCGGTTCCCAGTTCCAAGGTGGGAACTGCCTACCCGGACCATGCTCACTCTTAGCCATGCGTGATGTTCTAGGGCGTCACATATGAGCTTTGATGGAAAGCACTTATTAAATGCATTTATTGAATGCGTATATAAGGAGTCTAGTTGTCTCTCTGCCCACATAGACAATTAAAGTTGTATTTTATCCTTCATCAGATGAAATACGTTAAGAAAAGTGGGTTAAAGAAGAGAAACCAGATTCCTTTTATCTCTCTTATTTTTGCAACAATCATTTTCTCAAAATTATTACTATGGATAAATATATGTGTATTTATCTCTCTATCGTGAATAAATCATGAGGATCTAAAATTCTTTAATGTTAAATTTCCGCATAATTGAATTAAATCATTGCTAACAATTGGTACTAGAGCATGGTTTATGATCTTATGATTTTTTCAACTATTAAAATATATTATGACTTCGTTAATTTGTTCCCATTAATGCTTGTTAAAGATATGTACATTGAATTGATTGATACAAGTACTTGCTAAACGAAATCACATGTAAATTATTGTTTGAGTTTAGTGCTCTTAATCTATATATATTTTCACATTTCTAGCACGCTAATTATTTTGCTATGTGTATTCATATATAATTATATATAATCTTCTAAAACTTCTCAAATCCACAAGAACGAACACAATTTTATTCAGTGTCACTTTTGTAATAAAATTGGGTAATCTTATTTAGTGTCACTTTTCACTACATCATGGGTACATTATTTCACGGCCTTCAATTTTTTGCTCATTCTATTTTTGGTTTGATAGCTTATTATGATATTGACTCGAGTAGTGACCATCAATATTGTCGCTCCACTATGAATTGCCATTTCTTTTTGGGCAATTCACTTATCTCATGATCTAGCAAGAAACTGACCATTGTCATTCACTCTAGTACAAACATCGAACTATTACTAATACCACATCAGAGTTACTATGGTTGCGTCAACTACTAAAAGATATTGGAGTGCATCGTAATTCATTAGTTGCAACAATTGTAGCTCTAAATAAATATCACGTAATGACATAGCATAAATGGCTTTGCTTTTGTGCTATTGTTGGTTTAGCTAATCCGAAGGAAGCCAGTATTTCATGCAAGATCCAATTGTTTGTCAACAATCAAGAAACTTACGGTTGTGTAAATTGTTTTTCCTTACATATGGATTTTATATGTTTCACAGCAAATGATGTGGGGATTGGACGCAAAATTGTTGAATCATTACAGTCAATTTACAATACCATTTCAAGCATTGGAGGGGAATCGTAGAATACACGGGCGTGTATGGTGTGCAAACAAGGTAAGCAACCAAATGACACAGAATAACAACAGTGTTGATCCTTTGAATTATAACACGAACCTTACAAAATCCCGTGTTTGAGGCCGCAAAAGGAATGAAAGATTTTCAGACTCATAATCAGTACACTACAGTTCATAATTAACTTTCTTGTAATTTAGGTTGGGGGTTATATTACTACCCTTTCCAGCGACTTTGACTGAGTGTATTCTCATTGCGAAAATGAGCTTGCTTCCATCCGTTCCTCGCTAAAAAAGTGCGAGGACATTCCTGTCTAGTCAATGTTCCTAAATTTTCTTGCTGACCTGTGTCACGTCACGGCCAAACTCAAGAAAGAGAACCCAAAGAACAAGAGAACTAGAATTTCCAAATTGGTCCAATCTTTCAGCTGGAAATTGCGCGATTTTGGTCCTGTGAGGTTATGATTTTTTCGTCTGTTTTGAGAAAGCGTGACCATGTGCAAGTAATCATTGTTTTCCAAGGCCTTGGGCTGTCGCGTCCTGGCAAGAACGCAAGTGAAGTAGAGACAGATGGAGATGGCAGCAAGAATAAATGATGATTGGCCCACGTGTGGATAACGCCCATTAAAGTGATAATTAAGCTATCAGAACGCGTACCAGCAGTCCATCTCCCTTCCCCCAAAGCCTAGGCAAACATCGTAGGGAAAATAAGACAACTTTTTCACTGTTCCTTGCCCGACCTTTCGATATTTTCTGTCTTTTAGTGCTCCTGCGAATGCACCGCCTTTGAGCTCATTCATTGGGCGGCCCGCAATCCCGTCTCCTTGCGTCTCTCCCCCTCACTCTCTTTCATCGGACCACATCAACGTTAGCAACCCGGCATTCTTCATTCAACCCAGCCTTGGAGTATGTCGCAGACAGTTCTAGAAGGAAAAGAGCCCCGCCCGAAATTTTAAACCGATGGAAAGCGGGCCACAATGAGAATATGGTGTGCATTAAAACTCATGAGACAAGCAATGAGATACTTGTACAAGCGAAATAAACTGAGGCGAAACCCGACTATAACACCACACTTGAAGTTCAACTCAAAAACTTAAATAGATATGTGAATAGACACGATTATGAAGTATGAAGTCTATTGAAACTATATTGACAAGCGATATAAGATTCTTTTATAGATAGGAAAACCAATAGGTAATAAAAAAAAATATTTATGCACTTAATGAGAAAGAAATAAGATGAGAATTGGCTAGGTAATAATATCTTTCTCTCATCATATGATGTCTAACAGTAATTGCAAGAAGCAAATATTGCAATGGAAAATGAGTTATTCTAAGAAGGAATTCATTCTTTTTCTGAATATTTTTGCATGGAATCTTAGAATATTGTGTGGTATTATCTTCAAGAGTGCATGACAATCATTTTTTTCTCTATTTTTCTATTTGCCTATTTATGGGAATATGTTTGGAGCATAAATCCATTTAGTAATGCGCAATTTCATTTTTCTATCTCTCGAAACAAAATTTTATTTCGGGAATAAATTTGGAATGGAAATTAGAAGTCAAAATTTTTTACTTTTTTATTTCTGGAACAAAAGTGAAAAATAAAAACTTGTCTCATTGCTCGCTCTTGTCACCGCCCCCCACCGACCGTTCACCTCCCGTCGCCGCCCCGCCCACCACCAATCTCTCGCCGCCACTCGGGAGGGAAATATTTTATGTTGTTGTCAAACGAATTCTATTTCGAAAATAGAAATTTTGTATTGTTATCAAACGTCTGTTTTGCCTCGAAACTCGTTTAGAGAATAAATTAAAAATTCAATTTATGTCTGGAAATTGATTTCGGAATATAATGGATATTATTGGCGCCCTTAAATACTGAGGCTTGCAACTTCCTCATTGTTATACTTTTAATAAATTCTCTTTCCCATTTTTTTTTGACATGGAATCCTTATAATTCAATGTTTAGGTTTTTAAACAACTTCGTCACATTTGGCTCCCTGAAATGTTTTCATGGAAACTCTTATGACAAGGATAAAAGAATGTACATCATGAATGCTTTTAAGCCATCTCAGAAAAGGTTTGAAATTCTTTCCACTATGGAGGACCAATGAAAATTACGCAAAGAATCGCTATCTCGACAATTCCAATTCGCTGGTCGATGCATTGTATGCCATGTACAATGAAAACTGCGGACAGACAAGCCAAGTGGAATTTGGTGAGATGGACAAGCAGCAGATAGAAACGTGGCACTCGCACGTGGGACCCACCTACCAGCCGAAAAAGTCGCCCCCTCCTCGTACCTAGGTTCATCCTGAATCAGATCCGACGGTCCGTAATCGTTGCCGCCCTCTCAATCACGCCATCCATGATAGTGAGGAACTCAAAACGTTCCGAGGAGCCAAAAGGAGGGCAGTGGCGACACTTGTCAACCTTTTCCCACGTATCGAAGGCCGGACAGCATCCCCACCCGTGTCACTCAAAC
Source organism: Eucalyptus marginata (assembly GCA_014182565.1). Classification (NCBI taxonomy): domain Eukaryota; kingdom Viridiplantae; phylum Streptophyta; class Magnoliopsida; order Myrtales; family Myrtaceae; genus Eucalyptus; species Eucalyptus marginata. The sequence goes on along the minus strand of CM024587.1, from coordinate 44,445,263 downwards.
ACTCGACAGTCTCGAGGCCTTCTCCTTCGCTCTTCCTCAATAGATTCGCCGCCATCTGTATTCATTCGCTCGAAAATTTCTCATACCATCTCCGCCTTTGACCACGAACTCGACGTCAAAATGACGACGGCGCTCCCCAGAGGCGGCCATACCGATGGACCGTGCGCGTCCTTTTTCGACACCCTCTTTCGAGAGTCGAGTGTTGAGCTAGAAAAGGCTGGAACTTTCGCGAACTCGCGAGAAGAATTCGCGTCCATTGCTGTTCTTGACGGTGGTGAGCCCGGTGAGATAGGGTCGCTTTCCCATTCGGTTCTGTCCCCAGAATTAGCCATCGGCGACGGTGAAATTGATGCTGGGCCGCTCTTGCATTCGTGCCTGAGGCGGCCCGAACCCCATTCGGCTCTGGCCGCGCAGGTGGTGAAGATCGAAGAGGAAGAGAAAGATGAGGAGGTGGCGATCATTGCTGATCCCAGGGATGCTGCCGCCGGATGGCCGTCATGCTCGTTGCAGCCTGCAGCCGAGGAAGTGGCGAGACCGATGCAGGGGCTGGGGGAGGCAGGGCCGGCGCCGTTCCTGAGGAAGACGTACGAGATGGTGTCGGACCCGAGTGCGGACCCGGTGGTGTCGTGGAGTTCGAGCGGGGACAGCTTCGTGGTGTGGGACCCGCACGAGTTCTCAAACCAGGTCCTGCCTCGATACTTCAAGCACTCCAACTTCTCCAGCTTTATCAGGCAGCTCAACACTTACGTGGGTACTCCTTCGAATGGGATTGTGTTTTTTGTCCTTGTTTTTGCTTGAAACTTTCCCCCTTGTAAGAGCAAACTATTCGTATCAATGCGTATAATGTCTCTGTATGTTTATTTTGGTTTCACTCTGTTTCAGCTCTGTTATTTTGATTTGACTCTGTTTTGGCTCTGTTTCTTTTTATGTTGTCCGGAGTGTGATCCTCTTGTGGCATCCAGCTACTCTTCATTGTCCCAACGGATAGTCCCCGGGGCAAAGAGGCTTGGATCCAAGGGACTCCACTCACGGCGGTTTGCTCGTGGCACATGTCCACAAGAATTTGCATCCAGCTGTCAGGGGACAGTGGCTCATCATCATATTCAAGTGATGATGCTTTTGATGGTAGTTTGCAGAAACTACCACGTCAACCATGACGTCAGAATACCCATTAAAGATTTATCCTTTTACCGGATTTGTATTTGAGTTCTTTTCTCAAATGGTAAATTTTAATTTGGATTAGAAATGCACTACAGTAGTTCCTTTATAGCTGTTAATATTTTGCCTTTTACTGTTTTGATGCTCAATTTTGCACTTCCTAGCTGAAGATGAGATTACCTGAGCCGTCGCTTTGCTTCTATCAGATGTTTTGGTAAAGCCTTCCGACACTTCTCTTCTTTTTGGGAAAGATCAAAAGCTTAATTCTGCACTTTTGTCTTCTCATATATGAAGTTGACGGATTGATATTGAGTCATTAAATTGACCATACCCTCTGTGGGACTTCTGTTTCAATATTAACTCCTCAACCCAGCTTCCTCCTATTCTTCATGCATCGTGATCCAAGATATGTCACAGGGTTTTAGGAAGATTGATACCAATCGATGGGAGTTTGTGAACCAAGGTTTTCAGGAAGGGAAGAAGCACTTGCTGAAGAACACAAGGAGGAGACGCAAACTCAGCGATCATACGAAAACATCGAGTAGTATTGTTGCTTCGGATTACCCGGAGGCTGGAAAGGAAGCTGAACTTGAAATGCTTAGGAAGGACCAGGAAGCGTTGAAGGCCGAGATCCTGAAACTAAGAGAAGAGCAGGAGAACTCGCAGCATGAGATCAACCACGTCGCCGAGCAGATTCGCTATGCCGAGTGCAGGTGTCGGTGGATGTTCCTCTTCCTCTCCAAAGCAGCCGAAACCCCAAACTTTGTCCAGCATGTAATCCAAGAGAAGAGGCAGAAGAGAGAATTAGAAGCTTGTGAACTGAGCAAGAAAAGCAAATTGCTTGGTCCCGATAACGAAGCCACCAAATGCTTGCTCGACGTAACGGCTCACAAGATTCAAAGCCCGAATGTTGATTGCCTGAGAATCGGTGATGATTTGGCACAGATGGAGTCTTGGCCAAACAATGTTTTACCGGTGGATCTTGAGACCATTCAGATGCACAACCCGTGGCCTCCTCCGGTGGGTGGTGCGGATTTCAGGGTTATGCAGGGTCAGACACCCGATCAGATGGCCGGACCTAGTCCGTTAGATTTGCCTTCGGTTTTCCATGAGATGTCGGAGAAGCTCCTCGGAGACAACATGGTCGTGGGCGACGATGCGATGGATGACCCAGGAATCTATCTTGAGCTGGAGGGTCTGATTGAGAAGTCCTGTGGTTGGACTGAGTACACAAGTGGGCTGGGAAAGCAAGCAGCAGGACTGACGCCCTAAAATTTCTATGCTGCTCCTGCTCTGTTCTTTCTGTCATGTGCTGCCGCTATCTTTTGTGACCCAGGTCACGGAATGCAGCCTTTGCATAGTCAGAGGGAGTATCTGAAGTGACTGAATCCAACCAATGAACTCATGTGTCAATGGTAAATGCTCGTACTTAGTATATATGTTGTAGTTTCTTCCTTTGTCTCCATCGTAACAAAGTGCTCTCTGGGTTCTTTTCTCTTAGTTTGCACTAAGTTTTTTTCCTTTTGTAACCAGTTATATATAAGAGAAGCTGTTTATAGTGCCAAAGTGCAATTTCAGTTTAAGGGTTAATATCGCCATATTGTACACTATGCCACATCCTTTTCCAATTATTTTTTTCTTAAAAAATTTCAAACCAGTACACTCATGTCACATACACTCCAAATTAATTTTCATGTCATAAAAAAATCTCAAATAAGTCGGATGATTGGCGTGACAAGGATCCCAATGTGGAAATACAACATAAATGGGTCTCATAAATGACGTTATTCTGATTGGAAAAAAAACAACAACAACAACGTTGTCATGGAAAGCCAGGTATGAAGAAAATGAATCAAGATTGCATATGATAAAATATGCTAATTTTATTCTTAGAGCACTCTTACGTTTCAAAAGTCTGCTAAAATCCCTAAGCTTGTCCCCATTTCACTTTAAGATTTTGGTAATATCATGGGTATGCCGATTTGGATTTTTTTTTCTCACGCAAAGATTAATTTGGGATGAATGTGATATGAATACATCATAACAATAATATGAGATTAATGTGTCACGATTATACAAATTCAAAATGTTAAGGGATATTAACCCTTGATTTAATGAAAGGAATTTTTCAAAATGTTTGACATGACCAAATTCTAACCACAAGTTGTCCATTTATTCTCTACAGAGAAACATCTCTCTCTCTCTTTATATTAAATGTGTTTTATTGCAAGCTTATGCTGAGAAAACTAGCCACGGATACTATTCTCAATCAACAAGGTTCTAATAGATTTTGTTGACAAAATTGTTCATAAAATTTTAAGTTTGATAATTGTCTTAAAGTATCTTGATCTAGAAAATCCCTCTAGTATGAATTACAAAGTTTACTTCAGATGGAACAAGCTCAAACTTAAAGTCTAGATCTTTTATTGAAGATAAAGACCGAGAGAATTACTTTCATTCCCATCTTGATGCAAGTTCAAAACACAGCAAGTTCAAAATGTGACAAGTTCCGAACGAAGCAAGCCCATAATGTGACAGGTCTAGAACGTGACCAGTCCATGATAAATAACAGCTAATGATCTGGTTTAGATTTCACACCTAGAAAGATTTGATTGACTTAATCTTATTCGATTAGAAAATCAATCTTGAGATAAGTTCGGCCTAAACGGAGAACCTCTACTTATGGAAATAAAGACTTTGGCTATACGGACGGCCAGAATCAAGTGGGAATCTAGCTTCTGCTACTCAACGGCCATCCAATCTTCTTGATTCAAATCTGTCAAACGAGGACATTTGGAAGACAATCCTCTAGAGACAATCCAACGGCTAGTTTGGAGGTGGATGACTTGGAGGTGGATGACTATATAAGGAGACCAAGCTGCCGAGAATCATGTAAGAGACAAGGCCTAGGATTTAGAATTCCAAAGTCTCACACACTTATCTTTCGTGAATTTCAATTTTGTGATTGTGAGAGAAATACAAAAAGAGTGACTGAGTGAGATAGTGTGATCTATTACTAAATGCTTACACTCAATACTGTAATTTCTTATTGATCATCTAGTGGAACTCAGCTAGTAAGCTGTCAGCGTGGAAAAGCGGACGTAACCTTGATTTAAATCAAACCGCTATAAACCTTGTGTACAATTTCTCTTTTCTTTAAATTCTTATTGTTTATTGCTATAATAAATTGCACACTTGTTGGGTGCTTCTAAAGTCTATTCTACTGCATAACAAATTCTTAACCTTGTTCCAAAATCTAACCATTGTTCACAATTTAATTTTGACTTGTTCTAATCTGCTTTAAATTGTCAAGATTTCATAGATTCATCTATTCACCTCCCCTCTATGTGATACTTGCTAACTTTATCAGCTTCCACATGTCAAGAAGGGAGAAGTTGATTTTTTTTTTTTTTGTTCAAATGAGAAGTTGATCGATGGTACACCGTGATTGAAACTTTTTCATGACAACATTGCTTAGTCAATGGTGATAATCATTCAACTGGTTGAAGCTAAAGGAGTTTATTAGACTAAGGGCATATGCTTCAGCATCAAAGTTTGAATCCCTCAAAATGGTGTTAAAATATGACATGACATTGGCTTATACAAAGTTTTTTCTACCGATTTATATTGTGATTCTTAGGATTCATTTATCTAAAAAAATGAATTATTTGAAAGTATTTTTCTAAAAGTGATCGTTCGTATCGATTGAAATAATTAGTCAATAAAATATATTTTCATTATCGATTATAATTTATAGTGAGATATTTTCGTGAATGAAGGGAATATATATCGTTTATTTACTTTTTTAAGCAACAAAAGTGATTATCTTTTAAAAAAAAATATTTCTAAATAAATTATTTTTTATGAAATAAGTACATTCTTAGCTTTCCAAGTGAATTTTTTAAGAGAACTAATCTTCTCCCTAGTCTCTAGTGAAGTGGGTAATTCCAAAGTCCCATCACATCAATTGACAAGATGTGTAGTAGATTTGAAGTGAAAAGTTTAAGAAAACAAATTGCTTACAGAAGAAAAATACAAATTGCTTACAAAAGGGAGATTACTTTCATAATTATGAAAATAAATTCCACTATAATTAGCAGTATGCAACCAAACCGGTTCTACTAGAGCCAAGCCAAACCGCCCAAAAAACAAGTCCCAGAATTGGAACCCGTTGGAACTGATTCGGATGTAGGTTCTGAGTAAATGCCCATCACCAAACCACCTTGTTTTGGAAAGTTTCAAAATCGGTTTTATAAGCTAAAAAGTTCAAACCATAACTTTTATTTCCCATAAATTCTAACCCCAGCACTCATTTGTCATTTGTCCTTCTTCGGAACTCCTTGCTAGTCTTTTCCCTTCCCTTAAATTTTTATAGATGAATGGAAAACAGAGTTTCATAATTTATGTTTTATGTTATGTGTTTGAACTTTTTATTGTTTATAATTGTGAGTGACTACGTGTTCATCTTATAGATTTTTTTTTTTTTACGGATAGGGATTTTTGTTGTTTATCTTTTAATTTGAACCATTTTGTTGCTCATAACCTCATATGATTTTACTGTAAAAGATGAACCCAAAAAAGGAAAAAAAAAAAAAAAGGGTTCTTGGGTAGACTATAGAACCGGACCTAAAAAACACAGTAGGTTCCGAGCAAACAAGGTAGGTTCCAAGGTCTAAAATTTGGGAATCGATTATAACAAGGGAGGTTGGAGGTTCCAATTCTAGAACCTACCCACCCTAAAACCGATCACCCCTAGGTGACTTAGCTACTTTTTAGGCATGAGATTAATCTGGATTCCTCTAGTTATTATTGTCACAAGAAAAATATGCTACTGATGTTTTTTTTCGAGCCAGTTAAAGTCGCTACAACTCTTATTGAGACCAAAGCCAAGTTTGATGGCAAAGATGAGACCCCTCTTTTGAATTCTACACTCTATCAACAGCTGGTTGGCAGTCTCATATATCTCACTTTTACTCAACCTAACATCGCCTGTGTTGTTCACATTGTTAGTCAGTACATGACCACGCCCCATGCAACCCATTTTGCTATAGTCTTTCGAATTCTTTGCCATGACATGGATAAATTATTTCACGGCCTTCAATTTTCTACTCATTCTATCTTAGATTCGATAGCTTATTTTGATAATGACCCTCAATATTTTTGCTTCACTATGAACTGCTATTTCTTTCTTGGAAAATCACTTATCTCAGGGTCTAGCAGAAAACATACCATTGTCGGTCACTCTAGTACAAAAACAGAATATCAAGCTATTGCTAATACCACATCGAAGTTACTATGGCTGCAATAGCTACTAGAAGATATTGGAAAGTGTCGTAATAGCGGAAAAGTCATTAGTGCAACAACCGAAGTGCTATCTAAATATCACATAATGACACATTCCATCAAAGCACCAAACATATTGAAATAAATTGTCATAAAGTAACCGGCTTCGCATTTTGTGCTATTGTCGGTTCAGCTAATTGAAAGGAAGCCGGTATTTCATGTAAGATCCAGGAGTTTGTCAACAATCAAGAAGCTTATGCTTGCGTAAATTATTTTTCCTTTATGGAGTCTAACCACATGTATTTTATAATTTTCCCAGAGAATGATGTGGGGGTTGGTTGCAAAATTCCTGAATCATTGCAGTCAATCTACAATAACGTTTCAAGCATCAGAGAGGAATGTTGAAATTTGTGGGGTGCATTCGTGTGCAAACATGGTAAGCAACCAAGTGACACAAAGAACTACGACAGCGTCAATCCTTTGAATTCGAACACGAACCTTACAAATACCCATGTTTGAAGCCACAAAAGGAAGGAAAGATTTTCAGACTCCTAATTGGTACGCTATGCTTTGAAAATTAGCTTTCTTGTAATTTAGGTTGTGGGTTTATTAAAACCCTCTCGAGTGGCTTTGACTGAGTGTTTCCTTGTAGGCAAAATAAGCTTGCTTCCATCATTTCCACACGCAGAGAGTGCAAGGATGTTCCTGTCTAGTCAATATTCCTAAATTTTCTTGCTGACCCGTATCACGTCACAGCGAAACTCAAGAAAGAGAACCCAAAGAACAAAGGAGAGCTTTGAACAGAGAACTGGAACTTCCAAATTGGTTCAATCTTTCTACAGGAAATTGCACGATTTTGGTTCCGTGAGGTTATGATATATTAAGGTTTGCTTTGACCTTTGTGTCCCATTCACCTTAAGCACGATTGCTCGTGTGTTTTAAGAAAGCTTGACCAAATGCAAGTAATCATATAATTTCCAGAGCTTTCGGCTGTCAACATCCAGGCAATAACGCAAAGGAAGTAAAATACAGATCGAGATGGTAAGGAAAAGTAAATGATGATTGCCCCACGTGTTGATAACGCGTATTAAAGTGGATGATTAAGCTATCAAAACCTGTACCAGCAGTCCATCTCCCTTCCCCCAGAACCTTGACGAACATCATAGAGAAAAGGGAACTGCTTTTCGACTGTTCCTTGCCCGACCTTCGGATCTTTTCTGTCTTTTAGTGCTCCTGCGAATGCACCGCCTTTGAGCTCGTTCATTGGGCGGCTCGTAATCCCGTCTTCATGCGTCTCCCCCCTCTGTCGCTCTCTTTCTTCGGACCACATCAACGTTACCAACCCGACATTCGTCATTCAACCCAACCTCGGACGATGCCGAAGACAGTCTTAGAAGGAAAAAAGCCCCGCCGAAAATTTAAACCAATAAAAAGTGGACCATAATTTGAATATGATGTGCATTAAAGCTCCACGAACAAGTCCTGAGATACTTATATAAGTGAAATAAACCCAGGCGGAGACTAATCATGACAAAGTATTAGAAAGTTCAACCAAAAAACTTAAACAAATAGGTGAATAGACACGAAAGTCCGTTGAAACTCCATTGACAAATGATATGAGATTCTTTTATAGATAGGAAAGCCAAAATAGTGATCTAAAAATAGATAATTAATAAAAAAAAATTTATGTACTTAATGAGAAAGAAATAAGATAAGAATTATTTAGGTAATAATATTTTTCTTTCATCAGATGACGTGTAACAGTAATGGCATGAAGTGAATTTTGTGATGGAAAATGAGTTATATTAAAAGAAATTCATTATTCTTCTAAATATTTTGCATGGAATCATTGTGTGTTATTATCTTTAAATGCCAAGGTTTGCAACTTCCTCATTGTTATACTTTTCATAAATTCTCTTTCCCATTTTTTTGACACGGAATTCTTCTAATTCAATGTTTAGGTTTTAACACAACTTCGTCACATTTGGCTTCCCGACATGTTTTTCCTACACTAATCCCTGCCAAACGACAACAAATGTTTCTATCAAAAACTCTTACAACAATGACAAAATAATGTATTTCATGAATTCTTTAAAGACACTCGTCTTTCTTTTTGGCTCAATAATTTTAAGCCTCTAATCACTTGATAAAAAAAGGTTTGAAATTCTTTCCACGATGTACAAGATATATTTCTTTTGGAAATGAATATAATTTAAAAACTGCGTTAGCATGAACAAACACGAACCATATATTTTGACTATTATATAAATGTTACATCTAGCTCAACAATTTTCCGATGGAGGGCCAAGGAAAATTATGCAAAGCATCGCTATCCCAGCAGTTCCAATTCGCTGGTCGATGCATTGTATGCCGTGTACAATGAAAACGGCGTACACACAAGCCAATTGGAATTGCTGAGATGGAGAAGCGGCAGATGGAACTCGCGCTTTGGGGTGGGACGCACTGACCAGGCGAAAGGGCGCCCCCTCCTCGTGCCAGGTTCATTCTGAATCAACCTCTCGGTCCCGCTATTCACACACGGTGAGGACCCCAAACCTCGCGGAGAAGCCAAAGGGGGGAGAGACGCGGCGACACTTATGACTTTTTCCCACGCATATAAAGTCGGACAACATCCCCTCCCCTGTCGCTCAAACACTCGACAGTCTCGACGGGGCCGGTCTCCCTCGCTCGAAAATTTCTCATACCATCTCCGCCTTTGACCTCGAACTCGAGGTCAAAATGACGACCGCGCCACCCGGAGGCGGCGTTACTGATGAACCGTGCGCGTTGTTTTTCGAGACCCTCTTTCGAGAGTCGAGTGTTGAGCTAGAAAAGGCGGAACCTTTCGAGAGATCACGAGAAGAGATCGCGTCCGTTGCTGTTGTTGGCGGTGGTCACCCCGGAGATGGCGAAACTGATGCAGGGCCGCTCTTGCGTTCGTGCCTGACCCGGCCTGAATCCCATTCGGCTCTGGCCGTGCAGATGGTGACGATAGAAGAGGAAGAGGAAGATGAGGAGGTGGCGATCATTGCTGATCCCAGGGTTGCTTTCGCCGGATGGCCGTCGTGCTTGTTGCGGGCAGCGGCGGACGAAGTGGCGAGACCGATGCAGGGGCTGGGGGAGGTGGGGCCGGCGCCCTTCCTGAGGAAGACGTACGAGATGGTGTCGGACACAAGTACGGACCGGTTGGTGTCGTGGAGTTCGAGCCGGGACAGCTTCGTGGTGTGGGACCCACACGAGTTCTCGAAGCAGATCCTGCCTCGATACTTCAAGCACTCCAACTTCTCCAGCTTCATCAGGCAGCTCAACACTTATGTGGGTACTCCCTTCGAACGGGATTGTGTTTTTTGTCCTTTTTTCGCTTGAAACTTTCCCCATTGCGTATAAATGCGTACAATGTCTGTGTATGTTTATTTTGGTTTTTATTTAGGTTTGACTCTGTTTCAGCTCTATTTTTTGGTTTGACTCTGTTTCGGCTCTGTTTCTTTTTACGTCGTCCAGAGTGTGATCCTCTTGGACCAACGGATAGTCCCCGGGGCAAAGAGGCTGGGATCCAAGGGACTCCACTCGCGACGTTTTGACCGGTTATTAATTGTGCTTTACCCTAGATTAGGGGACGAGGAACGGAGAAGTCTGGAATGGTGGGCGAGATGTATGGATTCCATGTGAATCATCACGAATCATATTCAAGTGATGATGCTTTTGATGGTAATTTGCAGAAACTACCACGTCAATCATGACGTCAGAATACCCATTAAAGATTCATCTTTTCAACGGATTTGTACTTGAGCGCTTTTCTCAAATGGTAAATTTTAATTCGGATTAGAATAGCACTACAGCAGTTCCTTTATAGCTGTTAATATTTTACTGTTTTGATGCTCAATTTTGCACTTTCTAGCTGAAGATGAGATTTCCTCGAGCCATCGCTTTGTTTCTATCGGATGTTTTGGTGAAGCCTTCTGACACTTACTCTTCTTTTTTGGGCACCAAAAGCATAATTCTGCACTTTTGTCTTCGTATATGAAGTTGACGGATTGATATTGAGTCATTAAATTGTCCATACACTCTTTGGGACTTCTGTTTCAATATAAACTCCTCAACCCAGCTTCCTCCTATTCTTCATGCGTCATGATCCAAGATATGTCGCAGGGCTTTAGGAAGATTGATACAGATCGATGGGAGTTTGCGAACCGAGGTTTTCAGGAAGGGAAGAAGCACTTGCTGAAGAACATAAGGAGGAGACGCAAACTCAGCGATCAAACGAAAACATCGAGTAGTACTGTTGCTTCGGATTACCCAGAGGCCGGAAAGAAGGCTGAACTTGAAATGCTTAAGAAGAACCAGGAAGCGTTGAAGGCCGAGATCCTGAAACTAAGAGAAGAGTGGGAGCACTCGCGGCATGAGCTCAACCAGGTCACCGAGCGGATTCGCTATGCCGAGAGCGGGTATCAGCGGATGCTCCTCTTCCTCTCCAAAGCGGCCAAAAGCCCAAACTTTGTCCGGCATGTAATCCAAGAGAGGAGGCAGAAGAGAGAATCAGAGGCTTGTGAATCGACCAAGAAGAGCAAATTTCTTGGTCCCGATAACAAAGCCACCAAATGCTTGCTCGAAGTAAGGGATCACAAGATTCAGAACCCGAATTTTGAGTGCCTGAGAATCGGCGATGATTCGGCACAGATGGAGTCTCGGTCAGACAGTGTTTTACCGGTGGATCTTGAGACCGTTCAGATGCACAACCCGTGGCCTCCTCCGATGGGTGGTGCGGATTTCAGGGTGATGCAGGGTCAGACACCCACTCAGATGGCCGGACCTAGTCCGTCAGATTTGCCTTCAGTTTTCCATGAGATGTCGGAGAAGCTCGTCAGAGACAACATGGTCGTAAGCGACCATGCGATGGATGACCCAGGAATCTATCTTGAGCTGGAGGGTCTGATTGAGAAGTCCTGTGGTTGGGGTGAGTACACAAGTGGGCTGGGGGAGCAAGCAGCGGGACTGACGCCCTAAAATTTCCATGCCGCTCCTCCTCTGTTCTTTCTGTTATATGCGGCTACTATCTTTTGTGACCCAGGTCACGGAATGCAGCCTTTGCATAGTCGGAGGGAGTATCTGCAGTGCAGTGACTAGATCCAACCAATGAACTTATGTGTCCATGGTAAATGCCCATACTTAGCACATATGTTGTAGTTTCTTCCTTTGTCTCCATTGTAACAAAGTGCTCTCTGGATTCTTTTCTCTTAGTTTGCACTAAGCTTTTTTTTCTGTTTCTTCTGTTTTTTTTTTTTAACCACTTATGTACAAGAGTAGCTGTTTATAGTGCCGAGTTCAATTTCAGTTTAAGGGTTAATATCGCCATACTATATGTACATCGTGTCACATCCTTCTCCAATTATTTTTTTTCTCTTAAAAAATTTCAAACCGGTACACTCATGTCGCATGCACTCCAAATTAATTTTTATGTCATGAAATATCTCAAACAAGTCGGATGATGGGCGTGACGAGGATCCGATGGGGAAATACAACGTAAATGGGTTTCTTAGATGACGTTATTTTGACCCAAAAAAAAAAAAAAAAAAAAACCGACATCATGGGAAAGCCGAGTATGAAGAAAATGAATCAGCATTGCGGAATTTGATAAAATATCCTAATTTTATTCTTAGAGCTCTCTCACGTTTCCAAAGTCTGCTAAAATCCCTAAGCTTGTCCCATTTTCACTTTAAGATTTTGGTAACATCATGGGTATGCCGGTTTGAAATTTTTTTCTCACGCAAAAAGTTAATTTGGGATAAATGTGGCATGGATACATCATAAAAATTAATTTGAGATAAATGTGTCATATTGTATTAATTCAAAATGTTAAGAGATATTGACCCTCGATTTAATGAAAGGAGCTTTAAAATTTGACATAACCAAATTCTAACCGCAAGTTATAAGCTGTCCATTTATTCTCTATAGAGAAACATCTCTCTCTTTTATATTAAATGCGTTTTTATTGCAAGCTTCTGTTGAGAAAACTCCTAGTATATTTTGTTGACGAAACTATCCATAAAATTTTAAGTTTGATAATTGTCTTGAAGTATGTTGATCTAGGAAATCGATCTTGTACGAATTACAAAGTCTACTTTAGATGAAACAAGCTTAGACTTAAATCTAGATCTTTTATTGAAGATAAAGGCGAGAGAATTACACCCACCCGTGGGTAGCGCAGTTGGTTGAGATCTCTCCTCCAAGCCCAACGGAGGTCAAGGGTTGAAACCCTGCGTTGTTAGCGATTAAAGTGGGGGCCCCGCGGTGAGTTCTTTGGGCCAGTTTCCCGAGGTATAGTCGTTGTTGGGCCTCCACCGCGGAGGCCCGTGAGACCCCAAATCGGCGTAAGCCGACAAGGGCAGGCTCCGGCGGATCCTCGATCACCAAAAAAAAAAAAAAAAAAAAAAAAAGATCGAGAGAATTACTCTCATCCCCATCCTGATGCAAATTTAGAACATAGTAAGTTTAGAATGTGACAAGTTTAGAACGAAGCAAGTCTAGAATGTGATAGGTCTAGAACATGACCAATCCATGCCAAATAACAACTAGTAATCTGGTTTAGATTTCACACCTAGAAAGATTTGATTGATTCAATCTTATTCAATTGAAAAATCAATCCCAAGACAAGTTTTTTCCAAACCGAGAAGCTCTACTTATGAAAATCAAGACTCTAATTATAAGGGCAGCCCAAATCAAGTGGGGATTTAACTTTTGTCACTCAACGGCCACCTAATCTTCTTGACATAGATCTGTCCAACGAATAGATTGGAAGACGATCTTCTGGAGACTGTCCAAAGACTAGCTTGAAAGTGGAGGAATATATGAGGAGACCAAAGTGCCAAGAAGCATGTAAGAGACGAGACCTATAATCTAGAATTCTAAAGTCTGAGTGAACTTTTGAACTTTGATCATACACTTATCTTTCATGAGCTTCAATTTTGTGATTGTGAGAGAAATACAAAAAGAGTAATCGAGTGAGATTATATGATCTATCACTAAGTGCTTACACTCAATATTGTGGAATCCAGCAAGTAGCCTATCAGCGTAAAAGAGTGGACAAAGGCTTGATCTGAGCTTAATACTATAAATCTTGTATGCAATTTCTCTCTTCCCTAAACTCTTCTTGTTTATTGCTCTAATCTATTGCACACTTACTTGGCGTTTCTAAAGTCTATTCTACTACATAATAGATTTTGAACCTTATTCCAAAATCTGACCTTTGTTCGGACTTTAATCTTGAATCATTCTATCCCACTTTAAATTGTCAAGATTTCATAGATTCACCTATTCACCCCTTTAGATGATACTTGCTAGTTTCATCAGCTTCCACATGTCAAAAAGGAGAAGTAGAATTTTTGTTTTGTTCAAATGAGAAGTTGATTGATGGTACACTGCGATTGAAACTTTTTCATGACAACACTGCTTAGTAAATGGTGGTAATCATTCAACTGGTCGAAACTACAGGAGTATTAGACGAAGGGCATATGCTTTAGCATTGGAGTTTTAATCCCTCAAAACGGTGTTAAAATACGACACAAGATTGGCTTATATAAATTTTTTTCAACAAATTTACATTGTGATTCTTAGGATTCATTTATTCAAAAAAAAAAAAAAAAAAAAAACTATTTGAAAGGTATTTTTCTTAAAGTGATCTTCGTATTAATTGAAATAATTAGTTAATAAAATATATTTTCATTAAATTAAGATATCTTTGTGAATAAATAGAATATTTAATGTTCATTCATTTTTCAAGCAACAAAAGTGATTATCTTTAAAAAAATATTTTTAAAATAACTTATTTTTCATGAAATAAGTGCATTCTTAGCTTTCCAAGTGAATCTTTTAAGAGAACTAATCTTCTCCCTAGTCTCTAGCGAAATGGATAATTCCAAACTCCCGTCATATCATTTGACAAAACGTGCAACAAATTCGAAGTGAAAAAACTAGAAAAATACAAATTGCTTACGGGAGTAAGCTTATTTTCATAATTGTAAAAATACTTTTTATTATAATTAGGAGTGTGCAACCGGACCGGTTCTACTCGGGAACCGGACCAAACTACCCAAAAAACAAGTCCATGAACCGATTTCCGTTGGAATTGATCTAGGAACAGGTTTTGAGTAAATACCCTTCCCCAAACCACCTTGTTTTAGAACCAGTTTCGAAATCAGTTTTATAAGTTAAAATTTTAAAACCCTATTTTTTCCCTTAAATTCTAACCTCAGCACTCACTCGTCTTTTGTCCTTCTTCAAAACTTCTTGCTAGTCTATCCCCTTCCCCTAGACTTTTATGGATGAATGGAAAACAAATTTTCATAATTTATGTTTTATGTTATGTGTTTGAATGTTTTATTGTTTATACTTGCGCATGACTATGTGTTCATCTTATAAGTTGTCGTTGTTGTTGTTGTTGTTGTTGTTGTTGTTGTTGTTTTTTTTTTTTTTTTTTTTTTTTTTTTTTTTTTTTTTTTTTTGTGAATTGGGATTTTTGTTGTTCATTTTTTACTTTGAACCATTTTATTGCTCATAACGTTAGATGATTTTGCAATAAAAAAAAGAACAAAAAAAGGAACGAAAAAAATAAGTTCTTGGGTAGACTTTGAAACCGGACCTGAAAAATAAGATAGGTTTGAGAACTGATTCCAAGAAAATGGGGTAAGTTCCAAGATCCAACAATTGAGAACTAGTTATAATAGGATCTATGTTCCAGCTTTAGTGTGACGCTCAAAACGTTACCTAACACGTATTTCTTATATTATTACTCTCTTTTGGCATGCGGAAGCATAATCAAAGATTTACAAATATTTTTTTAACAATTAAAGCCTTACAAGAATAATCAACATACTTATGCTTCTTTTATTTATACCACATTCAAGTTCATAACTTCATTATATTGCAAGCAAAAGACAAAAGTCTGGGTAGGGGTAGGGAGACCTATATCCGTAC
Organism: Eucalyptus marginata; assembly: GCA_014182565.1. Taxonomy (NCBI): domain Eukaryota; kingdom Viridiplantae; phylum Streptophyta; class Magnoliopsida; order Myrtales; family Myrtaceae; genus Eucalyptus; species Eucalyptus marginata. Next base: position 44,429,852 of record CM024587.1, on the reverse strand, counting down.
TATATTATACTTCCAAAAGTCTGCTTATATAAACGTGCATACTGAAGTCATGAGTTAACAATTTCTCCATTTGCTGTGTTTCCAAAGCCCCTCAACAGACCAACTAACTCTCGATCAAGGTTCTGGTATTAAGCAACGAACCGAAAAAGAACCCACTTCGTGAAACCTTCTACATCAAGCCACACAATAGAACTATGTTTGGTATATATTATTTCAGACTCTGGTTCAAGCATACTTTCATAAAGACCTTCATAATGCATAGGGACTCCATAGCGCAAAGGTTGAGGGGTGTCCATCCTACACCTCTGAAAAATAAAAGGAATGAGCCGAAACCAAGTAAATGAAATATCTCGTTTTAAGTTAGAAAAATCCTCTCACTACTTCACCTAATATACACAAAGTGAATGCATAACCATTCGGTAAGTGTGATAAAAATATAAATAGACTTTATCTTTCCCATTTTCATTTACCACATAAATCGCCAACCAACAATACGTCTATCAAGACTCATGCATATGCACACCATGTTTCACACAAATAAATAAACAATTTAAGCAATGTTTGGTTTTACACATGACAATGCATTTTATTCATTAATGTTTCCTCCTTCCGAACTCTCCTAAGGCATTTCGACTCATGGGGCATCTCAACTTCGAGGCATCCTACAAATTTTCACTACAGGACATCCCCACCGTAGAGGCATCCCAACTCGGAGGCATCCTTAAACACTTCTCGGGGCATCCCAACCATTGGGGCGTCTCGTAAACTTCTACCATGAGACATCGTCACGCGCCACTATATGGATGATAGAATCACATTAATATCATTTAAAGACATAATATATGCATACTTACAAGCATAGCACACATATCTCAACTCAATTTGATGTATTAGTCAAATAATCGTATATGAAATAACAAATAGTCATATTTTGGTCGTTAAAGTTTGCGCATTTAAATGAGTATATTCTGATTCTGGACATTGAGCAGATTCTGAACGAATAAATATATTCTTGACGTAAAGTTTGAACAATTAAAAGGGTAAATTCTGGCTTAATAAAAATTTATAGAACAAAAAAACAGATCCAACAATGAATAGATTTACAAATGCACAGATTCAACAATGGACAAAATCAACAAATAGACATATTCAACAAGGAATAGATTCATACTTAGTAAAGTCTATTTGAACCAATGGACAGATTTATCAACAAACAAATTTACAAGTTGGCAGATTCAACAAGGAATAGATTCATACTCAGTAAAATCTGTCTAAACCAATGAACAGATTTATCAACGAACAAATTCACAAGTTGGCAGATTCAACAAGTGAACGGATTCACAAATGAATAGATTCGACCAAACGAGTAGATTCACAAAAAAAAAACAGATTCATATATGGACAAATTCTGTCATAGGAAATTCTAGCAAAAATAAGCAAAACGAATAGATTCTGACTAGAAAAATTCTAGTAGAACGAAGCAAAGCGAACATGTAAGATGTCATCAAGACAAATATGACAAAAGGAACAGATTTTGACTATGCAGAATGAAACAAAACGAAGCATAATGAACATGCAATGGGTTATTAAGATAAATATGGCAGAACAACTAGGTTCTGACTACCCAGAACAAAGCAGAAAGAAGCATAATGAAAATGTAATGGATCATTAAGATAAATGTGGTAGAACGACCAGATTCTGACTACCCAGAACGAACATGCAATGGGTCATCAAGATAAATATGGCAGAATGACTAGATTCTGACTATCCAGAAAAAGTACAAAGAAGAAGAACAAATATGAAATGGATCATCAAGATAAATATAGCAGAACGACTATGTTCTAACTACCCAAAATGAAGTAAAAAGAAACAGAACGAACATGTAATGGGTTATCAAGATAAATATGGCAGAATGATCAGATTCTAACTACCCAAAACGAAGAAGAAAGAGGCAGAATGAACATGCAAGATGTCATAAAAGTTATTCAACAACCACCATATCCATACATACACATCAAAGTTTCACCATTTTAACCAACCAACCAAGTTAAAGTTTTAAGAAGATTGAACCAACTTAATGTCTAGAAATTTCACTTACCTAGAACGAATGCAAACCGCAAGCCACCAATTGCCTTCATCACCTTAATAGCTATTGAATATGAAGTTTTGTTCTCTAAATTCTTGGATTGAAAAGTGAAAAATAGAACATGCAAGTTTCTGCTTAGACTTTAGAGACTTGAAAGGGGGCTCTATGGCAAGATAGAAGGAGTTTGATCAAAATGAATTAAGATAATTTGATGTCTTTCATTGCTAGGTGTACCTATGCATGCTAATCACCAACTTAATATGGCACAAATGCAATGCAAAGTTCTTGCACGTGGTCAAGGGAAATGCAAAGAGTGCCTTAATTTGAAGTAATTATCACTTTAGGTGTCAAAATTAGTGTTAACAAAATATTGTTTTGAAGAAACACATGGCCATGCAAGAGTTCTTATAAAGACATGTGGCACTTATAATTTTAATTACTAAATTTTGTAATATAAATATAGCAAGAGGAACATAATCCTATTCTTACAACATTCATTAGCATAAGTTAACCACTATTATTAATAATTAACCAAAATTTAGACAATTTATAATACTCTACAACTATTAAGACGACAATATTTAATTAATATTGTTTTACTATTAGCGCACACATAATTCAATTCACATGTCGGACTCAAGACGACTTACGTTTATAGAAATTATCCACCGCATCCCACGAAATTTATGATTCGACTAAGGTTTCCACGTGTTCGTCCGAATACTAAGGCAAATAATACTTAGCTTCATAATCTAAATATCATTATCATAACGCTAATTTCCAAATATTATAGTATTATAGTTACAAAAATTCCGGATGTCACATCTAGAACCTAACCCTGGGTGACTCTGCTACTTTTTAAGCATGAAGCTAATTCAGATTCCTCTCGTTATCATTTGTCAAAAGCAAAATATGCTACTGATTTTTTTTTTTCGAGGCAAACCTAATGACAACAAAGTTGCTACAACTCTTTTTGAGACCAAAGCCAAGTTTGATGCCAAAGATGAGACCCCTCTTTTGTATCCTACACTCTATCAATAGTTGATTGGCAGTCTTATACATCTCAATTTTACTCAACCTAACATCACCTATGTTGTTCACATCTTTAGTTAGTACATGACTGCGCCCCATGTGACCCATTTTGCTTTAGTCTTTCAAAATCTTCACTATGTCATGGATAAATTATTTCACGGCCTTCAATTTTCTACTCATTCTATCTTAGATTTGATAGCTTATTCTGATATTGACAGGGCCAATGACCCTTGATATTTTTGCTCCACTATGAACTGCTATTTCTTTTTGAAAAACTTACTTATCATAGTTCTAGCAGAAAACACACCATTGTCGGTCACTCTAGTAAAAAAACACATAACATTAAGCTATTGCTAACACCACATCAGACTTACTATGATTGCAATAGCTACTAGGAGATATTGAAGTGCGTCGTAATAGTTGGAAAGTCATTATTGTAACAACCGAAGTGCTATCTAAATATCACATAGTGACACATTCCATCAAAGCACAAAAAGCATTGAAATATATTGTCATAACGTAAACAGCTTAGCCTTTTGTGCTATTGTTGGTTTAGCTAATCGGAAGGAAGCCAATATTTCATGTAAGATCCAGTGGTTTGTCAACAATCAAGAAACTTATGGCTGCGTAAATTGTTTTTCCTTATTAGAGTCTGACCACATATGGATTTTATAAGTTTCTCGACGAATGATGTGGGGATTGGTCGCAAAATTGTTGAATCATTGCAGTCAATCTACAATATCGTTTCAAGCATAAGGGGGGAATGTTGGAATCTGCGGGGTGCATTGGTGTGCAAACACGGTAAGCAACCAAACGACACAAAGAACAACGACAGCATCGATCCTCTGAATTCGAACATGAACCTTATAGCCATGTTTGAAGCCGCAAAAGGAAGGAAAGATTTTCAGACTCCTAATAAGTACACTTTGCTTCAAAATTAGCTTTTTTGTAATTTTAATACCCTTTCGAGGGGGTTTGACCGAGTGTTTCCTGGTAGCGAAAATAAGCTTGCTTCCATTATTTCCATGCTAAGAAAGTGCAACGATGTTCCTCTCTAGTCAATATTCCTAAATTTTCTTGCTGACCCGTGTCATGTAACGGCCAAACCCAAGAAAGAGAACCCAAAGAACAAAGTAAGGCTTTGAACAGAGAACTGGAATTTCCAAATTGATCCAATTTTTCTGCAAGAAATTGCACGATTTGGGTTCCGTGAGGTTATGATACATTAGGGTTTGCTTTGACCTTTGTCCCCAATTCACCTTAAGTAGGATTGATCGTGTGTTTTAAGAAAGCTTGACCATATGCAAGTAATCATAGTTATCCAAGAGTTTCGGTTGTCACGTCAAGGCAAGAACGCAAAAGCGAAGTAAAAGACAGATCGAGGTGGCAACAAAAGCAAATGATGTTGGCCCACGTGTGGATAACGCGCATTAAAGTGATAAATTGATTAATTACGCTATCAAAACCTGTCCCAGCGGTCCATCTCCCCTCGCCCAAAACCTTGGCGAACATCGTAGGAATAAGGGAACTGCTTTTCGACTGTTCCTTGCCCGACCTTTGAATCTTTGCCCGGCCTTTGGATCTTTTTCTGTCTTTTAGTGCTCCTGCGAATGCACCTCCTTTGAGCTCGTCCATTAGGCGGCTCGTAATCCCGTCTTCATGCGTCTCCCCCTCTCTCGCTCTCTTTCATCGGACCACATCAACGTTAGCAACCGACATTCGTCATTCAACCCAACCTCGGACGATGCCATAGACAGTTTTAGAAGGAAAAGAGCCCCGCCCAAAATTTAAATTGATAAAAAGCGGGTCACAACGTGAATATGACATGCATTAAAGCTCTACGAACAAGCCCTGAGATACTCATACAAGCAAAATAAATCGAGGTGGAGCCTAATCCTAACACCGTATTATAAAGTTCAACCCTAAAACCTTAAACAGATATGTGAATAGACACAACTCCAACAACAAGCGATATGAGATTCTTTTATAGATAGAAAAGCCAAATATAGATAATTAATAAAAAAAGTATTTATATACTTAATGAGAAAGAAATAAGATAAGAATTGGTTAGGTAATAATATCTTTCTTTTGTCATGCAACGTCTGACAGTAACGACGAGGAGCAAACATTGCAATGGAAAATGAGTTATTCTAAAAAGGAATTTATTATTCTTCTAAATATTTTTGCATGGAATCCCAAAATATTGTGTGGTATTATCCCATTGTTATACTTTTAATAAATTCTCTTTCCCCTTTTTTTGACAGGGAATCCTTGTAATTCAATGTTTAGGTTTGCAACTTCATCATGCTACATCTAGCTCAATATTTTTCAAAGTATCGCTATCCCCGCAGTTCCAATTCGCTGGTCGATGCATTGTATTTCATGTACAATGAAATCGCCGTTCGCACAAGCCAAGTGGAATTGCTGAGATGGACAAGCAGCAGATCGAAACGTAGCACTCGCGCATGAAACCCACCGACCAGGCGAAAGGGCGCCCCCTCCTCGTACCCGGTTCATTCTCAATCCCGCTATTCACACACGGTGAGGAACTCGAAACCTTGCGGAGAAGCCAAAGGGACGAGAGACGTGGCGACACTCATGGACTTTTTCCCACGCATATAAAGCCCGAAACCCATCCCCTCCCGTCACTCAAACACTCGACAGTCTCGACGCCTGTCTCCCTCGCGCTCTCTCATTAGAATCGCTCGAAAATTTCTCATACCATCTCCGCCTTTGACCTTGAACTCGAGGTCAAAATGACGACGGCACCCCCCGGAGGCGGATCATTTTTCAACACCCTCTTTCGAGAGTCGAGTGTTGAGCTAGAAAAGGTGAAACCTTCCGTGAGATCGCGAGAAGAGATCGCGTCCGTTGCTGTTCTTGACGGTGGTGACCCCGGCGAGATAGGGTCGCTTTCTCATTCGGTTCCGTCCCCAAATATAGCAATTGGCGATGGCGAAATTGATGCTGGGCTGCTCTTGCGTTCGTCCCAGACCCGGCCCGAACCCCATTCGGCTCTGGCCGCGCAGGTGGTGAAGATCGAAGAGGAAGAGGAAGATGAGGAGGTGGCGGTCATTGCTGATCCCAGGGAGGCTGCCGCCGTATCGCCATCGTGCTCGTTGCAGGCAGCGGCGGATGAAGTGGCGAGACCAATGCAGGGGCTGGGGGAGGCAGGGCCAGCACCTTTCCTGAGGAAGACGTACGAGATGGTATCGGACCCAAGTACGGACCCGGTGGTGTCGTGGAGTTTGAGCCGGGGCAGCTTCGTGGTGTGGGACCCACACGAGTTCTCGAAGCAGGTCCTGCCTCGATACTTCAAGCACTCCAACTTCTCCAGCTTCATCAGGCAGCTCAACACTTACGTGGGTACTCCTTCGATCGGGATTGTGTTTTTTTGTCTTTGTTTTTGCTTGAAACTTTCCCCATTGGTAAGAGCAAACTATTCATATAAATGCGTATAACGTCTGTGCATGTTTGTTTTGGTTTGACTCTGTTTCGGCTCTGTTTTTTTTGGTTTGGCTCTGTTTCTTTTTATGTCGTTCAGAGTGTAATCCTCTTGGACCAACGGATGGTCCCCGGGGCAAAGAGGGATCCAAGGGATCCCACTCGCGACGTTTTGCTTGGTTACTAATTGTGCTTTACCCTAGATTAGGTGATGAGGAACGAAGAAATCTGGAATGGTGGGCGAGATACATGGATTCTATGTGAATCATCACGAATCATATTCAAGTGATGATGCTTTTGATGGTAATTTGCAGAAACTACCATAACGACCATGACGTCAGAATACCCTTTAAAGATTTATATTTTCACCGGATATGTATTTGACTGCTTTTCTCAAATGGTAAATTTTAATTTGGATTAGAAATGCACTACAGCAGTTTTTTGTTAATATATTGCTTTTTACTGTTTTGATGCTCAATTTTGCGCTTTCTAGCTGAAGATGAGATTCCTTGGCCATCGCTTTGTTTCTATCCGATGTTTTGGTAAAGCCTTCCCGACACTTCTCTTCTTTTTGGGCAAGACCAAAAGCATAATTCTGCACTTTTGTCTTCTTATTTATGAAGTTGACGGATTGATATTGAGTCATTAAATTGTCCATACACTCTTTGTACTCGTGTTTGAATCATTGCAAACGATCTGTCCTTGAGATGCTTTGTAACCCGGGTTCTTTCTATATGGGACTAAATAGACTCCTCGACCTGGCTTCCTCCTATCTTCCATTCTTCATGCATGCATCGTGATCCAAGATATGTCGCAGGGTTTTAGGAAGATCGATACGGATCGATGGGAGTTTGCAAACCAAGGTTTTCAGGAAGGAAAAAAGCACTTACTGAAGAACATAAGGAGGAGACGCAAACTCAGTGATCACACGAAAGCATCGAGTAGTACTGTTGCTTCTGATTACCCGGAGGCTGGAAAGGAAGCTGAACCTGAAATGCACAAGAAGGACCAGGAAGGGTTGAAGGCCGAGATCCTGAAACTAAGAGAAGAGTGGGAGCACTTGCAGCATGAGATCAACCAGGTCGCCGAGCGGATTCGCTATGCCGAGAGCAGGTATCGGCGGATGCTTCTCTTCCTCTCCAAAGCAGCCAAAAGCCCGAACTTCGTCCAGCATGTAATCCAAGAGAGGAAGCAGAAGAGAGAATCAGAGGCTTGTGAATCGAGCAAGAAGAGCAAATTGCTTGGTCCCAATAACAAAGCCACCAAAAGCTTGCTCGAATTAACGGATCACAAGATTCAAAGCCCGAATTTTGAGTGCCTAAGAATCGGTGATGATTCGGCACAGATGGAGTCTGGGCCAAGCAATGTCGTGCCAGTGGATTTTCAGACCGTTCAGATGCACAACCCGTGGCCTCCTCCGATGGGTGGCCAATATTTCAGGGCTGAGCAAGGTCAGACACTCGATCAGATGGCCGGAGCTAGTTCGTCAGATTTGCCTTCAGTTTTCCATGGGATGTCAGAGAAGCTCCTCGGAGACAACATGGTGTTGGGCGACTATGCGATGGATGTAGAAGCAGAAGAAGAACTGGCAATGGATGACGCAGGAATCCATCTTGAGCTGGAGGGTCTGATCGAGAAGTCATGTGGTTGGAGTGATTACACATGTGAGCTGTAGGAGCAAGCAGCGGGACTGACGCCCTAAATTTCCATGCTGCTGCTCCTGCTCTGTTCTCTCTGTTATATGGTGCTGCTAATTTCTGGGGCCCAGATCACATAATGCGACCTTCGCTTAGTCATAGGGAGTATCTGAAGTGAAGTGACTGAATCCAACCAATGAACTTATGCGTCAATGGTAAATGCTCATACTTATTATATATGTTGTAGTTCCTTCCTTTGTCTCCATCGTAACAAAGTGCTCTCTGGGTTCTTTTCTCTTAGTTTGCACTGAGCTTTTTTTTTTTTTCTGTCTCTCTTTCTGTAACCAGTTATGTACAAGAGTAGCTGTTTATAGTGCCGAGTTCAATTTCAGTTTAAGGGTTAATATCGCCATACTATATGTACATCGTGCCACATCCTTCTCCAATTATTTTTTTTTCTTTTAAAAAATTTCAAACCGATACACTAATATCACATGCCCTCCAAATTAATTTTTATATAGTAAAATATCTCAAACAAGTTGGATGATCGCCATGACGAGGATCCGATGTGTAAATACAACATAAATGGGTACTGTGAACAACATTATTCTGATCTGGACCAAAAAAAAAAAAAAAAAGTCGTCATGGAAAAGCTGTATATGAAGAAAATGAATCGAGATTGCGGAATTTGGTAAGATATGCTAATTTTATTCTTAGAGTTCTCTCACGTTAATGCCTATGCTTGTCCCAATTTCACTTTAAGATTTTGGTAGTATAATGGGTATGCCGGCTTGGAATTTTTTTCTCACACAAAAATTAATTTTGGATAAATGTGGCATGAATACATCATAAAAATTAATTTGAGATAATGTGTCACAATTGTACCCATTCAAAATGTTAAGAGATATTAACCCTCTATTTAATGAAAGGAGCTTTCCGAAATGTTTGACTTGACCAAATTCTAACCACAAGTTACAAGTTGTCCATTTATTCTCTAAAAACCCCCCATATTAAATGCGTTTTTATGGCAAGTTTTTGTTGAGAAAACTCCTAGTAGATTTTGTTGACAAAATTGTCCATCAAATTTTAAGTTTGATAATTGTCTTGAAGTATGTTGATCTAGGAAATCAATCTAGTACAAATTACAAAATCTACTTGAGATGGAATAAACTCAGACTTAAATCTAGATCTTTTATTAAAGATAAAGACTAAGAGAATTACTTTCATTCCCATCTTGACGCAAGTTCATAACACAACAAGTTCAGAATGTGACAAGTTCATAATGAAGTAAGCCCAAAATGTGACAAGTCCAAAACATGACCAATTCAGGATAAATAATGGCTAGTGATCTTGTTCGGATTTTTCACCTAAAAAGATTTGATTGACTCAATCTTATTTGATTGGAAAATCAATCCCAAGACATGTTCTGTCTAAACGGAGAACCTCTACTTATGAAAACAAAAACTCTAGTTGTATGAGTGACCAGAATCAAGTGGGGATTTAGTTTCTGCCACTCAACGCCTATCCAATCTCCTGGGTGATACAGATTTGAGACACCCAACGGGTTTGGAAGTGGATGAGTATATAAAGACAAGGTGCCAAGGAGCATGTAAGAGATGAGGCCTAGAATCAATTCCAAAGTCTTAGTTTGGAAGATTATGGATATCTTTCAAGAGCTTCAATTTGGTGTGAGAGAAATATAAAAAGAGTGACCAAGGTGAGATAGTATGATCTATCACTGAGTACTTACACTCAATATTGTAATCTCTTGTTGGTCATCTAGTGGAATCGAACTAGTAAGCTATCAGCATGAAAAAGTGGACGTATGCTTGATTTAGGCCAAACTATTATAAATCTTTTGTGCAATTTCTCTCTTCCCCAAACTCTTATTGTTCATTGTTATAATCTATTGCACACTCGCTAGATGTTTCTAAAGTCTATTTTACTGCATAATGGATTCTGAACCTTGTCTCAAAATCTAACATTTCTTCAAACTTTAATCTTAACTAGTTCTATGCCGCTTTAAATTGTCAAGATTTCATATATTCACCTATTTACTCTCGCCCCCCCCCCCCCCTCTCTAGATGATATTTGCTAGCTTCATCAGCTTCCACATGTCCAGAAGGGAGAAGTTGAATTTTTTTTTTTTTTTTTAATAATTGATTGATGGTACACCGTGATTGAAACTTTTTCATGACAACACTACTTATTCAATGGTGGTAATCATTCAATTGGTCGAAGCTAAAGAGTTTATTAGACGAAGGGCATATGCTTTAGCATTGAAGTTTTAATCCCTCAAAACAATGCTAAAATATGACACGACTTTGGCTTATATAAAGCTACCGATTTACATTGTGATTCTTAGGATTCATTTATCTAAAAAAAATGAATTATTTGAAAGTAATTTTCTAAAAATGGTCGTTCGTATTGATTGAAATAATTATTCAATAAAAATATTTTCATTATTGATTATAATTTATATTAAGATGTTTTCATGAATAAAGAGAATATTTAGCATTCATTCATTTTTTTCAAGCAACAAAAATGATTATCTTTAAAAAAGAATTTTTTAAATAATTCATTTTCATGAAATAAGTGCGTTCTTAGCTTTCCAAGTGAATCTTTTAAGAGAACTAATATTCTCCATAGTCTCTGGCCATATGAATAATTCCAAAGTCCCATCATTTCATTTGACAAGATGTGCGACAAATTTGAAGCGAAAAGTTTAGGAAAATACAAATTGCTTACAAAAGCAAGCTTACTTTCATAATTGTGAAAATATTTTTTATTATAATTAGGAGTGTGCAACCGAATCAGACTGGACCGCACAAAAAACAAGTTCAGGATCTGAATCCTGTTGGAACCGGTCTAGGAATAGGTTCCAAATTTTTGGAACTAGTTGAAACTTGTCCAAGAGTAGGTTCTAAGTAAATATCCACCCGGGAGTTGAACCAAACCACCCTGCTTTGGAACCAATTTATGAATTAGTTTTATAAGTTAAAAAGCTAAAACCCTAATTTTTCCCCCTAAATTCTAACTTCACCACTCATTCGTTATTTGTCATTCTTAGGAACTCCCTGTTGGTCTGTCCCCTTCCCCTAAACTTTGTGGATGAATGTGTAACAGAGTTTCATAGTTTGTGTTTTATGTTACATGTTTGATAATTATTGTTTATAATTGTACGTGACTACATATTCATCTTATAGATTATTGTTTTTTGCGGATAAGGATTTTTGTTGTTCATCCATCACTTTGAATCATTTTGTTACTCATTACCTCATATGATTTTGTTGTAAAAAATGAACCAAAAAAAAAAAAAAAGGAATGAAAAAAAAAAGGCTCTTGGGTGGACTTTGGAATGAGACCCGAAAAACAAGGTAGGTTCCAAATACAGCTCCAAGCAAAAGGGGTAGGTTCCAAGATCCAAAAATTAAGAACCAATTATAATAGAGTATGTTCCAGGTTCTAGCTTTGGAACCATCCCGCTTGGAACCGATCACCTCTAGGTGACCCGACTACTTTTTAGGCATGAGGTTAATTTGGATTCCTCTAGTTATTATTTGTCACAAGCAAAATATGCAATTGATTTTTTTTCTCGAGCCACACTTAATGACAACAAAGTCTCTACAACTCTTATTGAGACAAAAGCCAAGTTTGATGCCAACATGGAGACTCCTCTTTAGAATCTTACACTCTATCAACAGTCGATTGGTGGTCTTTTATATCTCAATTTCACTCAACCTAACATCGCCCGTGTTGTTTATGTTGTTAGTCAGTACATGACCGCACCCCGTGCAACCCATTTTGCTGTAGTCCTTCGAATTCTTCGCTATGTCATGGATACATTATTTCACGGCCTTCAATTTTCTACTCCTTCTATCTTGGATTTGATAGCTTATCATGATATTGACTGGGGTAGTGACCCTCAATATTGTTGCTCCACTATGAACTGCTATTTCTTTTTCGGAAACTCACTTATCTCATGGTCTAGCATAAAACAAACCATAGCATAAAACAAACCATTGTTGGTCACTCTAGTACAAAAACAGAATATCAAGCTACTGCTAATATCACATCATAGTTACTATGGTTGTAATAGCTACGAGAAGATATTGTAGTGTGTCGTAATAGCAAAAAAGTCATTATTGCGACAACTGAAGTGCTATCCAAATATCACATAATGACACATTCCATCAAAGCACTAAAAACATTGAAATATATTGTCATAACATAACCGGCTTTGCCTTTTGTGCTATCGTCAGTTTAGTGAAAAGAAGCCGTATTTCATTCGAGTCTAGCCTGTTTGTCAATAATCAAGAAATTTATGGTTGCGTAAATTATTTTTCCTCATTGGAGTCTAATCACATATGGATTTTATAAGTTTCACAATGAATCATGTGGGGACTGGACGCAAAATTGATGAATCATTACAATCAATCTACAATACCGGCTGAAGCATCAGAGGGAAATGTTGAAATATGCGAGGTGCATTGGTGTGCAAACCCGGTAAGCAACCAAATGGCACAAAGAAGATCCTCTGAATTCGATTGCAAACCTTACAAATACCCATGTTTGAAGCCGCAAAAGGAATGAAAGATTTTCAGACTCTAATCGGGTACACTATGCTTCGAAATTAGCTTTCTTATAATTTAGATTGTGGGTTATATTAAACCCTTTCGAATGGCTTTGACCGGTGTTTCCTTGTAGCGAAAATAAGCTTGCTTCCATCATTTCCACACGAAGAAAGTGCAAGGATGTTCCTGTCTAGTCAATATTCTTAAATTTTCTTGCTAAGCATTATCACGTCACGGCCAAACTCATGAAAGAGAAACCAAAGAACAAAGAAGAGCTTTGAATAGACAATTGGAATTTCCAAATTGGTCCGATCTTTCTGCAAGATATTGCACGATTTTGGTTTTATGAGGTTATGATATATTAGGGTTTGCTCTGACCTTTGTTTTCAATTCACCTTATGTGGGATTGATCGTCTGTTTTAAGAAAGCTTGACCAAATGCAAGTAATCGTAGTATTTTCCAAGGGTTTCCGGTTGTCACGTCAATGCAAGAACGCAAGTGAAGTAAAAGACAAATCGAATTGGCAACAAAAGCAAGTGATGATTGGCCCACGTGTGGATAACGCGCATTAAAGTGATAACTAGGCTGTCCAAACCTATACCACCAGTCCATCTCCCTTCCTTCAAAATCTTGGCGAACATCTTAGGAAAAAGGGAACTGCTTTTCGACTGTTCCTTGCCTGACCTTTGGATCTTTTGTCTTTTAGTGCTCCTGGGAATGCACCGCCTTTGAGCTCGTTCATTGGGCGGCTTGATCCCATCTTCCATCTCCCTTCCCCCAAAACCTTGGCGAACGTCTTGGAGAAAGGGAACTGCTTTTCGACTGTTCCTTGCCCGACCTTTGGATCTTTTGTCTTTTAGTGCTCCTGGGGTGGCCTTTGAGCTCCTTCATTGGGCGGCTTGATCCCATCTTCATGCGTCTCCCCCCCCCCTCTCTCTCTCCCCTTCATCGGACCACATCAACATTAGCAACCCGACATTCATCATTCAACCCAACCTCGGACGATGCCATAGATAGTTTTAGAAGGAAGAAAAGTCGCACAAAAATTTAAAGCGATGAAAAGCGGGCCACAACGGGGATATGGTGTGCACTAAAACTCATCGGACATGTGCTGGGATATTTGTACAAGCGAAATAAAATTAGGGAAAACCCGATACTATAACACCGCATTAAAAGTTTAAGTCAAAAGCTTAAATCGATATATGGAGAGACACGACTATGAAGTATGAAGTCCATTGAAACTCCATTGATAGGCGACAGTGAGATTCTTTTGTAAATAGGAAAGCCAAATTAGGGATCTAAAAATAGATAATTAATAAAAAAATATTTATTTATTTCATGAGAAAGAAATAAGTTAAGAATTGATAAAATAATAATATATCTCTCATCATGCGACGCTGACAGTAACCATAAGAAACGAATATTGTCATGGAAAATGAGTTATTTTAAAAAGGAATTCATTATTTTTCTAAATATTTTTGCATGGAATCCTAAAATATTGTATGGTATTATCCTTAAATTCTGAGATTGGCAACTTTCTCATTGTTTTACTTTTAATAAATTATCTTTCCCATTTTTTGACCAGGAACCCTTGTAAGTCAATGTTTAGGTTTGCAACTTCATCATGGTACATCTAGCTCCATATTTTTCAAAGTATCGCTATCCCTGCAGTTCCAATTCACTGGTCGATACATTGTATGTCATGTGCAATGAAAACGCCATTCACACAAGCCAAGTGGAATTGCTGAGACGGACAAGCAGCAGATCGAAACGTGGCACTCGCGCATGGGACCCACTAGGCGAAAGATTCACACAAGCCAAGTGGAATTGCTGAGACGGACAAGCAGCAGATCGAAACGTGGCACTCGCGCATGGGACCCACTAGGCGAAAGGGCGCCCCCCTCCTCGTAGCAGGTTCATTCTGAATCAGATCCAACGGTCCGTAATCGTTACCGACCCCTCAATCCCGCAATTCACGTAAGTGGGGAGCCCAAACCTTGTGGAGAAGCCAAAAAGAGGAGAGACGTGGCGCCACTTAATGGACTTTTTCCCACGTATATAATGCCGGATACCCATCCCCTCCCCTGTCACTCAAACACTCGACAGTCTCGACGCCTGTCTCCCTCTCTCTCCCTTAGTAGAATCGCTCGAAAATTTCTCGTGCCATCTCCGCCTTTGTCCTCGAACTCGAGGTCAAGATGACGACGGCGCCACCTGGAGGCAGCCTTACCGATGAACCGTGCGCGTCGTTTTTCGACACCCTCTTTCGAGAGTCAAGTGTTGAGCTAGAAAAGGAAGAACCTTTCGCGAGATCGCGAGAAGAGATCGCGTCCGTTGCTGTTGTTGGCGGTGGTGACCCCAGCGACCTAGGGTCGCTTCCCCATTCGGTTCCGTCCCCAAAATTACCCAACGGCCATGGTGAAATTGATGCCGGGCCACCCTTGCGTTCATGCCTGACCCGGCCCGAACCCCGTTCGGCTCTGGCCGCGCAGGTGGTGAAGATCGAAGAGGAAGAGGAAGATGAGGAGGTGGCGATCATTGCTGATCCGGGGGATGCTGCTGCCGGATCGCCATCGTGCTTGTCGCGGGCAGCGGCGGACGAAGTGGCGAGACCGATGCAGGGGGCTGGGGGAGGTGGGGCCGGCGCCCTTCCTGAGGAAGACGTACGAGATTGTGTCAGACCCGATTACGGACCCGGTGGTGTCGTGGAGTTCCAGCCGGGACAGCTTCGTGGTTTGGGACCCGCACGGGTTCTCGAAGCAGCTCCTGCCTCGATACTTCAAGCACTCCAATTTCTGCAGCTTCGTCAGGCAGCTCAACACTTACGTGGGTATTCCCTTCGAACGGGATTGTGTTTTTTTGTCTATGTTTTTGCTTGAAACTTTCCCCATAGGTAAGAGCAAACTATTCGTATAAGTGCGTATAATGTCTGTGTAGGTTTATTTTGGTTTGACTCTGTTTCAGCTCTGTCTTTGTTTTGTTTTTTTTTTTTACTCTGTTTTGGCTCTCTTTCTTTTTTTTGTCGTTCAGAGTGTGATCCTCTTGGGGACATCCAGCTACTCTTCATTGTCCCAACGGATAGTCCCCGGGGCAAAGAAGCTAGGATCTAACGGACCACACTCGCCACGTTTTGCTCGCGTGTTGAGATTCAATTTAACCCACTTGCTCGGTTATTGGTTGTGCTTTACCTAGATTAGGGGACGAGGAACGAAGAAATCTGGAATGGCTGGCGGGATACATGGATTCTACGCGAAATATCACGAATCATGTGGCACATGTTCACCAAAATTTGCATCCAGCGGCCAGGGGACAATGGCCCGTCATCATATTCAAGTGATGGTAGTTTGCAGAAGCTACCATGTCAACCAAGACGTCAGAGTACATATTAAAGATTTATCTTCTCACTGGATTTGTATTTGAGTGCTTTTCTCAAATGGTAAATTTTCATTTGGATTAGAAATGCACTTCCGTTTTGATGCTTGCACTTTCTAGCTGAAGATGAGACTCCTTGAGCCATCGCTTTGTTTCTATCCGATGTTTTGGTAAAGCCTTCTGACACTTCTCTTCTTTATGGTCAAGACCAAAACCATAATTCTGCACTTTTGTCTTCGTATTTATGAAGTTGACGGATTGATATTGAGTCATTAAATTGTCCATACCCTCTTTGGGACTTCTGTTTCAATTTAAGATCCTCAACCCAGCTTCCTCCTATTCTTCATGCATCATGATCCAAGATATGTCGCAGGGTTTTAGGAAGATGGATACGGATCGATGGGAGTTTGCAAACCGAGGTTTTCAGGAAGGGAAGAAGCACTTGCTGAAGAACATAAGGAGGAGACGCAAACTCAGCGATCATACGAAAACATCGAATAGTACTGTTGCTTCGGATTACCCGGAGGCTGGAAAGGAAGCTGAACTTGAAATGCTTAAGAAGGACCAGGAAGCATTGAAGTCCGAGATCCTGAAACTAAGAGAAGAGTGGGAGCACTCGCAGCATGAGATCAATCAGGTCGCCGAGCGGATGCGCTATGCCGAGTGCAGGTGTCGGCGGATGTTCCTCCTCCTCTCTAAAGCAACCGAAAGCTCGAACTTTGTCCATTTAATCCAAGAGAGGAGGCAGAAGAGAGAATTAGAGGCTTGTGAATCGAGGAAGAAGAGCAAATTGCTCAGTCCTGATAATGAAGTCTCCAAATGCTTGCTCAAAGTGATGGATCACAAGATTCAAAGCCCGAATGTTGACTGCCCAAGAGTCGGTGATGATCCGGCACAGATGGAGTCTCGGCCAAACAATGTAGCGCCAGTGGATTTTCAGACCGTTCAGATGCACGACCTGTGGCCTCCTCCGATGGGTGGTGGAGATTTCATGGCTGTGCAGGGTCAGACACCCGATCGGATGGCCGGAGCTAGTTCGTCAGATTTGCCTTCGGTTTTCCATGAGATGTCGGAGAAGCTCCTCGGGGACAACGTGGTCGTGGGCGACAATGTGATGGATGTGGAAGCAGGAGAAGAACCGGCAATGGATGACACAGGAATCTATCTTGAGCTGGAGGGTCTGATTGACAAGTCATGTGGTTGGAGTGATTACACAAGTGAGCTGCGGGAGCTAGCAGTGGGACTGATGCCCTAAAATTTCCATGCTGCTGCTCCTGCTCCGTTTTCTCTGTTATATGGTGCTGCTATTTTCTGTGACCCAGATCACTGAATGCAGCCTTTGCATAATTGGAGGGAGTATCTGAAGTGAAGTGGCTGGATCCAACCAATAAACTTGGTTTTTTTTTTTTTTTTTTATATGTGTCAAAGGTAAATGCGCATACCTAGTATATCTTTTGGAATTTATTTCCTTTGTCTCCACTGTAAGAAAGTGCTCTCGGTGTTCTTTTCCCTTAGTTTGCACGAAGCTTTTTTTCTGTTTTTCTTTCTGTAACCAGTTATGTATAAGGGAAGCCGTTTATGGTAAGGTTAATATCGTCAAAAATCTCAAATTGGTATATCATATCATATTTTTCTCAAATTATTTATTTTTCCTTTCTTAAAAAACTTTAAATCGACACTTCCGTATTATATTAATTTCAAATTAATTTTCGCATCATAAAAATATCCCATATGGATCCAACGTGGGAATACAAAATAAATAGGTCAGAAGACGTCACGAGCAAGTTAGATCCGAAGAAAATGAATCGAGACTGCGGGATCTGTTCAAATATGGTAATTTTAATATGCTCCCAAAGTCTAGGGGAAAGTGGATAAGTCCGAGTCTCCGTCTCGATCATCTGACGAGATGTGCAGCAGGCTCGAAGTGATTGCGGGGGCCCGATTCTCCCTCAGAAGAGGCCTTTGACGACCGAGGTTAAGCCAGGTGTCCTGCTAAAAAGTCTGCCTCGAGAGACTTTCGTCCAACATTCGATGCGCCCTTTGAGCGCGCGAATCGATCGATGATGCTGTTGGTTCGTACTAGATTTGGACGAGACCTTACTAGATAAGATAGAACCGGCTCGGCACAGAAATGGATGCAAAACGACGAATGCACCGGCTCCCACGATCCTTCGCAAAATGAGGGGTCGCTCCCTGACGTCTTGTCTTATTCCAAGCACGAAGTCCCGGGTCAACATCGGAAATTTGCAGCTAACTTCTCTACGCCTCTTTGCCCTTCTTGCGTGATCCACGTGCTTTTCGTGTTGGTATGGATAGGGCTCATACTGCCAAAAAAAAAAAAAAAAAAAAAAATTCCTAAATTAATATACCCACATCAAATTAATTTTCTGTTTACAAAGATACATTTAGAAAATGTGTACAAGATTTCCTGTCACAGGATGAATCAGTTATGTTCAAAACATTACAAGAACGGAGAAAGTTTTCTAGGACTATTGTTCGAAAAAGAGGAGTAGCTGCAGCAAGCTTAAAATTCAAGTCTGCGAGCTTAAAATGTTCCACCAAGAAGACAAAATTTAAGGGAAGAAGACGCAAGGATGAGAATTTTTTCTTGGAAACTTCTATTTTCTTGCCTGTTGCATCGGTTTTATATAATGCTAACTTGCAAAAAATTCGCTTCTAATGAGGTAACTTAACTTCACTAATTTTTGTGCCAAAAACTCCACTTCGGAAGAGAGAAAATTAATATATTTCACCTAAAAAGAAACCTTCACCCCAAAAGCCAGCTGTTACTTCATTAGAAACAATTCTCTGCAAGTTAGCATCTTATAAAATCAATGGGGAAAAGTGTCAAAAACGTCCTAAGTATATTGTATTTGTACTAATTTGGTCCTAAACATTTTTATTAGTACCTATTTAGTCCTAAATCTTTTGATCTAATGCCAATTGAGTCATTTCCAGCTAATTTTGGCCGGATATTGCGATGTGGACTTTGGCCAACCTATCTAGCACAAGCGGAGCTAGCCTTAACGTAGACGACTTTTAATATTTTAATAAATTTGCAAATTCTTTGATTTAATTTTCAAAAGGTCTAGTAGTTAGAATTTTTCTGACACTCCTCCTTATCGGTTTTATAAAATGCTAACTTTCAGAGAATCGTTTCTAAAAATCTATTAATTTTCTTTCTATGGAAGTGGAGTGTTTGACACAAAAATTACTAAAAAGTCTAGGAAAATACAAATTGCTAATAAGAGCATGCTTGCTTTCATGACTGTGAAAATAATTTTTATTATAACACCCAAGTAACTTTTAATATGTTTAGTAAATTTCGATGTAGGAAAGAAACAAATTGCAGCTTTTCGTTTACCACAACATCCATATGTGACCACTAATTTTATTTCAAATCGAAGTAATTTTATTATAAAAAGTAAATCTCGGCATAGAAAGTAATAATATGTAACTTGTTGAGTAACTTTCTAATCACCCCTAACATTACTTTCTATAAGAAGTAATAACTTTTACGTGCTTAGTAATTTTTATAATGCTTGCTAATTTTTAATAGTGGAAAGCATGAAAAATGAATATGGATAGTAAATGTCCATTTATTCAGAAAAATAAAAATATATATATTTTTATTTTAGAAACGTATAAAGATTGATTAGTAATTATTGTGTACAATAAAGTAATTTTATGCACATCAAAGTGAACAGAATCCAGAGCCGGTGTTCTACAAGGTGGATCCGCCGGATGTGAGGAAGCAGAGGGGCAGGTACGGACCAGCCCAAACCAATCACGAGGAAAGGTTGAAGTCGAAGGGCGGCGACTCGGGGAAGGTGAAGAGGCGGAGAGAAGCACTGACTAAAGCTGCTAAATATCTCTGGCTGGCATTTGGTTGCCGAGTAAGGCTATCATTTACTCCTTTCTGAGTATGCCTACTGCTTGGTTTTTTTCACAAAATGTTGTGTTCCAACTGTTGATTACGGAATTTAGTGGCAAAAAAAAGAAAATGTGGATTACGGAATTTATTGCCAAATTCATGGTAATGCTTATGCATAAAAGGGGAAAAAATCAATTCCCACTAATTGAAGCAGGATGTATTAGTTTTCTTCACAAGCAGGTCATGCATTGAGTTAATAGTCATGCAGGTGGACCATGTCCCTCTACAAGCCCATTTCTTTTATAGGTGCCAAATGCTAGAAACTGAAATTAATCCGGTTCTATTGTGCTTGAGATATTGAACGCGGCTTGATCTTTATTGATCAACTCAGTACTCCTTGTATCCAAGTGTTTTTGAATCTCCTTGGGTATTCTCAATTGGCTTTATGCTTTGAATCTACCAGGCGCGAGTCCATTGTCATTCAGAGCATTGTCAGGAGAGTATTGGCCAAGCTGAATTACAAGCAGTTATACGTTCCTGAAAATGTGGTTGCCATGAATTCGCATGTGTCCCATGTGCTTGCTTTGCTAGACATTGAATCAAAGGAAGTTCTAATGGTTGGAATTTACGGACTTGAAGGAGTAGACAAGACGACTATTGCCAAAGCTACTTACAATACTTTTTTTCGTAAATTTGAGTGTTGCAGCTTTCTTTCCAATGTTAGATAAACTTGCGAGAAATCCACAGATGGTAGCCTACTTCAGCTTCAAGAGACGCTTCTTTCTGAGGAAATGTGGGATTATGATCTGAAGCTTGGCAATGTTCACAGAGGTATGAGCATGATAAAGAGTAGACTTTTCAAAAAAAAAAAAAAAAGGGTCCTTGTTGTCATTGAGGATGTGAACCAGTTGATCCAATTGGAAACACTAGTTGGAGGACGTGATTGGTTTGGTCGTGAGAGTAGAATCATCATAATGACAAGAGATGAACATTTACTAGATGGCCATCAAGTAGAAAATATATACAAGGTTCAACCTTTAGGTCGTTCTACGGCTCATATGCTCTGGAGTTTAATTGTTCTCGAGAATATTTCTCCTCCTCCTGATTATGAAGAGCTTTTATATAATGTAGTGGATTACACCCAAGGACTTCCATTAGCTGTAAAAGTTTTGGGTTCTTCTCTACGAGGTAGAAGCTTACTTGAATGGAAAAGCGCATTAGATAAATTGAAGAGAGTTTTCAATGGACAAATCTTCGGTGTGCTAAGAATAAGCTTTGATGGCCTAGATGATTATGAGAAGGATATTTTTCTTGACATCGCATGTTCTTCAAGGGAAAGAGTATAAAGTTATGTGACAGAGAGTTTGGAGAGCTGTGATCTCTACCCAAATAGTGGAATTGCTGTTCTAATAAATAAGTCCCTCATCACTATTGAGCGTGGCAAGCTGGAGACGCATGATATGATTCAAGAAATGGGAAGAGAAATTGTTTGGAGAGAATCTCCCAAAGAGCTAGGGGAGTGCAGCAGACTGTGGTTCTATGAGGATGTGCTTCATGTGCCAACAGAAGACATGGTATAAATTGAATCGTGGTCTTTTGTTTTTGACAGTATACATGCCCGTTTGGTAGGGTTAGAGCCTCCTAAAAAGTCCTTTCGGCCTTCTGCTAAAATAAAACGTGCATAAGTACTTTTCTGTTAAGTAAGATAATGGCCTGACGGTCCCTTAAGAATCACTTCTTCCATATCCCTCCGTTAGATTTAAGGTTTATACTTCTGACCTCTCCCTAAAAAGAAAATTACCAAAAAAAAAAAAAAAAAAAAAAATCTCCAGGAACTTCCATACTATGCTTGCTTACGATTTGAGGTGTTCATAGAACTCTTGTCGAATGCTAAAGTAAAAGCAAATTCTGAAACCTAAGAACAAAAGGTTCCCGAAGCGCAACAAATCTTGTTTATTACTAGTTAAGTCCTTGCATAATCCATACACCTCTGCACTTAAATTGTGTACTCGTATATCTGCTGCCAGGGAACTAATAAAGTAGAAGCAATAATGCTCAAGTTGGGTGCTCCTAAAGAAGTACGCTTCGGTGCTCAGGTCTTCATAAATATGAAGAGGCTGAGATTTTTCTTAGCTCGCAATGAATACCATTCAGGGTATCCCATATACTTTCCTACTGAATTAAGGTGGCTGGATTGGCCTGATTTCTCGTGCCATATACGCCATTCAATACGGGCCACGAGAAACTTGTATATCTAGACTCGAGTAAAAGCAGCATCAGAATATTAGGGAAGGAATTCAAGGTATGTACTTTCTTTATTCTCTTCTGTCAAGATAAAAGACAAAATTGTGAAGGTGCTGAAAAACTACTCATATGTATCATCCATTCACTGCGCAGCTTTTTGGAAATTTGAGGATTGTTAATTTTAGCCACCGTACATTGCTAACTGAAATTCCCGATGTATTGTCACTGCCAAATCTTGAGAGTTTGGATTCCCAAGAGTGCACCAATCTTGTTGAGGTGCATCAATCTCTCGGGTGTCTGGACAAGCTTGTATATCTGAACTTTTTGTACTACTACTGTTGACACCTAAATTTTACCCAATCATTTAGTAATTAGTTGCATAAACAATAATAAAAAAAAAAGAAAGAAAAGAAAAAGTAAAATTGCATTTCATGAAGTCGCATTTTTTGCATCGATACTAAAAGGGCAACAAGACGCAGCGGCTCGTGGTCGATAATATTCACAAAAGGACAGTCTCTCTACGTTGGTCTGAACACACATAAGAAAAAATGAGGAAAGAAGAAGTTCTTGCACGTCCGTTGTCTCTCCTTCATTAATGCATGCGCATGCACGCACAAATTCGGCGGACGTGCAGAGAAACCCTCAAAGAAGCAAAATGAGCCCATAATATATATTATATAATATTCTCTCTCTCAAGTGTGGGTTGTTAGGAGAAGCAGCGAGAAATTTGCTGAAGGAGGAAGCAAGTAATAAGCAAAGAAAAGTCAAAAGTTGCGGCAACAAGAAGAAGAAAGAAGAAAGAAGTCCCTGCACGTCCATTGTCTCTCCCACATTAATGCATGCACATGCACGCACGAAATAGGAGACGTGAAAATTCTACAATTTGCCTGCAAGAAGATGGAGTAACATTTTTATAATATTATCCTTGCTGAAAAAGCAGATCGGTGGCCACCATATTTGAAAAAGAAAGAACCGAACTTGAACAAGCAAAGAAAAATTGCGGCTACCTCTGTTCACCTGTTCACACTAAAGTCGATTGTTGCCTATAAATAAGCAAGGATCCTCGGCTTAGAAAGGGAGGCGAAAAAAAAAAAGTTTCATTGGGAGCGTTTCTCCTTCGGTCAAGATTAAGAGAGAGTCTCGTTAGGGAAAAGCAAGAGAGCCCGTAGAGAGACACACGAGTGGAGCGAAAAAAATTCATTCGAAGGAGAGCTGAACGAAATTTCATTGTGAAGGGGCTTCTCCTTCAAAAAAAAAAAAAATGAAGTCGGGGAGGAGATTAAAAAAAAGGAGAAAAAGGCATAAAGAGAGACTGCGAGAGAATCGGACGTGAGAGAGACGAGAGAAAGGAGGTGACCGAACAGCAAAAGAATAAAAAAAAAAATCAAAATCAAAAGGAAAGACCCCTACTTGTTCATCTTCTTCGGGAATTCGTCATTGTTGCTGGTCGCTTGGTGCTGCAGCCGCCCACCCGCCGCCTTCCTCCTTCCGGCGAGCTCAGGAGCCCACCGCCGCGCCTCGCCCTCCGCGCCACCATCCCCGTCGCTGCACCTCGACCGGCGCCAGCAGCTCCTTCCCAGCGAGCCCGAGCACGCCACCATCTCCGCCCGAGCGCCGACGCGCAGCGAGATCCGAGCCGGTCGCCCGAACACCAGCAACACCGCCCGGACACCGGCACTCGTCGCCGCGCCCTACCTGTCGCCGCACCTCCGCACGCCGTAGCCGCGCCTCCTCCGTCTTCGCTCGGCCCGAGCTGCGCTCCGCTGCTTCTTCTCTGCAGTGCACCAGCCACTACTCCCTCGCCGGTCTCCCCGCTGCTCTCGTCCATTGCTCCAAGCAACGCATTCCCTCGCCTCTATAGCAATCAACGCCGCCGCGCCTCTGCGCTCGCGACTTGCTGTTACCCAGCCCGACGCCGAAGCTCCGAAGCCCGCCGCTCCTGATCTCGCCGCGCCACCGCGCCGCTCGCCTCAGCCCAACACTCGGCGTCTTCGCGGCCCGTCTTCGCTCACCCGACGCCGTGAGTACCAGCCACCACGCCAGCAGCCCGCGTCTGCACCTCCGCCCTGCCACCCACCGCCTGAACGCCGTCCAGACGACGCACAGCAACGCCTCTCCCTGCTGAAGCCGCGGCAGCCCTCAGCGACGCCTGCCTGCTTCTCTTCCATTGCCACTTGACTGCCCACCACAGAAGTCAGCCACTGAACCAAGCAAAGCATCTCAGCCCTACGCCAGCAGATCCGGCCAGCAACCGTCCAGCGCCGCCAGTCTTCACCGCGTGCCATCTGCAACCCGACGCCGCTGGAGCTTCGTCTCACTCGCGACGCCAGACCCGCGCCAGACGCCGTCACTGGCGCCCCTCGACGTCCGCTGCTCGAGACCCCACGGTCGAGCCCCGCACCGCAGCCGACGCCTCCGCGACCCGCGACCCGCGACCCAGCCCCGACTCCGCCGCTGCCTTGAGTTCGAGCCCCTTGCCGTCACCGCACCGGCCGTCCGCCCAGATCTCGCCGGAGTCCCAACGCCGACCGCCGGCCTTCCTCCGCCCGACGCACCTCCTTTGTCCCCGTTCGTTTTACGTTCTAGGTAGATTTTATTTTTATTTTTACTTTTGCTTTTTACTTTCTTTACATTTCAGTTTATTTTATTCTTTTTATTTGTTATTTTATTTTTCTGCTTATTCGATAGCTTCTTTAGTTTAAGTATTTAATTTGTAATATTGGATGTTAAGATCTGTTTTTTTATGCATTATCCGTAGGGATTTTGTCCGAAATTAATGTAATTATTAATTTGATCCGAGAGACATCGGATCATTTTTTTTAATTATATTAATTTTTGGGCTTTTCTGTGGAATTTCAATTGTTAAATCACGATAATTTTTAATTTGGTCCGTAAGACTTCGGATCAGATTTGTAATTATTTTGATCTCTTTGTCGTAATAATTAGGGTTAGAATAATCGTTAATTTGACCTGTGAGACAACAGGTTATCTTTTCGACTATTTTAATCCTTCCTTGGTTGATTTTGTTGATAGTTTAGATTTAATATTTATTCAATAATTACTTGTCTTAAAAAAAAAACTAAAAAAA
This sequence comes from Eucalyptus marginata, assembly GCA_014182565.1. Classification (NCBI taxonomy): domain Eukaryota; kingdom Viridiplantae; phylum Streptophyta; class Magnoliopsida; order Myrtales; family Myrtaceae; genus Eucalyptus; species Eucalyptus marginata. Next base: position 44,404,501 of record CM024587.1, on the reverse strand, counting down.
AATCAAAAAATCAAAATCTTGCATGAGCATATAGGACATGTAGGTTTAATAAATTAGACACGTAGGTTTAGTAAAGTTTTTTTTTTTTTTTTTTGGATTATATTTTTAGAATTGCATTTTTAGATATATTTTTTTAAAATAGGTTAGGGTCAATCTTAAACAACTTTTTTTTTTTTTATAGAGTCTTAGATAAAATTGGCATATTTTATATTCTCATTAAAATAAATAAAAAATAAGTAAAAAATAGTTTTCTAAGACATAATAGGGTTTAAGTCAAAATTAATCCCAAAAAGTGAATTAGAAAATTATTTTTTTGATAGCTTAATTAGAGTCTTTATTAATTTTGTATTTCAATAAAAAAATACAAAAATACTAGGTGCATATTAACTAGTTTACATAATAGGATTATTTAATTAGAATATGTTCATTAGTAAATTAGGTCATGAGGTGCATGTTAACTAGATTGCATATTAGGCCCATTTAATTTGAATTTGCATGTTAGTAAAATCAGGTCATTTAGCTAAAAAAATGCATTTTTCTAACTCTTAAGAAAACCCAAAAAAAAAAAAAATGTTTGCTTTGTGTGATGCAATTTATTTATTGGCTTATTTGAATATTCAATAATGGTTGAGCACCCGTGTGATCACCTTTTGACATAGTAGAAGTCCTGGTTAAAATAAATCCAAGCTACCTGCAAAAACATTTTTAAAAAAAATAAAAAATAAAAAAAGAAATGGTACCGAAAGGGCATTAGAAAATTCTAATGTAACAAAGTCCCCGTATCCTTAGTCTTTGGTTCGTAGGAGTAAAATAAATCTCCCTTTATTTTACTTAGGTGTCTAATCGACCTACCGTAAACTGATTAGTGGCGACTCCTAAATAATATTTTACATGTTTAAAAAATTGGACTTAAGTCGCGATTTGGTATGGGCTTGGGAGAGCCCGAGCTAAGCTATTAAGCTTGGTAGTCCATTAACCTAGTTTTAGGTGGTAAACCCGAAAAATTAGGTGGTAAACCCGAAAAATTGGGTCGCGACAGCTTGGCGACTCCACTGGGGACTTGTGTTAAAACACTTAGTGGACTTAGGCCAATTTTTCTTTTTACCTTAAAAATGTTTTTGTTTGGCAGCAAGGATCCCAGGTATATTCCTAACATTTTTAAGGTGTTAAATGTTCTTGCAGATGGGAGGTATAAGGGGAGTAGTCTTTGCTAACCTTTGTCTTGCAGGTTGGAGTGTGGGATGAATGATTTATTTTCCCAATTAGAAGTGTTGTTTGCATCTAAACTGTTGTGCATGCTTTATTGCTTTAGCACCACACTATCTCGCACACACAACCCTGCGGTCCGACTGGGCTGCGATAGGATTTCTAGGATGGTGTTGAGAAGTATACTTCCTCCAAAGCGAGACTGCTATGTAGAGGTTGACCTTCTCTTCCCGAAAGTTTTTCATGGTGTCGAAATGTGTTTTTGTCCATATCCGCGAGGCTGCGTGACTATTGGACATTCCATTCGACGAGCCCGGAGTTAAGGGGACTGACGTTAATGCGAGACCGCAACGGTCGAGATCACCCTCTTAGCTCCACTTTGTTAAGCCTTTTAGATAGAAATCGAGCCTCACGTCTCATGCGATGTGTCTATGTGATTGTCATCTATTTCCGGTGAAAGTAAGTTGTCTAAATTTTTGCAATTTACTTACTTTATTGTAATTTTGTCGGCCCATGACATTAGGTTTCGTCGTTAGTTTTGTTTTATATGCAATGGGGAAAACCGACGTACAATTCATTTCCACTCCCAAAAAAGAGCTCAAGATGTGGTTGGACCAGTTAGATCAAGATGGCCGAGAGATATGTGAAAGCTAGGATCCCCGACTTCTCCCACCTGTTAGAGATCAACATCCACTCGGTGTGATCCAAGCACTCCCTCACTTCGGTGTCCACAAACTTCCACCTTCATATTTGGTGAGTTCGAGCGACTCCAACGCTTGAAGAATATAGTGTTGCCATTGGAATGCCCCGGAAAAGGAACTTGTTAGACCGCCTATCGGTATAGATTCTATTTCTGAATTATCACAGGTTTTAGAAATCGAAACCGAAAGAGTAAGGAAGGTTGTCAAAGCCAATTGTTTTGCATGCCCATTTTCATTTTTGGAAGAGTGTTTTGCAAATCAATCAATGATTTCAAAAGCTAGGATCTTCATATTAGCATTTTCGGACTAATCGTTTTTCCTTATCGAAGAAATGCTATTAATCCTTCAATTTCAGTTGTGGTTAATCGTGTTTGTAACGGGTTAAATTATGTTAATATGGTTTTAGCCGAAACGTTCTTGTCATTGAACCGTTTCAAGCAAAATGAAGAAAAGACCATGCGTGCCCTCCCCGAACTTTTGCAAATATGGTTTTCTCGCACATAAAAGGTTTTGGGCATCTTATGAAACAATTTAAAATTGATGATTTAAGGCACCCCATACAAAAATTTGCGGTTTTGGAACGTTTTTCCCCAAACAAACAATATGCCCGTTGGGTTAATTTTTTGAGAAATCCTAGGCCCAAGGCATTCCTATGGTATACTAAATGGCTTCATGTTGAGGAGGCTCGTTTCTCTCACAAGTATGATGGGCCAATTCCGTTCTTGGGCCTTTCGGGTGCTACCTCCCTATTACCCATATCGGGTGGCCCGTCAGTACAGAGCTCTTCAAGAAGTTCCTCCACCCCTCAAGACAGAGTTATTCCAAGTCCGTTTTGTTCGTACGGACTATGATTATTTCAACGAGGTCCAGATGATCATTGCTGCATGGAATGAATGCCATCTAGAAAAGATTTTGGTGCCCAAGAGCGAAAGGCAAGGAGGAGATCCACCATGCGTCGACATTCTACATCCAACAACACCGGATTCCCGATGCCTTACGCCCGGTGGTCCCTGATGTGACCGAGAAGCCTACTCAACGAGCACAAATTGAGCATCTTAAGCGGAAAGTGGAAATGCTTGAAGCTGAAAATAAGAAGCTTTGAAAGACGTTGGGATCCCGAAAGCATATAAAATGAAATGTTTTGAATTTTTAGGGATCTTAAATTTCAATTTTCAATTCAATGCTTTCAATTTTTAGTTCAATGTTTAGGGAGTTGGATTTCAATTTTTAGTTCATTGTTAGGAAGTTTGACTTTATATTTCAAGTGAATTTTGAATAAAATCAGGCGTTTAGACCATTGTCATGGGCCATTTTCCTATCTTGTCATTGGTTCTTACATTACCTTTTTTTTAGGTGATAACGGATCCGCCACATTCGCCTATTATTACACGATCAAGAGCTAAAATGGCTGACCAAACCGAGATGCGTGATCGTATTACCAGTGTGGAGGATCAGCTCAAGCAGTTGCTTACATCTATGCAACTTATGACTGCCCAAATCGAATCCCTCCGGGTGAATCCCATTCCTGCACCTGCTCTGCCTGAGTTAGTAATCCCAAAGCAGGTAAAGAAGGTCCAGATGGTTGATGATGACATGCCTGAATTGGAGGATGACATACTTCCAACCACTACCGAGAAAGCCAAGTCTGACGGCACTCCTAAGACGGAGCAAGGTGAACGCCTTGCGAAACTTGAAGAGAAAGTGAAACAAGTGCAAGGATCGCAGAACTCACTCCCAATTGACTTGTCCATTTATGAGAAGGTTAAAACGCCAAACAAGTTTAAAATGCCGGAGTTCGAGAAGTATGATGGTACTTCTTGCCCAAAAGCTCACCTACAGATGTACCATGTAAGGATGGCTCAACATGTCAAAAATGAGCCCCTTATGATCCAATCATTCCAAATGAGTTTGGTCGAGCCTGCACTGAATTGGTATATTATGAAAAACATAAACCTCCTCGACACTTGGAATGAGGTGGCCGATGCATTTCTCAAGCAGTACAAGTTCAATATGGACATTGCACCTTCACGAGAGGATCTCGAACGAATGGAGAAAAAGAGGAGTGAGTCATTTAAAGAATATGCCATAACGTGGCGAAATCTGGCCGCCCAAATCACTCCTGAACCCACGGACAAAGAATTGATGAAGTTGTTTGTCAAAACCCTCCCATTCGAGTTTCGTAATCGAATGGCCAGCACGTATGTTGAGAACTTCAATCAACTCATCCCAGTGGGTGAACAAATTGAGACAGGGCTGAGAGATGGATGGTTTAATGAACCAACCCCTGCAGGCAAAAGATTTATTGCAAAGAAAGACAAAGAACCGGCCACAGAAGTTAATGTTGCATATGCACAACCAGCCTCTAGTAAGCCTCCAATTGTTCGTGTCCCCGGGAATCAGCAAGATGGAGGCCGAGTGCATGCACCACGACAATTCACCAAAAGGCAGTTCTCTCCTTTTCCTGGTCCTTTATCTCAGGTCCTACCGATACTCCAAAAGAAGGGGTTGATCTCCCACGAACCGAAGCGGCCCAATGCTGAAAAATTCTCCAATTATGATCCCTCCAAAAAATGTGAATATCATATGGGAAAGGTGGGCCATTCGACTGATGAATGTATGACTTTGAAGCACAAGATCCAAAATTTATTGGATACTAAGGCATTTTCTTTCCGTACCACCCAACCAAATGTCAAGAAGAATCCGTTGCCGGAACATGAGGGAAACATGAATGCAATCTTTGAGTTCAATGTTGGCAAAAAGATGAACTTGAAGATGTCTGTCAAAGATATCTACAACGGATTAGTTAGAGTTGGTTACTATCCGACAGATGAGAATCCTCCCTTGCCTACCATGAGGGAAAGGGTTCAAGAAATGGTTAAGGCTGGCATGATCGGGTATGCTGATCAAACTGGAATAGTGTCGACTATCTCTCAAGTCATCATTGATTGGGAGAAAGAATTTGCTGAGCTAAGTGCTGAAAAGAGTGAACCTGATCCGTTGATCGAAGACATGCCCCCACTTGAGGACGCCTCCGACCACGAAGGACTGATTGTGGAAGTGCCTTCAAGCGATGAGGAGATAATAATTGAGGTGCCCCGGTTGTATCGGTACAAGAATAACAAAGCCGTCCCCGGTCATACGAGCTAGATGTTGACGATTACAAGGTCTGGTCGGACCTATGCTCAAGCTAATACCCAACCCGCAAAGCCGATTCGATGAAGAGGCTAAAGAATTTCTGGCTATAATCAAAGCGAGTGAGTATAACGTGGTCGACCAGTTGCAAAAATTGCCTGCTCAAATCTCTTTACTTGAACTCTTGCAAACATCTCCCTACGCATCAAAAGTCTCTAATGAAGGTTTTGAGTGAAGTTCATGTACCGGAGACGATCGAGGTAAACGGGTTGGAGGAATTTGTAGGGTCGATTCTTCTCAAAGATTTAATAGCCTTTTCGATGAAGAATTCCCTCTTGAGGGGAGGGGACATACTAAGGCGTTATACATATCTGTCAAGTGCAAGGCTTCCCATGTAGCTCGAGTACTCATTGATAATGGGTCCGCCTTGAATATCCGTCCATTGGCAACTCTTCACCGCCTTAAAATAGATCCTTCAAAAATAAATGCTGCAAAAACCTCCGTCCGAGCTTTTGATGGTACAAGAAAGGAGGTGATAGGAGAGACCCACCTTGATCTGCAAATAGGTCCGGTGATGTTCAACGTCCTTTTCCAGGTAATGGACATCCCTCTTGGATTCAATTTCTGTTAGGTCGTCCTTGGATTCATACTGCTGGAGCTGTGCCATCAAGTCTTCACCAAAGCGTGAAATTTGTTGTCAAAGGAAAGCTAGTCACTGTTCATGGCGAGGAGGATCATCGGATTTATCATGAGACGGCCATCCCCTATGTCAAGCCGGAACCTAGGGAGGAGTCGAGTTACCAATCGTTCGAGCTCGTGTCCACTATTCATGCATCTCGAGGATCGACACCACTCATCCCCGATGTGTCAAATGCAGCGATTATGGTAGCAAGAGTGATGGTTGGAAATGGCTTTATTCACAGGGTCGTGGACTCGGTAAAAAGAACAGGGTATCCGGAATCCGATTGAAACCACTCGAAGGCCTTGTTCTGCCGGATTAGGGTATCATGGAAGAGGGGGAGGATATGAACAAGACAGGAAAAACTCATTATTCCTCGATATCCGCGAGACATTCCCCGGCCCTGCTAGAATGATGCATGATGAAGGAGGAATGATCGATCCCCGAGGTATCGTGGATGACCCGACAACTTCAGAGACAGAGGATCCATATAATGGGATGGAAGGGATCACGACCCTATTCGATGATCTCCTTATAGGCGCCATTGATGAAGAACCATCGGAGGAAATGGGTGCTAGCCCACAAGAGTAACACATTTACTTTTCTGTACTCCCCTGCGCGGGAATCTTATCGATTTTAATGTTTTCTAGGATTTGCTTTCGCTTTGATTATCGCATTTTGCATATCGCTTGTTAGGAGTTGATGTTTGCTTTGATTGTCGTACTTTCTATTCCAATAAATGTAATTTGATTGATGAATGTCGATTACAATTACAAGCTTTATTTTGAGGGCATGATGGGGTATACCAAACCAGCCCGGTGATGATATCCAACCAATGAAAGAAAAGAAAAATCCAAGGAGAATTCTGAGGCCTGGGCTTCATCATGCTTTCTCGTGTCAAAAGGTTTTCCAAAATGTTTTGCCAAAAATTTTAAAAGAAAATTTCGAAAAAGGAAAAATCCTAAGGAAGGAAGGAAAATTCAAAAAAAAAAAAAATAGATAAGACATCCATGTCGTTTAGTCCTGTTTGTCTTTTTGAATTATCCATTTTATGTTTCAGGAGTAACCTTATGATAGGCAAGGGGGTGAAATTGGTTCAGTCCAATACCATGAGCAATGACAGTGAGGACCTTGAGGAGCCGAATGCTGACTCCATTGAAGTACAGCATAGTTGGGAGCAGCATGAAAAACCCAAAGATCTCACCCCCGAGCAAACTGTCACTATCAATTTGAGTGATACCGAGGATCCCAAAGAGATAAAAATCGGGGCAAATCTTCCCAAAGATGAGGCCGAGCACCTGACTCGGTTGCTAAAAAGAATATCGGGATATCTTTGCCGGACATATGCTGATATGCCAGGTTTAGATCCGTCAATTGTGGAACATTGTTTGCCCACTAATCCGGACGTGCGCCCTAAGAAGCGAAGCTTCGGAGGACTAAACCGGAGCTCTCAAAGAAGATAGAAGAGGAGGTAATGAAACTCCTCAAAGTGGGATTCATCGAAGTCTCGCAGTACCTTGAATGGGTGGCCAACATAGTACCAGTCATGAAGAAAGACGGTCGAGTCCGAGTATGTGTTGATTATCGGGACTTGAACAAGGCCAGCCCAAAAGATGATTTTCCATTGCCACATATCGATGTTCTCGTGGATAGTACTGCCGGATTTGAATTATTCTCTTTCATGGATGGTTTTTCTGGGTACAATCAGATAAGAATGAAGGTTGAAGACAAAGAGAAGACAGCATTTATCACCCCGTGGGGAACCTTTCATTATAAGGTCATGCCCTTCGGACTCAAAAATGCAGGGGCAACTTACCAACGAGCCATGGTTACATTGTTCCATGACATGATGCATGAAGAAATTGAGGTATATGTCGATGATATGATTGCAAAAACCCGACCCGGGAGAAGTCATGTCAAAACCCTCAGGAAGTTATTTGATCGGCTTCGTGAATTCAAGCTCCGTTTAAATCCTGCCAAGTGTGTGTTCGAGGCAGCGTCAGGTAAATTACTTGGGTTCATTGTGAGTAGTAAAGGGATCGAGATTGACCCATCTAAAGCCAAGGCAATAGGTGAGCTACAACCTCCATCGACGGTGAAGGAGGTCCGGAGTCTCCTAGGGAGACTGAATTACATTGCACGATTCATTTCCCAACTCTCTGAGACTGCTAAGCCATTCTTCAAACTCTTGAAGAAAAACGTACAAGTTGAGTGGAATGATGAATGTCGAGAGGCGTTCGATAAGCTGAAGCAATATTTAATGAGTCCACCCGTTCTTGTCCCACCAATATCAGGGCATCCTTTGATTTTGTATCTCACAATCCATAGTGAGTCACTGGGTGCGATGTTAGCTCAGAAAAGTCCCGTGGATCAGAGGGAACGAGCTATTTACTACCTAAGCAAAAAGTTCACTATCTCGGAGCTAAAATATTCTGATGCTGAAAAAACTTGTGCTGCATTAGTATGGGCATTGCATAGACTGCGACAGTACACATTGCATTACCAGACGTTTCTCGTGACTGAGAACGATCCCATCAAGTATTTATTTAATCAACCAGCTCTGGTGGGTAAGTTAGCTAAATGGCAGGTCTTGATTTCAGAATTCGACGTGCAGTTCATACCACAAAAATCAGTTAAAGGCCGAGTAATTGCTGATATATTGGCCGAGAATCCTAGAACCTTGAATGATGATGATTATCCCTGGATGATCGTATTTTGGCCGTAAATGAAGATGCATGGTCCATGTTCTTCGATGGAGCGTGAACTTGTCCGGTTCGTACTGGGCGGGCGTGCGATATCCCTGACGGACAACATCACCCAAGAGCCGCGAAATTGATATTCCCATGCACTAACAATATAGCTGAATATGAAGCTTGTATTCTCGGACTTCAGCCGCAATTGGAATGGGAGTGGCCAAATTGAAAGTATATGGAGATTCCGCACCGATCATACCGGACCGTAGGTGAATGGAAGACCGGGGATGCCAAATTACTGCCGTATCACAAGTACCTCGAAGAGTTGGTGAAGGAGTTCGATGAAATCTCGTTTGACTACTTGGCTAGATCTCATAATCGGTTCGCCGATGCCCGGCAACATTGTCATCTATGTTGCAAGTTACCGATGGTTTAGAAGTTGAGCCTTTGAAAATCGAGGTTCTAGCCAAACCTTCTTATTGTATGGTCATGAATGAAGAACTTGATGAGAAGCCATGGTATTACGATATCATGAACTATATTCAAAAGCAGGAATTTCCGAAGGAAGCACTCCACCCGATAGAAAATACATAATGAAGATGGCCTCAAAATTCTTTGTCAGTGGTAAGAATTTATACAAGAGGTCTTATGATTCAGTTTTATTGAGATGCGTAGATGAAGCGAAAGCTACCCAAATCATGCAAGAAGTGCATGAAGGAGTGTGTGGCCCACACATGAATGGGCACATGTTAGCCAAGAAGATTATGAGACTGGTTACTATTGGCTTGCGCTAGAAAGTGACCGCATACAGCATGTTAGAAGTTGCCATCGTTGCCAAATTCATGGAGATAAAATAAATGTTCCTCCAACGGAGTTACACCAACTATCGAGCCATGGCCTTTCTCAATGTGGGGATCGATGTGATTGGCCCGATAAATCCTAAAGCTTCAAATGGGCATCGATTCATATTGGTGGCAATAGATTATTTTTCAAAGTGGATTGAAGCCGCATCATATGCTAATGTCACGGCCCGAAATGTTGTGAAGTTTATTAAGCGTGACATCATCGCCCGTTATGGTGTCCCCAAGCAATTGTCACCGACAATGGGACAAATCTGAATAACAAGTTTGTTGATGAGTTGTTCGGTAAGTTCAAAATCAAGCATTTGAATTCATCACCATACCGCCCACAAATGAATGGAGCTGTTGAGGCAGCTAATAAGAACATCAAGAAGATCGTGGCTAAGACAACTGAGAATTATCGGGATTGGCATGACAGGTTACCCTTTGCTTTAATGGCGTATCGGACATCGATCCGAACATCTACCGGGGCGACCCCTTTCTCCTTAGTCTATGGCATGGAGGCGGTCTTGCTCGTGGAAGTAGAAATCCCCTCTTTGAGAGTCTTATCCCAAGTGGATTTGTCCGAGGCGAATGGACACGACAAAGGTTCGAACAGTTGAACCTGATTGATGAGAAAATGTTAAAAGCTCTTTGCCATGGTCAGCCGTATCAACAAAGAGTAGCCAAGTCTTTCAATTGGAAAGTACGACCGAGACACTTCGAAGTAAATGATCTAGTTCTAAGAAAGGTGTTGCCGATTTTTCCTGATCCTGGAGGCAAATTTGCTCCAAATTATAGAGGCCCATTTATGGTGAAGAGGGTACTCCCTGGTGGTGCTTTAATCCTTACGAAATGGATGGTCGTGAGTTTTCTAATCCGTTAACTCCGATGCGGTGAAGAAATATTACCCTTGATAGAATTTGTTGTAAATCGAAGGTACTCATTTCTTCATTGAATTGTGTGGGAATGGATTGAATGAGATGAAAAGTAGGCCCTGTTCCATACACATATCGAATTCATTTGATTCGGTATATCAGACGTGTTGACCCGAAGTCAGTTCAATTAAAAAAGAAATGCCCTGAGAACACCACCAGCGCCTCGGCCTGGTGGTATGGGGAATGAAGGGGTCCGAGAACGACCAGGGTTCGAGCCCTGGAAATGGCAACAAGGTTTCCATATATAAAAAAAAAAAAAAAACAAAAAAACAAAAAAACAAAAAAACAAAAAAACAAAAAAACATTTTTTTTTTTCTTTTTCTTTTTCAATCCTTTTCTTGCCTTTTGAGTTGCAAACTCTTTGTGTTCAAAGTTGATGAGTAATTGTGACCTTTCAAAGGAAGTTTTTGCATTATAGTTTTACTGTTTAAATTACCAATTCCACGAAGATTACCACCGCAGCTCAAGTTAATGAATGATGTGGAATGAATTGAACATGCTAAATGAGACATGTCAGAATGATGAAAGGCAAGTTCTATCCTATACACAGTCCCTTGCTCATACATCGGTGAGATGAGTGTAGGAAGTTCCATGTCTACGTGAGGTAAAGAGTTCTCTCGCGAAAGGTACGATAATCGAAATGATGAGAGGTGGTTTATTCTCTATTCCAAACACTACATGTCCATTGTTTAAACCTTTTTGAACCTACACACGTGGATAATTTTTAAATTACCCCTGTCAAGAACCACCCCACATTGGGGGCGAACTGGAGGTAAGATGACATCATGAGGTGAGGAAATTGATAGGAATATTCTTGCTCTCATTTGCATCAATCTTCAAGTATTGCTATTACAGTGAATTCATACGGTAATTTAAGTGCCTTAGGATGATGAAGAGCAATTCTTTGTCTATCCTACACACTTTATCCATTGCGTAGCCCCTTGAGCTTGTAAATTCATTTCATTTAAACCCAATTGGTGATCATCCCCCACACTGGGGTGAGGCAAAAGACAAATGTTCAAGCAGCAAAATCCCGAGTGCCGACAAAAATGAAAACTCCTCAAGAACCCAAATGTTAAAGCATTACGTGGTTATTCAAAAAAAGGGGCATGAAAAAGCAGTGTGCCTAGTAAAAGCAAGGCCAATGCCCATAAAAAATGAAAGAAAAAGTCAAGATAAATGATTATCAGTTGTAAAAGGGTGTATTCCCAATGGAGTGGTACTCAAAGAACTCAAATGCCAAGTTTTTATGGTACCTATGAGGAAAATCCCAATGGTGAAGAAGAAGATTGGAGACAATGCCAAGATGATCACCAATTCTCATCCCCTATACACATTTTTAGCCTAATGATCCATTCACTTCTCAACCCATTAACTTGACCTACGTTACGTCCCTTACAAAGACTCTTCAGATTAGGGCACTGAAATTAATGTAGGAATTCATATGCTTAAAAGCATTGCTCGAAGAAGTGTGAGCAAGACCATTTCTATCTCATTGCACAGGTTACTTGACTTGTAAACCCGGAGATGATTGCAAAGTATTGTTCTTCCATTAGCCTTGACTTGAAGAGTCCCTCTCTGTTGAGCCATTGACCAAGCCCACATTACAGTCTTGATAAAGGCCTCTCAGATTGACAAGGTCGTACCGCTTGCGAGAATACTCGAACCCTTGTTGACATGATGAAAGTAAGATGGAGTGATTCCTGTGATCCCACATTAATGGTTGGGATAAAATAGCCTTCTTAATGAGAGCGAGTGAAAGTCCTTTCTAACCGAAAGTCTCTCATTTGGTATTCTTGAAAATCTATGTCATGAGTGAAAATTGTCTTAAGCGATGATTCTTCCAGTGGAAATTTGGTGATGCAAATATGGTAAAACCATCATGCATAAATCTTGATTGAATGGATAAAAACTTCAGTGGACTTTCGAGTGTGCTGAATTGCTTACTTCTTTGGTAAATGCATGTATTTTTCGCTCTAATCATGTCTGACAGGTAATGTTTCCTTGAAGACCCAAAAGCTCTTGACATTCATGTTGCTTTCAGAAGCCTCGAGGTGAGAAACCTTCATGAATATTTGAGGTACATTGTCGATGTCCCAAAACTTCTTTCTACCAAGAGGTAAGTGACCTTCACGAATATCCCAGGTTTGTCCTAGGTATTCCCAAATTCTTGATATATATCTCAAAACTTCTTTGTTAAGCATTTCATTCTGGATATGAATGCTTTCTGATCTTTCTCGTTATACCTTAGTCTGGATCTAGGTATTTCGAACCCTCTTAATCCAATATTCATATCACCTAACATTGAGTGTCTATTGGTTAAGTCCCCAAAGTCTTGACATCTCAGTATGGATCTGGATGTCTCAAAACTTCTTTGTTAAGCATTTCATTCTGGATATGAATGCTTTTCGATCTTTCGTTATACCTTAGTCCGGATCTAGGTATTTCGAATCCTCTTAATCCAATATTCATCTCACCTAACATTGAGTGTCTATTGGATAAGTCCCCAATTTCTTGACATCTCAGTCTGGATCTGGATGTCTGAAATCTCAGTGTGAATCTAGGTATTTCGAGTCATCTGAATTCAACAAGGCATCTCACCTAACATTGAGCGTCGTTGGATAAATTCATGTGGACTCCTCGGGGAACCCTGGACACTTGCCGAGCAGATGAAAATTCATCCTGTACTTCACGATGCTCTGACTGGTAAGCAATTACAGGTATGCTCTCCTCTTCAATATCTCCCATTTGCATTTTCATGACATTGCATTTACTATAAAAAGAGAGAGAGAGAGAGAGAGAGAGAGAGAGAGAGAGAGAGAGAGAGAGAGAGAGAGAGAGAGAGAGAGAGAGAGAGAGAGATCCATAGTCCCGCCAAAATATCATCTATTGCATGTTCATGGTCAAAATTTAGGTATCATATTGTCTTTAAATGCAACCTCTGCGAGCTCACCTTCAAAGAGGGGCAGCTGTTGACACCTAAATTTTACCCAATCATTTAGTAATTAGTTGCATAAACAATAATAAAAAAAAAAAGAAAAGAAAAAGTAAAATTGCATTTCATGAAGTCGCATTTTTGCATCGATACTAAAAGGGCAACAAGACGCAGCGGCTCGTGGTCGATAATATTCACAAAAGGACAGTCTCTCTACGTTGGTCTGAACACACATAAGAAAAATGAGGAAAGAAGAAGTTCTTGCACGTCCGTTGTCTCTCCTTCATTAATGCATGCGCATGCACGCACAAATTCGGCGGACGTGCGAGAAACCCTCAAAGAAGCAAAATGAGCCCATAATATATATTATATAATATTCTCTCTCAAGTGTGGGTTGTTAGGAGAAGCAGCGAGAAATTTGTTGAAGGAGGAAGCAAGTAATAAGCAAAGAAAAGTCAAAAGTTGCGGCAACAAGAAGAAGAAAGAAGAAAGAAGTCCCCGCACGTCCATTGTCTCTCCTCATTAATGCATGCACATGCACGCACGAAATAGGAGACGTGAAAATTCTACAATTTGCCTGCAAGAAGATGGAGTAACATTTTTATAATATTATCCTTGCTGAAAAAGCAGATCGGTGGCCACCATATTTGAAAAAGAAAGAACCGAACTTGAACAAGCAAAGAAAATTGCGGCTACCTCCCGTTCACCTGTTCACACTAAAGTCGATTGTTGCCTATAAATAAGCAAGGATCCTCGGCTTAGAAAGGGAGGCGAAAAAAAAAAGTTTCATTGGGAGCGTTTCTCCTTCGGTCAAGATTAAGAGAGAGTCTCGTTAGGGAAAAGCAAGAGAGCCCGTAGAGAGACACACGAGTGGAGCGAAAAAAAATTCATTCGAAGGAGAGCTGAACGAAATTTCATTGTGAAGGGGCTTCTCCTTCAAAAAAAAAAAAAAAAAAAAAAATGAAGTCGGGGAGGAGATTAAAAAAAGGAGAAAAAGGCATAAAGAGAGACCGCAGAGAATCGACGTGAGAGAGACAGAGAAAGGAGGTGACCGAACAGCAAAAGAATAAAAAAAAATCAAAATCAAAAAGGAAAGACCCCTACTGTTCATCTTCTTCGGGAATTCGTCGCATTGCTGGTCGCCCGGTGCCGCAGCCGCCACCCGCCGCCTTTCTCCTTCCGGTGAGCTCCGAGCCCACCGCCGCGCCCTCTCGCGCCACCATCCCCGTCGCTGCACCTTTGACCGGCGCCAGCAGCTCCTTCCAGCGAGCCCCGAGCACGCCACCATCTCCGCCCGAGCGCCGACGCCGCAGCAGATCCGAGCCGGTCGCCCGAACACCAGCAACACCGCCCGGACACCAGCACTCGTCGCCGCGCCCTACCTGTCGCCGCACCTCCGCACGCCCGTAGCCGCGCCTCCTCCGTCTTCGCCTGGCCCGAGCTGCGCTCTGCTGCTTCTTCTCTGCAGGTGCACCAGCCACTACTCCCTCGCCGGTCTCCGCTGCTCTCCGTCCATTGCTCCAGCAACGCATTCCCCTCGCCTCTATAGCAATCGACGCCGCCGTGCCTCTGCGCTCGCGACTTGCTGTTACCCAACCCGACACCGAAGCTCCGAAGCCCGCCGCTCCTGATCTCGCCGCGCCACCGCGCCGCTCACCTCAGCCCAGCACTCGGCGTCTTCGCGGCCCGTCTTCGCTCACCCGATGCTGTGAGTACCAGCCACCACGCCAGCAGCCCGCGTCTGCACCTCCGCCCTGCCACCCACCGCCTGAACGCCGTCCAGACGACGCACAGCAACGCCTCTCCCTGCTGAAGCCGCGGCAGCCCTCAGCGACGCCTGCCTGCTTCTCGTCCATCGCCACTTGACTGCCCACCACAGAAGTCAGCCGCCTGGAACCAGCAGCATCTCAGCCCTACGCCAGCAGATCCAGCCAGCAACCGTCCAGCGCCGCCAGTCTTTGCCGCGTGCCATCTGCAACCCGACGCCGCTGGAGCTTCGTCTCACTCGCGAAGCCAGACCCGCGCCCGACGCCGTCACCGGCGCCCCTCGACGTCCGCTGCTCGAGACCCCACGGTCGAGCCTCGCACCGCAGCCGACGCCTCCGCGACCCGCGACCCGGCCCCCGACTCCGCCGCGCCTTGAGTTCGAGCCCCTTGCCGTCACCGCACCGGCCGTCCGCCAGATCTCGCCGGGAGTCCCAACGCCGACCGCCGGCCTTCCTCCGCCCGACGCACCTCCTTTGTCCCCGTTCGTTTACGTTCTAGGTAGATTTTATTTTTATTTTTACTTTTGCTTTTTACTTTCTTTACATTTCAGTTTATTTTATTCTTTTTATTTGTTATTTTATTTTTTCTGCTTATTCGATAGCTTCTTTAGTTTAAGTATTTAATTTGTAATATTGGATGTTAAGATCTGTTTTTTTTTATGCATTATCCGTAGGGATTTTGTCCGAAATTAATGTAATTATTAATTTGATCCGAGAGACATCGGATCATTTTTTAATTATATTAATTTTTGGGCTTTTCTGTGGAATTTCAATTGTTAAATCACGATAATTATTTAATTTGGTCCGTAAGACTTCAGATCAGATTTGTAATTATTTTGATCTCTTTGTCGTAATAATTAGGGTTAGAATAATCGTTAATTTGACCTGTGAGACAACAGGTTATCTTTTCGACTATTTTAATCCTTCCTTGGTTGATTTTGTTGATAGTTTAGATTTAATATTTATTCAATAATTACTTGTCTTAAAAAAAACTAAAAAAAAAAAATCAAAAATCAAAATCTTGCATGAGCATATAGGACATGTAGGTTTAATAAATTAGACACGTAGGTTTAGTAAAGTTTTTTTTTTTTGGATTATATTTTTAGAATTGCATTTTTAGATATCTTTTTAAAATAGGTTAGGGTCAATCTTAAACAACCTTTTTATAGAGTCTTAGATAAAATTGGCATATTTTATATTCTCATTAAAATAAATAAAAAATAAGTAAAAAATAGTTTTCTAAGACATAATAGGGTTTAAGTCAAAATTAATCCCAAAAAGTGAATTAGAAAATTATTTTTTGATAGCTTAATTAGAGTCTTTATTAATTTTGTATTTCAATAAAAAAATACAAAAATACTAGGTGCATATTAACTAGTTTACATAATAGGATTATTTAATTAGAATATGTTCATTAGTAAATTAGGTCATGAGGTGCATGTTAACTAGATTGCATATTAGGCCCATTTAATTTGAATTTGTATGTTAGTAAAATCAGGTCATTTAGCTAAAAAATGCATTTTTCTAACTCTTAAGAAACCCCAAAAAAAAGGAAAAAAAATGTTTGCTTTGTGTGATGCGATTTATTTATTTGCTTATTTGAATATTCAATAATGGTTGAGCACCCGTGTGATCACCTTTTGACATAGTAGAAGTCTAGGTTAAAATAAATCCAAGCTGCCCGCAAAAACATTTTTAAAAAAAAATAAAAATAAAAAAAGAAATGGTACCGAAAGGGCATTAGAAAATTCTAATGTAACCAAGTCCCCGTATCCTTAGTCTTTGGTTCGTAGGAGTAAAATAAATCTCCCTTTATTTTACTTAGGTGTCTAATCGACCTACCGTAAACTGATTAGTGGCGACTCCTATATAATATTTTGCATGTTTAAAAAATTGGACTTAAGTCGCGATTTGGTATGGGCTTGGGAGAGCCCGAGCTAAGCTATTAAGCTTGGTAGTCCATTAACCTAGTTTTAGGTGGTAAACCCGAAAAATTGGGTCGCGACAACTACAATAGTAGCCGATTCCTAGGCAATCTGAAGTCAATGACTCTTCAAAATTTGATTCATAGAGGTTGCTCAAAGCTTTCAAGGTTTCCCGATATTCTTGTGACGGTGAAATGTCCGAAAGAACTAGTGCTTCATGAGGCGCCATTAAAGATCTACCCTCCTCGATCACTAATCTTATCGAATTGAAAGAGTTGTATCTAAGGGATTGCTTGGACCTTAAGAACCTTCCTTGTTGTATCTATACACTGCAGCTATGACGCCTAGAACGTCACTTGATAAGTGATTCTTGTATTATTGCTCTCTTTTCATATGCGGAAACATAATCAAACATTTGCGAATATTTTTTTAATAGTTAAAGCCTTACAAATATAACCAACATACTTATACTTCTTTTATTTATACCACATATGAGTTCACAGGTTCATTACATCACAAGTAGAAAAATAGAAATTTGGGTAGGGGTAGGGAGACCTATCTCCATACTATACTATACTTCCAAAAGTCTGCCTATACAAACGTCCAGACTGAAGTCAGGGGTCGATAACTTCTCCATTTGCTGCATCTCCATCGTCCAGATCGAAGCCCCTCAACGGACCGACCAACTCACCGTCAAGGTTCTGATACCAGCCAACGAACTGAAAAGGAACCCACTCCGCAAAACCTCCTATATCAACCCATATCTTAAAACTACATTTGTTATATATTATTCCAGACTCTGGTTCAAGAACACCTTCATAAAAAAACTTCATTATACATAGGGAATCCATAGTGCAAAAGTTGAGAGGTGTCCATCATACACGTCTAAAAAATGAAAGGAATGAGCCGAAGCCCGGCAAATGAAACCTCTAGTTTTAAGTTAGAAAATTTCTCTAACCATTTTACCTGGTATACACAAAATGAATGCATAATCATTCGATATGTGTGATAAAACTACCTTTCCGCTTTTCATTAATCATAAAAATAGGCAATCAACAAAACGTCCATCCAAACTCATGCATATGCGCACCATGTTTCACACAAACAAACAATTTAAGCAATGTTTAGTTCTACACATGACAATGCATTTTATTCATTAATGTTTCCTCCTCCCGAATACTTCTAGGGCATCCCCACTCGCGGGACATTCCAACCACCGGGGCATCTCAACTTTAAGGCATCCTGCAAATTTCCACCACAGAGCATCCCCACTACAAGGACATCTTGACTCTCGAGGCATCCCGAAATACTCTCCAGGGCATCCCAACCACTAGGGCATCCCGCAAACTTCTACCACATGACATCATCATTCACCACTATACGGGTGACGGAGTCACATTAATCTCATTCAAGTCATGATATATGCATACTTATAAGCATAGTACACATATCTCAACTCAATTTAATGCATTAGCCAAATAACCACATACGAAATGACATTTAGTCATATTATGGTCGTTAAAGTCTGGACATTCAAATGAGTACATTCTAAGTCTGGACATTGAGTAGATTCTGGACTTTAAAATCTGGTAAATCAAATGAGTATATTCTAAGTCTGGACATTGAGCAACTTTTGGACACTAAAATCTAGTAAATCAAATGGGTATATTCTAAGTTTGGCCATTGAACAAATTCTGAACATCAAAATATGGTAAATTAAATGGGCATATTCTGAGTCTGAATGAATAAGTATACTCTGGACGTAAAGTGTGAACATGTAAATGAATATATTTTGGGTTAGAACAACGAAACTGGTTGTAAAGTCTAAACAGTCAAAGGTAAAATTATGGCTTGATAAATGCTTATAAATCAAAAGAATAGGTCTAACAATTAATAGATTTACAAATGGGCAAATTCAGCAATGAACAAAATCAACAAATAAACGGATTCAATAAGGAATAGGTTCATATTCAGTAAAGTTTGTATGAACCAATAAATACACTTATCAATGAATAGATTCACAAGTTAGCAAATTCACCAAGTGAACGGATTCACAATTGAACATATTCTATCAAATGAGTAGATTCACAAAGGGACAGATTTACAAATGGACAGATTCTGTCATTAAAAATTCTAGTAAAATCAAGTGAAACAAACAAATTCTGACTAGTAAAATTCTAGCAGAAAGAAGCAGAACGAACATGTAATAGGTCATTGAGGTAAGTATGACAGAACGACCAGATTCTAACTGTCAAGAATGAAGTAGAAAGAAGCAGAACGAACATACAATGGGTCATCAAGATAAATATGGCATAATAACCAAATTCTAACTATCCAGAATGAAGTAGAAAGAAGCAGAATGAACATGCAATAAATTATCAAGATAAACATAGCCAAATGACCAGATTCTAACTATCCAGAATGAAGTAAAAAGAAGCAGAAGAAGTAGATTCTGACTGTGAAGCCGAATAAATTTGCAAGAGATTATCAAGGCCACTTAATAATCACCATACCCATACATACACATCAAGGTTTCACCATTTAACCAACCAAACCAAGCTAAAGTTTTAAGGAGATTGAACCAACTAGAAATTTCGCTTACCTCGACATAATCACAAATCACTAACTACCGATTGCCTTCACCACCTTAATAGCTCTTGAATAGAAAGTTTTGATCTCTATTTCTTAGATTAAAAGTGAAAATAACACATGCAAGTTTCTATTTGAATTTTGGGGGGAACGAAAATGGGTTCTTTGACAATATAGAAGAAGTTTTGTTAAAATTAATTAAGATAATTTGATTTCTTTCATTGCTAGGTGTAAATGTACATGCTAATCTTCAGCTTGATGTGGCACAAATGCGAGGCAAGGCTCTTGCACGTGGCCAAGGGAAATACAAGAAGAAAATAAGTCATTTTGAAATAATCATCACTTACTATAGGTGCAAGAGAAATTAGCCTCATAAGATAAGAACATATGGCCATGCAAAACTTCGTACAGGGACATGTGGCACTTCTAATTTTAATTAATAAATTTTGCAAGGGGAAATGTAGTAAGCAGAAGGTAATCTTCTTCTTCTAGCATTATTAATATAAATTATTCACTAATATTATCAATTAACTAAAACTTACACAATTACTATTAACAATCAACTATTAAGACGATAATAATTTAATTAATACCATTATACTATTAGCACACATTTAATTCAATTCACACGTTGGACTCAAGACGATTTATGTTTATGGAAATTACCCGTCACATCCCGTGAAATTTACGATTCGATTAAAGTTTCCACGTGTTCGTTCAAATACTAAGGCAAATAATACTTAGCTCAAAATCTAAGCATTATTATCATAATAGAATTTTCGAATATTACATAATTACAAATACGGAAATTCCAGATGCTACAACAACATCTTGAGTATATCTTCGTTGATGGTTGCCCACAACTTAGCAAGTTCCCGAAATGTTCGTGGGTATCAAGTAATTATATTAATTTCTCTATCCAATTAGCCCTTCCAAGCATAATTTACTTGAATGTCCAAAGATGTAGCTTATCAGAGGTTAATTTCTTGAAAAATATTCATTGCATGTCCTCAATGACAATTTAAGATCTGTTAGATAACAAATTTGTCAGCTTTCCTGCAAACATTTGATAAATATACTAAGTTGCAGAAGTTGTGTTTGGCTCATTGCAAGCAGCTTCAAGAAATTCTAGCTCTCCCGCTAAACTTAACATCTTTATTTGCAAAAGATTGTGAATTGTTGGAAACATGTGCAGACTTATCATACATGTTACGATATAATCCAGATGAATCACCTTAGCTCAATCGAATTAACTTCTCAAGCTTTCACAAGCTCATTCAAGATCAATGCTCCAGCAATTGCGATATGCTCTCAATTGAAGTCTCTCTCTCTCTCTCTCTCTCTCTCATCCTTGATTCAAACACCTATCTTGGACGCTAGGGGTGGTCTAAAGGTCGGTATGCCAATAACGAGATTAGTCCATGAGTCGATTCAAGGATCACTCATGAGTCAACTAGCCTATTAGGAAAGGCAATTAATGATTAGGGATACGCTCAACTTGAGTACTAGATCATGGAAAGATAGCTCGACCAAAAGGATCGATGTGGGACGACCGCGCATTGTCACAGATCGACTAGCGGACGGTTATAGATTGATTCGACTCCAGTATATGTGATCAGTTGCAGGTGGTTCCGCACGATCACTATGCTGATCACCAACGACCCTAAACCGATTCCATACGGCAGTGTACCAAGATAAGTCGATTGATCCCACATGATTACATGATAACCGAAGGTCATCCATGAATTGACTAGGCTCAAACATGAATTGGTTTCGAATCAACCATGGGTTATGTGTAGGACCCCAGAGGGGTGCTAGATCCGGTCCAAGTTCAGCTGCACGAGCGATGCCCCAACGCCTAATCCGTATAGGCCACGTTAGGGCCACTTCCGATTGAAATTTAGCCACAAGCCTCGATCCAATTACAAGTGTCGATCATGGGTAATTGCAAGATATTCATGTCCGGTTAAGATGACATTTAGCTAGTCCTCATAATTATCTTTTGTCCTCTTGAATTCGAGTCAATTGAAAGTGAGCAATTATTGGAGGAAAGGAGGAGAGCCACACGTCCAAAGGGAGAAGAACTTGGGAAACCAATTGTCTTGCTTAGGACAAACTTCATTATCAGTTTTGGAAGCTTGTCCATTATTGTCATTTAATGAGTCATTACTTACGTGCCCCAATTAGGACTTTAGGGCCATGATTGCCCTAGTATGAGACTTGCTCATCAAGTTGGCCATTAGATGAGCTTCTTGAATGCAAGATAAGTAAGAGACAAATTTTAAGAGTTCTTAAAGAAGGGAGAGGCACCACTTTAGAGGGGAAAGGGGAGAGCAAACTTAGTTAGCCATCTAATTAGTCCAACTAAGTTTATGTGTTCCTAGATGGAGGCAATGATTAACTTATCTTGAGACTTGGAGGGTAAGTTAGCCAAGATTAATCCTTAAGATGACACTTGGATGGATAAGAGGTAATCTTGCAAATAAAGCCAAGAACAGTCATTGTTAGTCATAATTACAAATCCAATAATTGAGCTTCTCTTATAAGAGCCTAGGATAACTATTCTCTCTTTCTTCTTCCCTAAGATCACCCATCTCTCTCTCTCTCACACACCTACCCT
Source organism: Eucalyptus marginata (assembly GCA_014182565.1). Lineage (NCBI taxonomy): Eukaryota > Viridiplantae > Streptophyta > Magnoliopsida > Myrtales > Myrtaceae > Eucalyptus > Eucalyptus marginata. Next base: position 44,382,478 of record CM024587.1, on the reverse strand, counting down.
CTCTCTCTCGATCTCCTCTCCGCCCGCCACCGCTCGCTGCTATCGCCACTGCTCACTGTTGCCGCCACTCGCCGTGAACGTCGTGAGCCGCCATGAGCCATCGGCGGTTTACTGCTTTCACCACCACCATTGTTTCTCGTTCCGGTTTTGTAAGTAGATCCCCTAATCGTTGGATAGGGCGCTGTGTTGCATGGTTCGGATATGAGTTCTACTATTACTTGTACTTGTTCGAGTAGGATGTTTCTTATTCTCATAGAGTTGGCTCATGTGCAATTTTGTACAGTTCACTCGTGTGTCCGGAAGCACGCCCCGGGTTATGGACATGTCTCGCTCGGTTTGGATCAGTGTCGAGGCATATCAGAACAAACGGACATGAGTTATATTCTTGTCGTGCCTATAGGAGTTCGCTAGTGCTTGCTTGTTATTGCTTAAACTCACGTTGGTTGCTTATGTACTAATGTTGTATGGTTTGTTCATGTTATTGTTTGCGTACGAGATTCGGAAATGAATCGGGTTCGTGTCACGTGTTTGTTGTGCTTGCAAGGAGATGTTACTAGTTATTGACACGGTTTGCTCATATATTATTATCTACGCTTGAAAGCACGCTCCGAGTTTTGGAATGAGTTCTCGTTGGTCTGGAACGTGCGTGACATGCACGACTGGGTCTCTCTAGGTTTGACGTTATTCAGGCATAACATTTTCAAATCAAATTTGGCCTAGGATGGTGCTCAAACGTATTGGATCAAACCATGGTTCTTGACCCGTGCTCGGCATATTTTAATGATACAGTCCCGGTAAGTCATAACACCCACTTTGCATGGCACGCCTGTAAAGCCTCTTGCATTTACTTATACTAAAGATAAGAATCGATTTGTGTGCTTACTTGTACGTATGATCACACAAGGGACCAAGCCGTCACCGATGGTGTTTAGACAATGTCCGATGGATTTCAGATGCCTTCCACAAATGGAATTCGGGACGAAATTCGATGGATTTTGGATACCGTCACCGATGGATCTCGGGACAATGCCGTGCCCGACAAGGCAGGACCATATTCGGTGGATTCCGGAAAAATCGATACATTTCAGTTATGTGATGTAATAATTGAAAGTTCATGTGATTTACTATGGTTTAAGAAATATCATTTGGTTGTTGATCATGTTGCATTTTTAGGCACTTGAGAGTCACTTGCATAATTTAGATGCTATTTTTTGGCACGTGCATTTTTTACATGTTATTTTTTGGGTCTTGAGAGTCATGTACATATTTTATATGTTATTATTTGGGCCTTGAGAGTCACGTGCATATTTTATGTGCTATTATTTCGGCCTTGATTCACGTGCATATTTTACATGCCATTATTTGATTTTGATCATACTTGTTTTATAAGTAGTCGATGATTCTCGCATGTCTTAACCAAGGTAAAGAAAATGTTTTGCTATTGATTTACCATCGACGTTTTTAGCATCAATAATCACATGTTTCTGATATGAGGCATCCATCTATATGAGGATTAGATGATTTACTTATTGAGTTTTCAACTCAATTGTTATTGTTTCCCTCTTTTTCAGGCTCGTAAGTATGGCTACTTTACCCATTCGCTTTCGTGTGCCCATGGAAATGAAAGTGAACTTGTTGGACATAGTAGATGGTAGCACGATGCCGTGTATAGGAGACGTACCACCACGGTGTGGGTGGACGAGGGTGTAGAACATTTGGTTCCTCATCGGTTTGAGACTTAGTATATCTAGTTCGATGGGGACTATTTTGGACTGATGACCGACTCCAATCCCGAGTCATAAGGACGTCGGCCTAACCGTGAGGATACCATCTTTTGACGCCATCCTCGTAAAGGAGTTAGGATTAACCCTATTCCTTTTGATGTAATCGAAAACGGCCCCAACTAAATGGGCTTATAAATATAACTTCTTATTCTAGTGATGCATAGTATAAGAAGTATGTTTATATATGTTGGGTGATATAGTTGAACGCTTTTGCATGTGCTTAATCGAAAGATAAAAGTGACAAGACGGCGACGCCCCTTGGGCCAAACTTACTTCTTATATTATGCATCACTAGACTCAAAAGTTATATTTACAAGCCCCTTTAGTTGGGGTCATTTTCGATTACATAAAAAGGGATAGGGGTTAGTCCTAACTCCTCTACAAGGTGGTATCCCCACAGTTAGGCCAACGTCCTTACGGCTCAATGTCAAAGTCGGTCACTGTGTCATCCAACGAATTCGACATCATGGGATCCAACGAAGATCCGTCAAGACTGTAAGGTAGTCCGTAATACCCTCAGAGGAGTCCAAAGTTATCCACATCGAACCAGACATACCAAGCCTTGAATCGATGAGGAACCAAATGCCCTACACCCTCGTCCACCGATATTATGGTGGTACATCTCCTATACATGGCATCGTTACTACCATCTACTATGTCCAACAAGTTCACTTTCACGTCTACAGGCATATTAAAGCCAATAGGTGGGGTAGCCATACCTATGGGCCTGAAAAAAGAGAGAAGCAATAATACATGAGTTGAAAACTCAATAAGTAAATCGCCTAATCCTCGCATAGGCGGATGCCTTGTATCAGAAACATGCGATTCTTAATGCTAAAAATGTCAATGGCAAATCAATAGCAAAACACTTATTTTACCTTGATTAAGACATGCGAGAATCCTCAATTACTTATAAAACAAGCATGACCAGGATCAAATAATGGCATATAAAATATGCACGTGAGTCTCAAGACCAAAATAATAGCATATAAAATATGCACGTGAATCTCAAGGCCTAAATAATAGCATATGCCAAATAATAGCATTTAAAATATGCAGGTGACTCTCAAGTGCCTAAAAATACAACATGATCGAGAAGCAAATGATATTCCATAAACCATGCACACGGCATCCATAATAAATCACACGAACTTCCAATTATTACATCACATAACGGAAATGCATAAGTTCTTTTGGAATTCATCAGGCATCGTCCCACCCCATAGGGCACGGCCCATAGATGACGACATTCGAAATCCATCAGGCTTCGTCCTGAATTCCATTCGCAGACAGCATTCAAAATCCATCGAGTATCATCCTAAAATCCATCGATGACAACTTAATCTCTCGTGTGGTCATACAAGCAAGCACATAAACCGATTCTTATTTTTAGTATAAACAAATGCAAGAGGCCTCAAAGACATGCCATGCAAAGTGTGTGTTATGACTTATCGGGACCATATCGTTAAAATATGCCGAGCACGAGTCAAGAACCGTGGTTTGGTCCGATATCTTTAAGCATCGATCTAGGCCAAACTTGATTCAAAAATGTTACGCCTCAATAACATCAAACTAAGAGAAACCCAGTCCGTCGTGTATTTCACGCATGTTCAAGACTAACGAGACCTATTTTCGATACTCGGGGCATGCTTTCAAGACTAATATATGAGTAAACCGTGTTAATAAACAATATCATCTCCTCGCAAGCACAACAAGCACGCGACATGAACCCGACTCATTTCCAAACCTCGTACGCAAGCAATAACATAGCAAACCATACAAAATTAGTACACAAACAACCCACGTGAGTTGAAGCAACAACAAGCAAGCAATAGTGAACTCCTACAAGCACTACAAGAATAGAACTCATGTCCGGACTACGCAACGCAACACCCTATCCAATGATTAGGGGATCTACTTACGAAACTATACATTGTGTCTGGCACCACACAAGGTTCGTAGCCCAAATCGACCGATCAAGACCCCAACCTATACCAAGTAAGGGCCTGGATTGGTACACCTCAATACTGACCTGCTAAGCAAGGTTCGTTCCGATATGCCTCGACACTGATTCGAACCGGGTGAAACCCATTCACAGCCCGAGGCGTGCTTCCAAACACACAAGCAAACCATACAAAATTGTACGAGTCAATTCTATGAGAATAAGAAACATCTTACTCGAACAAGTATAAGTAAGAGTAAAACCCATGTTAAAACCGCACAACACAATGCCTATCTAACGATTAGGGGATCTACTTATGAAATCGGAACGAGAAACAATGGCAGTGGCGAAGGCAGTGGACGGCGGACAGCAGACGGCTCATGGCGGCTCATAGCATCAACGGCGAGCGGCGGTGAGCGGAGAGGAGACTCAGAGAGAGAGGGCGAGTGAGGGAAAAAGGGAGAGATGGAGAGAGATGGGTGAGATTGGGGAAGAAGAAAGAGAGAGAAAGAATAGTTATCCTAAACTCTTATAAGAGAAGCTCAATTATTGAATTTGTAATTATGACTAATGATGACTCTTCTGGGTTGATTTGCAAGATTGCCTCTTATCCATCCAAGTGCCATCTTGAGGATTAATCTTGTTTAACTTTCCCTCCAAGTCTCAAGATAGGTTAATTATTGCCTCCATCTAAGACACATAAGCTTAGTTGGACTAACTAGATAGCTAACTATGTTTGCTCTCCCCTTCCCCTCTAAAGTGGCGCCTCCCTCCTCTTCAAGAACCCTCAAAATTGGTCCATCACTTATCTTGCATTCAAGAAACTTATTTAATGGCTAACTTGATGAGCAAGTCTCATACTAGGGCAATCATGGCCTTAAAGTCCCAATCGGCACACATAAGTAATGACTCACTCAATAACATTAATGTACAAGTTTTCAAGATTAATGATGAAGTTTGCTCTAAGCAAGACAACTTGTTTTCCAAGTTCTTCTCCCTTTGGGCATGTGGCTCTCCTCCTTTCCTCTAATAATTGCTAACTTTTAATTGACCCAAATTCAAGAGGACAAAAGACAATTATGAGGACTAGCTAAATGTCGTCTTAACCGGACAGGAATATCTCAAAAATTCCCAATGATCGATACCTATAATTGGACCGAGGCTTGTGGCAAAATTTCGATTGCAAGTGGCCCTAACGTGACCTAAACGGATTGGGTAGCCTTCGGGGGTTACTAGCGCGGCCAGACTTGGACCGGATCTGGCGCCCCTCTAGGGTCTTATACGCGACCCATGATTAATTCGAAATCAATCCATATTTAAGCCTAGTCGATTTATGGGTGACCATCGGTTGTCATGTAATCGTGTGGGATCAAATCAACTTACCTTGGTATGCAGTCATACCAGTGTGGGATCAAATCAACTTACCTTGGTATACAGTCAAACCGAATCGGTTTAGGGTCGTTCGCAATGGGCATAGTGATCATGCAGAACCACTTGCAACCGATCACATACACTCGCACCGAATTAATTTATAACTTTATGCTAGTCGATCTGTGACGACGTGCGGTCGTCCCGCATTGATCCCTATGATCAAGCTATCTTTCCATGATCAAATACTGTGGTCGAGTGTATTTGCGATCCTTAATCACCTTTCCTAATCGGCTAATTGATTCATGAGCGATCCTTGAATCGACTTATGGACTAATCTCGTTGTTGGCGTATCGACTTTTAGACCACATCTCGCATCTGACATAGGGATCTGAATCGAGGATGTCACTCACTCTCTCTCTCTCTCTCTCTCTCTCTCTCTCTCTCTCTCTGTTGCACGTGTTTATGTCTCAAGTGGAAATTTTCTCCATGGTAGGGATTGCATGGAGAGACTTGAGTTGACATTTTTCATCCTGAATGCAAAATCCCAAAGTGGGTCATCCATCAAAGCATGAGAGGACTCATAAGGTTTCTTGTATCTTCCGAATTATACCGTGACATAGCCAGCTTGGCCTTTGGTGCTATTGTTGGTTCAGCTAATCGTAGAAAGCCGTATTTCATGCGAGATCCAATTGTTTGTGATCGGTCAAGAAACTTATCATTGTGTAGATAGTTTTTGCTCGTTGGAGTCTGACCACATATGACTTTTATACGTTTTGCGGCGAATGATGTGGGGATTGGACATGAAATTGCTAAATCATTGTAGTCAATTTACTATCATGTTCCAGGCATCGAAGGGGACTATAAGGGCATGTATGGTAGCCATTATATTTCTATTCCATAACTATTTTTCTATTCCAGAAATCCATTTAATAAGACAATGTCATTTTTCTATTTCGGAACAATTTTTTTGTGTAGAAATAGGTTCAAAATAGAAATGAGATGTAAAAATTTTCTACTTCTCTATTTTTGGAACAAAAATGAGAAATAAAAACTCTTCTCATCGCTCGCCCTCACTATTAGCTGCCCGCCCACCATTCACCACCTGCCATCCACCGCCGCCCACCCTTTCGCTAGTCACCGGCGCTTGCTGCTACCATTCATTGACACCCGTGAGGGAGAAATTTTGTGTCATTGTCATTTGAGCCCTAAGAAGCCATTAGGTGCATTAGATGACACAGATAACAAAAGCGTTGATTTTCTAAATTTGAATATGAAGCTTAAAAGTTCTCAGGTTTGAAGCCTCAAAAGGAAGAAAGATTTTCGGACTCCTAATCTAAAAACTATGATTTGAAATTAGCTTTCTAGTGACTTGGATTGGGTGTTATATTAATACCTTTTCGAGTGGGTTTAACCATGTCTTTCCTCATAGTGAAAATAAACTTGCTGTTGTGCCTTCCTTTGCATTCAGATTTTGTGATCATCTTGTTGTGTTTTCCTTTACCCTCAGATTATGTGATCATCTTCCACCTTTTCCTCACAAAGATAGTTCGGGGATGTTCTTTTCCAGAAAATATTCACTTCTTGAACAAACTTTAAGAAAGAGAACCCAATGAACAAAGAAAGGCTTTAAACAGAGAACTAGAATTTTCAAATTAGCCCAATCTTTCTGCTGGAAATTGCACAAATTTAGTACTATGAGGTTATTATATATTAGTTATAAAAACACTTAGGGCCTATTTGGTAACCATTTTATTCACATGAACAATTTCTGCTAAGAAATTGTTTTTTCCGATTCTGTTTCTCAGATGAGTTTATGAACATTTGAGGTCATTTGGTAACTGTCCAAAGTTTCCATTCTCTAAAAAGAAATGCGTTTAATAAGACTCTCAAATTCTTTTGTGACTTAGAATTTGTTTTAATTTTTTAATAATTTTATTACATTTTCTTTTTCTTTTCTTTCCTTCTAAGCAACTTTTTTTTTACTTCTTGATTCTGTTCCAAATCTATTTCCGAGAACAAAAAAGTTACCAAACGAATTTTTATTCTTTTTTTTTTTTTAAATTTCGGGGAACAAAAGAGTAGAATTAGACATTGTTTAGCCAATTACCAAACAGGCTTATTTCTCTATTTTTTGCGCCTTTCTAATCTTGGCCTCAAGATAGATCAACGAATACTAAACACTCATGAGAATGAAGGATGGGCTCTGCAGTAGGTTTAGCTGCATATAGTAGTGTTTGCTTTGGCCTTGTTTCCAATTCACCTTTAGTACGATTGTCCATGTGTTTTAAGCAAGCCCAATGACCATATAAGTAATCATAGTACTCCAAGGCTTTTGGTTGTCATGTCTAGGCAAGAATGCAAGTAAAGACAAATTAAGATGGCAATAAAAGTAAACAATGATTTGTCCACATGTCGATAACACGCATTTAAAGTGATAATCAAGATATCAAAACTTGTACTGCTGCGCAACAGTCCATCTCCCTTCTCCCAAAATCTTGGCAAATTTCATAAGAAGGAGGAACAACTTTTGTTGAACAGGCACCATCTTTGGGCCCGTTTGGTTAGGCTTTTGGGGGAATGTATTTGTCAAAATGCAAATACCTTCGGGTGAAGGGGGTTTTCCGAAATGCAAATAACGTTTGGTAAAATTTGCATTAAGAAACAACTTTGGCCAAAATACTATTTGGTAAAATTTGCATTTGTAAAGGACTTTTATTAAATTAAAAAACAATAAAAACATTTGTATTTTTTTTTTGGAAGTCTGGCCACAGGATCGCCGGATGTGGCTGCCGGACCGCCAGATTTAGCGGCTGGAGCACCGGATCTGGCGGCCGGATGGCTAGATCTGGCCCCCAGACGGTCGCTGGGGTCGTGCGATTCAGGCCATCAGTTGCGACCCAGGCGTCGCCTAAGGTCCGGCGACGGACGGTCGTCGGGGTCGGGCGACCCTCGGGCGTGGTCGCCGACGCGTGCGACCCCTTGGCCGGCGACTGTCGGCCTCCGATCGGCTTCCGTGCGGTGGTTTTGGAGAAGATGAACAGTACCGGGGACTTGCATTCCGAAGATGCAACTTCCCAAAGTACCTCCAGACATTTTGGGCTAAGGGCCCTTAGAGCCATTTGGAAATGCAATTGCATCTTGCCAAAGTCGCCCAAAAAATCGAACCAAACACGTTTGCATTTGGCCAAGGGACTTTAGAGTCCCAAAGCCCATTTGAAAGGCCGAACCAAACGGGGCCTTTCTCTCTCTATACTCTTCTAGATTTTTCTCCAAATTTCACAGTCGCAACACTTAACTCTTTAGTCAATTTCCTTGTCCAACAAGTAATTGCAATTGTTGACAAATGGGTTGGCAAGTTGCAATAAAATAATAATAGGAAGAGATGTTGACACCTAAAGTTTTGCCCAAAAATCATTTCTGAAATTGGAAACTTGTTTTTCCATAAAAATATTTTTTTGTCAAATTCTTGTATATAGTTTACCTAGGCATTTAGTATAGTTTTTAAATGCATTTATTTTCTTGAAATAAAAAAAAAAATTCAAAAAATAATAAAAATAAATAAAGAAAAAAAAAAGAAAAAAAAAAAAAAAAGTTGGAGCTAACAATCTGAATGTGGCTACCTAAGCCTGGGGGTCAGATTGGAATTAAAATAACAAGTTGGGGCCAAAATGCAATTTCCAAAGTCGAGGGACCAATTTGCAAATTTTACAAAATTTCGCCCAAGCCCCTAAATCATCATATTGGCCCCAAATTAAGTTGAAATTAAACTTGGGATAGGTCGAATAAACTAAATCGAGCCAAAAGGACCAAATTGCATTGAATTGGGTATTCTCGGACAAGAAAATGGCCATCTTTGAAGGACTTTCTTGCAAAATTGGACATGGACAATTGTGAAGACTAGTGAAGATCTTAAATTGCTATACATAAGCTTCCTAATTGAGCAAAAATTGCAGCCAATTTGATGGATTAAAGTACTCAAACAAGCTACCAAAACCTAACCCACGATTTGGTCTCAATTTGGAGCTGCTGAGTAAGCAAATTTGTGGCCCCACCATATCCTCCTCAGTTGCTTGATTAGCCTGATCTCTGTACATGATGGAAGACTATAATTAGGAGTGCAAGTGGATGAAAATTGGATAGGCATAAGTTGATGAAGGCACGTGAAAATCATAGCAAAATCTGCACATCAGCAATTGCAAAAGTCGAAAAATTTGACTAAGTTAGAAAGTAAGTGAACTAGCTCAATTGGCAGGCTCAATAGGCAGGGCAAAGACCGACCAAAAGATGGCTTAATTCGGTAGATAAGATCTATAAAGTAGGGTCTTTTAGGGGATGAAAGGTAGGAGAGAAGAAGCATGGGAAGAGGCTCACAATCATTCTCCAAAGACACCATCACGAGCAATTCAAGAAAAGCAAAACCCATAAAATTTTAGACCAACCGTTGGAGAGAAAAATGAAATTTTCACATACTTCCATTCAAAATTAGTCAAAACCTCCAACTAGAGATTGAAACTTCACTCAAAGTTCTTTCAAACTATAGGTTACACGTCCCAAATGGATATTGGGAAGGTCTCATAAAGCCCCTCGAAAAATACCCTCCTAACAGGCCAAGAAAGTTTGAAAATTTTTTTAGGTGTTGTTGAGCCCAGTTAGTCACGGATGAGGGAAAGCGAGTGTTTTTTTTTTTTTTTGAGAAAAGTGAAAGACAAAGTTGGGTAACAAAATGTGGCATTCCAAAACTTTAGGTGACAATCACCGAGCTGTGACTTTGTGTATATATATGTGTGTGTGTGTGTGTGTGTGTGTGTGTGTGTGTGTGTGTGTGTGTGTACTTGTATATGTATATTAAGCAATTTAAATTGTTATTAAATCAATTGGATAGAAATAAAATCCTAATTTTTTAAAAAAGGAGACTAGGGCCCCATTTTCTCGGACTCTTGGGCCCAAGAATTCAGGCCCAAGCAGGCCCAAGAATTCAGGCCCAAGCAGGCCCAAGAAACACCCCAAGGGTGTCGCACGAACCGGAAAGGGGAGGGGGGAGAGCGTGTCCTTCAACCTAAACATTTGTCCTTGATTGTACCTCCACTTGTCCTTCCTCTTTGACCACTTGTCCTTTATTTATTTTTCCTACATGCAAAATGGAGTTAATTAATTAATAAAAGAACAAAACAAAGGGGAGGGGGTTTTGCACGGAGAGGAGGAGAGACCGAAAGAGAGTTTGAGAAGAAACCAAACCAGAGAGAGAGGAGGTCGTGCGGGCAGCAGGGGAAAGGAAGGAAGGGCCGCCTCTCGCCGTGTTTGTGCAGCCGCCATCGACGCCATCGGACCCCGTCGCCGACCGGCCAAGCGGTGACCGCCGAACCTCCAATTTTCGGACAACCCTTGTGTGAGAGAGTTCAAGGCAAGCATTTGTTCTTCAATCTATGTTGTTGCAAGTTGTTTTGCCTAGAAAAGAAGTGAGATAGGTGAGGAACATGGAGTACTTGAGCTGCATGTGGAGTCTTTGGTATGTAGGAGGGTGTTAGATCAAGGAAATTAGTTGTGGATGAGGTGCATGTGCTGGATTTCGAATTTCATGAAGTGTGAGTGCTGGATTTTTGAACTTGCAAGTGAAACCAAATGAATTTGAGATTCTGACCATGAGGAATTTTAGTGATAGTCATGCTGTGGTAAGGTGTATTGTGTGTATGAACAAAGAGTATAATGATGGGAGGTCGAAATCTAGTGTATAGGAGGAGTTTTGTGAACTTGTGGACTGTTTTTGTGAAAAAAAGTGTGACCTCCGGCGACATTTTAATTTTTCTGTAATTATCTGGCCATAATTTGATTTCGAGCCCTTGATGAAAGTTTTAGAGCACATCTTCATGAATAACATATCCAAACTTCAGGGAAAAATAACAAAGTATGACCGTCGAAATAATTTTCCTATGAAAATATGAAATCTGGAATTTTACAGAATGTTGGGTAGGAAGAAAATCGAAGTTTTACCCTCGGTGCATACGGAATCTGACCTAGTGGTCTTCTTGAGATTTGTTCCTTTAAGTCTTATTGATAACGTGTCAAAATTTCGTAATTTTCTGAGCCCGTTTAGTAATTAATTCGGAATTGTTGCTAAAACTGCGCAATTGTAGAAATTAAGTTACTGTTTCGAGATTTCCATGAAATTGTCCTATAAGGAGTATAGTCTCGAATTGCCATGTGACTTGATGATGCTGATGGTGGGAGGTTTGTGACTTGATGATGCTGATGGTGGGATATTGTGATTGATAAAAAGTTTGTGAGATATCTCGTTTGGCATATGATGATGCATGTGTGAATTAAAATGTGAATTGTTATCCATTGAACCCTCGGGTTAATGATGCCCCGGGAGTCGGGAAGTCCAAAGGATCGAAAGAGTCAATGCCTTGTGGATACCCAGTGGCCCTAAGAGGCTGAATGCTGGAGGTATGCCTCGGGAGTTTCGGGATGCCCGGTTGTATGCTTGTCGGTACGTAAACCCGGATGGCCGAGCAACCATTTTCATGGTGAGCTTCGGAGATTTATCCTTGTGATGCCAGGTGGGGTACGAGATGCCTGGAGGTGCGATATGCTCCGGATGCCCAGTGGCCTTGGTGGCTAAATGCCGGAGGTTTTCGCGATGCCAGGGTGGATGCGAATGCCTGGAGGGACGCAAACACTGGTCCTCTAGGGAATGAAATTTTTCAAAGGCCAAATAAATGATATGTGATTTTGTTATGTGGCGCATGATTTTTAAGAGATTGCAATTGTCTGATGTTGAAAATTTCCATATCATTAATGCGTATTACCCCTTGATTTTTGCCCTGTTATCTGATATAAAATTAAATGCTGATTGTATGCTCGATATAGCTTGTTGAATCTTTTGCTGCTGAGTGGCTGTACTCACCCCGTTTGGGGACTAACATTTCAGATTAAGATGCCTTTGCTACCCGTCTCTCGTGGCACCTTCTATGGCGTGCCAGTCGAGGTCGAGTGCTCATGTTCCGAGCACATTTGTGTTGGGGTGCAGGGGCTGGTGTTCGTCCGCGTCCGTGTGCTCGTTATGTATGATGTGGGCCTACCTGGAGGTCCTATGGTGCAGGAGTTCCTGTCGCTGCATGTTCGCCGCGACGGGATCATGATGGGGATGCTGCCGCCGCCGCCAGCCGATGGACCGGGTTGGGTGTGATCGACCCCGGGCGATGGGTAGCTAGTGAAGCTTTTTGACTGCCGGCACTAACTGATGGGTTTAAGCTGATGACCGTGTATGGAGTTGGATGCTTTTGGTACAGCTGAGTTTTAGATAGCCTTAGCCTTTTGTAGTTCCAACTCATGTTACCCATCAATTATATAAATAAAAGTGCTTGGTTTATCTTATAAAAATATTTAGTATGTGTGCATCATTTCGATATGAATGGATTGGGGAGGTGTGGTGTGAAGTCGCTTCCGCACTACTTTCTATTTTGTGCCGGGACCGTAATAAAAAAAATAAAAAGTAAATAACAATCTCTTAGGACTTATAGTCCTTCAAGATAAGCATCAAAGTGGAAAGCATACTGTGACGACCCTATAGGATTGGGGTGCCACAGGCGGGTTTGGTATCAGAGCTTTGGTTTATGTGGAGTGATAAGGAGCCTCAAATGGAATTGAGGATAGAATGATGCACACCCTTGGATATTAACCAAGAGTAGTTGACTAACTTTGAACAACGGGTGATGAGTATTCACTCATAAAATTTTGATGTTTGGTATAGTGCTATATTTGTGTGCCAGTAACATTCTATGTTACTTATATGACTTGAGTAGTAACCTTATTTTCTAACCTAAGACGTGGAGTCGTAAATTAGTCCTGAGGCAAGTGCTTGGTAAACTGCAGGGAGATCATGGTACAAACTGGAAGTTCCCATTCTTCGAGGGCTGGAGCCTCTGCTCCAAGGGCTGAACCCCGAATGGAAGATATCTTGCAAGCTTTGGCCAATGTGGGGAATTTGATGGAAAGACAAGCTCAACAACAACCTAGAGTGGAACGTCATCCTCAAGGATTGGTGGAACAATTCTTGAAGTTGAAACCCCCTAAGTTTACTGGAACAGGAAGTCCTGAGGAGGCGGAGCGTTGGATTGATGGAATGGAACGAATTTTTCGGTTATTGAATTGCACTGATACTGAAAAGATAACTTTAGCAGAATATCAACTGGAGGGAAATGCAAAGTTTTGGTGGAGAGCTTCAAGGGACACGATCTTTCCACCAGGTGCTGATATAAATTGGGATGAATTTGTTAGAGCTTTCAACATAAAGCATTTCTCTGACTGTGCTAGGGATAAAAAGATCACAAAATTTGTTCAGTTAGAACAAAAGGAGCTATCCGTGGATCAGTATGAAGCGAAATTTTCTGAATTATCGAGGTACGCTCCTAGATTAATTGAGGATCGAGAAGAAAAGGCAAAAAGATTTCTGAAGGGGCTAAGGACTGACATTAGGAAACAACTTGTGCCTTTGAATATAAGAGATTATAATGAGATATATGAAAGGGCATAATTGGTGGAACAAGAGTTAGTGAGAGAGCAATCGGAATCAAAGAAGCAGATGACTTTTAGTGATAATTGAAAGGGTAAGAGACCCTATCCTGGTCAAAGTCAGCCCTGGGAATCTAGGAAGAGAAGTAATTTTGGGAATTTTGGAAGAGCCAAAGGTGGCCCGATTCAAGGGAGAGTACCCTATCAGAGTAATAGCTGTCAGAGGTGTGGTGGACAGCAGGGGCCAGGATTTTGTAATAATCCACCGAAGTGTTATGGCTGTGGGCAGATGGGACATTTTAAGAGAAATTGCCCACAAGAAAGGTCGTAGCTGAGTGTCGGTTCGGTGCGACAGGTATAACGAAGTGATGCTGGACCAAATCTATCGAGGAATTCACAGAGACCACCATCTTAGGGAAGGGTGTACACGGTCACCCAAGAGGAAGCGGAAGCTTCCAAAAATGTTATTTCAGGTACGATCCTTATAAACAGTAAATAGGCATATGCTTTGTTTGATACTGGTGCTATCCATTCTTTTGTATCTGAAAGATTTAGACAGTTGAGTAAGATGAAAACTATCTCTCTTAAGACACCTCTTTGTGTTTCCACACCACTAAAGAATATGGTGTTGTCTACTTTGGTATGTGAAAAGTGTGAGGTATCTATAGGGGGACGAAGTATGGAAATAGACTTAGTTGTGATGGCTATGTATGACTTTGATGTTATCATAGGAATGGACTGGCTCCATAAGTATCAGGCTAAGGTGGATTGCCATAGAAAAGTAATCCAGTTTGTTTTACCTGACCGATCTAGTTGTGAATTTTCTGGAGGTCAGAATAACTTGTCTATAGCACTTATTTCAGTAGTGGAAGGCCGTGCACTACTTGACGAAGGATGTCAAGGGTACCTGGCAGTGGTTAAGGATTATACCAAGAAGGAGTCTAAACTCGATGAAATTCGAGTAGTCAGTGAATATCAAGATGTATTTCCTGAGGAACTGCCTGGGTTACCGCCGGATCGAGAGATTGAATTCGAGATTGAATTGATGCCTGGAACAGAACCGATATCGAAAACCCCATATAGGATGGCCTTAACAGAATTGAAAGAGTTGAAAGTGCAACTGCAGGAGTTGCTGGATCAAGGATTTGTTAGACCAAGTGCTTCTCCTTGGGGTGCACCGGTGTTATTTGTGAAAAAGAAAGATGGGTCAATGCGTATGTGTATTGACTATAGGCAACTGAATCAGGTAACTGTTAAGAATAAGTACCCTTTGCCTAGAATTGATGATCTATTTGACCAACTGCAAGGAAGTTCGGTCTTTTCAAAAATTGATTTAAGGTCCGGATACCATCAATTAAGAATTAAGAAAGAAGACATTCCTAAGACTGCATTTAGGACTCGTTATGGACATTATGAGTTCCTAGTTATGCCATTTGGACTGACGAACACTCCAGCCGCGTTCATGGATATGATGAATAGAGTATTTAAGCCCTATTTGGATCAATTTGTAATTGTTTTTATTGATGATATCCTGATATATTCTAAAAGCCCTGAAGAGCATGAGCAGCACTTGAGAATAGTGTTACAGACTCTTAGAGACCATAAGTTATTCGCCAAGTTCAGTAAGTGTGAATTTTGGTTGGATCGGATAATATTTTTGGGACACGTAGTGTCAGGAGGAGGAATTGCAGTAGACCCACAGAAAATTGAGATGGTGATAAATTGGCCGAGACCGACAACGCCGATAGAAATACGGAGTTTCTTAGGATTGGCAGGCTACTATTGAAGGTTTATAGAAGGATTCTCACAATTTGCTGGGCCATTGACAAAATTAACTCGAAAGAACGTAAAATTCGAGTGGAATGGAGATTGTGAAAAGAGTTTTCAGGAACTCAAAAGAAGGCTGACTACAGCTCCAATTCTGACTATACCATCTGGGTCTGATGGATTTACAGTGTATAGTGATGTGTCTCACAAAGGACTGGGATGTGTTTTGATGCAACACGGCAAAGTCATAGCATATGCATCCAGGCAATTGAAACCTCACGAGCTGAATTACCCAACTCATGATCTAGAGTTGGCAGCCATAGTTATTGCCTTGAAAATCTGGAGACATTATCTGTATGGAGAGAAGTTCGAAATCTATACAGATCATAAGAGTTTGAAATATTTGTTTTCACAAAAAGAACTGAACATGAGACAGAGAAGGTGGATGGAGTTGTTAAAAGACTATGATTGTGAAATACGGTACCATCCAAGAAAGGCGAATAAGGTAGCGGATGCTCTAAGTCGTAAGTCAAATATGGATTTGGCCAGTATGAGAATCACAGGATGGAATCTGTTAAGGTCAATAGCAGATTCATAATTTAAATTAAAAGTAGATCAACTTACTGGCATGATTTCCGCATTAAGGATTGAACCGGAAGTTATCCTGAAAATTAAGAAGTTGCAGGAATTTGACCCGGAAATAGAAAAAGTGCGAAATGCTGTGTCATTAGGAAAAAGACCAGAGTTTCAAGTCTCTGAGGATGGAGTGGTAAGATGTCATGGACGACTTTGCGTTCCTGACAATGAAGAAATAAAGAAGGAAATCCTGTCAGAAGCACATAGAAGTAATTACAGTATTCATCTAGGAAGTACGAAGATGTACAGAAATTTGCGCCAACATTATTGGTGGAATGGCATGAAAGGAGATATAGCCAAACACGTTTCCCAATGTTTAACGTGTCAGCAAGTAAAGGCGGAACACCGTAAACCAGCGGGGCTATTAAGACCATTAGATATCCCAGAGTGGAAATGGGAGCATATAACAATGGATTTGGTACAAGGTTTGCCAAGGACATCAAGCGGTCATGACTCTATTTGGGTAATAGTGGATCGTTTGACTAAGTCTGCTCACTTCTTAGCAGTTCGCATGGACTATCCGATGAACAAATATGTGGAGATATACGTAAGTCAAGTAATACGTTTACATGGTGTTCCAGTGACTATTACATCGGATCGGGACTCGAAATTCACTTCGTACTTTTGGTGGAGTTTTCAAATTGCCTTAGGAACTAAACTCCAGTTTAGTACTACTTTTCATCCTCAGACAGATGGACAAACCGAAAGGGTAATCCAAACTTTAGAGGATATGTTAAGGGCTTGTGTGATTGACTTTAAAGGGAGTTGGGATGAAAGATTGCATTTGGTGGAGTTTGCTTATAATAATAGTTTTCAGAAAAGTATAGGCATGGCTCCCTATGAAGCGTTATATGGAAGGAGATGTAGAACCCCTGTCTGTTGGAATGAAGTGGGCGAAAGGAAATTGACAGGACCTGAACTGATACAAGTTACCACTGAGGCTGTTGAGATTATCAGATTAAGACTTAAGACAGCCCAGAGCCGACAGAAAAACTACGCAGATAAGCGTAGAAGACCTTTGGAATTTAATGTGGGAGACCATGTATTCCTTAAAGTATCTCCCATGAAAGGAATAGCACGGTTTGGGATGAAAGGAAAATTAAACCCCAGGTTTGTTGGACCTTTTGAAATACTCGAGAGAATAGGAGACGCAGCTTATCGTTTGGCACTGCCTCCTAAGTTGGGAAACTTACATGATGTGTTCCATGTATCGATGCTAAGGAAGTATGAGCCGGATCCTAGTCATATACTCGATCATGAAGCCATCAAAGTGGATGAGAAAGTGAGATACATAGAAGAACCAGTACAAGTGTTGGGTCGAAGAGAACAAGTCCTTCGTACGAAGAAAATCCCTCTAGTTAAGGCGTTATGGCGACATCATGATGTGGAAGAGGCCACCTAGGAAAGTGAAAAAGAAATAAAAGAAAGATATCCTCATTTGTTTAATGGTTTATAAGCGATAATAGATTTCGAGGATGAAATTCTCTAAGGAGGGGAGAATTGTGGCATTCCAAAACTTTAGGTAACAGTCATCGAGCTGTGACTTTATTTTTTTTTAAATTTACAAGTATTAATTTGTATTTGTTCTTTTGAATTAGTATGTTTCAATTATATCATTTTAAAACAAATGGATGGGATTCGATTTTTGCCTAAGAATTTTATGCGCAAATTTAGATTATATTTAACGGGCCGTAAGATTTTGGAATATATATATATGTGTGTGTGTGTGTGTGTGTGTGTGTGTATACTTGTATATGTATATTAAGCAATTTAAATTGTTATTAAATCAATTGGATAGAAATAAAATCCTAATTTTTTAAAAAAGGAGACTAGGGCTCCATTTTCTTGGACTCTTGGGCCCAAGAATTCAGGCCCAAGCAGGCCCAAGAAACACCCCAAGGGTGTCGCACGAACCGGAAAGGGGAGGGGGGAGAGCGTGTCCTTCAACCTAAACATTTGTCCTTGATTGTACCTCCACTTGTCCTTCCACTTTGACCACTTGTCCTTTATTTATTTTTCCTACATGCAAAATGGAGTTAATTAATTAATAAAAGAACAAAACAAAGGGGGAGGGGGTTTCGCATGGAGAGGAGGAGAGACCAAGAGAGAGATTGAGAGGAAACCAAGTCAAAGAGAGAGGGAGTCGTGCGGACAGCAGGGGAAAGGAAGGAAGGGCCGCCTCTCGCCGTGTCCGTGTAGCCGCCGTCGACGCCACCGGACCCCATTGCCGACCGGCCAAGCCGTGACCACCAGACCTCCAATTTTCGGACAACCCTTGTGTGAGAGAGTTCAAGGCAAGCATTTGTTCTTCAATCTATGTTGTTGCAAGTTGTTTTGCCTAGAAAAGAAGTGAGATAGGTGAGGAACATGGAGTACTTGAGCTGCATGTGGAGTCTTTGGTATGTAGGAGGGTGTTAGATCAATAAAATTAGTTGTGGATGAGGTGCATGTGCTGGATTTCGAATTTCATGAAGTGTGAGTGCTGGATTTTTGAACTTGCAAGTGAAACCAAATGAATTTGAGATTCTGACCATGAGGAATTTTAGTGATAGTCATGCTGTGGTAAGGTGTATTGTGTGTATGAACAAAGAGTATAATGATGGGAGGTCGAAATCTAGTGTATAGGAGGAGTTTTGTGAACTTGTGGACTGCTTTTGTGAAAAAAAGTGTGACCTCCGGCGACATTTTAATTTTTCTGTAATTATCTGGCCATAATTGGATTTCGAGCCCTTGATGAAAGTTTTAGATTACATCTTCATGAATAACATATCCAAAATTCAGGGAAAAATAACAAATTATGACCGTCGAAATAATTTTCCTATGAAAATATGAAATCTGGAATTTTACAGAATGTTGGGTAGGAAGAAAATCGAAGTTTTACCCTCGGTGCATACTGAATCTGACCTAGTGGTCTTCTTGAGATTTCTTCCTTTAAGTCTTATTGATAACATGTCAAAATTTCGTAATTTTCTGAGCCCGTTTAGTAATTAATTCGGAATTGTTGCTAAAACTGCGCAATTGTAGAAATTAAGTTACTGTTTCGAGATTTCCATGAAATTGTCCTATGAGGAGTATAGTCTCGAATTGCCATGTGACTTGATGATGCTGATGGTGGGAGGTTTGTGACTTGATGATGCTGATGGTGGGATATTGTGATTGATAAAAAGTTTGCGAGATATCTCGTTTGGCATATGATGATGCATGTGTGAATTAAAATGTGAATTGTTATCCATTGAACCCTCGGGTTAATGATGCCCCAGGAGTCGGGAAGTCCAAAGGATCGAAAGAGTCGATGCCTTGTGGATGCCCAGTGGCCCTAAGAGGCTGAATGCTGGAGGTATGCCCGGGGAGTTTCGGGATGCCTGGTTGTATGCTTGTCGGTACGTAAACCCGGATGGCCGAGCAACCATTTTCATGGTGAGCTTCGGAGATTTATCCTCGTGATGCCAGGTGGGGTACGAGATGCTTGGAGGCGCGATATGCTCCGGATGCCCAGTGGCCTTGGTGGCTAAATGCCGGAGGTTTTCGCGATGCCAGGGTGGATGCGAATGCCTGGAGGGACGCAAACAATGGTCCTCTAGGGAATGAAATTTTTCAAAGGCCAAATAAATGATATGTGATTTGGTTATAGTGGCGCATGATTTTTAAGAGATTGCAATTGTCGATGTTGAAAATTTCCATATCATTAATGCCTATTACCCCTTGATTTTTGCCCTGTTATCTGATATAAAATTAAATGCTGATTGTATGCTCGATATAGCTTGTTGAATCTTTTGCTGCTGAGTGGCTGTACTCACCCCGTTTGGGGACTAACATTTCAGATTAAGATGCCTTTGCTACCCGTCTCTCGTGGCACCTTTTATGGCTTGCCAGTCGACGTCGAGTGCTCATGTTCCGAGCACATCTGTGTTGGGGTGCGGGGGCTGGTGTTCGTCCGCGTCCTTGTGCTCGTTATGTATGATGTGGGCCTACTTGGAGGTCCTGTGGTGCAGGAGTTCCTGTCGGTGCATGTTCGCTGCGACGGGATCATGATGGGGATGCTGCCACCGCCGCCAGCCGATGGACCGGGCTGGGTGTGATCGACCCCGGGCGATGGGTAGCTAGTGAAGCTTTTTGACTACCGGCACTAATTGATGGGTTTAAGCTGATGACCGTGTATGGAGTTGGATGCTTTTGGTACAGCCGAGTTTTAGATAGCCTTGGCCTTTTGTAGTTCCAACTCATGTTACCCATCAATTATATAAATAAAAGTGCTTGGTTTATCTTATAAAAATATTTAGTATGTGTGCATCATTTCGATATGAATGGATTGGGGAGGTGTGGTGTGAAGTCGCTTCCGCACTACTTTCTATTTTGCACCGGGACCGTAATAAAAAAAAATAAAAAAAAATAAAAGTAAATAACAATCTCTTAGGACTTATAGTCCTTCAAGATAAGCATCAAAGTGGAAAGCATACTGTGACGACCCTATAAGATTGGGGTGCCACACAAAAGAAGTCCTGGAGTTCGGTTTTGGGACCAACAAAAAACTTTCATTGTAAGTTCTTTCTTTGTAGTTCTTATTTTCTAATTTGAAGGAGCCAACTTCCCTGTGTTTCCAGAGGATAATTTCTTGGTTTGCTCGGCTGAGAGCCGCTTGCAAAAGAAACTACAAAGTAAGTTAAGAATCCTGGATGTAGTTTTGCTCAATTTTGATCATGTTTCAACTATGACAAATCAAGAGGAAAACCAGTGCAGAAAATTGATTTATGAGGCTGGAATCTTTCTAAGTGTTGGAAGTCTCTTTAAGAGTCTTACTTGTTTGATTTGTTATGCCCCTTTTCATGGATTACTTGTCTTCGTGAGTTTGATGAATGTTATATGAGAGTACAAATGATGTTTGGGATAGTCCGGTTTAGTCTTTAAACTCCGGTGTGAATCATGAGATCGTCTATAACTTGAGCCAAAAACCAAACCAATCCCAATTGAGACATGGTTGGTCAGTGTAGGTCATGCATGTATGCTTCTTGGAGAGTTCATTTCGATTGCTCGGTTGATCGTTCTCTGCGATGTTTGTTACATTTAAAAGTCCATGTTATCTATTTTTATGCAGATAAAGTGATGTTTCCTATGGATCCCGCATGTAATGAGTGTCGGGGCTTGAATTTGGGCATGCAACATGTTTATTTGACCTGGGTTCAAACTCAGATTTGCAAAAACAACTCAAACTTGCATATTGGAAGCTGATTTCAGTCTGGTTCTTATGTGTTTTAGGTTGTGATTTCTAGCTAAACTTGTTCTTTGCATGTAGTAGTATAATCTTGATATTTTAGTTTCACATAAGATTGCTCATGTGTCGTGATCGAAGGCCACGAACAAGGCTCAAGGAATCTGCTTTAGATGGTTTGATGCACACTAATTGCTTGATGAAATTGTCAAACCAAGCTTCGATCTTGAAAAGGTCGATTTGAGCTCGGTTCTTGTGATATTCATGTTCTGAGTAGTTAATATTCACGTAAATCAAGCATAGACCGGTTTAGGGAATTTAAAAAAAAAAAATCTAAAAATTTCAAAAAAAATATTTTAAAAAATGTTGGATAGCATCAAATTAAGGCAGAAATGATATTCATGCAATTTTCTTAATTTTATAAGGTCGTTTTCCTAACTTAATGCTATTTTGGTATTCTATAACCATTTTTGTAAAAAAAATCCATTTTGTATATATTAAAATTATCTAGAGTAGTTTCATGCATCTAGAGTAATTTCATGCATATTTAAATTCTCATTTCGCTCATTGCACTCCTGTCCCGAGGCATGATAATAAGGCTACCACGGCCTGAACCTCGAGCGCGTGCACATCCCTCGATGGCCGATAGAATTTTGCAACGTTCTCAGGACTCGTCGCCGACCCTTTTCATTTTATTGCACATGTGGAAGCGGATTAACTGATCCCCTGACAATGACATATATGAGATAGAAAAGCAGGACAACAATTTCCCAAATCAAAACACACTTTCAAAAGCACCTCAAGTTCTTATACAAAAGGTCTATCTCAAGAAGAACTATTGAGACACCTATGCTCCTGACCATTCTGCTTCAAGCTCTTGATTCTTCACACTAGGGACTTGAAAATGGTTATACAATAACCAGTGAAATATAAATCTCAGTGAGTCCTCCCCTAAGCCTTGGTTAGTACACCAACTTGACTCGGGGTATCTCTCTAGAACCACCCCACAAACAAATCATGAATAACAACCAACAATCAACAGTCGATTCGCATGCAACCTTACCCGGCATGCCATACCCTGCACGTTATCGATTCATGCATGCGTGCCATAAACAATGTCCTCAACTCATGCATGACTAGAACCAACGACGCTATGGTTCTCATGTGTTCTTGCACAATAGTGCGCCACTCATCATGTATCAATCGATCACACGGGTCCATCAATTCAATCAATCCAATTGATACCATCTATCAATTCATACCATCTATTCAACCATACCATTTATTCATCCATCAATACAATCACTGCTTACACAAGCTGAATGGATGCAATGCTCTCACAAGCTGATATAGATGGTAGCTCGCACAAGTTGATATATATATATATATATATATATATATATATATATATATATATATTGTTGACACCTAAATTTTGCCTAATCATTTAGTAATTAGTTGCATTTTTTCCTTTTCATGAAGTCGCATTTGCATCGGTACTAAAAGGGCAACAAGACGCAGCGGTTCATGGTCGATAATATTCACAAAAGGACGGTCTCTCTCTTCGCTGGTCTGAACACACATAAGAGAGAAAGTCAAAAAATGAGGAAAGAAGAAGTTCTTGCACGTCCATTGTCTCACCCTCATTAATGCATGCACATGCATGCACACAAATTCGACGGACGTGAGGACTCAAGAGAAAGCCTCGAAGAAGCAAAAGGAGCCCATAATATATTATATAATATGCTCTCTCAAGTGTGGGTTGTCAGCTTTGGTGAAGCAACGAGAATTTTGCTGAAGGAAGAAGCAAGTGACAAGCAAGAAAAGTCAAAAGTTGCGGCAATCATATAGAAGGGAGGGACAAGTAGCCGCACAAGAAGCCCCAAGCATAAAGAAGAAAGAAGAATCCAACGTCCGTTTTTCCCCCTCATTAATGCATGCACATGCACATGCACATGCACGCACGAAATAGGGGACGTGAAAATTCTACAAATGCCTGCAAGAAGATGGAATAACATTTTTATAATATTATCCTTGCTGAAGAGCAGATCGGTGGCCACCATATTTGAAAAAAAAAGAACCGAACTTGAACAAGCAAGGAAAAATTGCAGCTACCTCCTGTTCACCTATTCACACTAAAGTCGATTGTTGCCTATAAATAAGCAAGGATCCTTGGCTTAAAAGGGGCGGGGACGAAAAAATTCACTAGAGAGGTTTGTGAGAGCTATTAAAAAAAGAGAGCCCGTAGAGAGACACACGAACTGAGAGAGAAAGAATGTGAGAAAAAATAAAAAAAAAGATGGGTTGTCTTCTTCCCATGGAGTCTTCTTCCTAAGGGGCTTCGAGCATCCGTTTGACGCCCATACGCAGCAACCCGCCGCCGACTCCATCCTTCCGGCGATCTGAGGACGTAGACGCTGCAGCAACCCTCTGCTGCCTTCCTCCTCCCGGCGAGCTCCGAATGCCGTTGCCACTGTAGTCCCGTGCCTCCTCTCGCCCGCCTCTTGCAGCTTGAAGCTTCAAGCGACGCCTGCAACTCCCCCACCGCAGCTGCTGTCCCGTGGTCGCCAGAGCTCCAAACACCGTCGCCGTTGTAGCCCTCAGCCTGCTCGTCGCCGCACCATCGCAGCACCTTCATCCGCTTCCTGCAGTAACCCGCGCCCGACGCCAGCAACCCGCATCACCTTCGCCCGCCGGTCGTAGCGCATCTCCGCCCGTGTCTGCAACCAACCGCTGTTGCTCCTCTTCTCGCCCGCTGCCTCTGCAAGAAGCACCTCCATAGCAGCACCCGAGCCAGCCGCCGCAACCCCTCGAAGTCTGCTGGCCACTACTGTAACCTGCCCCTCCGCCCGAGCGTCGACGCCGTAGCAGATCCGAACCGATTGCCGAACCACCAGCCCCTACCGTGTCTCGCCAGCTTCCTCCTGCGTGCTCGCCGCTGTCCCTACTCTATCTGCAATCAGCCCGTTGCCACGCCACCGCCGCTCCACTGCTACCGCGCCTCTGCCTACACATCCGCTCGAAGTCCGACACCTTCGCTTCGGCTCTGCCCACGACCCAACAGCACCGACGCTGCCTCCGCGCCTCACCCGTGCTTGCATCTCCATCCGCCGCCCTCGCCGATGCTCGCCGCAACCGGTTGCACCTTCATCTCCTTGCTCGCATCTCCACACCACCTGTGCGCCTACACAAACACCACCGGAGCTCCGAGCGTCGCTGCCACCCTCCACCCATTGCTGTGCTCCGCCCATCCGACCTCCTTGTCGCACGTCTTCCCCCATCGCACTGCTGCCCTTCCTGCATTTTTCCTTTAGGTAGTTCGTTTTCATTTTCTTTCATTTGTTATTTTATTTTACTTTTTTTAAAGTTTAGTTATTTAAATTGAAACATGGTATGTCAATATTCATTTCATAAAATCTTGTAGGCATTAACCTCGGGGTTTTGCCCAAAATTATTGTAATTACTAATTTGATCCGAAAGATGTCGGATCATTTTTTTAATTATTTTAATTTTTGGGGTTTGTTGATATTATTTTAATTGTTAAATCATTATAATTATTAATCTGATCCGTAAGACTTCGGATCAGATTTTTAATTATTTTGAGCTTTATGTCGTGATGTTTAGGGTTAGGGTAATCGTTAATTTAACCCGTGAGACAATGGATTATTTTTTCGATTGTTTTAATCTTTTATTTGTTGAATATCTTGATTGTCTTGATATAATATTTATTTGGTAATTGCTTTTCTTGAAAAAACACTAAAATATAAAAAAATCAAAATCAAAATCTTGCATCATAGCATGTAGGTTTAGGATTGCATTTTTAGATTTTTTTAGTAGGATAGGGGTGGACCTAAATAACCTTTTTTTTTCGTTTAAAAAAAAGGGTCATAGATAAAGCTGGCATATTTTAATAATTTCTTTTTTCTAAAAAATATTTTTCTAAGATAGGATAGGGTTTAAGTCGAATTAATCCCTAAAATAAATTAGAAAATTATTCATTTTAGATAGTTTAGTTAGGGTTTTTATTAATTCCGAATTTCAATAAAAAAAAACACAAAAAAATACTAGATGCATGTTAACTAGTTTGCATAATATGATCGTTTAATTAGAATTTGTTTATTAGTAAAATTATGTCATTTAGTTAAAATGCATGTTTTATAAAAATTCTAATTTCAAGAAAACTAAAAAAAAAAAAATATTTGCTTGCTTTATGTGATGCATTTTTTATTTGAATGTTTAATAGTGGATGAGCATCCGTGTGGTCACCATATTTTCATGATAGTAATTTAGGTTAAAATAAATCTTAGCTGCCTGCAAAAACATTTCTTAAAATAAAAAGAATGGTACCGAAAGGGCATTAGAGAAATCTAGTGTAACCAAGTCCCCGTACCCAAAATCTCTAGTTCGTAGGAGTAAAATAATTCTCCCATTATTTTACTTAGGTGTCTAATCGACCTACCATAAACTGATTAGTGGCGACTCCTAGATAAAATCCATTTGCATGTTAAAAACTTGAACCTAAGTCACGAATTGGTATGGGCTTGGGAGAGCCCGAGCTAAGTTTAAGACTTAGTAATCCATTAGCCAAACTCTTAGGTGGTCCATCATCCGCTTCGGAATTTAGGTCGCAACAGCTTGGCGACTCCACTGGGGACTTGATTTAAGACTTTAGTGGACTTAGGCCAGTTTTCTCTTTTCAAAATAAAAATATTTTTTGTTTGGCAGCGAGGATCCCAAGTACGTCCTTAACGTTTAAGGTGTTAAATGTTCTTGCAGGATGGGAGGTATAAGGGGAGTAGTCTTTGCTAATCCTTGTCTTGTAGGGAGATGTGGAGATGAATGATTTATTTTTCCCTGATTAGAAGTGTTGTTTGCATTTAAACTGTTGTGCATGTTTTATTGCTTTTAGCACTATACTATTGCACACACAACCTGCGGTCGAACCTGGGCTGCGATAGGATTTTTAGGATGGTGTTGAGAAGGATACTTCCTCGAAAGCGAGACTGCTGTGTAGAGGATGACATTCTCTTCTCCGAAAGTTCTTCATGGTGTCGACTGTGTTTGTCCATATCCGCGAGACTGCGTGACTATAGGACATTCCATTCGACTGAGCCGGAGTTAGAAGGACCTGACATGTTAAATGCGGGATTGCAACGGTCAGACCATCCTCCTAGCTCCACTTTGTTAAAGCCATCTAAATAGAAATCGAGCCTCACGTTTCATGTGTGTGTCTATGTGATTGTCATCCATTCCAGGTGAAAGTAAGTTATCTAAACTCTGACTTTGCAATTTACTTACTTCATTGCATTTTTGTCGGTCCATGACAATAGGTTTCGTCGCCAGTCTTGTTTTATATGCAATGGGGAAAACCGATGTACAGTTCATTTCCACTCCCAAAAAAGAGCTCAAAATGTGGTTGGACCAATTAGATCAAGAAGGCCAAAGATATGTGAAAGCAAGAATCGCCCGACTTCTCCCATTGCTAGAGATCAACATCCACTTTGGTGTTATGCAGGTGCTACCACACTTTTGGTGTCCGCAGACGTCCACCTTCATATTTGGTGAGTACGAACTAACCCCAACATTGGAGGAATATAGTGTTGCCATTGGAATGCCTCTTGAAAAGAAACTTGTTAGGCCGCCTATCGGTATAGATTCTATTTCTGAATTATCACAATTTTTAACAATCAAAGCTGAAATAGTAAGGAAAGTTGTCAGAGCCAATTGTTATGCATGCCCATTTTCATTTTTGGCAGAGTGTTTTGCAAATCAACCAATGATTTCAAAGGTTAGGATTTTTATTTTAGCATTTTTTGGACTAATTGTTTTTCCCTATCGAAAAAATGCCATTAATCCTTCAATTTCATGGGTGGTTAGCCAAGTTTGTGACGGGTTAAATTATGTCAATATGATTCTAGCGGAAACATTTTTGTCATTAAACCGTTTCAAACAAAACGAAGAAAGGACCATGCATGCCCTCCCTGAACTTTTGCAAATATAGTTTTTCTCCCACATAAAAGGGTTTGGGCACCTTATGAAACAATTTAAGATTGATGATTTTAGGCATCCCATACAAAAATTTGAGGTCTTGGAGCATTTTTCCCCGAATAAACAGTACTCATGTTGGATCAATTTTCTGAAAAATCCTAATCCTGAAGCATTCTTGTGCCACGCTAAATGGTTCCATGTTGAGGAAGCTCATTTCTCTCATAAATATGATGAGCCAATCCCGTTGCTAGGTCTCTCTGGTACTACTTCTTATTACCCATATAGGGTGGCCCGTCAGTACAGAGCTCTACAAGAAGTTCCTCCGCCTCTCAGGACAGAATTGTTCAAAGATTGTTTTATTCGTACGGACTATGACTACTTCAACGAGATCCAGACAATCATTACTGCATGGAATGAATGCCATCCAGAGAAGATTTTAGTGCCCAATAGACTGAAAGGCGAGGAGGAGATTCACCATGCGTCAACATTCTACATCCAATAACACCGGATTCCTACCGCCTTGCGTCCAGTGGTCCCTGATGTGACTGAGAAGCCCACTTAGCAAGCACGGATTGAGCATCTTAAACGGAAAGTGGAAATGGCTGAAGCTGAGAATAAAAAGCTTCGCAAGGCACTGGGCTCCCGAAAGCATATAAAATGAGACGTTTTGAGAATTTTTGTTTCCTTAGTTCCAATGTTTAGGAAGTTTGATTTCAATTTTTAGTGTTTGATTTCAATTTTTAGTTTAGGGGATTTGCTTTCAATTCTTGGTCCAATGTTTAGGAGGTGTTGATTTCAGTTTTTATGGAATTTAGTTTCAGTTCTTAATTCAAATGTTAATGAGTTTTGAATGAAACAAGGTGAATAAACTATTGTCATGGACCGTTTTCCTATCCTTGATTCTTACATTACCTTTGTTATTATTATTTTTCTCTTTCGTAGGTGATAACGGATCCGCCACGTTCACCTATTATTACACGATCAAGAGCTAAAATGGCTGACCAAACAGAGATGCGTGATCATATTACCAGTGTGGAAGATCAGCTCAAGCAATTGCTTACATCTATGCAACTTATGACTGCCCAAATCGAATCCCTCCGGGTGAATCCCATTCCTGCACCTGCTCTGCCTGAGTTAGTAATCCCAAAGCAGGCAAGGAAGGTCTAGATGGTTGATGATGACATGCCTGAATTGGAGGATGACATACCTCCAATCACTACCGAGAAAGCCAAGTCTGACGGCACTCCTAAGACGGAGCAAGGTGAACGCCTTGCGAAACTTGAAGAGAAAGTGAAACAATTGCAAGGATCGCAGAACTCACTCCCAATTGACTTGTCCGTTTATGAGAAGGTTAAGATGCCAAACAAGTTTAAAATGCTGGAGTTCGAGAAGTATGATGGTACTTCTTGCCCGAAAGCTCACCTGCAAATGTACCATGTAAGGATGCCTCAGCATGTCAAAAATGAGCCCATTATGATCCAATCATTCCAAATGAGTTTGGTCGGGCCTGCACTGAACTAGTATATTATGAAAAACATAAACCTCCTCGACATTTGGAATGAAGTGGCCGATGCATTTCTCAAGCAGTATAAGTTCAATATGGATATTGCACCTTCACGAGAGGATCTCGAACGAATGGAGAAAAAGAGGAGTGAATCGTTTAAAGAATATGCCATAAGGTGGCGAAATCTAGCCGCCCAAATCACTCCCAAACCCATTGACAAAGAATTGATGAAGTTGTTTGTCAAAACCCTCCCATTCGAGTTTCGTAATCGAATGGCCAGCACGTATGTTGAGAACTTCAATCAACTCATCCCAGTGGGTGAACAAATCGAGACAGGGCTGAGAGATGGATGGTTTAATGAACCAACCCCTGCAGGCAAAAGATTTATTGCAAAGAAAGACAAAGAACTGACCACTGAAGTTAATGTTGCATATACGCAACCAGCCCCTAGTAAGCCTCCAATTGTTTGTGTCCCCGGGAATCAGCAAGATGGAGGCCGAGTGCATGCACCGCGGCAATTCACCAAAAGGTAGTTCTCTCCTCTTCCTGGTCCTTTATCTCAGGTCCTGCCGATACTCCAAAAGAAGGGATTGATCTCCCACGAACCAAAGCGGCCCAATGCTGAAAAATTCTCCAATTATGATCCCTCCAAAAAATGTGAGTATCATATGGGAGAGGTGGGCCATTCGACTGATGAATGTATGACTTTGAAGCACAAGATCCAAAATTTATTGGATACTAAGGCATTTTCTTTCCGTACCACCCAACCAAATGTCAAGAAGAATCCGTTGCCAGAACATGAGGGAAATGTGAATGCAATCTTTGAGTTCAATGCTGGCAAAATGATGAACTTGAAGGTGTCTGTTAAAGATATCTATAGCGGATTAGTTAGAGTTGGTTACTATCCGACATATGAGAATCCTCCCTTGTTTACCATGAGGGAAAGGGTTCAAGAAATGGTTAAGGCTGGCATGATCGGGTATGCTGATCAAACTGGAGTAGTGTCAACTATCTCTCAAGTTATCATTGATTGGGAGAAAGAATTTGCTAAGCTAAGTGCTGAAAAGAGTGAACTTGATCCGTTGATCGAAGACATGCCCCCACTTGAGGACGCCTCCGACCACGAAGGACTGATAGTGGAAGTGCCTTCAACTGATGAGGAGATAATAATTGAGATGCCCCAGTTGTATCAGTACAAGGATAACAAAGTTGTCCCCTGGTCATACGAGCTAGATGTTGACCTGATTACAAGGTCTGGTCGAACCTATGCTCAAACTAATACCCAACCTGCAAAGCCTATTACTGATGAAGAGGCTAAAGAGTTTCTGGCTATAATCAAAGCGAGTGAGTATAACGTGGTCGACCAGTTGCGAAAATTGCCTGCTCAAATCTCTTTACTTGAACTCTTGCAAACGTCTCCTACACATCAAATGTCTCTAGTGAAGGTTTTGAGCGAAGTTCATGTACCGGAGACGATCGAGGTAAACAGGTTGGAGGAATTTGTAGGGTCAATTCTTCTCAAAGATTTAATAGCCTTTTCTGATGAAGAATTCCCTCTTGAGGGGAGGGGACATACTAAGGCGGTATACATATCTATCAAGTGCAAGGCTTCCCATGTGGCTCGAGTACTCATTGATAATGGGTTTGCCTTGAATATCTGTCCATTGGCAACTCTTCACCGCTTTAAAATAGATCCTTCAAAAATAAATGCTGCAAAAACCTCTATCCGAGCTTTTGATGGTACAAGAAAGGAGGTGATAGGGGAGACCCACCTTGATCTGCAAATAGGGCCGGTGATGTTCAATGTCCTTTTCCAGGTGATGGACATTCCTACATCATTCAATTTCCTATTAGGTCGCCCCTGGATTCATACTGCTGGAGCTGTGCCATCAAGTCTCCACCAAAGCGTGAAATTTGTTGTCAAAGGAAAGCTAGTCACTGTTCATGGCGAGGAGGATCATCGAATTTATCATGAGACGGCCATCCCCTATGTCGAGCCGGAACCTAGGGAGGAGTGGAGTTACCAATCGTTTGAGCTCGTATCCACTATTCATGCATCTCGAGGATCGTTAGCACCCATCCCTGATGTGTCGAATGCAGCAATTATGGTAGCAAGAGTGATGGTTGGAAATGGCTTTACTCCTGGCCATGGACTCGGTAAAAAAGAGTAGGGTATCCGGAATTCTATTGAAGCCCCTCAAAGGTCTTGTTCCACCGAATTAGGGTACCATGGAGGAGGTGGACGTAAACAAGAGAGGAAAAACTCATTATTCCTCGATATCCGCGAGACATTCCCCGGCCCTGCTAAAATGATGCATGATGAAGGAGGAGTGATTGATCCCCGAGGTATCGTGTCTGATGGATGGAGTGACATGGATGACCCGACAACTTCAAAGACAGAGGATCCATATAATGGGATGGAATGGATCACGACCCTATTCGATGATCTCCTTATAGGCGCCATTGACAAAGAACCATCGGAGGAAATGGGTGCTAGCCCACAAGAGTAACACATTTACTTTTCTGTACTCCCTTGCGCGGGAATCTTATCGCTTTTATGTTTTCTAGGATTTGCTTTCGCTTTGATTATCGCATTTTGCATATCGCTTGTCAGGAGTTGATGTTTGCTAGGGTTTGATTGTTAGGATTTGTACTTTCCATTCCAATTAATGTAATTTGATTGATGAATATCAATTACAATCACGAGCTTTATTTTGAGGGCATGATTTCCGGTGATGATATCCAACCAATGAAAGAAAAGAAAAAAAGGAAAGAATGGTTTATGTTTCCTCGTGTCAAAAGGTTTTCCAAAATGTTTTGCCAAAATTTTTTTAAAAGAAAATTTCGAAAAAGGAAAAATCCTAAGTGTCACGACCTCTTTTTTTCCGTCCGGGGAAAAAGAAGAAAGTTTAGGGGTATTTGCCTAAAGAGAGGCGGACCAACGGCCCTAGACAGGCGCGGGCTCTCCCAAGCCCATACCTCGCGCGACGTTAGATTTTGTTTTTTAGTTCTTAACAACTTAAATATTTCTAGGAGTCGCCACTAGCCTATTGGGGTTGGCTAGAAACCAATCAAGACACGGAGTGTTGTCTCGATTCCTATGCAACCAGAGATTTCTAGGAACGGGGACTTGTTTACGCTAATGTTTCTATTAGCGCCCTTGCGGTACCACTAACTTGAAAGGCTATTTATCTAAATGGCCACACATTCTTGATTACCAATTATAATCTTTACAAAACCACTAAGCGTCCATGCAAATGTTTTTGTAGATTTGTTTTTTAATATCTAGACTAATCCTAACATAATCTAGAAGAGAAATTTACACTCAAATTAATGAAAAGCGGTGCATAAGTAAACATCCAAGAAATTGAAATAACTTGAAAATAATGCGGAAAAGAAAGACCCGATACAAGTCGGGCAAATAATATTACATGGCCTTGTTATCACGCCCCGGGACAGGACCCCATGAGCAAAAATGGGAATTTAAATATGCATGGAATTACTCTAGATACATGCAATTAGATAATTTTAATCTATGCAAAATGGATTGTTTACAAAAAAAAAAAAAAAAATGGTTCTAAAAATACCAAAATATCATTTAATTAGGAAAATGACTTTATAAAATTAGAAAATCTCCTAGATGTCATTTTTATCTTAATTTGATAACATCCAACATTTTTTGATTTTTTTGAAATTTTCATATTTTTCTTTTTTTTTTTATTATTTTAAAAAATATTAATAATAATTCCTTAAACCGATCTATGCTAACATGGAGTAACACAGCACATGAATATCACAATAATCGAGCTCAAATAGACCGTTTCAAGATCGAAACTTGGTTTGAGCATTTCATCGAACACTTAGCTTGCATTAAATCACCTCAAAACGGCTTCTTCGGGCCATGTTTGTGGCCTTCAATCTTCACCCATGAGCAATCTTATGTGGAACTAAAGCATCAAGATTATACTACCACATGCAAGGAGCAATATTAGACAGAAATCATAACTTAAAATGGAAAAGAACCAAGCTAAAATCATCCTCAAATATGTGGGTTTGATCTGATTTCACAAATCTGGGTTTGAACCCAAGTCAAACAAACAGTTTGCATGCCCATATTCAAGCCCCGACACTCATCACATATGAGATCTAAAGAAACACTACTTGATCCGAGTGAAAGTAGGTAACATGAGCTTTCAAATGCAACAAACATCACAGAGAATGACCAACCGAACACATCAAAAAAACAAGAACCTCTCCACTGACCAGCCAAGAACATGCAATGGCTCTTGAAGAGATTCCCATATAACAACACTTGAAGAAAAATTTCAAACATGTATGGCTCTTGAAGAGGTTTCAAACACTTAGAAAAATTTCCTCTTAGAAATCAGTCCTCCGGACTAGTTTTCCTCTTGATTTTCGTGATCAAAACATGTTCAAAATTAAAAAAAAAAATGCATCTAGGATGCTTACCTTGCTTCCTAGTTTCCCTTTCAAGTGACTCTTGGCCAAGGAAACCAAGAAATTATCCTCTGGGGCCCGTGGAAGTTGGTTCTTCAACTGGAAAGTGAGATCTGCAAAGAAAGAACTGACAACGAAGGTTTTCGTTGACTTCAAAATTAGACTTTAGAACCTCTTTGTTGGCCAAGTTAAAATCAAAACCAAACTATATGTATACTAGTTTGGACTGCAATTCATGGATTTCCTCATTTGTCTCTCACTTTTCTCAAAAACACTCGTTTTTCCTCACTTGTGACCAACTGGGCTCAACACTTAGAAATATTTTCGGAATTTCTTAGACCGCCAGGAGGGTGATTTTCGGGGGGCTTTAGGAGACCTTCCCGAACTCCATTTGGGACGTGCGACCTATGGATGGAAAGCTCTTTGAGTGAAGTTTCACTCTTTAGTTGAAGGTTTTGGCTAATTTTGACTTCAAGTTTGTGAAAATTTTACTTTTCTCTGTAAAGGTCGGTTTGGAATTTCTAGGTTTTTGCCTTTTTGGAGTTGCTTCTGAAGGTGTCTTTTGGGAACGATCCCGAGCTCCCCCTTGTGTTTCTCGTTTTCTCCCTCTCTCGTCCCTCAAAGAGCATGCTTCGTAGATGTTATCCACTGAAATCATCAAGGCCCTTGGTCGGCTTTTTGTCCACCTGCCAAGCCCACCAACTGAGCAGTCTACCCACTTTCTGACTTAGCCAAAATTTTGAAATTTTGCAGCTGTTGAGTGTGCGGGTTTTGCTGCGACTTTCCCGTGCATTCAGCAGCTTATCCCTGGCCGATTTCCGTCCACTGGCACTACTCATTATGGTCTTCAATCACGTGCAAAGATCAGGCTGGATGGGCAGCTGAGTGGGATTTGGTGGGGCCACCAAGTTGCTTACTCAGCAACTCCGAATTGAGACCAACTCGTGGGCTGGGTTTTGGTAGCTCGTTTGAGTGCTTTAATCCATCAATTTGACTGCATTTTTTGATCAATTAGCAAGCTCATATATAGTAGTTTAAGATCTTGGCCATTTTTCGCAATTGTACTCACTCAAGTTTGCAAAAAGTCCCTCAAAGTTGGCCATTTTCTTATCCGAAAATACCCATTAAAAGGCAAATTTGGTCCTTTTCAGCCCAATTTGATTGATTCGAGTTGGCCCAAGTTCAATTTCAACTTAATTAGTGACCAAGATGATGATTTAAGGGTTCGGGCGAAATTTTGCAAAATTTGCGAATTGGTCCCTCAACTTTTGAAAATTGCATTTTGGCCCCAACTTGCCATTTTAATTCCAATTTGACCTCCTAGGCTTGGCTAGTCACATTTAGATCATTGGCCCCAACTTTTTTTTTTTTTAATCTTTTTTTATATATTTAATTTAATTTTTTTAATTTTTTTAATTTTTTTAACAATTTTTTTTAAGGAAAAACATATTCCATTTAAAAAAAAAAAAAAAAACTAAACACCTAGATAATCTATATGCAAGAATTTGACATGAAATATTTTTGTGAAAAACAAGTTCCCATTTTTTTTTGGAAATGATTTTTGGATAAAAATTTAGGTGTCAACAAATTGCTTTTCTTTGGAAGGAAGCTCAAAGAGATTTCTTTCAAAGATAAGGTAACACCTAATTTTTTGTTTTTGTTTTTGTTTTTTTTTGTTTTTGTTTTTTTTTTTTTTTTACAATATTAAAATGAAAATGCAAGTGAGCTTAATGTAAATAGCGTAGTTTAGGGATGTACCTATGAATACTTTGAAAAGTGTGGTTTAAGGATATACCCACGAACCTTGTGGTTTAAGGCAGTCCCACGAACCTTGTGGTTTAAGGCAGTCCCACTAACCTTGTGGTTTAAGGCAATCCCACTAACCGTGTGGTTTAAGGCAGTCCCACTAACCTTGTGGTTTAAGGCAATCCCACTAACCATGTGGTTTAAGGATGAGTCCCACGAACCTGAAAATGCATGGTTTAAGGGCGTGTCCCACGAACCTTGTGGCTTTAATTCAATTTGGCTGCATTTTTGATCAATTAGCAACTCATGTATAGTATTTTAAGATCTTGACCAGATTTTGCCATTAACCATTCAATTTGCAAGTTCAAAAAGCCATTTTCTTATCCGAAAATCCCATTTCAAACCATGTGGTTTAATTGATTAGTGGCCCAAGTTCCACTAACCGTAAAGTGTATGGTTTGAGGATGACCAAGAACTTTTTGAAAATGCATGGTTTAAGGCTATTTTAACCCATGAACCCTTTGAAATTTGCAAGGTTATGAACTTTTTTTCTTTTTTTCTTTGAAAATGCATTTTTAAGGCTAACCCATAAACCCTTTGAAATTGCAAGGTTTAAGGATAACCAAGAACCTTTTGAAAATGCATGGTTTAAGGTGAACCCATGAACCCTTTAAAATTGCAAGGTTTAAGGATAACCAAGAACCTTTTGAAAATGTATGGTTTAAGGCTAATCCATGAACCCTTTGAAATTGCAAGGTTTAAGGATAACCAAGAACCTTTTGAAAATGCATGGTTTAAGGTGAACCCATGAACCCTTTAAAATTGCAAGGTTTAAGGATAACCAAGAACCTTTTGAAAATGTATGGTTTAAGGCTAATCCATGAACCCTTTGAAATTGCAAGGTTTAAGGATAACCAAGAACCTTTTGAAAATGCATGGTTTAAGGCTAACCCATGAACCCTTTGAAATTGCAAGGTTTAAGGATAACCAAGAACCTTTTGAAAATGCATGGTTTAAGGTCAACCCATAAACCCTTTGGAATTGCATGGTTTAAGGGTAACCAAGAACCTCTTGAAAGTGCATGGTTTAAGGTTAACCCATGAACCCTTTGAAATTGCAAGGTTTAAGGATAACCAAGAACCTCTTGAAAATGCATGGTTTAAGGTCAACCCATAAACCCTTTGGAATTGCATGGTTTAAGGGTAACCAAGAACCTCTTGAAAGTGCATGGTTTAAGGTTAACCCATGAACCCTTTGAAATTGCAAGGTTTAAGGATAACCAAGAACCTCTTGAAAATGCATGGTTTAAGGCTAACCCATGAACCCTTTGGAATTGCATGGTTTAAGGTTAACCAAGAACCTTTTGAAAATGCATGGTTTAAGGCTAACCCATGAACCCTTTGAAATTGCAAGGTTTAAGGAAAACCAAGAACCCTTTGAAAATGCAAGGTTTAAGGAAAACCAAGAACCTTTTGAAAATGCATGGTTTAAGGCTAACCCATGAACCCTTTGAAATTGCAAGGTTTAAGGATAACCAAGAACCTTTTGAAAATGCATGGTTTAAGGCTAACCCATGAACCCTTTGAAATTGCAAGGTTTAAGGATAACCAAGAACCTTTTGAAAATGCATGGTTTAAGGCTAACCCATGAACCCTTTGAAATTGCATAGTTTCACTGGAGGAACCTATCATTCGAGAATATTCTGAAATGGATACTGCACATCAAATAGTATTCATTATAACAAGTATTCTAGTAGCGAAAGCATACTAGATGAGATCGATTTCAGCACATGTCATTAGAAACAATATCAAAAGTGTACCGGTAATGAGAAGGCAATGATTGCATAAACAAATCAAATTTATTCCGACCACTTGACAAACTCACAAAACTGTCATCACGCTCGGATGATATCATTAATCGTCAAATTCTCTTGGGAGAAAAGTCCTTGTCGAAATGACCTTGACTTATGAGAAATGTTTGTTAAGTATGCCAAGCAAGGACCCCTAGTTAGAAAGGGCTTTCTCATATTCTCAAGAAAAGGGCTATTTGATCCCATCTATTCATGTGGGAAATAAACTGATCACTCAATCTCACTCTTCCAGTGTGCAAGGCTTTGAATCATTCGCAATAAGTACACATTGACCAATCTAAGAGGTCTTTTAGGAGGACCGTAGTGCAGGTTTGGTCATGGTTTTAGCAATGGATAAGCATCATTGGCTATGAAATGAATTAATCATTTATCAACATCCTCGCCAGGTTTACAAGTCAAGAAACCTTAAGATGAGATAAAATAACCTTGCTCTCACTTCTTCGAGCGGCATCTTCTTTGGGAAGTCCTTATTTCCACTTTGAATCATCCCAATCTGAAGAGACTTTGGGAATGGGTTGTAATGTTTGTTTGGTGAAAGGCTCAAAAGGCTTAGCTCAAAAGGCTTAGATCTTTTTGTCGATGGGGGATTTGAGAGTTGGTGATTATCATGGCATCATTACCATATCATCCATTTTTTTTTTTAAAAGCACTTGACTTTTAAAATTCAAATTGTCTCGGCAGTCCTTTGACTAATCATCTTAACATAATGGCTTTTGCATTTGCAATGATTTTCTTTTCAATGCAGGCATTTTTTTTTTTTGGCCATTTTTGCTTTCATAGAGATATTCTTCTTGATGCAATTGTTTTTTTTTTTTTCACACTTTTTTTTTTCGGGCATTGGCCTTGCTTTTACCAGGCACACTTTGCTTTTTTCATGCCCCTTAATTTTCACTTGACTTTTGCTCTTTTGAACTTTTTGAGCTCTTAGGACTTTCTAGATGCTTTTCATATTCTCATATAAACACCAATTGCATTGGTAAATCATATGCCCTGCCCCCAATGTGGGGAGATAATCACCACTCGGGTTTTAGAAATGAATAGTTAGGCTCAATATGGTTTAAGCAAAGGGTATCGGTGTTTGGGTAGAGAAAAGAATGCTCTTCTTCACCTTGGGATGCTTCGAGCTTCCATAAGAATTCACTTGAAGTTACCACAAAAAGATTTATGCAAGTGAGAGCAAAGAAACCTTTCTCATCTTTCCTCTCCAAATAATATCAACCCAAACCTCCATAATTGCCCCATCGTGGGGTGGTTCTTGACAAGGGTATTTTGTAGAAAATCTTCACATTAAAAGGCTCAAATGGGCTAACTGTTGTCACCTGTGGTGTGTATGATAGATGAAAGAAATGCCTCTCGTCATCTTGATCTATGTACCGCTTGCGAATGAATTCATTGACCTCAAACGACATGGGTTTTCTTTTTCACTCGAATCCCAGAGTGCTTAAAGGACATGTTTGGAAATGGGTTGCCTTTCCTCATCCTAAGTGTTTCTCGCTTGGCATAAGTAACATCGCCTTTTCATTTTTGTTGAGATCATCTGAGTGGATTAATCTCCACAGAGAACTTTGATTCGAAATGAGTGATCCACCGAGTGGATGGACAATTTAAAGGTAAATTTTTTTTTTTTTGCAAACTTTATGGAAAACTTGTTTCTTCAATTTCCATTTTTTGTGCTTGTTTCTAGAGAAACACTAAATGTTCTTTTTTTTTTTGCAATGGAAATTCTCTATCTGTTTTCCATTTGATTTTGAGAAGAAGGGTACTTACCTATGCCTTAGTAGTCGCGACCCTACGAAGAACAAAAGGGAATGTGTTAGTACATGAATCCTCGGGGATCATAAATTGGAAACGATACAACATTACCCTTGGTCGGTTTCACCATTTGGCGGCAAAAGCGGAATGAACCTATTGTTTTAAGACTTGAAGAGATTCTTAGGTCTTTGGTCTCATTAGTTCAAGCATTTTCCTCATTTTGCAAAAATAAGAGATGCAAAAAGTTTTTTTTTTTTTTTATTTTTTTTTTTTTTTTTATTTTTTTACATGGCAACCTTGTTGCCGTTTCCGAGGATCGAACCCCGGCCGTTCCCGGACCACTTCATTCCCCATACCACCAGGCCGAAGCGTTGGTAGTGTCCATGGGGCGCTTCTTTTTTTATTTAATTGAAGCTGGCTCTAGAACTCCACATCTTTTAAACCAAGTTAAGTGAATTTGACATGTGTTACCTCCATATGCTTGCTTGGTCGATATAGATTATGCTTAAATCAATTTCTCGAGTTTGTTCTTCGAATACCGACGTTCCTCAAACAAGGGAACTACGTCAAAAAATGAGGTTTAGATGAGGTATTTTGGAAACGATACCGAATTACCCTTCTCCTACATCTGACTTTCAATGTCTTGTGTTTCCTCTTCATGCGCCTTTGCTCCTCAGGTGTTAACATTTCCTTGAAGATCTTGCTATCAAAGATGTTATCGAATTTACTCAGAATGGACGTCAAAGATGAAAGGAGAGGGGTACTCATTGTTTATACATGTGAGGGCATTGCTCCTTGGATGTTTTACTCCATTTATTCCATCAAAATGGATGGTTGGGCCTTAGCATGCCTTCTTGGTATAAGGTGTTGCTCCAAAGTGGTCAATGTGCACCTTTCTCCTACAAGAGATGGGGCATGTTACTTATATTCCAAAATTGAATTGGACTAATTTAGGGACGATACTCCCCTTTTGTGCTAAATCAATTGACTTTGTTTCATCTTGCTTCACAGGTGAGAGTTACTCTACTTTGAGTGACTTGCCCCGTTTATCAACTGCAAGGAAAAAGAGACGTAATATGTTATTTTCATATTCGACATGATTCATTTTAGGAACGGTATACTCCCTTTTACGGCATATCTGATGACTGCGTTTCATCCTGTTTCCTTGGCTATGGGGACGGATTTGATCTCATGATTGACAATAATTCACTTGACGAATGTCTATTCCATTTGAATCTTTCCCTTTTTAGAAGTCGGGTGACTCAGGCATTGCGTGCTCCCGATCAATTTTGTGGCCATCTGCCCCAATTAAAATTTCTCCTTTTAGGCTAGGTGATCTTTCGCCATTTTAATTGCGTCAATGCATTTCTCCCTTCACAATCTGTAAGCATGGGTGGCTATGTCAGTTTATGAATGAGTTGTTTTGACTTTTGGAACGAACACACCCTTTTCTTTTAGAGATCGTGTGATTCTAGACCAGGTTGTCCTCCCCATGTAATCTTGCTGCTTGCCAGTAATTTGCCTCACTAAAATCTTTTATTTGAGGGCAACATTTGATGACCGATTCTTGTTTGTGTACATCTACATCTTGAAGTGTTGTCTTGCAGACCACCAATAATCATCTCCATACAGGATTGGATGCCAAGACACCATTGGTAGTGTAGGGATTGCAGTTGCTTCTTGTTTGCAACCAATGAAGTAGTTTGATGCCAAACAATGTCTATAGATTTCTTCTTCCACAAAGAATGTCAAATTAATATGAGGTCGTCCAAGATGTGGAACTTCTATGGAAGCCACTTTCGAAGCAATAAGGATTGCCGTTAGGCTGGTAGATTTGTGATCTTCGAGGTTTTGACGGTTCTTTTCACACTTAATCGCAATGTTTGAATTCATATGTCTATTAGGGACAGGCCCGCGCTTTTGTCTTTCCAAAGAAAGTAAATGTCAATCTTGAACAAAACCATCATTTTACCTATTTGACAAAAATGGATGGTCGAGTTAGTGATTGCATAAGAAACCCCTATTGGAACGATTACAACCTTACCCCCTTAAAGCATCGTTCTGCGGATCAACCTGCAAAAGCGATTAAGTAAAGAGATAAAATATCACGCAAGTTATTCTTGAAACTTATTTTCAAACATTTTGAAGTTAAGGCATAAAACTCAACCCAGAGGATCCATTTGAAACACTTCAAGTGTTTTAAAGAATATGATTTTTATGAACTCTAACTTCATTATTCAAAAATGTGAGTTGTATGATTTACAAAAGCAATCAATTGGGTCCACAATCAAAACCCAAAATGCAAAACATGGTTCCTAATAGGAATAATGACAATGATAAAGTACAAGAAGCTCTTTCATAGAGGAGCGTAATAAGCACAATTCTCATCCTAGCTTTAGAGTCCACTTTTGGCATGGTCAAGCAAGAGGAGTTCAAGGAATGGTTGTCACGCATGGCCTGCGAAAGGAAGATAATGTCAGTATATGAATGAAAAATTGATCTTTCAATAAAGCCGCCTCTTACAATGAAATCAAGGCGACGATACCTTCTCCGTAATATCCACTTACGAGAATCTGGTATTTCGTCAAGATTTTATTAGTAAGAGGAGATTTCATTAAAAGATCGATCCGTGGCTATTAATTGAATGCCCACTCTATTCCAAAAGTTTATACACAAATGGGGCATCGATTTTGAAAAATTAATTTGTGGTTCCACTCATGCAAAGGTGAGGTGATTTTTATTTTGAGAAATCAATACACAAAATGTGATTTGAATTTCAAAATGTGACCAAGAATTTTC
Organism: Eucalyptus marginata; assembly: GCA_014182565.1. Taxonomy (NCBI): domain Eukaryota; kingdom Viridiplantae; phylum Streptophyta; class Magnoliopsida; order Myrtales; family Myrtaceae; genus Eucalyptus; species Eucalyptus marginata. The sequence continues at coordinate 44,341,144 of CM024587.1, read as the reverse complement.
TTGAAAATTTGATTTTAATTCTATGCCCCAAAATGTGATCTTGACTTGGAATAATTTCTATACAAAATGTGACTTTGAGTTTGTAATTGAAAATTTAAACAAAAACATATGTTCTAATCTAGGCCAGATTAGATGCATTTGAAATGCTTGTTTATCAAGAGTGAGTGGCAAGCCTATATTTTTAAGGGCATTCCATTGATTTCCGTGAATCTCAAAAAATGAAAATTTCAATCCGAAGTGAGTAAGTAGATGGAGAAATCGTACTTACAATGGGTGAAGAGACATTTTTTTTTTTTTTTCAATTACATAGACATGCGGATGTAAACTTGTGAGGTTTGACGCATAAAGGTGGAATTCTAAAGGCTTAAAGTCCCCATTTTGATTAGATCAAAAGAGTTTTCCCCACTCCGCACTTACGTCGGACAGTTCTCTTTATCATTAATCATAATGAGCGGGACCAAAAGTGGATAACCATGGGTCATTCCCCGCACGGGTTCCATCTTTTGGCACCTTATATGGGCTTCCTGATGCAATCGGGGTTTTAGATCGCGGGTTGTGTGTGTATATGTGTAGTGCTAAGATAAGTATAAAGGCACGCACATCAATTGATATCCAAACAACACTTCAATTTCATCCATATAGGCATACAATCCTACGCCTCCCTGCAAAAAAAATGGGTCAACAAACACTCCACCCCTTATTACTCCAAACCTACAAAAACATTTAACACATTGTTAGCGGACTAACCTTATTTTCCATGCGACTTTGACACGCGCTATCAAATGAAGACCATGTTAGCGAACAACCAATCAAGTTATTACGGCCTAAGTCCTCTAAAGTTTGCAACCAAGTCCCCAGTGGAGTCGCCAAGCTGTCACAACCTCTTTTTTTCCGTCCGGGGAAAAAGAAGAAGGTTTAGGGGTATTTGCCTAAAGAGGCGGACCAACGGCCCTAGACTAGGCGCGGGCTCTCCCAAGCCCATACCTCGCACGACGTTGGATTTTGTTTTTTAGTTCTTAACAACCTATGTATTTCTAGGAGTCGCCACTAGCCTATTGGGGTCGGCTAGAAACCAATCAAGACACGAGAGTGTTGTCTCGATTCCTACGCAACCAGAGATTTCTAGGAACGGGGACTTGTTTACGCTAATGTTTTTATTAGCGCCCTTGCGATACCACTAACTTGAAAAGTTATTTATCTAAATGTCCACACATTCTTGATTACCAATTATAATCTTTATGAAACCACTAAGTGTCCATGCAAATGTTTTGTAGGTTTGTTTTCCTTAATGTCTAGACTAATCCTAGCATAATTTAGAAGAGAAATTTACACTCAAATTAATGAAAAGCAGTGCATAAGTAAACATCCAAGAAATTGAAATAACTTGAAAATAATGCGGAAAAGAAAGACCCGATACAAGTCGGGCAAATAATATTACATGGCCTTGTTATCACGCCCCGGGACAGGACCCCCATGAGCAAAAATGGGAATTTAAATATGCATGGAATTACTCTAGATGCATGCAATTACTCTAATTAATTTTAATCTACGCATAATAGATTGTTTACAAAAATGGTTCTAAAATACCAAAATATCATTTAATTAGAAAAATGACTTTATAAAATTAGGAAAATCTCCTAGATGTCATTTTTGGCTTAATTTGATAACATCCAATATTTTTTGATATTTTTGAAATTTTCATATTTTTTTTTTTTTTTATTATTTTTTAAAAAAATATTAATAATAATTCCTTAAACCGATCTATGCTAACATGGAGTAACACAACACATGAATATCACAATAACCGAGCTCAAATAGACCGTTTCAAGATCGAAACTTGGTTTGCGCATTTCATCGAACACTTAGCGTGCATTAAATCACCCCAAAACAGCTTCGCGGGCCATGTTTGCGGCCTTCAATCTTCACCCATGAGCAATATTATGTGGAACTAAAGCATCAAGATTATACTACCACATGCAAGGAGCAATATTAGACAGAAATCATAACTTAAAACACAAAAGAACTAAGCTAAAATCATCATCAAATATGCGGGTTTGATCTGATTTCACAAATTTGGGTTTGAACCCAAGTCAAACAAACAGTTTGCATGCCCATGTTCAAGCCCCGACACTTATCACATGCAAGATCTAAGGGAAACACTACTTGATCCGAGTGAAAGTAGGTAACATAAGCTTTCAAAAGCAACAAACATCACAGAGAATGACCAACCGAACACATCAAAAACGACCTCTCCAAGAAGCACACATGCAAAACTCTTAAAGAGATTCCAACACTTAGAAAAATTTCCACCTCGAAAATCAGTCCTCCGGGCTGCTTTTCCTCTTGATTTTCATGATCAAAACATACTCAAACTCGAAAGAAAATACATCTAGGATGCTTACCTTGCTTCTTAGTTTCCCTTTCAAGTGGTTCTTCGCTCAAGAAACCAAGAAATTATCCTCGGGGGCCCGTGGAAGTTGGCTTCTTCAACTGGAAAACAAGATCTGCAAAGAAAGAACTGATAACGAAGGTTTTCATTAACCTCCAAAATCAAGCTTTAGAACCTCTTTGTTGGCCAAATTCCAACAAAACCAAACTATATGTATTCTAGTTTGGCTTGTAAATTATGTATTTTCTCATTTGTCTCTGAAATTTCCCAAAAACACTCGCTTTCCCTCACTCGTGACCAACCGGGCTCAACACTTAGAAAAATTTTCGGAATTTCTTGGACCGCCAGAAGGGTGATTTTCGGGGGGCTTTAGGAGACCTTCCCGAAACTTCATTTGGGACGTGCGACCTATGGATGGAAATCTCTTTGAGTGAAGTTTCACTCTCTAGTTGAAGGTTTTGGCTACTTTTGGCCGCAGGTGGGTGAAAATTTCGTTTTTCTCTCTCAAGGTCGGTCTGGAATTTCTGGGTTTGCTTTTCTGGAGTTGCTTCTGAGGGCCTCTTTGGGGAACGATTCCGAGCTCTCTCCTCTCTCTCTCGTCTCCTCTCTCTCGTCCCTCAAAAGAGCATGCTTCGTAGATGTTATCCACTGAAATCATCAATCCCTTGGTCGGCTTTTTGTCCACCTGCCAAGCCCACCAACTGAGCAGTCTACCCACTTTCTGACTTAGCCAAAATCTTGAAATTTTGCAGCTGTTGAGTGTGCGGGTTTTGCTGCGACTTTCCCGTGCATTCAGCAGCTTATCCCTGGCCGATTTCCGTCCACTGGCACTACTCATTATGATCTTCAATCACGTGCAAAGATCAGGCTGGATGGGCGGCTGAGTGGGATATGGTGGGGCCACCAAGTTGCTTACTCAGCAACTCCGAATTGAGACCAACTCGTGGGCTGGGTTTTGGTAGCTCGTTTGAGTGCTTTAATCCATCAATTTGACTGCGTTTTTTGATCAATTAGCAAGCTCATATATAGTAGTTTAAGATCTTGGCCATTTTTCGCAATTGTACTCACTCAAGTTTGCAAAAAAGTCCATCAAAGTTGGCCATTTTCTTATCCGAAAATACCCATTTCAAGGCAAATTTGGTCCTTTTAGCCCAATTTGATTGATTCGAGCTGGCCCAAGTTCAATTTCAACTTAATTAGTGACCAAGATGATGATTTAAGGGTTCGGGCGAAATTTTGCGAAATTTGCGAATTGGTCCCTCAACTTTTGAAAATTGCATTTTGGCCCCAACTTGCCATTTTAATTCCAATTTGACCTCCTAGGCTTGGCTAGTCACATTTAGATCATTGGCCCCAACTTTTTTTTTTTTTTTTTTTTTAATCTTTTTTTTTTATATATTTAATTTAAATTTTTTAAATTTTTTTTTTTTAAGGAAAAACATATTCCATTTAAAAAAAAAAAAAAAACTAAACACCTAGATAATCTATATGCAAGAATTTGACATGAAATATTTTTGTGGAAAAACAAGTTCCCATTTTTTTTTTCGGAAATGATTTTTGGACAAAAATTTAGGTGTCAACACTAAGGAAGGAAGGAAAATTTTAAAAGAAAATTTCGAAAAAAAAAAAAAAAAAAAAGATAAGACATCCATGTCGTTTAGTCCTGTTTGTCTTTTTGAATTATCCATTTTATGTTTCAGGAGCAACCTTATGGTAGGCAAGGGGGTGAAATTGGTTCAGTCCAATACCATGAGCGATGACAGTGAAGACCCTGAGGAGCCGAATGGTGACTCCATTGAAGTATAGCATAGTTGGGAGCAGCATGAAAAACCCAAAGTTCTCACGCCCGAGCAAACCGTCACTATCAATTTGAGTGATACCGAGGATCCCAAAGAGATAAAAATCGGGGCAAATCTTCCCAAAGATGAGGCCGGGCACCTGACTCAGTTGCTAAAAGAATATCAGGATATCTTTGCCTGGACGTATGCTAATATGCCAGGTTTAGATCCGTCCATTGTGGAACATTGTTTGCCCACTAATCCATACGTGCGCCCTAAGAAGCAGAAGCTTCGGAGGACTAAATCGGAGCTCTCAAAGAAGATAGAAGAGGAAGTAATGAAACTCCTCAAAGTGGGATTCATCGAAGTCTCGCAGTACCCTGAATGGGTGGCCAACATAGTACCGGTCATGAAGAAAGACGGTCGAGTCCGAGTGTGTGTTGATTATCGGGATTTGAACAAGGCCAGCCCAAAAGACGATTTCCCATTGCCACATATCGATGTTCTCGTGGATAGTACTGCCGGATTTGAATTATTCTCTTTCATGGATGGTTTTTCTAGGTACAACCATATAAGAATGAATGTTGAAGACAAAGAGAAGACATCATTTATCACCCCGTGGGGAACCTTTCATTATAAGGTCATGCCCTTCGGACTCAAAAATGCAGGGGCAACTTACCAACGAGCCATGGTTACGTTGTTCCATGACATGATGCATGAAGAAATTGAGGTATATGTCGATGATATGATTGCAAAAACCCGACCAGGGAGAAGTCATGTCAAAACCCTCAGGAAGTTATTTGATTGGCTCCGTGAATTCAAGCTCCGTTTAAATCCTGCCAAGTGCGTGTTCGGGGCAGGGTCAGGTAAATTACTTGTGTTCATTGTGAGTAGTAAAGGGATCGAGATTGACCCATCTAAAGCCAAGGCACTATGTGAGCTACAATCTCCATCGACAGTGAAGGAGGTCTGGAGTCTCCTTAGGAGACTGAATTACATTGCACGATTCATTTCCCAACTCTCTGAGACCGCTAAGCCATTCTTCAAACTCTTGAAGAAAAACGTACAAGTCGAGTGGAATGATGAATGTCGAGAGGCGTTCGATAAGCTGAAGCAATATTTGATGAGTACACCCGTTCTTGTCCCACCAATATCGGGGCATCCTTTGATTTTGTACCTCACAATCCATAGTGAGTCACTGGGTGCGATGTTAGCTCAGAAAAGTCTCGTGGATCAGAGGGAACGAGCTATTTACTACCTAAGTAAAAAGTTCACTGTCTTAGAGCTAAAATATTCTAACGCTGAAAAAACTTGTGCTGCGTTAGTATGGGTATTGCATAGACTGCGACAGTACACATTGCATTACAAGACGTTTCTCGTGACTAAGAACGATCCCATCAAGTATTTATTTAATCAATCAGCTTTGGTGGGTAGGTTAGCTAAATGGCAGGTCTTGATTTCAGAATTCGACGTGCAGTTCATGCCACAAAAATCAGTTAAAGGCCGAGTAATTGCTAATATATTGGCCGAGAATCCTAGAACCTTGAATGATGATGATTATTCCCTGGATGATCGTATTTTGGCTGTAAATGAAGATGCATGGTCCATGTTCTTCGATGGAGCTGTGAACTTGTCCGGTTCTGGTACTGGGGCAGTACTGATATCCCCAAATGGACAACATCACCAAGTAGCCGCGAAATTGATATTCCCATGCACTAACAATATAGCTGAATACGAAGCTTGTATTCTCGGACTTCAGGCCGCAATTGAAATGGGAGTGGCCAAATTGAAAGTATATGGAGATTCTGCACTAATCATACTCCAGACTGTAGGTGAATGGAAGACCAGGGATGCCAAATTACTGCCGTATCACAAGTACCTTGAAGAGTTGGTGAAGGAGTTCGATGAAATCTCGTTTGACTACTTGGCTAGATCTCATAATCAGTTCGCTGATGCCCTGGCGATGTAGTCATCTATGTTGCAAGTTACTGATGGTTTAGAAGTTGAGCCTTTGAAAATTGAGGTTCTAGCCAAACCTTCTTATTGTATGGTCGTGAATGAAGAACTTGATGAGAAACCATGGTATTATGACATCATGAACTATATTCAAAAGCAGGAATTTCCTGAAGGGAGCACTCCAGCTGATAGAAAATACATAATGAAGATGGCCTCAAAGTTCTTCGTTAGTGGTAAGAATTTATACAAGAGATCTTATGATTCAATTTTATTGAGATGCGTAAATGAAGCATAAGCTATCCAAATCATGCAAGAAGTGCATGAAGGAGTTTGTGGCCCACACATGAATGGGCACATGTTAGCCAAGAAGATTATGAGACTAGGTTACTATTGGCTTGCGCTGGAAAGTGACTGCATACAGCATGTTAGCAGTTGTCATCGTTGCCAAATTCATGGAGATAAAATAAATGTTCCTCCAACGGAGTTACACCAACTATCTGAGCCATGGCCTTTCTCAATGTGGGGGATCGATGTGATTGGCCTGATAAATCCTAAAGCTTCAAATGGGCATTGATTCATATTGGTGGCAATAGATTATTTTTCAAAGTGGATTGAAGCCGCATCATATGCTAATGTCACGGCTCAAAATGTTGTGAAGTTTATTAAGCGTGACATAATCGCCCGTTATGGCGTCCCCGAAGCAATTGTCACCGACAATGGGACAAATTTGAATAACAAGTTTGTTGATGAGTTGTTCAGTAAGTTCAAATCAAGCATTTGAATTCATCACCATACCGCCCACAAATGAATGGAGCTGTTGAGGCAGCTAATAAGAACATCAAGAAGATCCTGGCTAAGACAGCCGAGAATTATCGGGATTGGCATGACAGGTTACCCTTTGCTCTAATGGCGTATAGGACATCGATCCGAACATCTACCGGGGCGACCCATTTCTCCTTAGTTTATGGCATGGAGGCAGTCTTGCCTATGGAAGTAGAAATCCCCTCTTTGAGAGTCTTATCCCAAGTGGAATTGTCCGGCGAGAATGGACACGACAAAGGTTCGAACAATTGAACTTGATTGATGAGAAAAGGTTAAAAGCTCTTTGCCATGGTCAGGCGTATCAACAAAGAGTAGCCAAGTCTTTCAATCGGAAAGTACGGTCGAGACACTTCGAAGTAAATGATCTAGTTCTAAGAAAGGTGTTGCCAATTTTTCCTGATCCTGGAGGCAAATTTGCTCCAAATTATAGTGGCCCGTATATGGTGAAGAGGGTACTCCCTGGTGGTGCCTTAATCCTTATAGAAATGGATCGTCGTGAGTTTTCTAATCCTGTTAACTCTGATGCGGTGAAGAAATATTACCCTTGATAGAATTTGTTGTAAATTGAAGGTACCCATTTCTTCATTGAATTGTGTGGGAATGGATTGAATGAGATGAAAAGTAGGCCCTGTTCCATACACATATCGAATTCATTTGATTCGGTATATCAGATGTGTTGACCCAAAGTCAGTTCAATTAAATGAAAAAAGAAATGCCTTGAGGACACCACCAGCGCCTCGGCCTGGTGGCATGGGGAATGAAAGGGTTCGAGAACGACCAGGGTTCGATCCTTGGAAATGGCAACAAGGTTTCCATTAAAACAAAAAAACAAAAAAACAAAAAAAAAAAAACAAAAAACAAAAAACAAGAAACAATTTTTTTTTTTCTTTTCAATCCTTTTCTTTCTTTTTTGAGCTGCAAACTCTTTGTGTTCAAAGCTGATGAGTTCATGAAGTGATTGTGACCTTTCAAAGGAAATTTTTGCATTATAGTTTTACCTGTTTAAATTACCAATTCCACTGAAAATTATCACCGCAGATCAAGTTAATGAATGATGTGGAATGGATTGAACATGCTAAATGAGACATGTCAGAATGATGGAAGGCAAGTTCTATCCTATACATAGTCCCTTGCTCATACACTGGTGAGACGAGTGTAGGAAGTTCCATGTCTGTAAGGTAAAGAGTTCTCTCATGAAAGGTACGATGATCGAAATGATGAGAGACGGTTCATTCTCTATCCCAAACACTGCATGCATAACCATTGTTTAAACCCTTTTGAGCCCACACACATGGATAATTTTTAATTACCCCTGTCAAGAACCACCCCACATTGGGGCGAACTGGAAGTAAGATGACATCATGAGGTGAGGAAATTGATAGGAATATTCTTGCTCTCACTTGCATCAATCTTCAAGTATTGCTATTACATTGAATTCATACGGTAATTTAAGTGTCTTAGGATGATGAAGAGTAGTTCTTTCTCTATCCTACACACTTTATCCATTGCGTAGCCCCTTGAGCCTGTAAATTCGTTTCATTTAAACCCAATTGGTGATCATGCCCCACACTGGGGCAAGGCAAAAGGCAAATATTCAAGCAGCGAGTTCATAGTGCGACAAAAAATGAAAAATATCCAAGAACCCAAATGTTAAAGCATTACGTGGTGATTCAATACATGTAGTGTGTCAAAAGTCATAAAAAAAAAAAAAAAAAACCAGAAGGGGCATGAAAAAGCAATGTGCCTAGTAAAAGCAAGGCCAATGCCCATAGAAAATGAAAGAAAGAGTCAAAATAGATGATTATCAATTGTAAAAGGGTGAATTCCCGATGGAGTGGTACTCAAAGAACTCAAATGCCAACTATTAAATATATTATGACTTCGTTAATTTGTTCCCATTAATGCTTGTTAAAGATATGTACATTGAATTGATTGATACAAGTACTTGCTAAACGAAATCACATGTAAATTATTGTTTGAGTTTAGTGCTCTTAATCTATATATATTTTCACATTTCTAGCACGCTAATTATTTTGCTATGTGTATTCATATATAATTATATATAATCTTCTAAAACTTCTCAAATCCACAAGAACGAACATAATTTTATTCAGTGTCACTTTTGTAATAAAATTGGGTAATCTTATTTAGTGTCACTTTTCACTACATCATGGGTACATTATTTCACGGCCTTCAATTTTTTGCTCATTCTATTTTTGGTTTGATAGCTTATTATGATATTGACTCGAGTAGTGACCATCAATATTGTCGCTCCACTATGAACTGCCATTTCTTTTTGGGCAATTCACTTATCTCATGATCTAGCAAGAAACTGACCATTGTCGTTCACTCTAGTACAAACATCGAACTATTACTAATACCACATCAGAGTTACTATGGTTGCGTCAACTACTAAAAGATATTGGAGTGCATCGTAATTCATTAGTTGCAACAATTGTAGCTCTAAATAAATATCACGTAATGACATAGCATAAATGGCTTTGCTTTTGTGCTATAGTTGGTTTAGCTAATCCGAAGGAAGCCAGTATTTCATGCAAGATCCAATTGTTTGTCAACAATCAAGAAACTTACGGTTGTGTAAATTGTTTTTCCTTACATATGGATTTTATATGTTTCACAGCAAATGATGTGGGGATTGGACGCAAAATTGTTGAATCATTGCAGTCAATTTACAATACCGTTTCAAGCATTGGAGGGGAATCGTAGAATACACGGGCGTGTATGGTGTGCAAACAAGGTAAGCAACCAAATGACACAGAATAACAATAGTGTTGATCCTCTGAATTATAACACGAACCTTACAAAATCCCGTGTTTGAGGCTGCAAAAGGAATGAAAGATTTTCAGACTCATAATCAGTACACTACAGTTCATAATTAACTTTCTTGTAATTTAGGTTGGGGGTTATATTACTACCCTTTCCAGCGACTTTGACTGAGTGTATTCTCATTGCGAAAATGAGCTTGCTTCCATCCGTTCCTCGCTAAAAAAGTGCGAGGACATTCCTGTCTAGTCAATGTTCCTAAATTTTCTTGCTGACCTGTGTCACGTCACGGCTAAACTCAAGAAAGAGAACCCAAAGAACAAGAGAACTAGAATTTCCAAATTGGTCCAATCTTTCAGCTGGAAATTGCGCGATTTTGGTCCTATGAGGTTATGATTTTTTCGTCTGTTTTGAGAAAGCGTGACCATGTGCAAGTAATCATTGTTTTCCAAGGCCTTGGGCTGTCGCGTCCTGGCAAGAACGCAAGTGAAGTAGAGACAGATGGAGATGGCAGCAAGAATAAATGATGATTGGCCCACGTGTGGATAACGCGCATTAAAGTGATAATTAAGCTATCAGAACGCGTACCAGCAGTCCATCTCCCTTCCCCAAAGCCTAGGCAAACATCGTAGGGAAAATAAGACAACTTTTTCACTGTTCCTTGCCCGACCTTTCGATATTTTCTGTCTTTTAGTGCTCCTGCGAATGCACCGCCTTTGCGCTCATTCATTGGGCGGCCCGCAATCCCGTCTCCTTGCGTCTCTCCCCCTCACTCTCTTTCATCGGACCACATCAACGTTAGCAACCCGGCAATTCTTCATTCAACCCAGCCTTGGAGTATGTCGCAGACAGTTCTAGAAGGAAAAGAGCCCCGCACGAAATTTTAAACCGATGAAAAGCGGGCCACAGTGAGAATATGGTGTGCATTAAAACTCATCAGACAAGCAATGAGATACTTGTACAAGTGAAATAAACTGAGGCGAAACCCGACTATAACACCACACTTGAAGTTCAACTCAAAAGCTTAAATAGATATGTGAACAGACACGATTATGAAGTATGAAGTCTATTGAAACTCTATTGACAAGCGATATAAGATTCTTTTATAGATAGGAAAACCAATAGGTAATAAAAAAAAATATTTATGCACTTAATGAGAAAGAAATAAGATGAGAATTGACTAGGTAATAATATCTTTCTCTCATCATATGATGTCTAACAGTAATTGCAAGAAGCAAATATTGCAATGGAAAATGAGTTATTCTAAGAAGGAATTCATTCTTTTTCTGAATATTTTTGCATGGAATCTTAGAATATTGTGTGGTATTATCTTTAGGTGCGCATAACAATCATTGTTTCTCTATTTTTCTATTTGCCTATTTATGGGAATATGTTTGGAACAGAAATCCATTTAGTAATGCAATTTCATTTTTCTATCTCTGAAACAAAATTTTATTTCAGGAATAAATTTGGAACGGAAATTAGAAGTCAAAATTTTTTTACTTTTTTATTTCTGGAACAAAAGTGAAAAATAAAAACTTTTCTCATTGCTCGCTCTTGTCACCGCCCCCCGCCGACCGTTCACCTCCCGTCGCCGCCCCGCCCACCACCAGTCTCCCGCCGCCACTCGGGAGGGAAAAATTTTATGTTGTTGTCAAACGAATTCTATTTCGAAAATAGAAATTTTGTATTGTTATCAAACGTCTGTTTTGCCTCAGAAACTCGTTCAGAGAATAAATTAAACGATTCAATTTATGTCTGGAAATTGATTTCCGGAATATAATGGATATTATTGGCGCCCTTAAATACTGAGGCTTGCAACTTCCTCATTGTTATACTTTTAATAAATTCTCTTTCCCATTTTTTTTTACACGGAATCCTTATAATTCAATGTTTAGGTTTTTAAACAACTTCGTCACATTTGGCTCCCTGAAATGTTTTCATGGAAACTCTTATGACAAGGATAAAAGAATGTACTTCATGAATGCTTTTAAGCCATCTCAGAAAAGGTTTGAAATTCTTTCCACTATGGAGGAACAATGAAAATTACGCAAAGAATCGCTATCTCGACAATTCCAATTCGCTGGTCGATGCATTGTATGCCATGTACAATGAAAACTGCGGACAGACGAGCCAAGTGGAATTTGGTGAGATGGACAAGCAGCAGATAGAAACGTGGCACTCGCACGTGGGACCCACCTACCAGCCGAAAAAGTCGCCCCCTCCTCGTACCTAGGTTCATCCCTGAATCAGATCCAACGGTCCGTAATCGTTGCCGCCCTCTCAATCACGCCATCCATGACAAGTGAGGAACTCAAAACGTTCCGAGGAGCCAAAAGGAGGGCGTGGCGACACTTGTCAACCTTTTCCCACGTATCGAAGGCCGGACAGCATCCCCACCCGTGTCACTCAAACACTCGACAGTCTCGAGGCCTTCTCCTTCGCTCTTCCTCAATAGATTCGCCGCCATCTGTATTCATTCGCTCGAAAATTTCTCATTCCATCTCCGCCTTTGACCTCGAACTCGACGTCAAAATGACGACGGCGCTCCCCAGAGGCGGCCATACCGATGGACCGTGCGCGTCCTTTTTCGACACCCTCTTTCGAGAGTCGAGTGTTGAGCTAGAAAAGGCTGGAACTTTCGCGAAATCGCGAGAAGAATTCGCGTCCATTGCTGTTCTTGACGGTGGTGAGCCCGGTGAGATAGGGTCGCTTTCCCATTCGGTTCTGTCCCCAGAATTAGCCATCGGCGACGGTGAAATTGATGCTGGGCCGCTCTTGCATTCGTGCCCGAGGCGGCCCGAACGCCATTCGGCTCGGCCGCGCAGGTGGTGAAGATCGAAGAGGAAGAGAAAGATGAGGAGGTGGCGATCATTGCTGATCCAGGGATGCTGCCGCCGGATGGCCGTCATGCTCGTTGCAGACTGCGGCCGAGGAAGTGGCAAGACCGATGCAAGGGGGGGGAGGCGGGGCCGGCGCCGTTCCCGAGGAAGACGTACGAGATGGTGTCGGACCCGAGTGCGGACCCGGTGGTGTCGTGGAGTTCGAGCGGGGACAGCTTCGTGGTGTGGGACCCGCACGAGTTCTCAAACCAGGTCCTGCCTCGATACTTCAAGCACTCCAACTTCTCCAGCTTTATCAGGCAGCTCAACACTTACGTGGGTACTCCTTCGAATGGGATTGTGTTTTTTGTCCTTGTTTTTGCTTGAAACTTTCCCCCTTGTAAGAGCAAACTGTTAGGACTAGAATTAGCACCTAGAGGGGGGTGAATAGGTGATTAAAGCGATTTTAACAATCAAATCCGAATATGAGATTAATGAATTAAAAACAGCAATCGGAGCAAATGAAAGTAATGAAAGATAAAAGGATTAGGGATAGAGAATCAAGACTCCAGATTTATAGTGGTTCGGCTTATATCAAGCCTACGTCCACTCTCCCGCACGGATAGCCCTTCTGGCTGGATTTCACTAAGAATCAAAAAGAGTGTTTACAGTCTCACGCTCTTGAGTCCACAATGTAGAACTTCTACTACACTTCCTCAAGGTCTCACCACTCTATGGTCTCTCTTTTGATTACATGTATTGCTCGAAGAATAAGATCACAAACATAACATGGAGATTCAGACTTTGGAATTCTTCTATCCAGCACCCTTCAACAACTCGAACGTCTCTCTTTATACGCTTCTTCATGCCTTCATTACCGTTGGCACCTTCCAAAGAAGTTCTTCCAATCAACCCGTTGGACAGAATCAATTTGGAGAGATCTCGAGCTCTTTAAGGTAAGTGTAGATAGCCCATCAATCCCGCTCGCCCATACAATCGGGATCTTGGTTTCCATAAGTAGAACTTTCCAAATAAGTTGCGAATCTTAGAGAATCTATATCAATTCGGATACGAATGTAAGATCTTGTAGTGCTGAATCCAGTCGAAATATATTCCTTAGCCATTGAGATAAAAACTATATAGAATCGAATAGAAGTTTTTATCTTGTCGGTCGGAATCTGTCCATGAGAGTAGACTTTGAAACTTGAGTCTTGTTGACGTCGGACTTTGATCTTCGAGACTTTGCCGGTAGAGTCGCAAGTCTTCGACTAGGCGATAGAAATGTTTTGTCAACTTCAAAATCTCGAGGAGAATTTATCCAACAATCTCCCCCTTTTGATGGTGACAAAACTTTCGCAGATTTGAATACTATTGCCTTGCAAAACAACTTTTAAGCTTGCAAAGATATCTCATAAAGGATTATAATAAGGATAGTATAAGATGTCCTATACACAGACTTACCCTGTACACAGATCTACATCCACAGAAACCTCATTAGTCATGTGCAGACATTACTATCTTTATCTAATTTTAACAGCTTAAAGTAATGCAGTAGTGAGCAATCATTCAAAAAACTCAAGATAAAGTCAAAATGTCAATCACAAACAAAATATTAAATCCAAAAAAATTTAGAAATGAAAGGTTTGGGTTTGGTTTAAGAATAGAGTGAAAATCTGCCTGCAAAGTCTTCTCCCCCTTTTTGTCAGCATTAAAAAGTAAGAAAATCAAGGAGCACGAGGAATGCGAATAAGTTGAAAGTCCTCCATAGACTTGACAGTTCCTTCCAGCTTCCTTAAGTCTTCTTGTAGTTCAGCGAGAGCAGTGCCTTTTCTTTGTGTCCCGAACCTTACTTTGAACATCTTTAAGCGATCATGTAAGGAGATGAACATAGCATGATTCTCATTCGAAGAGTCTGAAAGTCACACCCCATAGCATATATTTGGCCTTTGAGCTCCAATATGATGTCAAGCAACCTTCGAAATCTCCGAATTGTCGGGCCCGTGTGCTTGCGTCAACTCGGTCGATGGTGGAGTTAAGCCGGTGTGAATGTCGCGGGGAGATCAATGTTTGGAGATGATGCCTCTCCCTCGGGATTATGAGCAGCATAAACATCTTACGCATCGTGGCGATCTACTCACACTTGCACTTGTAAATGTCGGGAGAAGAGGAGTACTTTCTCTTTGGATATCTCCCCCTGTTTCAATGCCTTCGGAGGGGAGAAGAACTCTTCTTTCGAGGAGTCTCCTCGGTGACAAGGTTGTCGATCCTCCTTTTCTTTGGAGAATCCGATTTGGCTTGTGAGTCTCGTTTGGTTTATGCCGAGAGTCTGTCCTTGCCGACTCTTCTTCTTCATCTTTTTCTTCCTCTTTCTCTTTTTCTTCCTCTTTTTCTTCCTCTTCCTCTTTCTCTTCTTTCTCTTCGTCTTTCTCTTCTTTCTTTTCTTTCTCTTCTTCTTTCTCTTTTTCTTCTTGCAAGGATTCCTTTTCCTGGTTTCCTTTCTCAGTTTCTTCTGCAAATTGTTGTTCTGGAACAGCTGATACGGGAGCGAGAATGCGAGAAACAAAGGCGAGATAGGCATATCGTCCTCATCATCTTCATCTTCCAAGATGATTGCCCGCCTCTTCTTGATAGGACCAGTCATAGGTTCCTTTCCTTTCCTCTTTGCCGCAGAAGAGTCTGATTTGATCTTCACAGGGGTTTTTTCTTTGAACTGCTCCAGCTTCTTGCTGAGTTCTTTCGCACGCATCTTTGTTATCATCCTCGCCCGATGACCATTCGACCAATAGTCTTCACGAGAGAGAATGTGGGGAGGCTGGATGTTCGATGTCCGAAAAGACGTGTAATGAGAGCAAAGCATAAGGGAGTTGTCCCTTGTCCTTTGCCATAGACGTACATGTGAAACATGATAGTGTGTGGCAGAGAGAAATTAAGACCAATCTTGATTGCATACATCAACTTTGCCTTTGAGATGGATACATCTGTCTTTGATGTTGATTTTGGTCTAAGACAGTTGATCACAATCTTGTGAAGCAGAATATTTGTTGCATTCATTCTGGAGTAGGAGAGACGACCTTCAGCAATTCGGTCTCTTGTAAGTTCAAGAGTGGCATGACTTACAGACACAGAAATTGATTGGAAAGCACCTCTTTCCACACCAATTACATCTGCCAGAGTGTTTGTATCAACAACATATTCTCTATCTCGCACGCTAAATGAAAAGCTGTTCGCATCAAGGAAACTGAGATTAGAGTAAAAATATGCGGTTAATTCAGAATAAGCCACATCACATTCGGTGCAAAACTTGTGCGGTTGAAGCTTCTCAAACTTCTCTCGAGATTGATGCTCGGTAAATCCAGAAAATCAAAGTCCACCGTTCGTGGATTTATCACCCCTCGCTTCAGCAGTTTCTCATACATCTTCCTGTGTCCATCAGATCGAAACAGTTCATCCTTCTTTCCTCGAAGGTTTGCAGCCACACCCATCCAAGGTTTAAAATGTAAAAACATTTTCTCAGCATCATCCTTTCCCTCGGTTGATTGAAACTACCAAACCTAGGGTCACCGGGAAAGTTTGCAAAAACTTTTTTTTCTTTGTTCCAGCGGGAACAACGCCTGATCTTTCCATCACGGTGAGAAAGTGCGTCTCATTTTATAACATTTTTCTTTCAGAAATTCATCAATGAAGGTCATTGCAAAACCACCTTCCTTCAATGCAGAGTAAAGCCTATAAACAAAAGCGGGCTTGAGTGATCTTACTTGGTTCAACATTTTCAAGCACTTCTTCGCATGTTGAGGGCGACTATCATGAGGTCTAGTTGAGGAGGAGCGCTGTTGAGATCGTTGAGGAGATTGTTCCGTTGGAAAGTCGCTTTTTCTTCGTGAGATCGAAGTGCGTAGGCCCCTCCGAGCCCTGTGGTCCCCTGCTTGCAATCCTTGATGATTTTCTTTGGTAAGACATTGTCGCTTTCTTGGAGAAACTTTCACACTTGTGTCGCAAGAAAGTTAAAAACTTGAGAAGTAGAAATCGAGGAGAGAAATTCCAGAGAGTGAAAAGCTTTTGAACTAGGGTTTCTGGGTAAAGTTTAAAACGAAGAAGGAGAAGAAGTATAAAAGGTAATCGAATCGTGGTAACTGGAGATTTAGAGGAAGAAATTTATATGGACATTCCACAGGGTTTACGGAGACAGGGGGAGAATAGAGTATGTCGTCTCCGCAAATCCCTGTATGGACTTAAGCAAGCTTCCAGACAATGGTATGCCAAATTTGCTGAATCCTTGATAGCTGCAGGTTTCCAACAATCCAGATTTGACTATGCTGTTTTTACACGGACTAAAGGTACGTCATCTATATACTTAATGATATATGTAGATGACATACTAATTATGGGAAACGATGAAATGGCTATTCAAGCTTTCAAAAGATACCTGCATTCCGCTTTTCACATAAAAGATTTGGGTGCACCCAAATATTTCCTTGGAATAGAGATTGCACGATCAGATCAAGGAATATCTCTCGGCCGAGAAAATTTGCATTGGAGATTATATCGAAGCGGGTTTGTCGGGATGTAGGCCGGTGTGATTCCAATCGAGCAAAATGTTAAATTGACTACGGCAGATTATGATGCTAAAGTGTCTCAACAAACAGATCCAGTACTTGAAGATCCATTGAGTTATCAAAAACTTGTCGGGAAACTCATATATTTGACTATGACCAGGCCAGACATTAGTTATGATGTACAGACACTCAGCCAGTTCATGCACAAACCGGCGGTCTCACATGAATGCTGCATTGAAAGTTGTGAAGTACTTGAAGAAATGTCCTGGACTCGGGATTCTCCTTTCCAGTAAATGTGATATGAAGATGACAGCTTATTGTGATGCAGATTATGCTACCTGTCCGATGAGCAGGAGATCCATAACTGGTTTCTGCATTAAGATGGGAGATTCCTTGCTTTCATGGAAAACCAAGAAACAGCCAACGATTTCTTTATCCTCGGCAGAATCAGAATACCGAGCTATGGCGAAAACAACATGTGAGATAGTATGGCTACGAGGATTACCGGGACCTTGGAGTAAAAATTCAAGGACCGACCAGATTATTTTGTGACAATGATGCAGCTCTTAAACTGGCATCAAATCCCATTGTGCATGAGAGAACGAAACACATAGAAGTGGACTGCCATTTTACTCGAGAGAAAATACAGGAGGGCGTAATCGAGACAAGGGGGATTGGAACAGAAGAACAACCTGCAGATGTGTTCACCAAACCTCTATGTCAAAGTCAGCATGCGTATCTCTTAAGCAAGCTCGGAGTCTTGGATATCTACAAGCCACCAGCTTGAGGGGGAGTGTTGGAAGATACGCAAGATATCTTTGGATTGCAATGAATATACAGCATATCAATTAAAGTCCAATTTGTATAAAATCTAGTCTGTACATGATTTAGTTACCTTTTACATTACACATGTATTGTAATATATATTCTTGATTGTACGTACAGAAACTAATGGAATAGACAGACAGACATTGTCAACTATTGTCCTATTCACTTTCTTACAGGAGGTGGGGCCGGCGCCCTTCCTGAGGAAGACGTACGAGATGGTGTCGGACACAAGTACGGACCGGTTGGTGTCGTGGAGTTCGAGCCGGGAAAGCTTCGTGGTGTGGGACCCACACGAGTTCTCGAAGCAGATCCTGCCTCGATACTTCAAGCACTCCAACTTCTCCAGCTTCATCAGGCAGCTCAACACTTATGTGGGTACTCCCTTCGAACGGGATTGTGTTTTTTGTCCTTTTTTCGCTTGAAACTTTCCCCATTGGTAACAGCAAACTATTCGTATAAATGCGTACAATGTCTGTGTATGTTTTTTTATGGTTTTTATTTAGGTTTTGACTCTGTTTCAGCTCTATTTTTTGGTTTGACTCTGTTTCGGCTCTGTTTCTTTTTACGTCGTCCAGAGTGTGATCCTCTTGGACCAACGGATAGTCCCCGGGGCAAAGAGGCTGGGATCCAAGGGACTCCACTCGCGACGTTTTGACCGGTTATTAATTGTGCTTTGCCCTAGATTAGGGGACGAGGAACGGAGAAGTCTGGAATGGTGGGCGAGATGTATGGATTCCATGTGAATCATCACGAATCATATTCAAGTGATGATGCTTTTGATGGTAATTTGCAGAAACTACCACGTCAACCATGACGTCAGAATACCCATTAAAGATTCATCTTTTCACCGGATTTGTACTTGAGTGCTTTTCTCAAATGGTAAATTTTAATTCGGATTAGAATAGCACTACAGCAGTTCCTTTATAGCTGTTAATATTTTACTGTTTTGATGCTCAATTTTGCACTTTCTAGCTGAAGATGAGATTTCCTCGAGCCATCGCTTTGTTTCTATCGGATGTTTTGGTGAAGCCTTCTGACACTTACTCTTCTTTTTGGGCACCAAAAGCATAATTCTGCACTTTTGTCTTCGTATATGAAGTTGACGGATTGATATTGAGTTATTAAATTGTCCATACACTCTTTGGGACTTCTGTTTCAATATAAACTCCTCAACCCAGCTTCCTCCTATTCTTCATGCGTCATGATCCAAGATATGTCGCAGGGCTTTAGGAAGATTGATACAGATCGATGGGAGTTTGCGAACCGAGGTTTTCAGGAAGGGAAGAAGCACTTGCTGAAGAACATAAGGAGGAGACGCAAACTCAGCGATCAAACGAAAACATCGAGTAGTACTGTTGCTTCGGATTACCCAGAGGCCGGAAAGAAGGCTGAACTTGAAATGCTTAAGAAGAACCAGGAAGCGTTGAAGGCCGAGATCCTGAAACTAAGAGAAGAGTGGGAGCACTCACGGCATGAGCTCAACCAGGTCACCGAGCGGATTCGCTATGCCGAGAGCGGGTATCAGCGGATGCTCCTCTTCCTCTCCAAAGCGGCCAAAAGCCCAAACTTTGTCCGGCATGTAATCCAAGAGAGGAGGCAGAAGAGAGAATCAGAGGCTTGTGAATCGACCAAGAAGAGCAAATTTCTTGGTCCCGATAACAAAGCCACCAAATGCTTGCTCGAAGTAAGGGATCACAAGATTCAGAACCCGAATTTTGAGTGCCTGAGAATCGGCGATGATTCGGCACAGATGGAGTCTCGGTCAGACAGTGTTTTACCGGTGGATCTTGAGACCGTTCAGATGCACAACCCGTGGCCTCCTCCGATGGGTGGTGCGGATTTCAGGGTGATGCAGGGTCAGACACCCGCTCAGATGGCCGGACCTAGTCCGTCAGATTTGCCTTCAGTTTTCCATGAGATGTCGGAGAAGCTCGTCAGAGACAACATGGTCGTAAGCGACCATGCGATGGATGACCCAGGAATCTATCTTGAGCTGGAGGGTCTGATTGAGAAGTCCTGTGGTTGGGGTGAGTACACAAGTGGGCTGGGGAGCAAGCAGCGGGACTGACGCCCTAAAATTTCCATGCCGCTCCTCCTCTGTTCTTTCTGTTATATGCGGCTACTATCTTTTGTGACCCAGGTCACGGAATGCAGCCTTTACATAGTCGGAGGGAGTATCTGCAGTGCAGTGACTAGATCCAACCAATGAACTTATGTGTCCATGGTAAATGCCCATACTTAGCACATATGTTGTAGTTTCTTCCTTTGTCTCCATTGTAACAAAGTGCTCTCTGGATTCTTTTCTCTTAGTTTGCACTAAGCCTTTTTTCTTCTGTTTCTTTTTTTTTTTAACCACTTATGTACAAGAGTAGCTGTTTATAGTGCCGAGTTCAATTTCAGTTTAAGGGTTAATATCGCCATACTATATGTACATCGTGCCACATCCTTCTCCAATTATTTTTTTTCTCTTAAAAAATTTCAAACCGGTACACTCATGTCGCATGCACTCCAAATTAATTTTTATGTCATGACATATCTCAAACAAGTCGGATGATGGGCGTGACGAGGATCCGATGGGGAAATACAACGTAAATGGGTTTCCTAGATGACGTTATTTTGACCCCAAAAAAAACGACATCATGGGAAAGCCGAGTATGAAGAAAATGAATTAGCATTGCGGAATTTGATAAAATATCCTAATTTTATTCTTAGAGCTCTCTCACGTTTCCAAAGTCTGCTAAAATCCCTAAGCTTGTCCCATTTTCACTTTAAGATTTTGGTAACATCATGGGTATGCCGGTTTGAAATTTTTTTCTCACGCAAAAAGTTAATTTGGGATAAATGTGGCATGGATACATCATAAAAATTAATTTGAGATAAATGTGTCATATTGTATTAATTCAAAATGTTAAGAGATATTGACCCTCGATTTAATGAAAGGAGCTTTAAAGTTTGACATAACCAAATTCTAACCGCAAGTTATAAGCTGTCCATTTATTCTCTATAGAGAAACATCTCTCTCTTTTATATTAAATGCGTTTTTTTATTGCAAGCTTCTGTTGAGAAAACTCCTAGTATATTTTGTTGACGAAACTATCCATAAAATTTTAAGTTTGATAATTGTCTTGAAGTATGTTGATCTAGGAAATCGATCTTGTACGACTTACAAAGTCTACTTTAGATGAAACAAGCTTAGACTTAAATCTAGATCTTTTATTGAAGATAAAGACTGAGAGAATTACACCCACCCGTGGGTAGCGCAGTTGGTTGAGATCTCTCCTCCAGCAACGGAGGTCAAGGGTTCGAAACCCTGCGTTGTTAGCGATTAAAGTGGGGGGCCCCGGCGGTGAGTTGCTGGGCCAGTTTTCCCCGAGGTATAGTCGTTGTTGGGCCTCCACCGCGGAGGCCCGTGAGACCCCAAATCGGCGTAAGCCGACAAGGGCAGGCTTCGATGGATCCTCGATCACCAAAAAAAAAAAAAAAAAAAAAAAGACCGAGAGAATTACTCTCATCCCCATCCTGATGCAAATTTAGAACATAGTAAGTTTAGAATGTGACAAGTTCAGAACGAAGCAAGTCTAGAATGTGATAGGTCTAGAACATGACCAATCCATGCCAAATAACAACTAGTAATCTGGTTTGGATTTCACACCTAGAAAGATTTGATTGATTCAATCTTATTCAATTGAAAAATCAATCCCAAGACAAGTTTTTTCCAAACCGAGAAGCTCTGCTTATGAAAATCAAGACTCTAATTATAAGGGCAGCCCAAATCAAGTGGGGATTTAACTTTTGTCACTCAACGGCCACCTAATCTTCTTGACATAGATCTGTCCAACGAATATATTGGAAGACGATCTTTTGGAGACTGTCCAAAGACTAGCTTGAAAGTGGAGGAATATATGAGGAGACCAAAGTGCCAAGAAGCATGTAAGAGACGAGACCTATAATCTAGAATTCTAAAGTCTGAGTGAACTTTTGAACTTTGATCATACACTTATCTTTCATGAGCTTCAATTTTGTGATTGTGAGAGAAATACAAAAAGAGTAATCGAGTGAGATTATATGATCTATCACTAAGTGCTTACACTCAATATTGTGGAATCCAGCAAGTAGCCTATCAGTGTAAAAGAGTGGACATAGGCTTGATCTGAGCTTAATACTATAAATCTTATATGCAATTTCTCTCTTCCCTAAACTCTTCTTGTTTATTGCTCTAATCTATTGCACACTTACTTGGCGTTTCTAAAGTCTATTCTACTACATAATAGATTTTGAACCTTATTCCAAAATCTGACCTTTGTTCGGACTTTAATCTTGAATCATTCTATCCCACTTTAAATTGTCAAGATTTCATAGATTCACCTATTCACCCCCTTTAGATGATACTTGCTAGTTTCATCAGCTTCCACATGTCAAAAAGGAGAAGTAGAATTTTTGTTTTGTTCAAATGAGAAGTTGATTGATGGTACACTGCGATTGAAACTTTTTCATGACAACACCGCTTAGTAAATGGTGGTAATCATTCAACTGGTCGAAACTACAGGAGTATTAGACGAAGGGCATATGCTTTAGCATTGGAGTTTTAATCCCTCGAAACGTTGTTAAAATACGACACAAGATTGGCTTATATAAATTTTTTTCAACAAATTTACATTGTGATTCTTAGGATTCATTTATTCAAAAAAAAAAAAGAACTATTTGAAAGGTATTTTTCTTAAAGTGATCTTCGTATTAATTGAAATAATTAGTTAATAAAATATATTTTCATTAAATTAAGATATCTTTGTGAATAAATAGAATACTTAATGTTCATTCATTTTTTCAAGCAACAAAAGTGATTATCTTTAAAAAAATATTTTTTAAAATAACTTATTTTTCATGAAATAAGTGCATTCTTAGCTTTCCAAGTGAATCTTTTAAGAGAACTAATCTTCTCCCTAGTCTCTAGCGAAATGGATAATTCCAAACTCCCGTCATATCATTTGACAAAACGTGCAACAAATTCGAAGTGAAAAAACTAGAAAAATACAAATTGCTTACAGGAGTAAGCTTATTTTCATAATTGTAAAAATACTTTTTATTATAATTAGGAGTGTGCAACCGGACCGGTTCTACTCGGGAACCGGACCAAACTACCCAAAAAACAAGTCCATGAACCGATTTCCGTTGGAATTGATCCAGGAATAGGTTTTGAGTAAATACCCTTCCCCAAACCACCTTGTTTTAGAACCAGTTTCGAAATCAGTTTTATAAGTTAAAAATTTAAAACCCTATTTTTTCCCTTAAATTCTAACCTCAGCACTCACTCGTCTTTTGTCCTTCTTCAAAACTTATTGCTAGTCTATCCCCTTCCCCTAGACTTTTATGGATGAATGGAAAACAAATTTTCATAATTTATGTTTTATGTTATGTGTTTGAATGTTTTATTGTTTATACTTGTGCATGACTATGTGTTCATCTTATAAGTTGTTGTTGTTGTTGTTGTTTTTTTTTTTTTTTTTTTTTTTTTTTTTGTGAATTGGGATTTTTGTTGTTCATTTTTTTACTTTGAACCATTTTATTGCTCTTAACGTTAGATGATTTTGCAATAAAAAAAAAAAGAACAAAAAAAGGAACGAAAAAAATAAGTTCTTGGGTAGACTTTGAAACCGGACCTAAAAAATAAGATAGGTTTGAGAACTGATTCCAAGAAAATGGGGTAAGTTCCAAGATCCAACAATTGAGAACTCGTTATAATAGGATCTATGTTCCAGCTTTAGTGTGACGCTCAAAACGTCACCTAACACGTATTTCTTATATTATTACTCT
Organism: Eucalyptus marginata; assembly: GCA_014182565.1. NCBI lineage: Eukaryota > Viridiplantae > Streptophyta > Magnoliopsida > Myrtales > Myrtaceae > Eucalyptus > Eucalyptus marginata. The sequence goes on along the minus strand of CM024587.1, from coordinate 44,317,401 downwards.
CTTTTGGCATGTGGAAGCATAATCAAAGATTTACAAATATTTTTTTAACAATTAAAGCCTTACAAGAATAATCAACATACTTATGCTTCTTTTATTTATACCACATTTAAGTTCATAACTTCATTATATTGCAAGCAAAAGACAAAAGTCTGGGTAGGGGTAGGGAGACCTATATCCGTACTATATTATACTTCCAAAAGTCTACTTATATAAACGTGCGTACTGAAGTCATGAGTTAACAATTTCTCCATTTGCTGTGTTTCCAAAGCCCCTCAACAGACCAACTAACTCTCGATCAAGGTTCTGGTATTAAGCAACGAACCGAAAAAGAACCCACTTCGTGAAACCTTCTACATCAAGCCACACAATAGAACTATGTTTGGTATATATTATTGCAGAATCTGATTCAAGCACACTTTCATAAAGACCTTCATAATGCATAGGGACTCCATAGCGCAAAGGTTGAGGGGTGTCCATCCTACACCTCTGAAAAATAAAATGAATGAGCCGAAATCAAGTAAATGAAATATCTCATTTTAAGTTAGAAAAATCCTCTCACTACTTCACCTAATATACACAAAGTGAATGCATAACCATTCGGTAAGTGTGATAAAAATATAAATAGACTTTATCTTTCCCATTTTCATTTACCACATAAATCGCCAACCAACAATACGTCTATCAAGACTCATGCATATGCACACCATGTTTCACACAAATAAATAAACAATTTAAGCAATGTTTGGTTTTACACATGACAATGTATTTTATTCATTAATGTTTCCTCCTTCCGAACTCTCCTAAGGCATTTCGACTCATGGGGCATCTCAACTTCGAGGCATCCTACAAATTTTCACTACAGGACATCCCCACCGTAGAGGCATCCCAACTCTGGAGGCATCCTTAAACACTTCTCGGGGCATCCCAACCATTGGGGCGTCTCGTAAACTTCTACCATGAGACATCGTCACGCGCCACTATATGGATGATAGAATCACATTAATATCATTTAAAGACATAATATATGCATACTTACAAGCATAGCACACATATCTCAACTCAATTTGATGTATTAGTCAAATAATCGTATATGAAATAACAAATAGTCATATTTTGGTCGTTAAAGTCTGCGCATTTAAATGAGTATATTCTGATTCTGGACATTGAGCAGATTCTGAACGAATAAATATATTCTTGACGTAAAGTTTGAACAATTAAAAGGGTAAATTCTGGCTTAATAAAAATTTATAGAACAAAAAAACAGATCCAACAATGAATAGATTTACAAATGCACAGATTCAACAATGGACAAAATCAACAAATAAACATATTCAACAAGGAATAGATTCATACTTAGTAAAGTCTATCTGAACCAATGGATAGATTTATCAACAAACAAATTTACAAGTTGGCAGATTCAACAAGGAATAGATTCATACTCAGTAAAATCTGTCTAAACCAATGAACAGATTTATCAACGAACAGATTCACAAGTTGGCAGATTCAACAAGTGAATGGATTCACAAATGAATAGATTCGACCAAACGAGTAGATTCACAAAAAAAACAGATTCATATATGGACAGATTCTGTCATAGGAAATTCTAGCAAAAATAAGCAAAACGAATAGATTCTGACTAGAAAAATTCTAGTAGAACGAAGCAAAGCGAACATGTAAGATGTCATCAAGACAAATATGACAAAAGGAACAGATTTTGACTATGCAGAATGAAACAAAACGAAGCATAATGAACATGCAATGGGTTATTAAGATAAATATGGCAGAACAACTAGGTTCTGACTACCTAGAACAAAGCAGAAAGAAGCATAATGAAAATGTAATGGATCATTAAGATAAATGTGGTAGAACGACCAGATTCTAACTACCCAGAATGAACATGCAATGGGTCATCAAGATAAATATGGCAGAATGACTAGATTCTGACTATCCAGAAAAAGTACAAAGAAGAAGAACAAATATGAAATGGATCATCAAGATAAATATAGCAGAACGACTAGGTTCTAACTACCCAGAATGAAGTAAAAAGAAACAGAACGAACATGTAATGGGTTATCAAGATAAATATGGCAGAATTGTTGACACCTAAATTTTGGCGGCCCATTTAGTCTTTAGGGGGTTAATTTTATTTTATAATTCAATTGCATAGCATATAGTGTTAGGTGCGTCAATGGCTTCGAATTAAATTTTTGGATTTAAATTAACAGGCCGGACTAAGCCCATGAAACGAGCAAAATTGGCCCAAGCCCGTTTTCTTTTAATGACAAAAATTACCTAAATCGAGATTTGATATGATATTACGGTGGTTTTTGAAATTTAAGAGAATCGGGTTAAAATCTTATCTTTAGTCTTTAGGTGATAAAATTGTTGAAAATATTAAGGAGATAAGGATTTTTGTGATTCGGATGATATAAGGAATTTTCGAAATATTTTGCTAAAGATCACATATTTTTTGGCTATAAAAGGTGGACGTAGGGTTTAGTTTTAGGAAGAGGCCATACATTGAATATACGGCCACGATATAGAGAGAACACAGACGTGAGAGAGAGAGGAACGTTCGGCCAAGCATCACGTGGCTGATTCCCCCTGTGGCTGCGACCTTGCTAACTCCACGGCTGAGCTTCACATCGCGTGCACCATGAGACGGTGACCATTGCCGCGCCTCCTGGTCGACAACGACGCTGTGAAGCCCTGCTCGAGCTGCTGCCTTGACATCGCGATCCTCTAGTTCTATCAAGGAAGCGGCCAAATTGAGAGAGAAAACTTCACAAAACACAAGGCACATGTAAAGTCAGAGAGAGCAGGGGGAGGTGGGCACATTAAGAGATGTATAAAAAATAGAGAGGGGAACTGTTCTCTGGGATCTGCACGCCTCCACTGGGAGGAGACGTAAAAAAGGGAAAATTTTCAACGAAAGATCAATACAATGGAACTCGATGCCCCGAGAGACGAAGCGAAGCGGTGATTTTTGGCTTGTTTTGTCAGTCCTTGCAGCGAAATCAAACTCTCCAGCAATTCCAAGCCGGAGCAACTTTCGGCAAGGTCCCGACAACTTCCAGCAAGTATTTGAGCCGCGCTTCACTTTTGCCGCTAGGAGAAATTTGCTCTCGATCAACTTTAAAAGAAAGTCCACTCGGTGGAGAGTCCGCGACGGTAAAAAGGAAAATAAAGAATAAAAATTGTAAAAGTGGTGGGAGTCCAGACGAAGAAAGTGTGATCTGGATCCAAGAAAGAGAAAGTCAAGTGGAGATCTTGAAGAGATAGAAAGCATCGCAAGTCCTTTTCTTTTTTGCTCCAGCCAAGTTTGAGGCGTCCATCGAGCCTACTCGTCTACTCGGTCAAGAATCATCATCGAAGTTTGTGTTTTGCAGGTCCATCGATCATCGTCGAGGCGGTCGCCGTTTGCTATCGTCGACGTTGCCATGACAACACCACCTCCTCACCGTGTCAAGTCTGTCCAATTTTGACAAGCAAGTGTTGGAACAAGGTAATAATTTTATCTTAGTTAAGATTTATATATTTCGTTGCCTTGCTCGAATTATTGCATTCTTGGTTGAACTCTCGAATGATGTTATTATAATCTCGAATAGCCGTCACAACGTGCATACGATTGATAGTCCGATTTCACGCCCGAAATACGACTCGCATCGCACGAAAAAAAATCGCCAATCCGATCTCACGCTCGAGATTCGATTCGCGGTTTTATTTAAAATTGGCCAATCCGATCCCATGCGCGGGATATGATTCGTCAATTTGTGGATGTCGATCTTATCTTGTTTGATTTGATGTCGTGATGTTTGAGTAAGTTTTATTTTTGTAAAAAGAAAAATCCAAAAAAAGTTTGAATTAGGATTAGGTTTTTCTTTTATCTTGCATGATCGATTAGCGATTTTATTTTGAATCATGAAAAAAAAGAAGAAAAAGTGCATTCATTTAAGATGTTAGTTTCTTTATTATTATCTGAATTGCATGTTTAATTTTAATTTCGAATTTCATAAAAAAAAAAAAAGGAAAAAAATTGGAATTAAGGCATTCTTTGCACATCATTGCATATTAGATAAAAATTGCATTTTAGGTCTAGATAGATCTTTAGATGAATTGCATGATAGGTTTTTTTTTAAATGCATGTTTAGAAAGCATTTAGAATAGATAGCATTTTACTTTAGTTTTCACCTTAGCTATACTTTTATTTTCTTTAGTGATTTTAATTATGAATTTTTGTTTAAATAAAAAAAATCATCATTTGCACGTCATGTAGAATTAGGATCATGTAGAATGCACGTCATTTAGTGATTACTAGAGTCATTTAATTAAAAAATCATTTGCCCGTCATTAGAATTAGGTCATCTTGGTTAACTTAGATTGCATATTTAATTATTGCAAGTTCATTAAAAAAATTCACAAAAACTTTTACTCATTCATATAGTTTAAGACATTTTGCCATGCCATATTATTCCATATTAGATTAGAAGCATTGCATTGCATATGGACTATATCCTCATTAAAAGTGAAGGCAAAAATTGAGTGATTGATTGTTAATTAGAAATCATATCTAAGATTGTTGATATGAATTCTGATCTAACAACGCAGGTGCTTTCGTTGCTTTGAGGTAAGTCCTGCATTATTTTATTTGCTTTCTTGAGTGTTAAATTGGTGGTTTACGCACTCATATGATCACCTCACACGTTAGGAAAGTAAAATTAATTCAAGCTGCTTGCCAAACTTTTTTTCAAAAGATAAAAGAAAAGGTACCGAAAGGGCGTTAGAGAAATCTAACGTAATCAAGTCCCCAAACTCACAAATCTCTAGTTCGTAGGAGTAAGATGATTCTCCCATTATTTTACTTAGGTGTCTAATCGACCTACCATAAACTGATTAGTGGCGACTCCCTTTTTGCATGCTAGATATTTGAATTTAAATCGCGAGTTGGTATGGGCTTGGGAGAGCCCGAGCTAAGTCTAGGCTTAGCAATCCATTAGCCAAACCCTAGGTGGTTCACACCCGAAAATTTGGTCGCGACAAGAATGATCAGATTCTGACTACCCAAAACGAAGAAGAAAGAGGCAGAATGAACGTGCAAGATGTCATAAAAGTTATTCAACAACCACCATATCCATACATACACATCAAATTTTCACCATTTTAACCAACCAACCAAGTTAAAGTTTTAAGAAGATTGAACCAACTTAATGTCTAGAAATTTCACTTACCTAGAACGAATGCAAACCGCAAGCCACCAATTGCCTTCATCACCTTAATAGCTATTGAATATGAAGTTTTGTTCTCTAAATTCTTGGATTGAAAAGTGAAAAATAGAACATGCAAGTTTCTGCTTAGACTTTAGAGACTTGAAAGGGGGCTCTATGGCAAGATAGAAGGAGTTTGATCAAAATGAATTAAGATAATTTGATGTCTTTCATTGCTAGGTGTACCTATGCATGCTAATCACCAACTTAATATGGCACAAATGCAATGCAAAGTTCTTGCACGTGGCCAAGGGAAATGCAAAGAGTGCCTTAATTTGAAGTAGTTATCACTTTAGGTGTCAAAATTAGTGTTAACAAAAAATTGTTTTGAAGAAACACATGGCCATGCAAGAGTTCTTATAAAGACATGTGGCACTTATAATTTTAATTACTAAATTTTGTAATATAAATATAGCAAGAGGAACGTAATCCTATTCTTACAACATTCATTAGCATAAGTTAACCACTATTATTAATAATTAACCAAAATTTAGACAATTTATAATACTCTACAACTATTAAGACGACAATAATTTAATTAATATTGTTTTACTATTAGCGCACACATAATTCAATTCACATGTCGGACTCAAGACGACTTACGTTTATAGAAATTATCCACCGCATCCCACGAAATTTATGATTCGACTAAGGTTTCCACGTGTTCGTCCGAATACTAAGGCAAATAATACTTAGCTTCATAATCTAAATATCATTATCATAACGCTAATTTCCAAATATTATAGTATTATAGTTACAAAAATTCCGGATGTCACATCTAGAACCTACCGCTGGGTGACTCTGCTACTTTTCAAGCATGAAGCTAATTCAGATTCCTCTCGTTATCATTTGTCAAAAGCAAAATATGCTACTGATTTTTTTTTTTCGAGGCAAACCTAATGACAACAAAATTGCTACAACTCTTTTTGAGACCAAAGCCAAGTTTGATGCCAAAGATGAGACCCCTCTTTTGTATCCTACACTCTATCAATAGTTGATTGGCAGTCTTATACATCTCAATTTTACTCTGATAGGACTAGTAACAATACCTAGAGGGGGGTGAATAGGTGTTTAAACAAAACCTTAGCAAATATATGCGGAATAAAATAAATGAGTTGAGGGAAGAAAATAAGAACACAAGGTTTATAGTGGTTCGGCTTAATCCAAGCCTACGTCCACTCTCCCACGCTAACAGCCTTCTTGGCTGGATTCCACTATGCAATCAACAAGAGATTACAACTTTGAGTGCAAACACTTAGTAATAGATCACACTATCTCACTAAGTCACTCTTTTGGTATTTCCCTCGAGATCACAAACGTTTAAGCTCACCAAAGACAAGTGTATGATAGAAGATCGCTCAGACTTTGGAATTATAAATTCTACGCTCCGTCTCTTACTTGCTCATCGGTCCTTCATCTCCTTAAATACTCCTCCACTTCCAAACTAGCCGTTGGACAGCATCTCGAGGATCGTCTTCCAATATACCCATTGGACAGCCCTGTATTTAGAAGATTTGGTAGCGGTTGAGTGACAAAGATAGAATCCCAAATTGATTCCGATCGCCCATACAAACGAAATCTTGGTTTCCATAAGTAAAGCTTCTTCGTATAGAAAGTTCTTGTCTTCAAGATCTAATTGTCAATCAATTAGATTGAGTCAATCAAATCAATCTTGATGTGGAATCCAAACCAGATCACTAGCCATTATATCTTCGGGCTTGAGTTACGTTCGTCAAGTTCGGATGTAAAGTCTCGAGAGCAATAGACTTTACAATCTGAGTCGAGTGCGAGTGCGATAGACTTTACAAACGGGCCCAACAGATTTAGCTTTAAGGTCCGAACACAGTCTGTTATGTTACGCTTCAGATAGAGTCTGTCTTCGGTTCTTCATTCACGTTAAGTCTGGAATTTGTCGAGTAGGCAGACTTCGATGTGGAACAGACTTTGACACTAAAGTCGGCGGTCTTCGACTTTGACACAAAAAGTCTGGAAATCTTCAGAATATACTTTGGACATGTGTTCCGTTCGGTCTTCTGGCCGTCTTCAGACTTTGATAATATCCTTTACATGTTCAATCATTTGCATAGTCTATTACTCAACCATCAAACATGTTAGTAACCTTTGATTTATTTTGTCATCTTCAAAATATTATAAGGGATTTCCCTAACATATTCAACCTAACATCACCTATGTTGTTCACATCTTTAGTTAGTACATGACTGCGCCCCATGTGACCCATTTTGCTTTAGTCTTTCAAAATCTTCACTATGTCATGGATAAATTATTTCACGGCCTTCAATTTTCTACTCATTCTATCTTAGATTTGATAGCTTATTCTGATATTGACAGGGCCAATGACCCTTGATATTTTTGCTCCACTATGAACTGCTATTTCTTTTTGAAAAACTTACTTATCTAATGTTCTAGCAGAAAACACACCATTGTCGGTCACTCTAGTAAAAAAACACATAACATTAAGCTATTGCTAACACCACATCAGACTTACTATGATTGCAATAGCTACTAGGAGATATTGAAGTGCGTCGTAATAGTTGGAAAGTTATTATTGTAACAACCGAAGTGCTATCTAAATATCACATAGTGACACATTCCATCAAAGCACAAAACGCATTGAAATATATTGTCATAACGTAACCAGCTTAGCCTTTTGTGCTATTGTTGGTTTAGCTAATCGGAAGGAAGCCAATATTTCATGTAAGATCCAGTGGTTTGTCAACAATCAAGAAACTTATGGCTGCGTAAATTGTTTTTCCTTATTAGAGTCTGACCACATATGGATTTTATAAGTTTCTCGACGAATGATGTGGGGATTGGTCGCAAAATTGTTGAATCATTGCAGTCAATCTACAATATCGTTTCAAGCATAAGGGGGGAATGTTGGAATCTGCGGGGTGCATTGGTGTGCAAACACGGTAAGCAACCAAACGACACAAAGAACAACGACATCATCGATCCTCTGAATTCGAACATGAACCTTATAGCCATGTTTGAAGCTGCAAAAGGAAGGAAAGATTTTCAGACTCCTAATAAGTACACTTTGCTTCAAAATTAGCTTTTTTGTAATTTTAATACCCTTTCGAGGGGGTTTGACCGAGTGTTTCCTGGTAGCGAAAATAAGCTTGCTTCCATTATTTCCATGCTAAGAAAGTGCAACGATGTTCCTCTCTAGTCAATATTCCTAAATTTTCTTGCTGACCCGTGTCATGTAACGGCCAAACCCAAGAAAGAGAACCCAAAGAACAAAGTAAGGCTTTGAACAGAGAACTGGAATTTCCAAATTGATCCAATTTTTCTGCAAGAAATTGCACGATTTGGGTTCCGTGAGGTTATGATACATTAGGGTTTGCTTTGACCTTTGTCCCCAATTCACCTTAAGTAGGATTGATCGTGTGTTTTAAGAAAGCTTGACCATATGCAAGTAATCATAGTTATCCAAGAGTTTCGGTTGTCACGTCAAGGCAAGAACGCAAAAGCGAAGTAAAAGACAGATCGAGGTGGCAACAAAAGCAAATGATGTTGGCCCACGTGTGGATAACGCGCATTAAAGTGATAAATTGATTAATTACGCTATCAAAACCTGTCCCAGCGGTCCATCTCCCCTCGCCCAAAACCTTGGCGAACATCGTAGGAATAAGGGAACTGCTTTTCGACTGTTCCTTGCCCGACCTTTGAATCTTTGCCCGGCCTTTGGATCCTTTTCTGTCTTTTAGTGCTCCTGCGAATGCACCTCCTTTGAGCTCGTCCATTAGGCGGCTCGTAATCCCGTCTTCATGCGTCTCCCCCTCTCTCGCTCTCTTTCATCGGACCACATCAACGTTAGCAACCGACATTCGTCATTCAACCCAACCTCGGACGATGCCATAGACAGTTTTAGAAGGAAAAGAGCCCCGCCCAAAATTTAAATTGATAAAAAGCGGGTCACAACGTGAATATGACGTGCATTAAAGCTCCACGAACAAGCCCTGAGATACTCATACAAGCAAAATAAATCGAGGTGGAGCCTAATCCTAACACCGTATTATAAAGTTCAACCCTAAAACCTTAAACAGATATGTGAATAGACACGACTCCAACAACAAGCGATATGAGATTCTTTTATAGATAGAAAAGCCAAATATAGATAATTAATAAAAAAAAAGTATTTATATACTTAATGAGAAAGAAATAAGATAAGAATTGGTTAGGTAATAATATCTTTCTCTTGTCATGCAACGTCTGACAGTAACGACGAGGAGCAAACATTGCAATGGAAAATGAGTTATTCTAAAAAGGAATTTATTATTCTTCTAAATATTTTTGCATGGAATCCCAAAATATTGTGTGGTATTATCCCATTGTTATACTTTTAATAAATTCTCTTTCCCCTTTTTTTTTTGACAGGGAATCCTTGTAATTCAATGTTTAGGTTTGCAACTTCATCATGCTACATCTAGCTCAATATTTTTCAAAGTATCGCTATCCCCGCAGTTCCAATTCGCTGGTCGATGCATTGTATTTCATGTACAATGAAATCGCCGTTCGCACAAGCCAAGTGGAATTGCTGAGATGGACAAGCAGCAGATCGAAACGTAGCACTCGCGCATGAAACCCACCGACCAGGCGAAAGGGCGCCCCCTCCTCGTACCCGGTTCATTCTCAATCCCGCTATTCACACACGGTGAGGAACTCGAAACCTTGCGGAGAAGCCAAAGGGAGGAGAGACGTGGCGACACTTATGGACTTTTTCCCACGCATATAAAGCCCGAAACCCATCCCCTCCCCTGTCACTCAAACACTCGACAGTCTCGACGCCTGTCTCCCTCGCGCTCTCTCATTAGAATCGCTCGAAAATTTCTCATACCATCTCCGCCTTTGACCTTGAACTCGAGGTCAAAATGACGACGGCACCCCCCGGAGGCGGATCATTTTTCAACACCCTCTTTCGAGAGTCGAGTGTTGAGCTAGAAAAGGTGAAACCTTCCGTGAGATCGCGAGAAGAGATCGCGTCCGTTGCTGTTCTTGACGGTGGTGACCCCGGCAAGATAGGGTCGCTTTCTCATTCGGTTCCGTCCCCAAATATAGCCATTGGCGATGGCGAAATTGATGCTGGGCTGCTCTTGCGTTCGTCCCAGACCCGGCCCGAACCCCATTCGGCTCTGGCCGCGCAGGTGGTGAAGATCGAAGAGGAAGAGGAAGATGAGGAGGTGGCGGTCATTGCTGATCCCAGGGAGGCTGCCGCCGTATCGCCATCGTGCTCGTTGCAGGCAGCGGCGGATGAAGTGGCGAGACCAATGCAGGGGCTGGGGGAGGCAGGGCCAGCACCTTTCCTGAGGAAGACGTACGAGATGGTATCGGACCCAAGTACGGACCCGGTGGTGTCGTGGAGTTTGAGCCGGGGCAGCTTCGTGGTGTGGGACCCACACGAGTTCTCGAAGCAGGTCCTGCCTCGATACTTCAAGCACTCCAACTTCTCCAGCTTCATCAGGCAGCTCAACACTTACGTGGGTACTCCTTCGATCGGGATTGTGTTTTTTGTCTTTGTTTTTGCTTGAAACTTTCCCCATTGGTAAGAGCAAACTATTCATATAAATGCGTATAACGTCTGTGCATGTTTGTTTTGGTTTGACTCTGTTTCGGCTCTGTTTTTTTTGGTTTGGCTCTGTTTCTTTTTATGTCGTTCAGAGTGTAATCCTCTTGGACCAACGGATGGTCCCGGGGCAAAAGAGGGATCCAAGGGATCCCACCCGCGACGTTTTGCTTGGTTACTAATTGTGCTTTACCCTAGATTAGGTGATGAGGAACGAAGAAATCTGGAATGGTGGGCGAGATACATGGATTCTATGTGAATCATCACGAATCATATTCAAGTGATGATGCTTTTGATGGTAATTTGCAGAAACTACCATAACGACCATGACGTCAGAATACCCTTTAAAGATTTATATTTTCACCGGATATGTATTTGACTGCTTTTCTCAAATGGTAAATTTTAATTTGGATTAGAAATGCACTACAGCAGTTTTTTGTTAATATATTGCTTTTTACTGTTTTGATGCTCAATTTTGCGCTTTCTAGCTGAAGATGAGATTCCTTGGCCATCGCTTTGTTTCTATCCGATGTTTTGGTAAAGCCTTCCCGACACTTCTCTTCTTTTTGGGCAAGACCAAAAGCATAATTCTGCACTTTTGTCTTCTTATTTATGAAGTTGACGGATTGATATTGAGTCATTAAATTGTCCATACACTCTTTGTACTGGTGTTTGAATCATTGCAAACGATCTGTCCTTGAGATGCTTTGTAACCCGGGTTCTTTCTATATGGGACTAAATAGACTCCTCGACCTGGCTTCCTCCTATCTTCCATTCTTCATGCATCGTGATCCAAGATATGTCGCAGGGTTTTAGGAAGATCGATACGGATCGATGGGAGTTTGCAAACCAAGGTTTTCAGGAAGGAAAAAAGCACTTACTGAAGAACATGAGGAGGAGACGCAAACTCAGTGATCATACGAAAACATCGAGTAGTACTGTTGCTTCTGATTACCCGGAGGCTGGAAAGGAGGCTGAACTTGAAATGCACAAGAAGGACCAGGAAGGGTTGAAGGCCGAGATCCTGAAACTAAGAGAAGAGTGGGAGCACTCGCAGCATGAGATCAACCAGGTCGCCGAGCAGATTCGCTATGCCGAGAGCAGGTATCGGCGGATGCTTCTCTTCCTCTCCAAAGCAGCCAAAAGCCCGAACTTCGTCCAGCATGTAATCCAAGAGAGGAAGCAGAAGAGAGAATCAGAGGCTTGTGAATCGAGCAAGAAGAGCAAATTGCTTGGTCCCAATAACAAAGCCACCAAAAGCTTGCTCGAATTAACGGATCACAAGATTCAAAGCCCGAATTTTGAGTGCCTAAGAATCGGTGATGATTCGGCACAGATGGAGTCTGGGCCAAGCAATGTCGTGCCAGTGGATTTTCAGACCGTTCAGATGCACAACCCGTGGCCTCCTCCGATGGGTGGCCGATATTTCAGGGCTGTGCAAGGTCAGACACTCGATCAGATGGCCGGAGCTAGTTCGTCAGATTTGCCTTCAGTTTTCCATGGGATGTCAGAGAAGCTCCTCGGAGACAACATGGTGTTGGGCGACTATGCGATGGATGTAGAAGCAGAAGAAGAACTGGCAATGGATGACGCAGGAATCCATCTTGAGCTGGAGGGTCTGATCGAGAAGTCATGTGGTTGGAGTGATTACACATGTGAGCTGTAGGAGCAAGCAGCGGGACTGACGCCCTAAATTTCCATGCTGCTGCTCCTGCTCTGTTCTCTCTGTTATATGGTGCTGCTAATTTCTGGGGCCCAGATCACATAATGCGACCTTCGCTTAGTCATAGGGAGTATCTGAAGTGAAGTGACTGAATCCAACCAATGAACTTATGCGTCAATGGTAAATGCTCATACTTATTATATATGTTGTAGTTCCTTCCTTTGTCTCCATCGTAACAAAGTGCTCTCTGGGTTCTTTTCTCTTAGTTTGCACTGAGCTTTTTTTTTTCTATCTCTCTTTCTGTAACCAGTTATGTACAAGAGTAGCTGTTTATAGTGCCGAGTTCAATTTCAGTTTAAGGGTTAATATCGCCATACTATATGTCCATCGTGCCACATCCTTCTCCAATTATTTTTTTTCTTTTAAAAAATTTCAAACCGATACACTAATATCACATGCCCTCCAAATTAATTTTTATATAGTAAAATATCTCAAACAAGTTGGATGATCGCCGTGACGAGGATCCGATGTGTAAATACAACATAAATGGGTACTGTGAACAACATTATTCTGATCTGGACAAAAAAAAAAAAAAAGTCGTCATGGGAAAGCTGTATATGAAGAAAATGAATCGAGATTGCGGAATTTGGTAAGATATGCTAATTTTATTCTTAGAGTTCTCTCACGTTAATGCCTATGCTTGTCCCAATTTCACTTTAAGATTTTGGTAGTATAATGGGTATGCCGGCTTGGAATTTTTTTCTCACACAAAAATTAATTTTGGATAAATGTGGCATGAATACATCATAAAAATTAATTTGAGATAATGTGTCACAATTGTACCCGTTCAAAATGTTAAGAGATATTAACCCTCTATTTAATGAAAGGGAGCTTTCGAAATGTTTGACTTGACCAAATTCTAACCACAAGTTACAAGTTGTCCATTTATTCTCTAAAAACCCCCATATTAAATGCATTTTTATGGCAAGTTTTTGTTGAGAAAACTCCTAGTAGATTTTGTTGACAAAATTGTCCATCAAATTTTAAGTTTGATAATTGTCTTGAAGTATGTTGATCTAGGAAATCAATCTAGTACAAATTACAAAATCTACTTGAGATGGAATAAACTCAGACTTAAATCTAGATCTTTTATTAAAGATAAAGACTAAGAGAATTACTTTCATTCCCATCTTGACGCAAGTTCATAACACAACAAGTTCAGAATGTGACAAGTTCATAATGAAGTAAGCCCAAAATGTGACAAGTCCAAAACATGACCAATTCGGGATAAATAATGGCTAGTGATCTTGTTCGGATTTTTCACCTAAAAGATTTGATTGACTCAATCTTATTTGATTGGAAAATCAATCCCAAGACATGTTCTGTCTAAACGGAGAACCTCTACTTATGAAAACAAAAACTCTGGTTGTATGAGTGACCAGAATCAAGTGGGGATTTAGTTTCTGCCACTCAACGCCTATCCAATCTCATTGATACAGATCTGCCCAATGGGTAGATAGAAAGACAATCCTCTGGAGACACTCCAACGGCCAGTTTGGAAGTGGATGAGTATATAAGGAGACCAAGGTGCCAAGGAGCATGTAAGAGATGAGGCCTAGAATCTAGAATTCCAAAGTCTTAGTGAACTTCGATTATGCACTTATCTTTCAAGAGCTTCAATTTGGTGATTGTGAGAGAAATATAAAAAGAGTGACCAAGTGAGATAGTATGATCTATCACTGAGTACTTACACTCAATATTGTAATCTCTTGTTGGTCATCTAGTGGAATCGAACTAGTAAGCTATCAGCATGAAAAAGTGGATGTATGTTTGATTTAGGCCAAACTATTATAAATCTTTTGTGCAATTTCTCTCTTCCCCAAACTCTTATTGTTCATTGTTATAATCTATTGCACACTCGCTAGATGTTTCTAAAGTCTATTTTACTGCATAATGGATTCTGAACCTTGTCTCAAAATCTAACATTTCTTCAAACTTTAATCTTAACTAGTTCTATGCCGCTTTAAATTGTCAAGATTTCATATATTCACCTATTTACTCTCGCCCCCCCTCTCTAGATGATATTTGCTAGCTTCATCAACTTCCACATGTCTAGAAGGGAGAAGTTGAATTTTTTTATTTTTTTTTATTTTTTTTTTTATAATTGATTGATGGTACACCGTGATTGAAACTTTTTCATGACAACACTACTTATTCAATGGTGGTAATCATTCAATTGGTCGAAGCTAAAGAGTTTATTAGACGAAGGGCATATGCTTTAGCATTGAAGTTTTAATCCCTCAAAACAATGCTAAAATATGACACGACTTTGGCTTATATAAAGCTACCGATTTACATTGTGATTCTTAGGATTCATTTATCTAAAAAAAATGAATTATTTGAAAGTAATTTTCTAAAAATGGTCGTTCGTATTGATTGAAATAATTATTCAATAAAAATATTTTCATTATTGATTATAATTTATATTAAGATGTTTTCATGAATAAAGAGAATATTTAGCATTCATTCATTTTTTCAAGCAACAAAAATGATTATCTTTAAAAAAGAATTTTTTAAATAATTCATTTTCATGAAATAAGTGCGTTCTTAGCTTTCCAAGTGAATCTTTTAAGAGAACTAATATTCTCCCTAGTCTCTGGCCATATGAATAATTCCAAAGTCCCATCATTTCATTTGACAAGATGTGCGACAAATTTGAAGCGAAAAGTTTAGGAAAATACAAATTGCTTACAAAAGCAAGCTTACTTTCATAATTGTGAAAATATTTTTTATTATAATTAGGAGTGTGCAACCGAATCGACTGGACCGCACAAAAAACAAGTTCGGGATCGAATCTGTTGGAACCGGTCTAGGAATAGGTTCCAAATTTTTGGAACTAGTTGAAACTTGTCCAAGAGTAGGTTCTAAGTAAATATCCACCCGGGAGTTGAACCAAACCACCCTGCTTTGGAACCAATTTATGAATTAGTTTTATAAGTTAAAAAGCTAAAACCCCAATTTTTTCCCCTAAATTCTAACTTCACCACTCATTCGTTATTTGTCATTCTTAGGAACTCCCCGTTGGTCTGTCCCCTTCCCCTAAACTTTGTGGATGAATGTGTAACAGAGTTTCATAGTTTGTGTTTTATGTTACATGTTTGATAATTATTGTTTATAATTGTATGTGACTACATATTCATCTTATAGATTATTGTTTTTTGCGGATAAGGATTTTTGTTGTTCATCCATCACTTTGAATCATTTTGTTACTCATTACCTCATATGATTTTGTTGTAAAAAATGAACCAAAAAAAAAAAAAAAAAAAAGGAATGAAAAAAAAAAAAAAGGCTCTTGGGTGGACTTTGGAATGAGACCCGAAAAACAAGGTAGGTTCCAAATACAGCTCCAAGCAAAAGGGGTAGGTTCCAAGATCCAAAAATTAAGAACCAATTATAATAGAGTATGTTCCAGGTTCTAGCTTTGGAACCATCCCGCCTTGGAACCGATCACCTCTAGGTGACCCGACTACTTTTTAGGCATGAGGTTAATTTGGATTCCTCTAGTTATTATTTGTCACAAGCAAAATATGCAATTGATTTTTTTTTTCTCGAGCCACACTTAATGACAACAAAGTCTCCACAACTCTTATTGAGACAAAAGCCAAGTTTGATGCCAACATGGAGACTCCTCTTTAGAATCTTACACTCTATCAACAGTCGATTGTTGGTCTTTTATATCTCAATTTCACTCAACCTAACATCGCCCGTGTTGTTTATATTGTTAGTCAATACATGACCGCACCCCGTGCAACCCATTTTGCTGTAGTCCTTCGAATTCTTCGCTATGTCATGGATACATTATTTCACGGCCTTCAATTTTCTACTCCTTCTATCTTGGATTTGATAGCTTATCATGATATTGACTGGGGTAGTGACCCTCAATATTGTTGCTCCACTATGAACTGCTATTTCTTTTTCGGAAACTCACTTATCTCATGGTCTAGCATAAAACAAACCATTGTTGGTCACTCTAGTACAAAAACAGAATATCAAGCTATTGCTAATATCACATCATAGTTACTATGGTTGTAATAGCTACAAGAAGATATTGTAGTGTGTCGTAATAGCGAAAAAGTCATTATTGCGACAACTGAAGTGCTATCTAAATATCACATAATGACACATTCCATCAAAGCACTAAAAACATTGAAATATATTGTCATAACATAACCGGCTTTGCCTTTTGTGCTATCGTCAGTTTAGCTAACTGAAAAGAAGCCAGTATTTCATTCGAGTCTAGCTGTTTGTCAATAATCAAGAAATTTATGGTTGCGTAAATTATTTTTCCTCATTGGAGTCTAATCACATATGGATTTTATAAGTTTCACAATGAATCATGTGGGGACTGGACGCAAAATTGATGAATCATTACAATCAATCTTACAATACCGGTTGAAGCATCAGAGGGAAATGTTGAAATATGCGAGGTGCATTGGTGTGCAAACCCGGTAAGCAACCAAATTGCACAAAGAAGATCCTCTGAATTCGATTGCAAACCTTACAAATACCCATGTTTGAAGCCGCAAAAGGAATGAAAGATTTTCAGACTCCTAATCGGGTACACTATGCTTCGAAATTAGCTTTCTTATAATTTAGATTGTGGGTTATATTAAACCCTTTCGAATGGCTTTGACCGGTGTTTCCTTGTAGCGAAAATAAGCTTGCTTCCATCATTTCCACACGAAGAAAGTGCAAGGATGTTCCTGTCTAGTCAATATTCTTAAATTTTCTTGCTAAGCATTATCACGTCACGGCCAAACTCATGAAAGAGAAACCAAAGAACAAAGAAGAGCTTTGAACAGACAATTGGAATTTCCAAATTGGTCCGATCTTTCTGCAAGATATTGCACGATTTTGGTTTTATGAGGTTATGATATATTAGGGTTTGCTTTGACCTTTGTTTTCAATTCACCTTATGTGGGATTGATCGTCTGTTTTAAGAAAGCTTGACCACATGCAAGTAATCGTAGTATTTTCCAAGGGTTTCCGGTTGTCACGTCAATGCAAGAACGCAAGTGAAGTAAAAGACAAATCGAATTGGCAACAAAAGCAAGTGATGATTGGCCCACGTGTGGATAACGCGCATTAAAGTGATAACTAGGCTGTCCAAACCTATACCACCAGTCCATCTCCCTTCCTCCAAAACCTTGGCGAACATCTTAGGAAAAAGGGAACTGCTTTTCGACTGTTCCTTGCCTGACCTTTGGATCTTTTGTCTTTTAGTGCTCCTGGGAATGCACCGCCTTTGAGCTCGTTCATTGGGCGGCTTGATCCCATCTTCCATCTCCCTTCCCCCAAAACCTTGGCGAACGTCTTGGAGAAAGGGAACTGCTTTTCGACTGTTCCTTGCCCGACCTTTGGATCTTTTGTCTTTTAGTGCTCCTGGGGTGGCCTTTGAGCTCGTTCATTGGGCGGCTTGATCCCATCTTCATGCGTCTTCCCCCCCTCTCTCTCTCCCCTTCATCGGACCACATCAACATTAGCAACCCGACATTCATCATTCAACCCAACCTCGGACGATGCCATAGATAGTTTTAGAAGGAAGAAAAGTCGCACAAAAATTTAAAGCGATGAAAAGCGGGCCACAACGGGGATATGGTGTGCACTAAAACTCATCGGACATGTGCTGGGATATTTGTACAAGCGAAATAAAATTAGGGAAAACCCGATACTATAACACCGCATTAAAAAGTTTAAGTCAAAAGCTTAAATCGATATATGGAGAGACACGACTATGAAGTATGAAGTCCATTGAAACTCCATTGATAGGCGACAGTGAGATTCTTTTGTAAATAGGAAAGCCAAATTAGGGATCTAAAAATAGATAATTAATAAAAAAATATTTATTTATTTCATGAGAAAGAAATAAGTTAAGAATTGATAAAATAATAATATATCTCTCATCATGCGACGCTGACAGTAATCATAAGAAACGAATATAGTCATGGAAAATGAGTTATTTTAAAAAGGAATTCATTATTTTTCTAAATATTTTTGCATGGAATCCTAAAATATTGTATGGTATTATCCTTAAATTCTGAGATTGGCAACTTTCTCATTGTTTTACTTTTAATAAATTATCTTTCCCATTTTTTGACCAGGAACCCTTGTAAGTCAATGTTTAGGTTTGCAACTTCATCATGGTACATCTAGCTCCATATTTTTCAAAGTATCGCTATCCCTGCAGTTCCAATTCACTGGTCGATGCATTGTATGTCATGTGCAATGAAAACGCCATTCACACAAGCCAAGTGGAATTGCTGAGACGGACAAGCAGCAGATCGAAACGTGGCACTCGCGCATGGGACCCACTAGGCGAAAGATTCACACAAGCCAAGTGGAATTGCTGAGACGGACAAGCAGCAGATCGAAACGTGGCACTCGCGCATGGGACCCACTAGGCGAAAGGGCGTCCCCCTCCTCGTAGCAGGTTCATTCTGAATCAGATCCAACGGTCCGTAATCGTTACCGACCCCTCAATTAAGTGAGGAGCCCAAACCTTGTGGAGAAGCCAAAAAGAGGAGAGACGTGGCGCCACTTAATGGACTTTTTCCCACGTATATAATGCCGGATACCCATCCCCTCCCCTGTCACTCAAACACTCGACAGTCTCGACGCCTGTCTCCCTCTCTCTCCCTTAGTAGAATCGCTCGAAAATTTCTCGTGCCATCTCCGCCTTTGTCCTCGAACTCGAGGTCAAGATGACGACGGCGCCACCCGGAGGCAGCCTTACCGATGAACCGTGCGCGTCGTTTTTCGACACCCTCTTTCGAGAGTCAAGTGTTGAGCTAGAAAAGGAAGAACCTTTCGCGAGATCGCGAGAAGAGATCGCGTCCGTTGCTGTTGTTGGCGGTGGTGACCCCAGCGACCTAGGGTCGCTTCCCCATTCGGTTCCGTCCCCAAAATTACCCAACGGCCATGGTGAAATTGATGCCGGGCCACCCTTGCGTTCATGCCTGACCCGGCCCGAACCCCGTTCGGCTCTGGCCGCGCAGGTGGTGAAGATCGAAGAGGAAGAGGAAGATGAGGAGGTGGCGATCATTGCTGATCCGGGGGATGCTGCTGCCGGATCGCCATCGTGCTTGTCGCGGGCAGCGGCGGACGAAGTGGCGAGACCGATGCAGGGGCTGGGGGAGGTGGGGCCGGCGCCCTTCCTGAGGAAGACGTACGAGATTGTGTCAGACCCGATTACGGACCCGGTGGTGTCGTGGAGTTCCAGCCGGGACAGCTTCGTGGTTTGGGACCCGCACGGGTTCTCGAAGCAGCTCCTGCCTCGATACTTCAAGCACTCCAATTTCTGCAGCTTCGTCAGGCAGCTCAACACTTACGTGGGTATTCCCTTCGAACGGGATTGTGTTTTTTTGTCTATGTTTTTGCTTGAAACTTTCCCCATAGGTAAGAGCAAACTATTCGTATAAGTGCGTATAATGTCTGTGTAGGTTTATTTTGGTTTGACTCTGTTTCAGCTCTGTCTTTGTTTTGTTTTTTTTTTTACTCTGTTTTGGCTCTCTTTTTTTTTTTTGTCGTTCAGAGTGTGATCCTCTTGGGGACATCCAGCTACTCTTCATTGTCCCAACGGATAGTCCCCGGGGCAAAGAAGCTAGGATCTAACGGACCACACTCGCCACGTTTTGCTCGCGTGTTGAGATTCAATTTAACCCACTTGCTCGGTTATTGGTTGTGCTTTACCTAGATTAGGAGACGAGGAACGAAGAAATCTGGAATGGCTGGCGGGATACATGGATTCTACGCGAAATATCACGAATCATGTGGCACATGTTCACCAAAATTTGCATCCAGCGGCCAGGGGACAATGGCCCGTCATCATATTCAAGTGATGGTAGTTTGCAGAAGCTACCATGTCAACCAAGACGTCAGAGTACATATTAAAGATTTATCTTCTCACTGGATTTGTATTTGAGTGCTTTTCTCAAATGGTAAATTTTCATTTGGATTAGAAATGCACTTCCGTTTTGATGCTTGCACTTTCTAGCTGAAGATGAGACTCCTTGAGCCATCGCTTTGTTTCTATCCGATGTTTTGGTAAAGCCTTCTGACACTTCTCTTCTTTATGGTCAAGACCAAAACCATAATTCTGCACTTTTGTCTTCGTATTTATGAAGTTGACGGATTGATATTGAGTCATTAAATTGTCCATACCCTCTTTGGGACTTCTGTTTCAATTTAAGATCCTCAACCCAGCTTCCTCCTATTCTTCATGCATCATGATCCAAGATATGTCGCAGGGTTTTAGGAAGATGGATACGGATCGATGGGAGTTTGCAAACCGAGGTTTTCAGGAAGGGAAGAAGCACTTGCTGAAGAACATAAGGAGGAGACGCAAACTCAGCGATCATACGAAAACATCGAATAGTACTGTTGCTTCGGATTACCCGGAGGCTGGAAAGGAAGCTGAACTTGAAATGCTTAAGAAGGACCAGGAAGCATTGAAGTCCGAGATCCTGAAACTAAGAGAAGAGTGGGAGCACTCGCAGCATGAGATCAATCAGGTCGCCGAGCGGATGCGCTATGCCGAGTGCAGGTGTCGGCGGATGTTCCTCCTCCTCTCTAAAGCAACCGAAAGCTCGAACTTTGTCCATTTAATCCAAGAGAGGAGGCAGAAGAGAGAATTAGAGGCTTGTGAATCGAGGAAGAAGAGCAAATTGCTCAGTCCTGATAATGAAGTCTCCAAATGCTTGCTCAAAGTGATGGATCACAAGATTCAAAGCCCGAATGTTGACTGCCCAAGAGTCGGTGATGATCCGGCACAGATGGAGTCTCGGCCAAACAATGTAGCGCCAGTGGATTTTCAGACCGTTCAGATGCACGACCTGTGGCCTCCTCCGATGGGTGGTGGAGATTTCATGGCTGTGCAGGGTCAGACACCCGATCGGATGGCCGGAGCTAGTTCGTCAGATTTGCCTTCGGTTTTCCATGAGATGTCGGAGAAGCTCCTCGGGGACAACGTGGTCGTGGGCGACAATGTGATGGATGTGGAAGCAGGAGAAGAACCGGCAATGGATGACACAGGAATCTATCTTGAGCTGGAGGGTCTGATTGACAAGTCATGTGGTTGGAGTGATTACACAAGTGAGCTGCGGGAGCTAGCAGTGGGACTGATGCCCTAAAATTTCCATGCTGCTGCTCCTGTTCCGTTTTCTCTGTTATATGGTGCTGCTATTTTCTGTGACCCAGATCACTGAATGCAGCCTTTGCATAATTGGAGGGAGTATCTGAAGTGAAGTGGCTGGATCCAACCAATAAACTTGGTTTTTTTTTTTTTTTTTTTTTTTTTTTTTTATATGTGTCAAAGGTAAATGCGCATACCTAGTATATCTTTTGGAATTTATTTCCTTTGTCTCCACTGTAAGAAAGTGCTCTCGGTGTTCTTTTCCCTTAGTTTGCACGAATCTTTTTTTCTGTTTTTCTTTCTATAACCAATTACGTAAAGCTTTTTTCTGTTTTTCTTTCTGTAACCAGTTATGTATAAGGGAAGCCGTTTATGGTAAGGTTAATATCGTCAAAAATTTCAAATTGGTATATCATATCATATTTTTCTCAAATTATTTATTTTTCCTGTCTTAAAAAACTTTAAATCGACACTTCCGTATTATATTAATTTCAAATTAATTTTCGCGTCATAAAAAGATCCCACATGGATCCAACGTGGGAATACAAAATAAATAGGTCAGAAGACGTCACGAGCAAGTTAGATCCGAAGAAAATGAATCGAGACTGCGGGATCTGTTCAAATATGGTAATTTTAATATGCTCCCAAAGTCTAGGGGAAAGTGGATAAGTCCGAGTCTCCGTCTCGATCATCTGACGAGATGTGCAGCAGGCTCGAAGTGATTGCGGGGGCCCGATTCTCCCTCAGAAGAGGCCTTTGACGACCGAGGTTAAGCCAGGTGTCCTGCTAAAAAGTCTGCCTCGAGAGACTTTCGTCCAACATTCGATGCGCCCTTTGAGCGCGCGAATCGATCGATGATGCTGTTGGTTCGTACTAGATTTGGACGAGACCTTACTAGATAAGATAGAACCGGCTCGGCACAGAAATGGATGCAAAACGACGAATGCACCGGCTCCCACGATCCTTCGCAAAATGAGGGGTCGCTCCCTGACGTCTTGTCTTATTCCAAGCACGAAGTCCCGGGTCAACATCGGAAATTTGCAGCTAACTTCTCTACGCCTCTTTGCCCTTCTTGCGTGATCCACGTGCTTTTCGTGTTGGTATGGATAGGGTTCATACTGCCAAAAAAAAAAAAGAAATTCCTAAATTAATATACCCACATCAAATTAATTTTCTGTTTACAAAGATACATTTAGAAAATGTGTACAAGATTTCCTGTCACAGGATGAATCAGTTATGTTCAAAACATCACAAGAACGGAGAAAGTTTTCTAGGACTATTGTCCGAAAAAGATGAGTAGCTGCAGCAAGCTTAAAATTCAAGTCTGCGAGCTTAAAATGTTCCACCAAGAAGACAAAATTTAAGGGAAGAAGACGCAAGGATGAGAATTTTTTTCTTGGAAACTTCTATTTTCTTGCCTGTTGCATTGGTTTTATATAATGCTAACTTGCAAAAAATTCGCTTCTAATGAGGTAACTTAACTTCACTAATTTTTGTGCCAAAAACTCCACTTCGGAAGAGAGAAAATTAATATATTTCACCTAAAAAGAAACCTTCACCCCAAAAGCCAGCTGTTACTTCATTAGAAACAATTCTCTGCAAGTTAGCATCTTATAAAATCAATGGGGAAAAGTGTCAAAAACGTCCTAAGTATATTGTATTTGTGCTAATTTGGTCATAAACATTTTTATTAGTACCTATTTAGTCCTAAATCTTTTGACCTAATGCCAATTGAGTCCTTTCCAGCTAATTTTGGCCGGATATTGCTGATGTGGACTTTGGCCAACCTATCTAGCACAAGCGGAGCTAGCCTTAACGTAGACGACTTTTAATATTTTAATAAATTTGCAAATTCTTTGATTTAATTTTCAAAAGGTCTAGTATTTAGAATTTTTCTGACACTCCTCCTTATCGGTTTTATAAAATGCTAACTTTCAGAGAATCGTTTCTAAAAATCTATTAATTTTCTTTCTATGGAAGTGGAGTGTTTGACACAAAAATTACTAAAAAGTCTAGGAAAATACAAATTGCTAATAAGAGCATGCTTGCTTTCATGACTGTGAAAATAATTTTTATTATAACACCCAAGTAACTTTTAATACGTTTAGTAAATTTCGATGTAGGAAAGAAACAAATTGTAGCTTTTCGTTTACCATAACATCCATATGTGACCACTAATTTTATTTCAAATCGAAGTAATTTTATTATAAAAAGTAAATCTCGGCATAGAAAGTAATAATATGTAACTTGTTGAGTAACTTTCTAATCACCCTAACATTACTTTCTATAAGAAGTAATAACTTTTACGTGCTTAGTAATTTTTATAATGCTTGCTAATTTTTAATAGTGGAAAGCATGAAAAATGAATATGGATAGTAAATGTCCATTTATTCAGAAAAATAAAAAAAAATATTTTTTATTTTAGAAACGTATAAAGATTGATTAGTAATTATTGTGTACAATAAAGTAATTTTATGCACATCAAAGTGAACAGAATCCAGAGCCGGTGTTCTACAAGGTGGATCCGCCGGATGTGAGTAGACAAGACGACTATTGCCAAAGCTACTTACAATACTTTTTTTCGTAAATTTGAGTGTTGCAGCTTTCTTTCCAATGTTAGATAAACTTGCGAGAAATCCATAGATGGTGGCCTACTTCAGCTTCAAGAGACGCTTCTTTCTGAGGAAATGTGGGATTATGATCTGAAGCTTGGCAATGTTCACAGAGGTATGAGCATGATAAAGAGTAGACTTTTCAAAAAAAAAAAAAAAAAAGGGTCCTTGTTGTCATTGAGGATGTGAACCAGTTGATCCAATTGGAAACACTAGTTGGAGGACGTGATTGGTTTGGTCGTGAGAGTAGAATCATCATAATGACAAGAGATGAACATTTACTAGATGGCCATCAAGTAGAAAATATATACAAGGTTCAACCTTTAGGTCGTTCTACGGCTCATATGCTCTGGAGTTTAATTGTTCTCGAGAATATTTCTCCTCCTCTTGATTATGAAGAGCTTTTATATAATGTAGTGGATTACACCCAAGGACTTCCATTAGCTATAAAAGTTTTGGGTTCTTCTCTACGAGGTAGAAGCTTACTTGAATGGAAAAGCGCATTAGATAAATTGAAGAGAGTTTTCAATGGACAAATCTTCGGTGTGCTAAGAATAAGCTTTGATGGCCTAGATGATTATGAGAAGGATATTTTTCTTGACATCGCATGTTCTTCAAGGGAAAGAGTATAAAGTTATGTGACAGAGAGTTTGGAGAGCTGTGATCTCTACCCAAATAGTGGAATTGCTGTTCTAATAAATAAGTCCCTCATCACTATTGAGCGTGGCAAGCTAGAGACGCATGATATGATCCAAGAAATGGGAAGAGAAATTGTTTGGAGAGAATCTCCCAAAGAGCCAGGGGAGTGCAGCAGACTGTGGTTCTATGAGGATGTGCTTCATGTGCCAACAAAAGGCATGGTATAAACTGAATCGTGGTCTTTTGTTTTTGACAGTATACATGCCCGTTTGGTAGGGTTAGAGCCTCCTAAAAAGTCCTTTCGGCCTTCTGCTAAAATAAAACGTGCATAAGTACTTTTCTGTTAAGTAAGATAATGGCCTGACGGTCCCTTAAGAATCACTTCTTCCATATCCCTCCGTTAGATTTAAGGTTTATACTTCTGACCTCTCCCTAAAAAGGAAATTACCAAAAAAAAAAAAATCTCCAGGAACTTCCATACTATGCTTGCTTACGATTTGAGGTGTTCATAGAACTCTTGTTGAATGCTAAAGTAAAAGCAAATTCTGAAAGCTAAGAACAAAAGGCACCCGAAGCGCAACAAATCTTGTTTATTACTAGTTAAGTCCTTGCATAATCCATACACCTCTGCACTTAAATTGTTTACTCATATATCTGCTGCCAGGGAACTAATAAAGTAGAAGCAATAATGCTCAAGTTGGGTGCTCCTAAAGAAGTACGCTTCGGTGCTCAGGTCTTCATAAATATGAAGAGGCTGAGATTTTTCTTAGCTCGCAATGAATACCATTCAGGGTATCCCATATACTTTCCTGCTGAATTAAGGTGGCTGGATTGGCCTGATTTCTCTGTGCCATATACGCCATTCAATACGGGCCATGAGAAACTTGTATATCTAGACCTGAGTAAAAGCAGCATCAGAATATTAGGGAAGGAATTCAAGGTATGTACTTTCTTTATTCTCTTCTGTCAAGATAAAAGACAAAATTGTGAAGGTGTTGAAAAAACTACTCATATGTATCATCCATTCACTGCGCAGCTTTTTGGAAATTTGAGGATTGTTAATTTTAGCCACCGTACATTGCTAACTGAAATTCCCGATGTATTGTCACTGCCAAATCTTGAGAGTTTGGATTCCCAAGAGTGCACCAATCTTGTTGAGGTGCATCAATCTCTCGGGTGTCTGGACAAGCTTGTATATCTGAACTTTTTGTACTACTACAATAGTAGCCGATTCCTAGGCAATCTGAAGTCAATGACTCTTCAAAATTTGATTCATAGAGGTTGCTCAAAGCTTTCAAGGTTTCCCGATATTCTTGTGACGGTGAAATGTCTGAAAGAACTAGTGCTTCATGAGACTGCCATTAAAGATCTACCCTCCTCGATCACTAATCTTATCGAATTGAAAGAGTTGTATCTAAGGGATTGCTTGGACCTTAAGAACCTTCCTTGTAGTATCTATACACTGCAGCTATGACGCCTAGAACGTCACTTGATAAGTGATTCTTGTATTATTGCTCTCTTTTAATATGCGGAAACATAATCAAACATTTGCGAATATTTTTTTAACAGTTAAAGCCTTACAAATATAACCAACATACTTATACTTCTTTTATTTATACCACATATGAGTTCACAGGTTCATTACATCACAAGTAGAAAAATAGAAATTTGGGTAGGGGTAGGGAGACCTATCTCCATACTATACTATACTTCCAAAAGTCTGCCTATACAAACGTCCAGACTGAAGTCAGGGGTCGATAACTTCTCCATTTGCTGCATCTCCATCAACCAGATCGAAGCCCCTCAACGGACCGACCAACTCACCGTCAAGGTTCTGATACCAGCCAACGAACTGAAAAGGAACCCACTCCGCAAAACCTCCTATATCAACCCATATCTTAAAACTACATTTGTTATATATTATTCCAGACTCTGGTTCAAGTACACCTTCATAAAAAACTTCATTATACATAGGGAATCCATAGTGCAAAAGTTGAGAGGTGTCCATCATACACGTCTAAAAAATGAAAGGAATGAGCCGAAGCCCGGCAAATGAAACCTCTAGTTTTAAGTTAGAAAATTTCTCTAACCATTTTACCTGGTATACACAAAATGAATGCATAATCATTCAATATGTGTGATAAAACTACCTTTCCGCTTTTCATTAATCATAAAAATAGGCAATCAACAAAACGTCCATCCAGACTCATGCATATGCGCACCATGTTTCACACAAACAAACAATTTAAGCAATGTTTAGTTCTACACATGACAATGCATTTTATTCATTAATGTTTCCTCCTCCCGAATACTTCTAGGGCATCCCGACTCGCGGGACATTCCAACCACCGGGGCATCTCAACTTTAAGGCATCCTGCAAATTTCCACCCACGAGCATCCCCACTACAGGGACATCTTGACTCTCGAGGCATCCCGAAATACTCTCCAGGGCATCCCAACCACTAGGGCATCCCGCAAACTTCTACCACATGACATCATCATTCACCACTATACGGGTGACGGAGTCACATTAATCTCATTCAAGTCATGATATATGCATACTTATAAGCATAGTACACATATCTCAACTCAATTTAATGCATTAGCCAAATAACCACATACGAAATGACATTTAGTCATTTAGTCGTTAATTATGGACATTCAAATGAGTACATTCTAAGTCTGGACATTGAGTAGATTCTGGACATTAAAATCTGGTAAATCAAATGAGTATATTCTAAGTCTGGACATTGAGCAACTTTTGGATACTAAAATCTAGTAAATCAAATGGGTATATTCTAAGTCTGGCCATTGAACAAATTCTGAACATCAAAATATGGTAAATTAAATGGGCATATTCTGAGTCTGAATGAATAAGTATACTCTGGACGTAAAGTGTGAACATGTAAATGAATATATTTTGGGTTAGAACAACGAAACTGGTTGTAAAGTCTAAACAGTCAAAGGTAAAATTATGGCTTGATAAATGCTTATAAATCAAAAGAATAGGTCCAACAATTAATAGATTTACAAATGGGCAAATTCAGCAATGAACATAATCAACAAATGAACGGATTCAATAAGGAATAGGTTCATATTCAGTAAAGTTTGTATGAACCAATAAATACACTTATCAATGAATAGATTCACAAGTTAGCAAATTCAGCAAGTGAACGGATTCACAATTGAACATATTCTATCAAATGAGTAGATTCACAAAGGGACAGACTTACAAATGGACATATTCTGTCATAAAAAATTCTAGTAAAATCAAGTGAAACAAACAAGTTCTGACTAGTAAAATTTTAGCAGAACGAACATGTAATAGGTCATTGAGGTAAGTATGGCAGAACGACCAGATTCTAACTGTCAAGAATGAAGTAGAAAGAAGCAAAACGAACATACAATGGGTCATCAAGATAAATATGGCATAATAACCAAATTCTAACTATCCAGAATGAAGTAGAAAGAAGCAGAACGAATATGCAATAAGTTATCAAGATAAACATAGCCAAATGACCAGATTCTAACTATCCAGAATGAAGTAAAAAGAAGCAGAAGAAGTAGATTCTGACTGTGAAGCCAAATAAATTTGCAAGAGATTATCAAGGCCACTTAATAATCACCATACCCATACATACACATCAAGGTTTCACCATTTAACCAACCAAACCAAGCTAAAGTTTTAAGGAGATTGAACCAACTAGAAATTTCGCTTACCTCGACATAATCACAAATCACTAACTACCGATTGCCTTCACCACCTTAATAGCTCTTGAATAGAAAGTTTTGATCTCTATTTCTTAGATTAAAAGTGAAAATAACACATGCAAGTTTCTATTTGAATTTTGGGGGGAACGAAAATGGGTTCTTTGACAATATAGAAGAAGTTTTGTTAAAATTAATTAAGATAATTTGATTTCTTTCATTGCTAGGTGTAAATGTACATGTTAATCTTCAGCTTGATGTGGCACAAATGCGAGGCAAGGCTCTTGCACGTGGCCAAGGGAAATACAAGAAGAAAATAAGTCATTTTGAAATAATCATCACTTACTGTAGGTGCAAGAGAAATTAGCCTCATAAGATAAGAACATATGGCCATGCAAAACTTCGTATAGGGACATGTGGCACTTCTAATTTTAATTAATAAATTTTGCAAGGGGAAATGTAGTAAGCAGAAGGTAATCTTCTTCTTCTAGCATTATTAATATAAATTATTCACTAATATTATCAATTAACTAAAACTTACACAATTACTATTAACAATCAACTATTAAGACGATAATAATTTAATTAATACCATTATACTAGTAGCACACATTTAATTCAATTCACACGTTGGACTCAAGACGATTTATGTTTATGGAAATTACCCGTCACGTCCCGTGAAATTTACGATTCGATTAAAGTTTCCACGTGTTCGTTCAAATACTAAGGCAAATAATACTTAGCTCAAAATCTAAGTATTATTATCATAATAGAATTTTCGAATATTACATAATTACAAATACGGAAATTCCGGATGCTACAACAGCATCTTGAGTATATCTTCGTTGATGGTTGCCCACAACTTAGCAAGTTCCCGAAATGTTCGTGGGTATCAAGTAATTATATTAATTTCTCTATCCAATTAGCCCTTCCAAGCATAATTTACTTGAATGTCCAAAGATGTAGCTTATCAGAGGTTAATTTCTTGAAAAATCTTCATTGCATGTCCTCAATGACAATTTAAGATCTGTTAGATAACAAATTTGTCAGCTTTCTTGCAAACATTTGATAAATATACTAAGTTGCAGCAGCTGTGTTTGGCTCATTGCAAGCAGCTTCAAGAAATTCTAGCTCTCCCGCTAAACTTAACATCTTTATTTGCAAAAGATTGTGAATTGTTGGAAACATGTGCAGACTTATCATACATGTTACGATATAATCCAGATGAATCACCTTAGCTCAATCGAATTAACTTCTCAAGCTTTCATAAGCTCATTCAAGATCAATGCTCCAGCAATTGCGATATGCTCTCAATTGAAGTCTCTCTCTCTCTCTCTCTCTCTCTCTCTCTCTCTGTGACATCCTTGATTCAAACACCTATCTTGGACGCTAGGGGTGGTCTAAAGGTCGGTATGCCAATAACGAGATTAGTCCATGAGTCGATTCAAGGATCACTCATGAGTCAACTAGCCTATTAGGAAAGGCAATTAATGATCAGGGATATGCTCAACTTGAGTACTAGATCATGGAAAGATAGCTCGACCAAAAGGATTGATGTGGGACGACCGCGCGTTGTCACAGATCGACTAGCGGACGGTTATAGATTGATTCGACTCCAGTATATGTGATCAGTTGCAGGTGGTTCCACACGATCACTATGCCGATCACCAACGACCCTAAACCGATCCATACGGCAGTGTACCAAGATAAGTTGATTGATCCCACATGATTACATGATAACTGAAGGTCATCCATGAATTGACTAGGCTCAAACATGAATTGGTTTCGAATCAACCATGGGTTATGTGTAGGACCCCAGAGGGGTGCTAGATCCAGTCCAAGTTCGGCTGCACGAGCGATGCCCCAAGGCCTAATCCGTATAGGCCACGTTAGGGCCACTTCCGATTGAAAATTAGCCACAAGCCTCGATCCAATTACAAGTGTCGATCATGGGTAATTGCAAGATATTCATGTCCGGTTAAGATGACATTTAGCTAGTCCTCATAATTATCTTTTGTCCTCTTGAATTCGAGTCAATTGAAAGTGAGCAATTATTGGAGGAAAGGAGGAGAGCCACACGTCCAAAGGGAGAAGAACTTGGGAAACCAATTGTCTTGCTTAGGACAAACTTCATTATCAGTTTTGGAAGCTTGTCCATTATTGTCATTTAATGAGTCATTACTTACGTGCCCCAATTAGGACTTTAGGGCCATGATTGCCGTAGTATGAGACTTGCTCATCAGGTTGGCCATTAGATGAGCTTCTTGAATGCAAGATAAGTAAGAGACAAATTTTAAGAGTTCTTAAAGAAGGGAGAGGCACCACTTTAGAGGGGAAAGGGGAGAGCAAACTTAGTTAGCCATCTAATTAGTCCAACTAAGTTTATGTGTTCCTAGATGGAGGCAATGATTAACTTATCTTGAGACTTGGAGGGTAAGTTAGCCAAGATTAATCCTTAAGATGACACTTGGATGGATAAGAGGTAATCTTGCAAATAAAGCCAAGAACAGTCATTGTTAGTCATAATTACAAATCCAATAATTGAGCTTCTCTTATAAGAGCCTAGGATAACTATTCTCTCTTTCTTCTTCCCTAAGATCACCCATCTCTCTCTCTCTCACACACACCTACCCTCTCTCTCTCGATCTCCTCTCCGCCCGCCACCGCTCGCTGCTATCGCCACTGCTCACTGTTGCCGCCACTCGCCGTGAACGTCGTGAGCCGCCATGAGCCATCGGCGGTTTACTGCTTTCACCACCACCATTGTTTCTCGTTCCGGTTTTGTAAGTAGATCCCCTAATCGTTGGATAGGGCGTTGTGTTGCATGGTTCGGATATGAGTTCTACTATTACTTGTACTTGTTTGAGTAGGATGTTTCTTATTCTCATAGAGTTGGCTCATGTGCAATTTTGTACAGTTCACTCGTGTGTCCGGAAGCACGCCCCGGGTTATGGACATGTCTCGCTCGGTTTGGATCAGTGTCGAGGCATATCAGAACAAACCTCACTTGGCTGGTTGATAGTGAGGCGTATTGATCCAAGGCCTTGCTTGGTGTAGGTTGAGGCCTTGACCAGTTGATTTGAGCTACGAACCTTGTGCTGTGCCCGGTGTGATGTACGGTTTCGTAAGTAGATCCCCTAATCGTTGAATAGGGTGTTGCGTTGCGTAGTTCAGACATGAGTTATATTCTTGTCGTGCCTATAGGAGTTCACTAGTGCTTGCTTGTTATTGCTTAAACTCACGTTGGTTGCTTATGTACTAATTTTGTATGGTTTGTTCATGTTATTGTTTGCGTACGAGGTTCGGAAATGAATCGGGTTCATGTCACGTGTTTGTTGTGCTTGCAAGGAGATGTTACTAGTTATTGACACGGTTTGCTCATATATTATTATCTACGCTTGAAAGCACGCTCCGAGTTTTGGAAAGAGTTCTCGTTGGTCTGGAACGTGCGTGACATGCACGACTAGGTCTCTCTAGGTTTGACGTTATTCAGGCATAACATTTTCAAATCAAATTTGGCCTAGGATGGTGCTCAAACGTATTGGATCAAACCATGGTTCTTGACCCGTGCTCGGCATATTTTAATGATACAGTCCCGGTAAGTCATAACACCCACTTTGCATGGCACGCCTGTAAAGCCTCTTGCATTTACTTATACTAAAGATAAGAATCGATTTGTGTGCTTACTTGTACGTATGATCACACAAGGGACCGAGCCGTCACCGATGGAGTTTAGACAATGTCCGATGGATTTCATATGCCTTCCACAAATGGAATTCGGGACGAAATTCGATGGATTTTGGATACCGTCACCGATGGATCTCGGGACAATGCCGTGCCCGACAGGGCAGGACCATATTCGGTGGATTCCGGAAAAATCGATTCATTTCAGTTATGTGATGTAACAATTGAAAGTTCATGTGATTTACTATGGTTTAAGAAATATCATTTGGTTGTTGATCATGTTGCATTTTTAGGCACTTGAGAGTCACTTGCATAATTTAGATGCTATTTTTTGGCACGTGCATTTTTTACATGTTATTTTTTGGGTCTTGAGAGTCATGTACATATTTTATATGTTATTATTTGGGCCTTGAGAGTCACGTGCATATTTTATGTGCTATTATTTCAGCCTTGATTCACGAGCATATTTTACATGCCATTATTTGATTTTGATCATACTTGTTTTATAAGTAGTCGATGATTCTCGCATGTCTTAACCAAGGTAAAGAAAATGTTTTGCTATTGATTTACCATCGACGTTTTTAGCATCAATAATCGCATGTTTCTGATATGAGGCATCCATCTATATGAGGATTAGATGATTTACTTATTGAGTTTTCAACTCATTTGTTATTGTTTCCCTCTTTTTCAGGCTCGTAAGTATGGCTACTTTACCCATTCGCTTTCGTGTGCCCATGGAAATGAAAGTGAACTTGTTGGACATAGTAGATGGTAGCACGATGCCGTGTATAGGAGACGTACCACCACGGTGTGGGTGGACGAGGGTGTAGAACATTTGGTTCCTCATCGGTTCGAGACGTAGTATATCTAGTTCGATGGGGACTGTTTTGGACTGATGACCGACTCCAATCCCGAGTCAGAAGGACGTCGGCCTATCCGTGAGGATACCATCTTTTGACGCCATCCTCATAAAGGAGTTAGGATTAACCCTATTCCTTTTGATGTAATCGAAAACGACCCCAAATAAATGGGCTTATAAATATAACTTCTTATACTAGTGATGCATAATATAAGAAGTATGTTTATATATGTTGGGTGATATAGTTGAACGCTTTTGCATGTGCTTAATCGAAAGATAAAAGTGACAAGACGGCGACGCCCCTTGGGCCAAACTTACTTCTTATATTATGCATCACTAGACTCAAAAGTTATATTTACAAGCCCCTTTAGTTGGGGTCATTTTCGATTACATAAAAAGGGATAGGGGTTAGTCCTAACTCCTCTACAAGGTGGTATCCCCACAGTTAGGCCAACGTCCTTATGGCTCAATGTCAAAGTCGGTCACTGTGTCATCCAACGAATTCGACATCATGGGATCCAACGAGGATCCGTCAAGACTGTAAGGTAGTCCATAATACCCTCAGAGGAGTCCAAAGTTATCCACATCGAACCAGACATACCAAGCCTTGAATCGATGAGGAACCAAATGCCCTACACCCTCGTCCACCGATATTATGGTGGTACGTCTCCTATACATGGCATCGTTACTACCATCTACTATGTCCAACAAGTTCACTTTCATTAAAGCCAATAGGTGGGGTAGCCATACCTATGGGCCTGAAAAAAGAGAGAAGCAATAATACATGAGTTGAAAACTCAATAAGTAAATCGCCTAATCCTCACATAGGCGGATGCCTTGTATCAGAAACATGCAATTCTTAATGCTAAAAATGTCAATGGCAAATCAATAGCAAAACACTTATTTTACCTTGATTAAGACACGCGAGAATCCTCGATTACTTATTAAACAAGCATGACCAGGATCAAATAATGGCATATAAAATATGCACGTGAGTCTCAAGACCAAAATAATAGCATATAAAATATGCACGTGAATCTCAAGGCCTAAATAATAGCATATGCCAAATAATAGCATTTAAAATATGCAGGTGACTCTCAAGTGCCTAAAAATACAACATGATCGAGAAGCAAATGATATTCCATAAACCATGCACACGGCATCCATAATAAATCACACGAACTTCCAATTATTATATCACATAACGGAAATGCATAAGTTCTTTTGGAATTCATCAGGCATCGTCCCACCCCGTAGGGCACGGCCCATAGATGACGACATTCGAAATCCATCAGGCTTCCTCCCGAATTCCATTCGCAGACGGCATTCAAAATCCATCGAGTATCATCCTAAAATCCATCGATGACAACTTAATCTCTCGTGTGGTCATACAAGCAAGCACATAAACCGATTCTTATTTTTAGTATAAACAAATGCAAGAGGCCTCAAAGACATGCCATGCAAAGTGTGTGTTATGACTTATCGGGACCGTATTGTTAAAATATGCTGAGCACGAGTCAAGAACCGTGGTTTGGTCCGATATCTTTAAGCATCGATCTAGGCCAAACTTGATTAAAAAATGTTACGCCTCAATAACATCGAACTAAGAGAAACCCAGTCCGTCGTGCATTTCACGCATGTTCAAGACTAACGAGACCTATTTTCGATACTCGGGGCATGCTTTCAAGACTAATATATGAGTAAACTGTGTTAATAAACAATATCATCTCCTCGCAAGTACAACAAGCACGCGACATGAACCTGACTCATTTCCAAACCTCGTACGCAAGCAATAACATAGCAAACCATACAAAATTAGTACACAAACAACCCACGTGAGTTGAAGCAACAACAAGCAAGCAATAGTGAACTCCTACAAGCACTACAAGACTAGAACTCATGTCCGGACTACGCAACGCAACACCCTATCCAATGATTAGGGGATCTACTTACGAAACTATACATTGTGTCTGGCACCACACAAGGTTCGTAGCCCAAATCGACCGATCAAGACCCCAACCTATACCAAGTAAGGGCCTGGATTGGTACGCCTCAATACTGACCTGCTAAGCAAGGTTCGTTCCGATATGCCTCGACACTGATTCGAACCGGGTGAAACCCATTCACAGCCCGAGGCGTGCTTCCAAACACACAAGCAAACCATACAAAATTGTACGAGTCAATTCTATGAGAATAAGAAACATCTTACTCGAACAAGTATAAGTAAGAGTAAAACCCATGTTAAAACCGCACAACACAATGCCTATCTAACGATTAGGGGATCTACTTATGAAATCGGAACGAGAAACAATGGCAGTGGTGAAGGCAGTGGACGGCGGATAGCAGACGGCTCATGGCGGCTCATAGCATCAACGGCGAGCAGCGGTGAGCGGAGAGGAGACTGAGAGAGAGAGGGCGAGTGAGGGAAAAAGGGAGAGATGGAGAGAGATGGGTGAGATTGGGGAAGAAGAAAGAGAGAGAAAGAATAGTTATCCTAAACTCTTATAAGAGAAGCTCAATTATTGAATTTGTAATTATGACTAATGATGACTCTTCTGGTTGATTTGCAAGATTGCCTCTTATCCATCCAAGTGCCATCTTGAGGATTAATCTTGTTTAACTTTCCCTCCAAGTCTCAAGATAGGTTAATTATTGCCTCCATCTAAGACACATAAGCTTAGTTGGACTAACTAGATAGCTAACTATGTTTGCTCTCCCCTTCCCCTCTAAAGTGGCGCCTCCCTCCTCTTCAAGAACCCTCAAAATTGGTCCATCACTTATCTTGCATTCAAGAAACTTATCTAATGGCTAACTTGATGAGCAAGTCTCATACTAGGGCAATCATGGCCTTAAAGTCCTGTCGCGACCAATTTTTGGGGTGTAAATCACCTAAGGTTTGGCTAATGGATTGTTAAGTCTAGACTTAACTCGGGCTCTCCCAAGCCCATACCAATTCGCGACTTAAATTTAAGTTCTTAACATGCAAATGATTTTCAATTAGGAGTCGCCACTAATCTATTTTTGGTGGGTCGATTAGAAACCCGGGTAAAGTAACGGGAGTTTTACTTTACTCCTACGAACCAGAGACTATGGGTACGGGGACTTGGTTACACTAGATTTCTCTAATGCCATTTCGGTACCATTCTTTATTTAAACAAAATGTTTGGCAAGCAGGTTGGATTGATTTTAAATCTATTTCCCTAACATATGAGGCAATCATGCGGGTGCACAATCCATCAATTTAACACCCAAGAAAGTAATGAAATAAATTGCAAACTTACCTCAAAGCAACGAAAGCATCTGCGATGTTAAATTAAAATCCACATCAACAACCCTAGATATGGTTTCTAATTAACACGCAATTTCATTTTTTGTTTTCACTTAATTAATGAAAATCATACAATATGCAATGCAATATTAACTAAATGACCTAATTTTAATGACATGTAATTTCTAATTAAATGGGCCTAGCAAAAATACTAAATGGCATGCATCTAAATGAATCTAACCCTAATGACGTGCATATGATATTTTTTCCTAAAAAAATGCATTCTATCATAAATAATGAAACTAATTTAGCCTAAGTCATTTTTGTATTTTTTTATGAAATTCGGAATTAAAACAAAATGTGAAAATTATCTAGCTAGATTAAGATCCTATTCAATTTATATTAGGAATTAGGTTAAGCCAACTCCTAATTTAAACTAAAATATCATCTCAACCCAAGTAATCCTAAAATGCAATCTATTTAAGAAAATACCTAAACTTATAATAAATTAAAAAAACTATCTAAAATTAAACTAAGTGCAATTTTACCCTAATATGCAATGACGTGCAAAATATGCCCTAATTCTACATGACATGTGCATGATGATTTATTTTTGTTGTTTTTTCCTCTCTTTTTTTTCTTTTTTTAAAATTTTGAAATTAATAATTGCCCAATAATTAAACATGCAATTCAAATTTAAAACTAACATCCTAAATGAATGCATTTTTTTTGGATTTTTAAAAAAATTCGAAATAATGAATTTCCTATTCTAAATATGCAAAACAATCGTAAAACAAGAAATATTCTAAAATGAACCTAACCTCAACTCAATTTTTTAAGGTTTTCTTCTACGAGAACAAAATCAATTCAAATAACACGACGGCAAATTAAGCAAGATAAGATTAATATCCATAAATTGACGAATCATATCTCGCGCATGAGATCGGATTGGCCAATCTTAAACAAAATCGCAAATCGAATCTCGAGCGTGAGATCGGATTGGCGATTTTTCCATGCGATTGCGAGTCAGATTTCGGGCACGAAAATCGAACTATCAATCATATGCACGTTATGAGATTATGATGATTTCTCAATTCACAAGAATTCAAAAGATTTATTTTGTATAGGACAATATCAACTGAACATTCAAACATGATTGCAATATGCAAATTAGGCATAAGATATATGAAACTGAATTAATCAAGATTCTTACCTAATTTGCGATATCGCCCGGATATTTTCCTGAGTACGGACGGACGGATGGCAGGGGTGCTCAACAAGCTTGCGGCTCATACTGCTTTGCAGTGGTCTGTGCGATGGGATTCCCAGTGCGAGGCTTTCACGGTGATTGGCGACCGGGTGCTTTTCGGCCACCGAGGAAGTGATTCCGACTCGGACTAGCATTGATGACTTGATCGTGAATGCTTTGGTTTTGTGGGGCCATGCATTGAGTCAAACTTCCCATAATTCTATGCACGCCCGCCGCTGCTATGTTGACCGAATGAGGTCTTGCAAACAGCCCAAGATCTCCAATATATTCATGTGTGAATTTGGAGTACGCTGCCTCTATTGGTGTGTTCTTTCTTTACTTGAAATTTCTTTATAAACTCTCTCCCTTCGACTTGATAAGGGCGGTGGGGTAGCTTGAGTGTAGCCGGACTGCTGCGTGCGATCAACAACTGGTGCGGAGGATGGCAATCGACGGCAAACTCAAAACAGCAACCTTGAACTCCAGGAAGTGCGATGGCAAAAATTTTGGTCAGAGAAACCAGAATCGCTTTTGGTCGTGGGGAGCACAGTGGCTCGCGGCCGAGAGTGGTGGTGCATGTTGAGAAGAGCCGATCTCAGTTGGGTACGTCGGTCTATTGAGCACACGAGGCGATGAGTTGCTGTACCCACCGAACCCTCTTACACATAATCAACACGTCAGAATTTTGCCACTTGGGCTCCTTCTTGCTTGTGAATAATTCAAGTGCACTCCTTCAGTGATTCTTCACCGCCACATTCACGCGTCACACTTTTGGCACAGCTACAAGCAATTGGGATTGTTCGGTGAAGCTGGGCTTGGCTGCTATGCTGTCATCGGATCACGAGCTTCGTCGCCTGGACTGAGGCAACGACGCGTTTGAGTCGTGTCACTGACAGAAATGGCACGATAGGGAGGAAAGCAACGGCTTGCAACGGGGAATCCTCGGCGCAATCTGGTACGGGCCCACTTCAGGTAAGGCAGTGGCTAGAAGGGATGGAACGGCTCGTGGTTGCTGGTGCAGTCACGAGGAGGGAGCAGCAGGTGGCGAGAGTCAAAGTCGTGGGCTGCAACTCGGCTGGCTCACGTCGGAGTAGGGGCCGGTTCAACGTTGTTGTGCGGGGATTACCAGGGCTGAGAAGCAAAGAACTCGTTGGAACACCAAGGTTGTAGGATCCCGGTGGCCGTGAAATTGTTGGGCTGGCGAGGCACGGATCTGCGGCTACGTTGCGAGGAGGGAGGAGCGCTGGTTGTTGGCTTCCTTGGAGGAGCTCGCTGATTATGGTGAGTGATGTCACCGAACGAGGGATCGATTGGTCTGGTGCGATGATGAGAGGGCCGCGGTGAAGGATCGGGACCAAGACCTCGCTCTCTTTTTTTCTCTCTTTTCGCCACTCTCTCTCTAGGGTTGCAGCTCCTCTCTCTCTCTCTCTCTCTCTCTCTCTCTCTCTCTCTGTTGCACGTGTTTATGTCTCAAGTGGAAATTTTCTCCATGGTAGGGATTGCATGGAGAGACTCGAGTTGACATTTTTCATCCCGAATGCAAAATCCCAAAGTGGGTCGTCCATCAAAGCATGAGAGGACTCATAAGGTTTCTTGTATCTTCCGAATTATACCGTGACATAGCCAGCTTGGCCTTTGGTGCTATTGTTGGTTCAGCTAATCAGTAGAAAGCCAGTATTTCATGCGAGATCCAATTGTTTGTGATCAGTCAAGAAACTTATCATCGTGTAGATAGTTTTTGCTCGTTGGAGTCTGACCACATATGGCTTTTATACGTTCCGCGGCGAATGATGTGGGGATTGGACATGAAATTGCTAAATCATTGTAGTCAATTTACTATCATGTTCCAGGCATCGAAGGGGACTATAAGGGCATGTAGGGGACTATAAGGGCATGTATGGTAGCCATTATATTTCTATTCCATAACTATTTTTCTATTCTAGAAATCCATTTAATAAGACAATGTCATTTTTCTATTTCTGGAACAATTTTTTTGTGTAGAAATAGGTTCAAAATAGAAATGAGATGTAAAAATTTTCTACTTCTCTATTTTTGGAACAAAAATGAGAAATAAAAACTCTTCTCATCGCTCGCCCTCACTATTAGCCGCCCGCCCACCATTCACCACCTGCCATCCACCGCCGCCCACCCTTTCACTAGTCACTGGCGCTTGCTGCTACCGTCCGTTGACACCCGTGAGGGAGAAATTTTGTGTCATTGTCATTTGAGCCCTAAGAAGCCATTAGGTGCATTAGATGACACAGATAACAAAAGCGTTGATTTTCTAAATTTGAATATGAAGCTTAAAAGTTCTCAGGTTTGAAGCCTCAAAAGGAAGAAAGATTTTCGGACTCCTAATCTAAAAAACTATGATTTGAAATTAGCTTTCTTGTGACTTGGATTGGGTGTTATATTAATACCTTTTCGAGTGGGTTTAACCATGTCTTTCCTCATAGCGAAAATAAACTTGCTGTTGTGCCTTCCTTTGCATTCAGATTTTGTGATCATCTTGTTGTGTTTTCCTTTACCCTAAGATTATGTGATCATCTTCCATCTTTTCCTCACAAAGATAGTTCGGGGATGTTCTTTTCCAGAAAATATTCACTTCGGGTCTGCATGGTGACATTTATGTTTCTCCCAATTTTTGTTCTTTTGTTCCCCGGAACAAAAAAAGAATAGAAACCCGTTTGGTAACGCCAAGTTGATTTCTATTCCCCGGAATAGAAAAGTTAGCCCGGGAATAGAAACGAGAAACAAAAAAAAGTTGCTTCTTGTCCTGGGAACAATTTCTAGAAATAAGCAAATTTTCTTTTTTATTTTTGTTTTATTTCTCTCTTGCCGTGGCCACCTCCAACCGCCCGGAGCCCTTGCCCGCCGCCGCCCGCCGCCGCCGACCGTGAGCAAGAATAAAAAATAAATAAATAAATAAACAAATAAATACAAAAAACAAATATACAAAAAAACAAATAAATACAAATAAATACAAAAAACAAATAAATACAAATAAAAAACAAACGCAAGAAAAAAAAAAAAAAAAAATACAAAAAACAAATAAATAAAAAAAACAAAAAAAAAATAAAAAACGCAAAAAAAAATAAAAAACAAAAAAACAAATACAAAAAAAAAATAAATACAAGAAAATAAAAAAAACAAATAAAAAACAAATAAATACAAATAAAAAAAACAAAACAAAAATAAATACAAAAAAATAAAGAAAATAAAAAACAAACATAAAAAAACAAATAAATACAAAAAAAATAAAAAAAAACAAATACAAAAAACAAATAAATACAAAAAGAATAAAAAACAAATAAAAACAAATAAATACAAAAAAAAAAAAAGGAATAAAAAACAAATAAATACAAATAAATATAAAAGACAAATAAATACAAAAAAGAATAAAAAACAAATAAAAAAGAACAAATAAAAATAAATAAATACAAAAAAGAATCGTTGCGTTACCAAACGCATTTCTATTCTTTTTCTATTCTAAGAGTAGAAATTTTGTGTAGTTACCAAACGGGTTTTTACTCAGAAATTGTTTAGGAATAGAAATAGAAAGAATTATTTCGAAAAAAAACTCTTCCCAGTCAAAGCGTTAAATGCGCACTCTTGACCAAGCTTAAGAAAGAGAACCCAATGAACAAAGAAAGGCTTTAAACAGAGAACTAGAATTTTCAAATTAGCCCAATCTTTATGCTGGAAATTGCACAAATTTAGTACTATGAGGTTATTATATATTAGTTATAAAAACACTTAGGGCCTATTTGGTAACCATTTTATTCACATGAACAATTTATGCTAAGAAATTGTTTTTTCCGATTCTATTTCTCAGATGAGTTTATGAACATTTGAAGTCATTTGGTAACTGTCCAAAGTTTCCATTCTCTAAAAAGAAATGCGTTTAATAAGACTCTCAAATTCTTTTGTGACTTAGAATTTGTTTTAATTTTTTAATAATTTTATTACATTTTTCTTTTTCTTTTCTTTCCTTCTAAGCAACTTTTTTTTACTTCTTGATTCTGTTCCAAATCTATTTCCGAGAACAAAAAAAGTCACCAAACGAATTTTTATTCTTTTCTTTTTTTTTAAAAAAAAAATTTCGGGGAACAAAAGAGTAGAATTAGACATTGTTTAGCCAACTACCAAACAGGCTCTTAATCGCTCTTTCTCTATTTTTTGCGCCTTTCTAATCTTGGCCTCAAGATAGATCAACGAATACTAAACACTCATGAGAATGAAGGATGGGCTCTGCAGTCGGTTTAGCTGCATATAGTAGTGTTTGCTTTGGCCTTGTTTCCAATTCACCTTTAGTACGATTGTCCATGTGTTTTAAGCAAGCCCAATGACCATATAAGTAATCATAGTACTCCAAGGCTTTTGGTTGTCATGTCTAGGCAAGAATGCAAGTAAAGACAAATTAAAATGGCAATAAAAGTAAACAATGATTTGTCTACATGTCGATAACACGCATTTAAAGTGATAATCAAGATATCAAAACTTGTACTGTTGCGCAACAATCCATCTCCCTTCTCCCAAAATCTTGGCAAATTTCATAAGAAAGAGGAACAACTTTTGTTGAACAGGCACCGTCTTTGGGCCCGTTTGGTTCGGCTTTTGGGGAATGTATTTGTCAAAATGCAAATACCTTTGGGTGAAGGGGTTTTCCGAAATGCAAATAACGTTTGGTAAAATTTGCATTAAGAAACAACTTTAGCCAAAATATTGTTTGGTAAAATTTGCATTTATAAAGGACTTTTATTAAATTAAAAAAACAAAAAAACATTTGTATTTTTTTTTTTGAAGTCTGGCCACAGGATCGCCGGATGTGGCTGCCGGACCGCCAGATTTAGCGGCTAGAGCACCGGATCTGGCGGCCGGATGGCTAGATTTGGCCCCCAGACGGTTGCTGGGGTCGCGCGATTCAGGCCATCAGTTGCGACCCAGGCGTCGCCTGAGGTCCGGCGACGGTCGCCGGGGTCGGGCGACCCTCAGGCAGTGGTCGCCGGCGCATGCGACCCCTTGGCCGGCGGTTGTCGGCCTCCGATCGGCTTCCGTGCGGTGGTTTTGGAGAAGATGAACAGTACCGGGGACTTGCATTCCGAAGATGCAACTTCCCAAAGTACCTCCAGACCTGTTTTGGGCTAAGGGCCCTTAGAGCCATTTAGAGATGTAATTGCATCTTGCCAAAGTCGCCCAAAAAATCGAACCAAACACGTTTGCATTTGGCCAAGGGACTTTAGAGTCCCAAAGCCCATTTGAAAGGCCGAACCAAACGGGGCCTTTCTCTCTCTCTATACTCTTCTAGATTTTTCTCCAAATTTCACAGTCGCAACACTTAACTCTTTAGTCAATTTCCTTGTCCAACAAGTAATTGCAATTGTTGACAAATGGGTTGGCAAGTTGCAATAAAATAATAATAGGAAGAGATGTTGACACCTAAAGTTTTTTGCCCAAAAATCATTTCTTAAATTGGAAACTTGTTTTTCCA
This sequence comes from Eucalyptus marginata, assembly GCA_014182565.1. Lineage (NCBI taxonomy): Eukaryota > Viridiplantae > Streptophyta > Magnoliopsida > Myrtales > Myrtaceae > Eucalyptus > Eucalyptus marginata. The sequence continues at coordinate 44,274,187 of CM024587.1, read as the reverse complement.
TAAAAATATTTTTTTGTCAAATTCTTGTATATAGTTTACCTAGGCATTTAGTATAGTTTTTAAATGCTTTTATTTTCTTGAAATAAAAAAATTCAAAAAATTCAAAAAATAATAAAAATAAATAAATAAATAAAGAAGAAAAAAAGAAAAAAAGAAAAAAAGTTGGAGCTAATGATCTGAATGTGGCTACCTAAGCCTGGGGTCAGATTGGAATTAAAACAACAAGTTGGGGCCAAAATGCAATTTCCAAAGTCAAGGGACCAATTTGCAAATTTTACAAAATTTCGCCCAAGCCCCTAAATCATCATATTGGCCCCAAATTAAGTTGAAATTAAACTTGGGATAGGTCGAATTAACTAAATCGAGCCAAAAGGACCAAATTGCATTGAATTGGGTATTCTCGGACAAGAAGATGGCCATCTTTGAAGGACTTTCTTGCAAAATTGGACATGGACAATTGTGAAGACTAGTGAAGATCTTAAATTGCTATACATAAGCTTCCTAATTGAGCAAAAATTGCAGCCAATTTGATGGATTAAAGTACTCAAACAAGCTACCAAAACCTAACCCACGATTTGGTCTCAATTTGGAGCTGCTGAGTAAGCAAATTTGTGGCCCCACCATATCCTCCTCAGCTACCTGATTAGCCTGATCTCTGTACATGATGGAAGACTATAATTAGGAGTGCAAGTGGATGAAAATTGGACAGGCATAAGTTGATGAAGGCACGTGAAAATCACAGCAAAATCTGCACATCAGCAATTGCAAAAGTCGAAAAATTTGACTAAGTTAGAAAGTAAGTGAACTAGCTCAATTGGCAGGCTCAATAGGCAGGGCAAAGACCGACCAAAAGATGGCTTAATTCAGTAGATAAGATCTATAAAGTAGGGTCTTTTAGGGGATGAAAGGTTGGAGAGAAGAAGCATGGGAAGAGGCTCACAATCATTCTCCAAAGACACCATCACGAGCAATTCAAGAAAAGCAAAACCCATAAAATTTTAGACCAACCGTTGGAGAGAAAAATGAAATTTTCACATACTTCCATTCAAAATTAGTCAAAACCTCCAACTAGAGATTGAAACTTCACTCAAAGTTCTTTCAAACTATAAGTTACACGTCCCAAATGGATATTGGGAAGGTCTCATAAAGCCCCTCGAAAAATACCCTCCTAACAAGCCAAGAAAGTTTGAAAATTTTTTTAGGTGTTGTTGAGCCTAGTTAGTCACGGATGATGGAAAGCGAGTGTTTTTTTTTTTTTTTTTTTTTTTTTTTTTTTTTTTTTTTGAGAAAAGTGAAAGACAAAGTTGGGTAACAAAATGTGGCATTCCAAAACTTTAGGTGACAGTCACCGAACTGTGACTTTGTATATATATGTGTGTGTGTGTGTGTGTGTGTGTGTGTGTGTGTGTATACTTGTATATGTATATTAAGCAATTTAAATTGTTATTAAATCAATTGGATAGAAATAAAATCCTAATTTTTAAAAAAAGGAGAGTAGGGCCCCATTTTCTTGGACTCTTGGGCCCAAGAATTCAGGCCCAAGTAGGCCCAAGAAACACCCCAAGGGTGTCGCACGAACCGGAAAGGGGAGGGGGGAGAGCGTGTCCTTCAACCTAAACATTTGTCCTTGATTGTACCTCCACTTGTCCTTCCTCTTTGACCACTTGTCCTTTATTTATTTTTCCTACATGCAAAATGGAGTTAATTAATTAATAAAAGAACAAAACAAAGGGGGAGGGGGTTTCGCACGGAGAGGAGGAGAGACCGAAAGAGAGTTTGAGAAGAAACCAAACCAGAGAGAGAGGAGGTCGTGCGGGCAGCAGGGGAAAGGAAGGAAGGGCCGCCTCTCGCCGTGTCTGTGCAGCCGCCGTCGACGCCACCGGACCCCGTCGCCGACCGGCCAAGCGGTGACCGCCGAACCTCCAATTTTCGGACAACCCTTGTGTGAGAGAGTTCAAGGCAAGCATTTGTTCTTCAATCTATGTTGTTGCAAGTTGTTTTGCCTAGAAAAGAAGTGAGATAGGTGAGGAACATGGAGTACTTGAGCTGCATGTGGAGTCTTTGGTATGTAGGAGGGTGTTAAATCAAGAAAATTAGTTGTGGATGAGGTGCATGTGCTGGATTTCGAATTTCATGAAGTGTGAGTGCTGGATTTTTGAACTTGCAAGTGAAACCAAATGAATTTGAGATTCTGACCATGAGGAATTTTAGTGATAGTCATGCTGTGGTAAGGTGTATTGTGTGTATGAACAAAGAGTATAATGATGGGAGGTCGAAATCTAGTGTATAGGAGGAGTTTTGTGAACTTGTGGACTGTTTTTGTGAAAAAAAGTGTGACCTCCGGCGACATTTTAATTTTTCTGTAATTATCTGGCCATAATTTGATTTCGAGCCCTTGATGAAAGTTTTAGAGCACATCTTCATGAATAACATATCCAAAATTCAGGGAAAAATAAAAAAGTATGACCGTCGAAATAATTTTCCTATGAAAATATGAAATCTGGAATTTTACAGAATGTTGGGTAGGAAGAAAATCGAAGTTTTACCCTCGGTGCATACGGAATCTGACCTAGTGGTCTTCTTGAGATTTGTTCCTTTAAGTCTTAGTGATAACATGTCAAAATTTCGTAATTTTCTGAGCCCGTTTAGTAATTAATTCGGAATTGTTGCTAAAACTGCGCAATTGTAGAAATTAAGTTACTGTTTCGAGATTTCCATGAAATTGTCCTATAAGGAGTATAGTCTCGAATTGCCATGTGACTTGATGATGCTGATGGTGGGAGGTTTGTGACTTGATGATGCTGATGGTGGGATATTGTGATTGATAAAAAGTTTGTGAGATATCTCGTTTGGCATATGATGATGCATGTGTGAATTAAAATGTGAATTGTTATCCATTGAACCCTCGGGTTAATGATGCCCCGGGAGTCGGGAAGTCCAAAGGATCGAAAGAGTCGATGCCTTGTGGATGCCCAATGGCCTTAAGAGGCTGAATGCTGGAGGTATGCCCCGGGAGTTTCGGGATGCCCGGTTGTATGCTTGTCGGTACGTAAACCCGGATGGCCGAGCAGCCATTTTCATGGTGAGCTTCGGAGATTTATCCTCGTGATGCCAGGTGGGGTACGAGATGCCTGGAGGCACGATATGCTCCGGATGCCCAGTGGCCTTGGTGGCTAAATGCCGGAGGTTTTCGCGATGCTAGGGTGGATGCGAATGCCTGGAGGGACGCAAACACTGGTCCTCTAGGGAATGAAATTTTTCAAAGGCCAAATAAATGATATGTGATTTGGTTATGTGGCGCATGATTTTTAAGAGATTGCAATTGTCTGATGTTGAAAATTTCCATATCATTAATGCCTATTACCCCTTGATTTTTGCCCTGTTATCTGATATAAAATTAAATGCTGATTGTATGCTCGATATAGTTTGTTGAATCTTTTGCTGCTGAGTGGCTGTACTCACCCCGTTTGGGGACTAACATTTCAGATTAAAATGCCTTTGCTACCCGTCTCTTGTGGCACCTTCTATGGCGTGCCAGTCGACGTCGAGTGCTCATGTTCCGAGCACATCTGTGTTGGGGTGCGGGGGCTGGTGTTCGTCCGCGTCCGTGTGCTCGTTATGTATGATGTGGGCCTACCTGGAGGTCCTGTGGTGTAGGAGTTCCTATCGGTGCATGTTCGCCGCGATGGGATCATGATGGGGATGCTGCCACCGCCGCCAGTCGATGGACCGGGTTGGGTGTGATTGACCCCGGGCGATGGGTAGCTAGTGAAGCTTTTTGACTGCCGGCACTAACTGATGGGTTTAAGCTGATGACCGTGTATGGAGTTGGATGCTTTTGGTACAGCCGAGTTTTAGATAGCCTTGGCCTTTTGTAGTTCCAACTCATGTTACCCATCAATTATATAAATAAAAGTGCTTGGTTTATCTTATAAAAATATTTAGTATGTGTGCATCATTTCGATATGAATGGATTGGGGAGGTGTGGTGTGAAGTCGCTTCCGCACTACTTTCTATTTTGCGCCGGGACCGTAATAAAAAAAATAAAAAAAAATAAAAAGTAAATAACAATCTCTTAGGACTTATAGTCCTTCAAGATAAGCATCAAAGTGGAAAGCATACTGTGACGACCCTATAGGATTGGGGTGCCACACAAAAGAAGTCCTGGAGTCCGGTTTTGGGACCAACAAAAAACCTTCCTTGTAAGTTCTTTCTTTGTAGTTCTTATTTTCTAATTTGAAGGAGCCAACTTCCCTGTGTTTCCAGAGGATAATTTCTTGGTTTGCTCGGCTGAGAGCCACTTGCAAAAGAAACTACAAAGTAAGTTAAGAATCCTGGATGTAGTTTTGCTCAATTTTGATCATGTTTCAACTATGACAAATCAAGAGGAAAACCAGTGCATAAAATTGATTTATGAGGCTGGAATCTTTCTAAGTGTTGGAAGTCTCTTTAAGAGTCTTACTTGTTTGATTTGTTATGCCCCTTTTCATGGATTACTTGTCTTTGTGAGTTTGATGAATGTTATATGAGAGTACAAATGATGTTTAGGTTAGTCCGGTTTAGTCTTTAAACTCCGGTGTGAATCATGAGATCATCTATAACTTGAGCCAAAAACCAAACCAATCCCAATTGAGACATGGTTGGTCAGTGTAGGTCATGCATGTATGCTTCTTGGAGAGTTCATTTCGATTGCTCGGTTGATCGTTCTCTGCGATGTTTGTTACATTTAAAAGTCCATGTTATCTATTTTTATGCAGATAAAGTGATGTTTCCTATGGATCCCGCATGTAATGAGTGTCGGGGCTTGAATTTGGGCATGCGACATGTTTATTTGACCTGGGTTCAAACTCAGATTTGCAAAAACAGCTCAAACCTGCATATTGGAAGCTGATTTCAGTCTGGTTCTTATGTGTTTTAGGCTGTGATTTCTAGCTAAACTTGTTCTTTGCATGTAGTAGTATAATCTTGATATTTTAGTTTCACATAAGATTGCTCATGTGTCGTGATCGAAGGCCACGAACAAGGCTCAAGGAATCTGCTTTAGATGGTTTGATGCACACTAATTGCTTGATGAAATTGTCAAACCAAGCTTCGATCTTGAAAAGGTCGATTTGAGCTCGGTTCTTGTGATATTCATGTTCTGAGTATTTAATATTCATGTAAATCAAGCATAGACCAGTTTAGGGAATTTTAAAAAAAAAATCTAAAAATTTCAAAAAAAATATTAAAAAAATGTTGGATAGCATCAAATTAGGGCAGAAATGATATTCATGCAATTTTCTTAATTTTATAAGGTCGTTTTCCTAACTTAATGCTATTTTGGTATTCTATAACCATTTTTGTAAAAAAAATCCATTTTGTATATATTAAAATTATCTAGAGTAGTTTCATGCATCTAGAGTAATTTCATGCATATTTAAATTCTCATTTCGCTCATTGCACTCCTGTCTCGAGGCATGATAATAAGGCTACCACGCCCCGAATCTCGAGCGCGCGCACATCCCTCGGTGGCCGATAGAATTTTGCAACGTTCTCAGGACTCGTCGCCGACCCTTTTCATTTTATTGCACATGCGGAAGCGGATTAATTGATCCCCTGACAATGACATATATGAGATAGAAAAGCAGGACAACAATTTCCCAAATCAAAACACACTTTCAAAAGCACCTCAAGTTCTTATACAGAAGGTCTATCTCAAGAAGAACTATTGAGACACCTATGCTCCTGACCATTCTGCTTCAAGCTCTTGATTCTTCACACTAGGGACTTGAAAATGGTTATACAATAACCAGTGAGATATAAATCTCAGTGAGTCCTCCCCTAAGCCTCGGTTAGTACACCAACTTGACTCGAGGTATCTCTCTAGAACCACCCCACAAACAAATCATGAATAACAACCAACAATCAACAGTCGATTCGCATGCAACCTTACCCGGCATGCCATACCCTGCACATTATCGATTCATGCATGCGTGCCATAAACAATGTCCTCAACTCATGCATGACTAGAACCAACGACGCTATGGTTCTCATGTGTTCTTGCACAATAGTGCGCCACTCATCACGTATCAATCGATCACACGGGTCCATCAATTCAATCAATCCAATTGATACCATCTATCAATTCATACCATCTATTCAACCATACCATTTATTCATCCATCAATACAATCACTGCTTACACAAGCTGAATGGATGCAATGCTCTCACAAGCTGATATAGATGGTAGCTCGCACAAGTTTATATATATATATATATATATATATATATATATATATATATATATATATATATATATTGTTGACACCTAAATTTTGCCTAATCATTTAGTAATTAGTTGCATAAAAAAAAAGTAAAATTGCATTTCATGAAGTCGCATTTGCATTGGTACTAAAAGGGCAACAAGACACAGCGGTTCATGGTCGATAATATTCACAAAAGGACGGTCTCTCTCTTTGTTGGTCTGAACACACATAAGAGAGAAAGTCAAAAAATGAGGAAAGAAGAAGTTCTTGCACGTCCATTGTCTCACCCTCATTAATGCATGCACATGCATGCACACAAATTCGACGGACGTGAGGACTCAAGAGAAAGCCTCGAAGAAGCAAAAGGAGCCCATAATATATTATATAATATGCTCTCTCAAGTGTGGGTTGTCAGCTTTGGTGAAGCAACGAGAATTTTGCTGAAGGAAGAAGCAAGTGACAAGCAAGAAAAGTCAAAAGTTGCGGCAATCCTATAGAAGGGAGGGACAAGTAGCCGCACAAGAAGCCCCAAGCATAAAGAAGAAAGAAGAATCCAATGTCCGTTTTTCCCCCTCATTAATGCATGCACATGCATGCACGAAATAGGGGACATGAAAATTCTACAAATGCCTGCAAGAAGATGGAATAACATTTTTATAATATTATCCTTGCTGAAGAGCAGATCGATGGCCACCATATTTAAAAAAAAAAGAACCGAACTTGAACAAGCAAGGAAAAATTGCGGCTACCTCCTGTTCACCTATTCACACTAAAGTCGATTGTTGCCTATAAATAAGCAAGGATCCTTGGCTTAAAAGGGGCGGGGACGAAAAAATTCACTAGAGAGGTTTGTGAGAGCTATTAAAAAAAGAGAGCTCGTAGAGAGACACACGAACTGAGAGAGAAAGAACGTGAGAAAAAATTAAAAAAAGATGGGTTGTCTTCTTCCCATGGAGTCTTCTTCCTAAGGGGCTTCGAGCGTCCGTTTGACGCCCATACGCAGCAACCCGCCGCCGACTCCATCCTTCCAGCGATCTGAGGACGTAGACGCTGCAGCAACCCTCTGCTGCCTTCCTCCTCCCGGCGAGCTCCGAATGCTGCTGCCACTGTAGTCCCGTGCCTCCTCTCGCCCGCCTCCTGCAGCTCGAAGCTTCGAGCGACGCCTGCAACTCCCCCACCGCAGCTGCTGTCCCGCGGTCGCCAAAGCTCCAAACACCGTCGCCATTGCAGCCCTCAGCCTGCTCGTCGCCGCACCATCGTAGCACCTTTATCCGCTTCCTGCAGTAACCCGCGCCCGACGCCAGCAACCCGCATCACCTTCGCCCGCCGGTCGCAGCGCATCTCCGCCCGTGTCTGCAACCAACCGCTGTTGCTCCTCTTCTCGCCCGCTGCCTCTGCAAGCAGCACCTCCGTAGCAGCACCCGAGCAGGCCGCCGCAACCCCTCGAAGTCTGCTGGCCGCTGCTGTAACCTGCCCCTCCGCCCGAGCGCTGACGCCGCAGCAAATCCGAATCGGTTGCCGAACCACCAGCCCCTGCCGCGTCTCACCAGCTTCCTCCTGCGTGCTCGCCGCTGTCCCTGCTCTATCTACAATCAGCCCGTTGCCACGCCACCGCTGCTCCACTACTACCGCGCCTCCGCCTACACATCTGCTCGAAGTCCGACACCTTCGCTTCGACTTTGCCCACGACCCAACAGCACCGACGCCGCCTCCGCGCCTCACCCGTGCTTGCATCTCCATCCGCCTGCCCTCAGCGACGCTTGCTTGCAACCAGTTGCACCTTCATCTCCTTGCATGCATCTCCGCACCACTGCTGTGCGCCTGCACAAACACCACCGGAGCTCCGAGCGTCGCTGCCACCCTCCACCCATTGCTGCGCTCCGCCCATCCGACCTCCTTGTCGCACGTCTTCCCCCATCGCGCTGCTGCCCTTCCTGCATTTTTCCTTTAGGTAGTTCGTTTTCATTTTCTTTCATTTGTTATTTTATTTTACTTTTTTTAAAGTTTAGTTATTTAAATTGAAACATGGTATGTCAATATTCATTTCATAAAATCTTGTAGGCATTAACCTCAGGGGTTTTGCCCAAAATTATTGTAATTACTAATTTGATCCGTAAGATCTCGGATCATTTTTTTAATTATATTAATTTTTGGGGTTTGTTGATAGTATTTTAATTGTTAAATCATTATAATTATTAATCTGATCCGTAAGACTTCGGATCAGATTTTTAATTATTTTGAGCTTTATGTCGTGATGTTTAGGGTTAGGATAATCGTTAATTTAACCCGTGAGACAACGGATTATTTTTTCGATTGTTTTAATCTTTTATTTGTTGAATATCTTGATTGTCTTGATATAATATTTATTTGATAATTGCTTGTCTTGAAAAAACACTAAAAAATATAAAAAAATCAAAATCAAAATCTTGCATCATAGCATGTAGGTTTAGGATTGCATTTTTAGGATTGCATTTTTAGATTTTTTTAGTAGGATAGGGGTGGACCTAAATAACCTTTTTTTTTTTTGTTTAAAAAAAAAAGGGTCTTAGATAAAGCTGGCATATTTTAATAATTTCTTTTTTTCTAAAAAATAGTTTTCTAAGATAGGATAGGGTTTAAGTTGAATTAATCCCTAAAATAAATTAGAAAATTATTCATTTTAGATAGTTTAGTTAGGGTTTTTATTAATTCCAAATTTCAATAACAAACACAAAAAAATACTAGATGCATGTTAACTAGTTTGCATAATATGATCGTTTAATTAGAATTTGTTTATTAGTAAAATTATGTCATTTAGTTAAAATGCATGTTTTATAAAAAATTCTAATTTCAAGAAAACTAAAAAAAAATATTTGCTTGCTTTATGTGATGCATTTTTTATTTGAATGTTTGATAGTGGATGAGCATCCGTGTGGTCACCATATTTTCATGATAGTAATTTAGGTTAAAATAAATCATAGCTGCCTGCAAAAACATTTTTTTTTAAATAAAAAGAAATGGTACCGAAAGGGTATTAGAGAAATCTAGTGTAACCAAGTCCCCGTACCCAAAATCTCTGGTTCGTAGGAGTAAAATAATTCTCCCATTATTTCACTTAGGTGTCTAATCGACTTACCATAAACTGATTAGTGGCGACTTCTAGATAAAATCCATTTGCATGTTAAAAACTTGAACCTAAGTCGCGAATTGGTATGGGCTTGGGAGAGCTCGAGCTAAGTTTAAGACTTAGTAATCCATTAGCCAAACTCTTAGGTGGTCCATCATCCGCTTCGGAATTTAGGTCGCGACAGCTTGGCGACTCCACTGGGGACTTGATTTAAGACTTTAGTGGACTTAGGCCAATTTTCTCTTTTCAAAATAAAAATATTTTTTGTTTGGCAGCAAGGATCCCAGGTACGTCCTTAACGTTTAAGGTGTTAAATGTTCTTGCAGGATGGGAGGTATAAGGGGAGTAGTCTTTGCTAATCCTTGTCTTGCAGGGAGATGTGGAGATGAATGATTTATTTTTCCCTGATTAGAAGTGTTGTTTGCATTTAAATTGTTGTGCATGTTTTATTGCTTTTAGCACTATACTATTGCACACACAACCTGCGGTCGAACTTGGGCTGCGATAGGATTTTTGGAATGGTGTTGAGAAGGATACTTCCTCGAAAGCGAGACTGCTGTGTAGAGGATGACATTCTCTTCTCCGAAAGTTCTTCATGGTGTCGATTGTGTTTGTCCATATCCGCGAGACTACATGACTATAGGACATTCCATTCAACTAAGCCAGAGTTAGAACGACCTGACATGTTAAATGCGGGACTGCAACGGTCAGACCATCCTCCTAGCTCCACTTTGTTAAAGCCATCTAAATAGAAATCGAGCCTCACGTTTCATGTGTGTGTCTATGTGATTGTCATCCATTCCAGGTGAAAGTAAGTTGTCTAAACTCTGACTTTGCAATTTACTTACTTCATTGCATTTTTGTCGGTCCATGACAATAGGTTTCGTCGCCAGTCTTGTTTTATATGCAATGGGGAAAACCGATGTACAGTTCATTTCCACTCCCAGAAAAGAGCTTAAAATGTGGTTGGACCAATTAGATCAAGAGGGCCAAAGATATGTGAAAGCAAGAATCGCCCGACTTCTCCCATTGCTACCACACTTTTGGTGTCCGCAGACGTCCACCTTCATATTTGGTGAGTACGAACTAACCCCAACATTGGAGGAATATAGTGTTGCCATTGGAATGCCTCTTGAAAAGAAACTTGTTAGGCCGCCTATCGGTATAGATTCTATTTCTGAATTATCACAATTTTTAACAATCAAAGCTGAAATAGTAAGGAAAGTTGTCAGAGCCAATTGTTATGCATGCCCATTTTCATTTTTGGCAGAGTGTTTTGCAAATCAGCCAATGATTTCAAAGGCTAGGATTTTTATTTTAGCATTTTTTGGACTAATTGTTTTTCCCTATCGAAAAAATGCCATTAATCCTTCAATTTCATGGGTGGTTAGCCAAGTTTGTGACGGGTTAAATTATGTCAATATGATTCTAGCGGAAACATTTTTGTCATTAAACCGTTTCAAACAAAACGAAGAAAGGACCATGCGTGCCCTCCCTGAACTTTTGCAAATATGGTTTTTCTCCCACATAAAAGGGTTTGGGCACCTTATGAAACAATTTAAGATTGATGATTTTAGGCATCCCATACAAAAATTTGAGGTCTTGGAGCGTTTTTCCCCGAATAAACAGTACTCATGTTGGATCAATTTTCTGAAAAATCCTAATCCTGAAGCATTCCTGTGCCACGCTAAATGGTTCCATGTTGAGGAAGCTTGTTTCTCTCATAAGTATGATGAGCCAATCCCGCTGCTGGGTCTCTCTGGTACTACTTCTTATTACCCATATAGGGTGGCCCGTCAGTACAGAGCTCTACAAGAAGTTCCTCCGCCTCTCAGGACGGAATTGTTCAAAGATCGTTTTATTCGTACGGACTATGACTACTTCAACGAGATCCAGACAATCATTACTGCATGGAATGAATGCCATCCAGAGAAGATTTTGGTGCCCAAGAGACTGAAAGGCGAGGAGGAGATTCACCATGCGTCAACATTCTACATCCAACAACACCGGATTCCTACCGCCTTGCGTCCAGTGGTCCCTGATGTGACTGAGAAGCCCACTCAGCAAGCACGGATTGAGCATCTTAAACAGAAAGTGGAAATGGCTAAAGCTGAGAATAAAAAGCTTCGCAAGGCACTGGGCTCCCGAAAGCATATAAAATGAGACGTTTTGAGAATTTTTGTTTCCTTAGTTCCAATGTTTAGGAAGTTTGATTTCAATTTTTAGTTTAGGGGATTTGCTTTCAATTCTTGGTCCAATGTTTAGGAGGTGTTGATTTCAGTTTTTATGGAATTTAGTTTCAGTTTTTAATTCAAATGTTAATGAGTTTTGAATGAAACAAGGTGAATAAACTATTGTCATGGACCGTTTTCCTATCCTTGATTCTTACATTACCTCTGTTATTTTTTTATATTTTTTTTCTCTTTCGTAGGTGATAACGGATCCGCCACGTTCACCTATTATTACACGATCAAGAGCTAAAATGGCTGACCAAATAGAGATGCGTGATCGTATTACCAGTGTGGAAGATAAGCTCAAGCAATTGCTTACATCTATGCAACTTATGACTGCCCAAATCGAATCCCTCCGGGTGAATCCCATTCTTGCACCTGCTCTGCCTGAGTTAGTAATCCCAAAGCAGGCAAGGAAGGTCCAGATGGTTGATGATGACATGCCTGAATTGGAGGATGACATACCTCCAATCACTACCGAGAAAGCCAAGTCTGACGGCACTCCTAAGACGGAGCAAGGTGAACGCCTTGCGAAACTTGAAGAGAAAGTGAAACAATTGCAAGGATCGCAGAACTCACTCCCAATTGATTTGTCCGTTTATGAGAAGGTTAAGACACCAAACAAGTTTAAAATGCCAGAGTTCGAGAAGTATGATGGTACTTCTTGCCCGAAAGCTCACCTGCAAATGTACCATGTAAGGATGGCTCGGCATGTTAAAAATGAGCCCCTTATGATCCAATCATTCAAAATGAGTTTGGTCGGGCCTGCACTGAACTAGTATATTATGAAAAACATAAACATCCTCGACACTTGGAATGAAGTGGCCGATGCATTTCTCAAGCAGTATAAGTTCAATATGGATATTGCACCTTCACGAGAGGATCTCGAGCAAATGGAGAAAAAGAGGAGTGAGTCGTTTAAAGAATATGCCATAAGGTGGCGAAATCTAGCCGCCCAAATCACTCCCAAACCCACTAACAAAGAATTGATGAAGTTGTTTGTCAAAACCCTCCCATTCGAGTTTCGTAATCGAATGGCCAGCACGTATGTTGAGAACTTCAATCAACTCATCCCGGTAGGTGAACAAATCGAGACAGTGAGAGATGGATGGTTTAATGAACCAACCCCTGCAGGCAAAAGATTTATTGCAAAGAAAGACAAAGAACCGACCACTGAAGTTAATGTTGCATATGCGCAACCAGCCCCTAGTAAGCCTCCAATTGTTCGTGTCCCCGGGAATCAGTAAGATGGAGGCCGAGTGCATGCACCGCGGCAATTCACCAAAAGGCAGTTTTCTCCTCTTCCTGGTCCTTTATCTCAGGTCCTGCCGATACTCCAAAAGAAGGGATTGATCTCCCACGAACCAAAGCGGCCCAATGCTGAAAAATTCTCCAATTATGATCCCTCCAAAAATGTGAGTATCATATGGGAGAGGTGGGCCATTCGCCCGATGAATGTATGACTTTGAAGCACAAGATCCAAAATTTATTGGATACTAAGGCATTTTCTTTCCGTACCACCCAACCAAATGTCAAGAAGAATCCGTTGCCAGAACATGAGGGAAATGTGAATGCAATCTTTGAGTTCAATGCTGGCAAAAAGATGAACTTGAAGTTGTCTGTCAAAGATATCTATAGCGGATTAGTTAGAGTTGGTTACTATCCGACAGATGAGAATCCTCCCTTGCTTACCATGAGGGAAAGGGTTCAAGAAATGGTTAAGGCTGGCATGATCGGGTATGCTGATCAAACTGGAGTAGTGTCAACTATCTCTCAAGTCATCATTGATTGGGAGAAAGAATTTGCTGAGCTAAGTGCTGAAAAGAGTGAACTTGATTCGTTGATCGAAGACATGCCCCCACTTGAGGACGCCTCCGACCACGAAGGACTGATAGTGGAAGTGCCTTCAACTGATGAGGAGATAATAATTGAGATGCCCCAATTGTATCAGTACAAGGATAACAAAGCTGTCCCCTAGTCATACGAGCTAGATGTTGACCTGATTACAAGGTTTGGTCGGACCTATGCTCAAACTAATACCCAACCTGCAAAGCCTATTACTGATGAAGAGGCTAAAGAGTTTCTGGCTATAATCAAAGCGAGTGAGTATAACGTGGTCGACCAGTTGCAAAAATTGTCTGCTCAAATCTCTTTACTTGAACTCTTGCAAACGTCTCCTATGCATCAAATGTCTCTAATGAAGGTTTTGAGCGAAGTTCGTGTACCGGAGACGATCGAGGTAAACAGGTTGGAAGAATTTGTAGGGTCAATTCTTCTCAAAGATTTAATAGCCTTTTCCGATGAAGAATTCCCTCTTGAGGGGAGGGGACATACTAAGGCGGTATACATATCTGTCAAGTGCAAGGCTTCCCATGTGGCTCAAGTACTCATTGATAATGGGTTTGCCTTGAATATCTGTCCATTGGCAACTCTTCACCGCCTTAAAATAGATCCTTCAAAAATAAATGCTGCAAAAACCTCTATCCGAGCTTTTGATGGTACAAGAAAGGAGGTGATAGGGGAGACCCACCTTGATCTGCAAATAGGGCCGGTGATGTTCAATGTCCTTTTCCAGGTGATGGACATTCCTACATCATTCAATTTCCTATTAGGTCGCCCGGATTCATGCTGGAGCTGTGCCATCAAGTCTCCACCAAAGCGTGAAATTTGTTGTCAAAGGAAAGCTAGTCATTGTTCATGGCGAGGAGGATCATCGAATTTATCATGAGACGGCCATCCCCTATGTCGAGCCGGAACCTAGGGAGGAGTGGAGTTACCAATCGTTTGAGCTTGTATCCACTATTCATGCATCTCGAGGATCGTTAGCACCCATCCCTGATGTGTCGAATGCAGCAGTTATGGTAGCAAGAGTGATGGTTGGAAATGGCTTTACTCCTGGCCATGGACTCGGTAAAAAAGAGCAGGGTATCCGGAATCCTATTGAAGCCTCAAAGGTCTTGTTCCACCGAATTAGGGTACCATGGAGGAGGTGGACGTAAACAAGAGAGGAAAAACTCATTATTCCTCGATATCCACGAGACATTCCCCGGCCCTGCTAGAATGATGCATGATGAAGGAGGAGCGATCGATCCCCGAGGTATCGTGTCTAATGGATGGAGTGACATGGATGACCCGACAACTTCAAAGACAGAGGATCCATATAATGGGATGGAAGGGATCACGACCCTATTCGATGATCTCCTTATAGGCGCCATTGACAAAGAACCATCGGAGGAAATGAGTGCTAGCCACAAGAGTAACACATTTACTTTTCTGTACTCCCCTGTGCAGGAATCTTATCGCTTTTATGTTTTCTAGGATTTGCTTTCGCTTTGATTATCGCATTTTGCATATCGCTTGTCAGGAGTTGATGTTTGCTAGGGTTTGATTGTTAGGATTGTCGTACTTTCCATTCCAATAAATGTAATTTGATTGATGAATATCAATTACAATTACAAGCTTTATTTTGAGGGCATGATGGGGTATACCAAACCAGCCCGGTGATGATATCCAACCAATGAAAGAAAAGAAAAATCCAAGGAGAATTCGAGGCCGGGTTTCATCATGTTTCCTCGTGTCAAAAGGTTTTCCAAAATGTTTTGCCAAAATTTTTTTAAAAGAAAATTTCGAAAAAGAAAAAATCCTAAGGAAGGAAGGAAAATTCAAAAAAAAATAGATAAGACATCCATGTCGTTTAGTCCTGTTTGTCTTTTTGAATTATCCATTTTATGTTTCAGGAGCAACCTTATGGTAGGCAAGGGGGTGAAATTGGTTCAGTCCAATACCATGAGCGATGACAGTGAAGACCCTGAGGAGCCGAATGGTGACTCCATTGAAGTACAGCATAGTTGGGAGCAGCATGAAAAACCCAAAGTTCTCACCCCCGAGCAAACCGTCACTATCAATTTGAGTGATACCGAGGATCCCAAAGAGATAAAAATCGGGGCAAATCTTCCCAAAGATGAGGCCGGGCACCTGACTCAGTTGCTAAAAGAATATCAGGATATCTTTGCCTGGACGTATGCTGATATGCCAGGTTTAGATCCGTCCATTGTGGAACATTGTTTGCCCACTAATCCATACGTGCACCCTAAGAAGCAGAAGCTTCGGAGGACTAAACCGGAGCTTTCAAAGAAGATAGAAGAGGAAGTAATGAAACTCCTCAAAGTGGGATTCATCGAAGTCTCGCAGTACTCGAATGGGTGGCCAACATAGTACCGGTCATGAAGAAAGACGGTCGAGTCCGAGTGTGTGTTGATTATCGGGATTTGAACAAGGCCAGCCCAAAAGACGATTTCCCATTGCCACATATCGATGTTCTCGTGGATAGTACTGCCGGATTTGAATTATTCTCTTTCATGGATGGTTTTTCTAGGTACAACTAGATAAGAATGAATGTTGAAGACAAAGAGAAGACAGCATTTATTACCTCGTGAGGAACCTTTCATTATAAGGTCATGCCCTTCGGACTCAAAAATGCAGGGGCAACTTACCAACGAGCCATGGTTACGTTGTTCCATGACATGATGCATGAAGAAATTGAGGTATATGTCGATGATATGATTGCAAAAACCCGACCCGGGAGAAGTCATGTCAAAACCCTCAGGAAGTTATTTGATTGGCTCCGTGAATTCAAGCCCCGTTTAAATCCTACCAAGTGCGTGTTCGGGGCAGGGTCAGGTAAATTACTTGTGTTCATTGTGAGTAGTAAAGGGATCGGGATTGACCCATCTAAAGCCAAGGCAATATGTGAGCTACAACCTCCATCGACAGTGAAGGAGGTCCGTAGTCTCCTTAGGAGACTGAATTACATTGCACGATTCATTTCCTAACTCTCTGAGACCGCTAAGCCATTCTTCAAACTCTTGAAGAAAAATGTACAAGTCGAGTGGAATGATGAATGTCGAGAGGCGTTCGATAAGCTGAAGCAATATTTGATGAGTCCACCCGTTCTTGTCCCACCAATATCGGGGCATCCTTTGATTTTGTACCTCACAATCCATAGTGAGTCACTGGGTGCGATGTTAGCTCGAAAAGTCCCGTGGATCGAGGGAACGAGCTATTTACTACCTAAGTAAAAAGTTCACTTGTCTCGAGCTAAAATATTCTAACGATGAAAAACTTGTGCTGCGTTAGTATGGGTATTGCATAGACTGCGACAGTACACATTGCATTACCAGACGTTTCTCGTGACTGAGAACGATCCCATCAAGTATTTATTTAATCAATCAGCTTTGGTGGGTAGGTTAGCTAAATGGCAGGTCTTGATTTCGGAATTCGACGTACAGTTCATGCCACAAAAATCAGTTAAAGGCCGAGTAATTGCTGATATATTGGCCGAGAATCCTAGAACCTTGAATGATGATGATTATTCCCTGGATGATCATATTTTGGCCGTAAATGAAGATGCATGGTCCATGTTCTTCGATGGAGCTGTGAACTTGTCCGGTTCTGGTACTAGGGCAGTACTGATATCCCCAGACGGACAACATCACCAAGTAGCCGTGAAATTGATATTCCCATGCACTAACAATATAGCTGAATATGAAGCTTGTATTCTCGGACTTCAGGCCGCAATTGAAATGGGAGTGGCCAAATTGAAAGTATATGAAGATTCTGCACTGATCATACTCCAGACTGTAGGTGAATGGAAGACCAGAGATGCCAAATTACTGCCGTATCACAAGTACCTCGAAGAGTTGGTGAAGGAGTTCGATGAAATCTCGTTTGACTACTTGGCTAGATCTCATAATCAGTTTGCTAATGCCCTGGCGACGTAGTCATCTATGTTGCAAGTTACTGATGGTTTAGAAGTTGAGCCTTTGAAAATTGAGGTTCTAGCCAAACCTTCTTATTGTATGGTCGTGAATGAAGAATTTGATGAGAAGCCATGGTATTATGACATCATGAACTATATTCAAAAGCAGGAATTTCCTGAAGGGAGCACTCCAGCCGATAGAAAATACATAATGAAGATGGCCTCAAAGTTCTTCGTCAGTGGTAAGAATTTATACAGGAGATCTTATGATTCAATTTTATTGAGATGCGTAAATGAAGCAGAAGCTATCCAAATCATGCAAGAAGTGCATGAAGGAGTTTGTGGCCCACACATGAATGGGCACATGTTAGCCAAGAAGATTATGAGGCAGGGTTACTATTGGCTTGCGCTGGAAAGTGACTGCATACAGCATGTTAGAAGTTGTCATCGTTGCCAAATTCATGGAGATAAAATAAATGTTCCTCCAACGGAGTTACACCAACTATCTGAGCCATGGCCTTTCTCAATGTGGGGGATCAATGTGATTGGCCCGATAAATCCTAAAGCTTCAAATGGGCACCGATTCATATTGGTGGCAATAGATTATTTTTCAAAGTGGATTGAAGCCGCATCATATGCTAATGTCATGGCTCAAAATGTTGTGAAGTTTATTAAGCGTGACATAATCGCCCGTTATGGTGTCCCCGAAGCAATTGTCACTGACAATGGGACAAATCTGAATAACAAGTTTGTTGATGAGTTGTTCAGTAAGTTCAAAATCAAGCATTTGAATTCATCACCATACCGCCCACAAATGAATGGAGCTGTTGAGGCAGCTAATAAGAACATCAAGAAGATCCTGGTTAAGACGGCCGAGAATTATCGGGATTGGCATGACAGGTTACCCTTTGCTCTAATGGCGTATAGGACATCGATCCGAACATCTACCAGGGCGACCCATTTCTCCTTAGTTTATGGCATGGAGGCAGTCTTGCCTGTGGAAGTAGAAATCCCCTCTTTGAGAGTCTTATCCCAAGTGGAATTGTCCGAGGCAGAATGGACACGACAAAGGTTCGAACAATTGAACCTGATTGATGAGAAAAGGTTAAAAGCTCTTTGCCATGGTCAGGCGTATCAACAAAGAGTAGCCAAGTCTTTCAATCGGAAAGTACGGCCGAGACACTTCGAAGTAAATGATCTAGTTCTAAGAAAGGTGTTGCCAATTTTTCCTGATCCTGGAGGCAAATTTGCTCCAAATTATAGCGGCTCATATATGGTGAAGAGGGTACTCCCTGGTGGTGCCTTAATCCTTACAGAAATGGATGGTCGTGAGTTTTCTAATCATGTTAACTCTGATGCGGTGAAGAAATATTACCCTTGATAGAATTTGTTGTAAATTGAAGGTACCCATTTCTTCATTGAATTGTGTGGGAATGGATTGAATGAGATGAAAAGTAGGCCTTGTTCCATACACATACCGAATTCATTTGATTCGGTATATCAGACGTGTTGACCCAAAGTCAGTTCAATTAAATGAAAAAAGAAATGCCCTGAGGACACCACCAGCGCCTCGGCCTGGTGGCATGGGGAATGAAAGGGTTCAAGAACGACCATGGTTCGATCCTTGGAAATGGCAACAAGGTTTCCATTAAAACAAAAACAAAAAAAAAACAAAAAAAAAGAAACAAGAAACAATTTTTTTTTTCTTTTCAATCCTTTTCTTTCTTTTTTGAGCTGCAAACTCTTTGTGTTCAAAGCTAATGAGTTCATGAAGTGATTGTGACCTTTCAAAGGAAATTTTTGCATTATAGTTTTACCTGTTTAAATTACCAATTCCACTGAAAATTATCACCACAGATCAAGTTAATGAATGATGTGGAATGGATTGAACATACTAAATGAGACATGTCAGAATGATGGAAGGCAAGTTCTATCCTATACATAGTCCCTTGCTCATACACCGGTGAGACGAGTGTAGGAAGTTCCATGTCTGTGAGGTAAAGAGTTCTCTCATGAAAGGTACGATGATCGAAATGATGAGAGATGGTTCATTCTCTATCCCAAACACTGCATGCATAACCATTGTTTAAACCCTTTTGAGCCCACACACATGGATAATTTTTAATTACCCCTGTCAAGAACCACCCCACATTGGGGCGAACTGGAGGTAAGATGACATCATGAGGTGAGGAAATTGATAGGAATATTCTTGCTCTCACTTGCATCAATCTTCAAGTATTGCTATTACATTGAATTCATACGGTAATTTAAGTGTCTTAGGATGATGAAGAGCAGTTCTTTCTCTATCCTACACACTTTATCCATTGCGTAGCCCCTTGAGCCTGTAAATTCGTTTCATTTAAACCCAATTGGTGATCATCCCCCACACTGGGGCAAGGCAAAAGGCAAATATTAAAGCAGTAGAGTTCAGAGTGCTGACAAAAAATGAAAAATATCCAAGAACCCAAATGTTAAAGCATTACGTGGTGATTCAATACATGTAGTGTGTCAAAAGTCATAAAAAAAAAAAATAGAAGGGGCATGAAAAAGCAGTGTGCCTAGTAAAAGCAAGGCCAATGCCCATAGAAAATGAAAGAAAGAGTCAAAATAGATTATTATCAATTGTAAAAGGGTGAATTCCCGATGGAGTGGTACTCAAAGAACTCAAATGCCAAGTTTTTATAGTACCTATGAGGAAAATCCCAATGAAGACCCGTGACAATGCCAAGATGAGCACCAATTCTCATCCCCCTATACACATTTTGAGCCTAATGATCCATTCATTTCTCAACCCATGAACTTGACCTACGTTACGTCCCTTACAAAGTCTCTTCAGATTAAGGCACTGAAATTAACGTAGGAATTCATATGCTTATAAGCATCGCTCGAAGAAGTGCGAGCAAGACCATTTCTATCTCATTTCGCATGGTCCTTGACTTGTAAACCCGGAGATGATTGCAAAATATTGTTCTTTCATTAGCCTTGACTCAAAGAGTCCCTCTTTGTTGAGCCCTTGACCAAGCCTACATTACAATCTTAATAAAGACCTCGCAGATTGACAAGGTTGTACCACTTGCGATAATACTCAAACCCTTGCCGACATGATGGAGTG
This sequence comes from Eucalyptus marginata, assembly GCA_014182565.1. Lineage (NCBI taxonomy): Eukaryota > Viridiplantae > Streptophyta > Magnoliopsida > Myrtales > Myrtaceae > Eucalyptus > Eucalyptus marginata. The sequence continues at coordinate 44,253,735 of CM024587.1, read as the reverse complement.
ATTCCTGATCCCACATTAATGATTGGGACAAAATAGCCTTCTTAATGAGAGTGAGTGAAAGTCCTTTCTAACTGAATGTCTTTCATTTGGTATTCTTGAAAATCTATGTCATGAGTGAAAATTGTCTTAAACAATGATTCTCCCCATTGGAAATTTGGTGGTGCAAATATGGTAAAACCATCATGCATAAATCTTGATTGAAAAAAAAAAAAAACTTCAATGGACTTTGGAGTGTGCTGAATTGCTTACTTCTTTGGTGAATGCATGTGTTTTTGCTCTAATCATGTCTGACAGGTAATGTTTCCTTGAAGACCCAAGAGCTCCTGACATTTATGTTGCTTTCAAAAGCCTCGAGGTGAGAAACATTCATGAATATTTGAGGTACATTGTCGATGTCCCAAAACTTCTTTCTACCAGGAGGTGAAAAACCTTCACGAATATCCTAAGTTTGTCCTAGGTATTCCCAAATTCCTGATTTGTCTCAAAACTCTTTGTTAAGCATTTCATTCTGGATATGAATGCTTTCCGATCTTTCTCGTTATACCTTAGTCTGGATCTAGGTATTTCAAATCCTCTTAATCCAATATTCATCTCACCTAACATTGAGTGTCTATTGATTAAGTTCCCAAATTCTTGACATCTCAGTCTGGATCTGATTTGTCTCAAAACTTGTCGTTAAGCATTTCATACTGGATATGAATGCTTTCTGATATTTTTCGTTATACCTTAGTCTGGATTTAGGTATTTCGAATCCTCTTAATCCAATATTCATCTCACCTACCATTGAGTGTCTATTGGTTAAGTCCCCAAATTCTTAACATCTCAGTCTGGATCTAATTTGTCTCAAAACTTGTCGTTAAGCATTTCATACTAGATATGAATGCTTTCTGATATTTTTCGTTATACCTTAGTCTGGATCTAGGTATTTCGATTCCTCTTAATCTAATATTCATCTCACCTAACATTGAGTGTCTATTGGTTAAGTCCCCAAATTTTTGACATCTCAGCCTGGATTTGGATGTCTCAAATCTTGTCGTTAAGCATTTCATTCTGGATATGAATACTTTCTAGTCTTTTTTTCGTTATGCCTTAGTCTGGATCTAGGTATTTCGAATCCTCTTAATCAAATATTCATCTCACCTAACATTGAGTGTCTATTGGTTAAGTCCCCAAATTCTTGACATCTCAATCTGGATCTTATTTGTCTCAAAACTTGTTGTTAAGCATTTCATACTGAACATGAATGCTTTCTGATATTTTTCGTTATACCTTAGTCTGGATCTAGGTATTTCGAATCCTCTTAATCCAATATTCATCTCACCTAACATTGAGTGTCTATTGGTTAAGTCCCCAAATTCTTGACATCTCAGTCTGGATCTGGATGTCTCAAATCTTGTCGTTAAGCATTTCATTCTGGATATGAATACTTTCTAGTCTTTTTTTCGTTATGCCTTAGTCTGGATCTAGGTATTTCGGATACTATTAATCCAATATTCATCTCACCTAACATTGAGTGTCTATTGGTTAAGTCCCCAATTTCTTGACATCTCAATCTGGATCTGGATGTCTCAAATCTTGTCGTTAAACATTTCATTCTGGATATGAATGTTTTTCGATCCTACTCGCTATACCCTAGTATGGATCTAGGTATTTTGAGTCATTTTAATCCAACAAGGCATCTCACCTAACATTGAGCGTCTATTGGATAAATTCATGTAGACTCTTAAAGGAACATGAAATGAAACCTGGACACTTGCCGAGCAAATGAAAATTCATCCCGTACTTCACGATGCTCTGACTGGTAAGTAATTACAGGTATGCTCTCCTCTTCAACATCTCACATTTGCATTACCTTTTTCATGACATTGCATATAAAAAAAAAAAAAAACAGAGAGAGATCTATAGTCCCGCCAAAATATCATCTATTGCATGTTCATGGTCAAAATTTAGGTATCATATTGTCTTTGAAGGCTGCGAGCTCACCTTCAAAGAGGGGCAGCTGTTGACACCTAAATTTTACCTAATCATTTAGTAATTATGTCATTTAGTTAAAATGCATGTTTTATAAAAAATTCTAATTTCAAGAAAACTAAAAAAAAAAAAAATTTGCTTGCTTTATGTGATGCATTTTTTATTTGAATGTTTAATAGAGGATGAGCATCCGTGTGGTCACCATATTTGCATGATAGTAATTTAGGTTAAAATAAATCATAGCTGCCTGCAAAAACATTTTTTTAAAATAAAAAGAAATGGTACCGAAAGGGCATTAGAGAAATCTAGTGTAACCAAGTCCCCGTACCCAAAATCTCTGGTTCGTAGGAGTAAAATAATTCTCCCATTATTTTACTTAGGTGTCTAATCGACCTACCATAAACTGATTAGTGGCGACTCCTAGATAAAATCCATTTGCATGTTAAAAACTTGAACCTGAGTCGCGAATTAGTATGGGCTTGGGAGAGCCCGAGCTAAGTTTAAGACTTAGTAATCCATTAGCCAAACTCTTAGGTGGTCCATCATCCGCTTCGGAATTTAGGTCGCGACATATATATTTATATATAGATGGTAGCTCGCACAAGCTGATAGATAGATGATAGCTCACACAAGCTGATAGATAGATGATAGCTCGCACAAGCTGATAAATGGATCATTGCTCTCACAAGCTGATAAACGATCATTGCTCTCACAAGCTGACATACAGTGCTCACACAAGCTGATGACGATGCTCACACGAGCTGACAATGATTAATCAATCTCGGCCAAGTATCTTGTGCTTTGCACATCAAATCCTCACTTAGATACCGAAGTTGGCCCTATTTCAACGTGTTAACAATACTTGATAAAAATAATCGTGTATGGATACACGATCGGCCTGAGCCAAAATGCTATACTTTTCTTTTCAAGAATCCCACTATTTATTATAGTACTTAAAGATATTTTTGGCGTTGTAAACTGACGCCCAGTAGTTCTTGTTTTAAATACTGAAATTACTCAATTTAGGGATAGATACCCAAAATTATAATAACCATTCAATTTCACAATTTAACGACCATAAACCACTAACGGCGTCACAACCCGACACCCGGTATTTTCCAAATAAAATACTTATACAACACAATCATCACTCAATTTCACCATACATCACTCAATTACAGAAACTAAACACACCACTGCGATCAGCTCGAAATTCTATCGAGCGGCTCTCCCGGTATAATTCTCAGAAAATATACAATTCATGCGGATGTCCATGCATTTATATATCCAAATCACCTCATAAAATCACCACACATGAAATTAGATCATTTTTCGCTTTTGGGATGAACAATGCACGTGAACAGTATTTTGTGAATAGTGTCGCATGAGCAGTGAATTCCAGAACTTAATAAATAATAAATTAAACTCAGAAATCATTAAAAACATTAATTAAAGTAAAACAATCAATCAATTAAAGTTAAATATGCTTAATTAAACACATAAGCCACATTAAGCAAATAAAGCAAGATTAAGCTAAACTAATCTAATGCATCCATCTAACCACCTATCTTAGGGCTAATACAACTTAATTAAATCACCTAAGCTAGAATTAAATCTAACTAAACCAACCCTAAGCAAGTTTAGGCACTAATCAAAGGATTAGGAGCTAAACTCACCCGTTAAGCGGGGCGGAGACACAGACGCTGCGGCGACAACGGTGGCTATGCTCGGGAACCTCTACCATGACGATCCAAGGCGGCCCCAAGCTCAGAACAGCAACCACAGCTCGGACTCCCACTGAAATTCCCAAAAACTGGACTGCCGGAGGAGAAACAGAGTTGGGCGGCTAATTCGAGCTCCGGCGAGGGGTTGGCCAGCAACCGATGGCACCTGGGGGTCAAGGGGGACTTGCTGGTTGTTGGTATGGGTGAAAGAAGGGTCAAAATGGGAGGAAAAACGAAGAAAATGCGAAACAGGCAAACCAGGCGAGCGGATCGACAAACTGGCGACCGGACAGGATGGGCGGCGGCTCTGTTCGGGGCGAGGTCGGGCTCTTCTGTACGGTCTGGACGTGCTGGTCACGGTGGTGGGTGGAGCGTGGCCTGATTCTCACGGAAGGCAATGAACAACTCGATTTTTTGGAGAAATGTCAGCTGGAGCAAAACAAGACCAGGCGGACTGGCGACTGGCGATTTCTGGCCGGCCAACGAGTCAAACAGCGGCTTCGATCGGCAAACGGCCAACTCCTCTCGTACGGTCTGGACCTCCTGAAGACAATGGTGGGTGGCACGAAGGCTGATTCGTCCGGGAAGCCAACTATCAACTTAGCTTTATGGAGGAAGGTCTGCTGGAACAGAAACTGGACGGAAGGGAAAACGAGGAGAGAGAGAGCTCCGTCGAGGGAGAGCTCAAGGAGGAGAAAGAGAGGGTGAAGTGAGAGCTGTCAAGGCCCCCATCAAGCCCTTCAATGCTTGCTTCAAGTCCCCATGCAATGACATCATCTTCTCTCTCTTCTTTTGCCCTTATCCACATGCTTTTAGGGGCAATTTGGTCATTTCCACCTTGCACAAATTCCCAATCTGCCCTTGGGCCGAAATTGATGGGTGGGCCTAAGCAATGGGCTTGAAAATGAATAGGAACGGGCTCGGGAATTGATTGGGCTCAAATGGGCTTAAGGTTTGATAATGGACTTGGAAGAAAAATAGTGGTTTAGGCCCAATGGGCTTGCTTGCTTGACTTGGGCCCACTATGGTGGCTATCCCACCTTGGGCCTAAGGCCCACACTGGCTTGGCCCGGCCCACTTCCTCATGGGCTCGCTTCCCTGATTCGAAAATCCCTTTTCCAAGTACTTGGCTTAACTGGCGCTGTCGACTGACGAAGTAGCTTCATCCAAAGTCCTTCCCGAACGTTCCTGATAATTCGAAGTCCAATCTTTAGTTCTCATGCCATGTCAATTTCACCCAATGCCATTTTGGGTACAACTTAAACTGACAGGTGGCTTTGAGGATTCACGCGTAACCGACTCGTGCCAAACCATGTTCAAGACATCTCGACACATGAACATCCTTGACTACATGAATTTGCGGATGATAGATTCTTATTTCAAAGTACACTATTACTGAGGATCGACCTAGGGTTGTTCGCGGGCTCAATAATACTAAACGAAATCACCCGTCGTTCCATTATGTTCTATCCACAAATAAACTCCTAGTCATCCTTGAAATCGGCTTGCCTATCTACAGGATCGTCCTCACGCAAGTCTCACGGTCAAGTCGTTTTCTCAAGTCAAGTTCTTTAGTCGTACGAGTTCTGTCCTCATTAGCCTTTCCCCTCAAGGTCAGTATCTTAGGAGTGATCAATTCCGAGTGAGATCAACCAACAATGCATTGACGAAATTCACATCCATTCATTCTTCAAAGGACTCGAATTTCAGGATGTCACAAAAGCTGTGTAATATTATTTATCCAACTTGTATCAGGTTTTCCTTTTCCACATTTTCTTTCAAGTTATTTCAATTTCTTGGATGTTTACTTACCTCACCACTTTTCGATAATTTGAGTATAAATTTCTTTTTTTCTAGAATAGATTAAGATTAGTCTAGACATTAAGGAAAATGCCCCCACAAAAACGTTTGCATGGACACTTAGCGGCTTTGATAAGGATTATAATGTGTAATCAAGATTGTGTGGCGGTTTAAATAAACAACCTCCCAAGTTAATGGTACCGTAAGGGCGTTAATAGAAACATTGGTGTAAACAAGTCCCTGTCCATGGAAATCTCTGATTACGTAAGAGTCGAGACAACACTCCTGCGTCTCGGTTGGTTTCTAGGCGACTCCAATAGGTTAGTGGCGACTCATAGAAATACTTAGGTTGTTAAGAACTAAAATACAAAATTTAATGTCACGCAAGATATGAGCTTGGGAGAGCCCACGCCTAATCTAAGACCGTTAGTCCGCCTCTTTAGGCAAATACCCCTAAACCTCTTCCCTTCCCCAAATGAAAAAAGAGAGGTCGCGACGGGAGATACTTTGGTGTGAAAGTAGGTTCACTGACCGACTTTACACCCTATAAATAAGGGCTCTTGCCCCTTGTGTGTGGAGTGTAAAGTGTTGTATAAAATGTGCGTGAGTGTAAAATGATAGGGTTCATGTGTAGTAGTGAGTGGTGTAAGAGAGTGTGGTGTTGTGGTGTTGTGAGTGACATGTGGAGAAGTGATGGTGTGTGTAGCGTGTAGTGTGTGGCATGAGAAGAGTGGAGAGGAAAGTAAAGAGCTCATTGAGTCTTATATAGAGTTATATCTACAGTATGAGTGTGCACTTGAGTGCACTTTTAATAATATTAAGAAAGCGTTTATCATAATCACACTTCCACGAAGTTCAACAAATGGTATCAAGAGTCATGCCGCACTATTCAACAACTTTTGCAACTGTTCCTTTCCCCCAACCATTGTGGTCTTTTTTGTCTTTTAGTTCTCCTACAAATGCACCCTCTTGAGCTCGCTCACTGGGCAAACTTACACTCCCGTCTTCATGCGTCTCCCCCTCCCTCACTCTCTTTCGTCGGACCACATAAAAGTTCAGCAACCCGACATTCGTCATTCATTTTGACCTTGGACGATGCGGTAGACAACTTCCAAAAAAAAAAAAGCCTTGGCCGAAAGTTTAAACCGATAAAAGGCGGCCCGCAATGTGAATACGTCGTGCATTAAACTCCATGGGCAAGCGCCGGGATACTTGTATAAGTGAAATAAATTGAGGTAGAACCCGCCTCTAACACCGTATTAAAAAATTCAACCTAAAAAGTTAAAATTGATAGGTGAACAATGACATGTATGACGTCTATTGAAACTCTATTAACAAGCAATATGAAATACTTTTACAGATAGGAAACCCAAATTAGGGATCTAAAAATAGATAAGTAACCAAAGAAAATTATTCATGTACTTAATGAGAAAACAATAAGATAAGAATTGATTAGATAATATTATCTTTCTCTTGTCATGCGACGTATGACGGTAACTATTGCCTTGGCATGTGTAACACAATTGTTATTGATGAAGTGACTTTTGTGATGGAAAATGAGCTGTTCTTCTAAATATTTTGCATGAAATCCTAAAATATTGCGTGGTATTATCCTTAAATGCCGAAGTTCGCAAATTCCTCATTGTTATACTTGTAATAAATTCTCTTTCACATTTTTTGACACGGAATCCTTGTAATTCAACATTTAGTTTTTCACACAACTTTGTTACATTTGGCTCCCCAACATGTTTTCCCTACATTAATCCTTGCCAAACGATAACAAATGTTTCTATCGAAAACTCATATGACAATGATAAAAGAATATACTTCTTGAATACTTTTAAGGCACTCATCCTTTTTATTTCCTATATTATAAAAAGCTCTAATTGCTAGATAAGAAAAGGTTTGAAATTCTTTTCATAATGTATATGATTATTTTTTTGAAAAATGAATATTATTTAAAAACGTGTTGACACAAACACGAACAATATGTTTTGACAATTATATAAATGGTACATCTCTCTCGATATTTTTCCGATGGAGGCCATGGAAAATTATGCAAAGCATCGCTATCCCGGCTGTTCCAATTCGCTGGTCGATGCATCGTATGCCATGGACTATGAAAACGGCGTTCACACAAGCCAACTAAAATTTGCTTAGATAGACCAGCAGCACACCGAAACGTAACTAAAATTTGCTTAGATGGACAAGCAGCACATCGAAACGTGGCATCCCGCACGGGACCCACCGACGAGACGAAAAGGTGCATCCTGTGTCAGATCCAACGGTCCGTAATCGTTACCCCCTGTCACTCAGACACTCGACAGTCTCGAGGCCTGTCTCCCTCGCTCTCTCAAAATAGGAGATTCGCCCGCCATGTGCATTCATTCGCTCGAAATTCTCTCATGCCATCTCCGCTTTGGGACCTCGAACTCGAGGTCAAGATGACGACAGCTTCCCCCGGAGACGGCCGTACTGATGAACCGTGCGCGTCGTTTTTCGACACCCTCTTTCGAGAGTGGATTGTTGAGCTAGAAAAGGCGGAACCTTTCGCGAGGTCGCGAGAAGAGGTCGCGTCCGTTGCTGCTGTTGGCGGTGGTGTCCCCGGCGACCTAGGGTCGCTTACCCATTCGGTTCCGTCCCCAAAATTAGCCATCGCCGACGGCGAAATTGATGCCGGGCCGCTCTTGCCTTCGTGCCTGACGCGGCCCGAACCCCATCCGGCTCTGGCCGCGCAGGTGGTGAAGATCGAAGAGGAAGAGGAAGATGAGGAGGTGGCGATCATTGCTGATCCAAGGAACGCTGCCGCCGGATCGCCGTCGTGCTCCTTGCAGGCAGCGGCGGACGAAGTGGCGAGACCGATGCAGAGGCTAGGGGAGGCGGGGCCGGCGCCCTTCCTGAGGAAGACGTACGAGATGGTGTCGGACCCGAGTACGGACCCGGTGGTGTCGTGGAGTTCCAGCCGGGAAAGCATCGTGGTTTGGAATCCGCACGAGTTCTCGAAGCAGCTCCTGCCCCGATACTTCAAGCACTCCAATTTCTCCAGCTTCATCAGGCAGCTTAACACTTACGTGGGTATTCCCTTCGAACGGGATTGTGTTTTTTGTCCATGTTTTTGCTTGAAACTTACCCATTGGCAGCTCAACACTTATTGAGACAAATACGTATAATGTCTGTATGTTTTTTTGGTTTGACTGTGTTTCAGCTCTGTTTTTTAGGTTTGACTCTGTTTCGGGTCCGTTCCTTTCTTTTGCCGTTCAGAGTGTGATCCTCTTGGGGGCATCCAGCTACTCCTCATTGTCCCAACGGATAGTCCCCGGGGCAAAGTAGCTAGGTTCTAAGGGAACCCACTCGCCACGTTTTGCTCCTGTGTTGAGATTCAATTTTACCCACTTGCTCGGTTATTAGTTGTGCTTTACCTAGATTAGGGGACGAGGAACGAAGAAATTTGGAATGGCAGGTGAGATACATCGATTCTATGCGAAATATCACGAATCGTGAGGCACATGTTCACTAAAATTTGCATCCAGCGGCCAGGGGCCAATGGCCCGTCATCATATTCAAGTGATGATGCTTTTTATGGTAGTTTGCAGAAACTACCATGTCAACCAAGACGTTAGGATACCCATGAAGATTTATCTTCTCACCGGATTTGTGTTTGAGTGCTTTTCTCAAATGTTAAATTTTCATTTGGATTAGAAATGCACTACTGTGTTGATGCTCCATTATGCACTTTCTAGCTGAAGATGAGAGCCATCGCTTTGTTTCTATCCGACGTTTTGGTAAAGCCTTCTGACACTTCTCTTCTTTTTGGGCAAGACCAAAAGCATAGTTCTGCACTTTTGTCTTCGTATTTATGAAGTTGACGGATTGATATCGAGTCATTAAATTGTCCATACCCTCTTTGGGACTTCTGTTTCAATTTAAACTCCTCATCCCAGCTTCCTCCTATTCTTCATGCATCATGATCCAAGATATGTCGCAGGGTTTTAGGAAGATGGACACAGATCAATGGGAGTTTGCGAACCGAAGTTTTCAGGAAGGAAAGAAGCACTTGCTGAAGAACATAAGGAGGAGACGCAAACTCAGCCCGAAAACATTGAGTCGCACTGTTGCTTCGGATTACCCGGAGGCTGGAAAGGAAGCTGAACTTGAAATGCTTAAGAAGGACCAGGAAGCATTGAAGACCGAGATCCTGAAACTAAGAGAAGAGAGGGAGCACTCGCAGCATGAGATCAATCAGGTCGCCGAGCGGATTCGCTATGCTGAGTGCAGGTGTCGGCAAATATTCCTCCTCCTCTCCAAAGCAACCGAAAGCCCGAACTTTGTCCATTTAATCCAAGAGAGGAGGCAGAAGAGAGAATTAGAGGCTTGTGAATCGAGCGAGAAGAGCAAATTGCTTAGTCTCGATAACAAAGCCACCAAATGCTTGCTCGAAGTAATGGATCACAAGATTCAAAGCCCGAACGTTGATTGCCCAAGAGTTGGCGATGATCCGGGACAGATGGAGTCTTGGCCGAACAATGTCGCGCCAGTGGATTTTCAGACCGTTCAGATGCACAACCCATGGCCTCCTCCTATAGGTGGCGGAGATTTCAGTGCTGTGCAGGGTCAGACACCTGATCAGACGGCCGGAGCTAGTCCGTCAGATTTGCCTTCGGTTTTCCATGAGATGTCGGAGAAGCTCCTCGGAGACAACGTGGTCATGGGCGATGATGCGATGGATGTAGAAGCAGAAGAACTGGCAATGGATGACACAGGAATCTATCTTGAGCTGGAGGATCTGATCAAGAAGTCCTGTGGTTGGAGTGATTACACAAGTGAGCTGTGGGAGCAAGCAGCGGGACTGACGCCCTAAAATTTCCATGCTGCTGCTTCTGCTCTGTTCTCTCTTATATGGTGCTGCTATGACCCAGATCGCATAATGCAGCCTCTGCATAATTAGAGGAAGTATCCGAACTGAAGGGACTGAATCCAACCAATAAACTTGTTTTTTTTTTATTTTTTATGTGTCAAAGGTGCTCATACTTGGTATATATGTTGTAGTTTCTTTCCTTTTGTCTCCACTGTAAGAAAGTGCTCTTGGTGTTCTTTTTTCTCTTAGTCTGCACTAAGCCTTTTTTTTTTTTTTCTGTAACCAGTTTTATATAAGATAAGCGTTTGTGGTGAGTTAGTATCGTCAAAAATCCCAAACTAGTAATTGGATCATTTTTTTTTTCAAATTATTTGTTTTTCCTGTCTCGAAAAAACTTTAAATTGATATTTTCGTACCACATTAATTTCAAATTAATTTTCACGTCATAAAAATTAATGCGGAAACACATCATAGGTCATGACGTCGTCACAAGGATTTAAGATCCGAAGAAAATGAATCGAGACTGTGGGGGCCGAGGTTCCGTCTCTATCATTTGACGAAATACGCAGCAGGTTCGAACTGAATGAGTGGGCCGATTCGCCCTTAAAAGAGACCTTTGACGACCGAGGTTAAGACAGGTGTTCTGCTAAAAAGTCTGCTTCTGACGACCGAGGTTAAGACAGGTGTTCTGCTAAAAAGTCTGCCTCGAGAGACTTTCATCTGACATTCGATGCGCCCTTTGAACACATGAATTGCTCGATGATGCTGTTGGTTCGTACTAGATTAGGATGAGATCTTACTGGAAAGATAGAGCCGGAGAGGCAGACAACTGGACGCAAAACGACGAATGCACCGGCTCCCGCCATCCTTCGGAAAAAGGGGGGTCGCTCCCTGATGTCGTCTTATTCCAAGGGCGAAGTCCTGGGTCAACATTGGCAATTTGCAGCCAACTTCTCTGCGCCTCTTTGCCCTTCTTCAATGGATCCTTCCTAGGTGATCCACGTGCTTTTCAAGTCAGTATGGACTCCATCTAATGATAATGAATTGGGTTCACACTGAAAAAAAAAATCCTAAATTAATTAACTCATATCAAATTTATCTCAAATTAATTTTCTCAATTCATAAAGATGCATTTAGAAAATGTGTACAAGATCCCCTGTCAAGGGAATGAACCAGTTCTATTCAAAACACCACAAGAATGGAGATCAAGTTCTCTAAAACTATAATATGGGAAAGAGGAGTAGCTGCGGCAAGCTTAAAATTCAAGTCCGCGCACTTAAAATATTCTGTCAAGAAGACAAAATTTAAGGGAAGAGGACGTAAAGATGAAAATATTTTCCTTGGAAACTTCTAGTTATCTCGTCTATTGCACCAATTTTATATAATGATAACTTGCAGAGAATCATTTCTAATGAAGTAACTTAACTTAACTTTTGTTAAAATCTATTAATTTTCTCTCTTTTAAACTGGAGTTTTAGACACAAGAACTAGTGAAGTTAAGTTACTTCATTAGAAACAATTCTCTACAAGTTAGCATTATACAAAATCGATGAGGAAAATTGTTGGAAAAGTCATAAACCTATTACTTGTGCTAATTTAGTCCTAAACCTATTTATTAGTGCCTATTTAGTCACTAATCTTTTGACCTAATGCCAATTGAGTCTTTTTTGACTAATTTTGGCTAGATATTGCTGATGTGGATGCTGGCCAACCTACATAACACAAGAGACCAGCTCTAATGTAGATAACTTTTAATAATATTTTAATAAATTTTCAAATATTTTTATTTAATTTTCAAAAGGTCTAGTGTTTAGAACTTTTCGACACTTTTCCCTATCGATTTTATAAAATGCTAACTTGTAGAGAATCGTTTCTAAAAATCTATTAATTTTCTCTCTACCAAAGTGGGGTCTTTGACACAAAATTACTAAAAAGTCTAGGAAATTACAAATTGCTTATAAGAGCAAGTTTGCTTTCATGATTGTGAAAATAATTTTTATTATAACACCCAGGTAACTTTTAAGTAGCTTTCGATGTAGGAACGACACAAATTGTAGCTTTTCATTTACCATAACATCCATATGTCACCACTAATTTTATTTCAAATCGAAGTAACTTTTTTATACAAAGTAAATCTCGGCATAGAAAGTAATTATATGTAACATGGTGAGAAACTTTCTAGTCACTTGTAACATTACTTTCTATAAGAAGTAATAACTTTTATGTGCTTAGTAATTTTTATAATGCTTGCTAATTTTTAATATTGAAAAGCATGAAAAACTAATATGGATAGTAAATGTCCATTTATTCAGAAAAATAAAAATATTTTTTATTTTAGAAACATATAAAGTTTTAGGGAAAATTCCAAATAAGTACCCAAAATAAGTACCCAAAGTGTCATTATTTTTTCAAATAAGAGCTTGAAGTGGACCTTATTTCAAATAAGGGCCTAAAATGCTCATATCAATATCAAAGAATGACCTGAAGTTGTTATAGTCATTTCAAATAAGGGCCTAGCCCTGCCGACTTGCCATCCAACAAAAACTTCCGACCAATTAGGGGTATTTTCGTCCAAATACAAATTAAATTAAATTAGATTAGATTATAAATTAAAAAAGTAAAAGAAGAAAGGAAAAAAAAGAAGAGAAAACACCGGCGGGAGGGCGTTCCCTCTCGCCTGTGGGCCCGCCCCATCACCGGCGGGACGATGGTGAAGGCCAACAAGGTCGTTGGCTCCTGGGTGAGGGACGATCGGCCAAGCCGGCGACCCTGGCCGACCAACCCTCACTAGAGGTGGGAGGGGGTGGCAACCCTCTTCCAAATCTAGGCGAGGGTCGCCCACCCTTGCCCAATTTGGGTGAGGGTTGCTAGCCATCATGCAGGCCTGTCAGGCCTCACCTCTAGTTGGCTAAGGTCGCTAGCCCTCCTTGAGACTCCAGTGACCTTGCCAACCTTCGTCGTCACCCCACCGATGATGGGGTAGCGACCACAAGCCGGAGGGAGCGCCCTCGCGCCTGTGTTTATATATATATAGTTTTTTTATTTTTTTGAAAAAAAAAAAATTAAAACAAAATAAAAAGACGAAATTGCCCTTTACATTTAGTGAATTCATGCCCTTCTTTAAAACTGATATTTATACTTGAGGACCTTATCTAAAATAAGGTTTACTTCAGGCTCTTATTTGAGAAAATAAGGGCAAGGCTATTATTTTAAATAATGTCCATTTCATGCTCTTGTTTGAGAAAATGAGTGCATTTCAAGACTTTATTTGGAATTTTCCTGATTATTGATTAGTAATTATTATGTACCACGTCTCTCATCTTGAGCTGTTCGCCAGCGCAGCCATGGCGGGCGTTGAATCAACCCGTTTTAGTCCAATCGGCGAGGCCATTCCTGCGGTCCAATCGCTGTCTGGATGGAAGGAGGTCGCTCCTTCGTTCTCCCATCGCTCATGTCGAGGCCAAGCCTGAGCCTGAGCCTAAGCCTAAGCCGAAAGGACTCCGGGACGTTCCGCCTTTATCCTTCTCCCCTGGCCGCCCGTATGGATACGACGCATTCCTGAGCTTCCACAGCAAGGACATGAGCAAGACCATCGGGGGATCGTCGCTTTCATGGACGACAAGGAGCTCGGGGATGGCAAAGAGATCACGCCAGCACTCTTGGAGCAATCAGGGAGTCGAGGATCTTGATCGTCATGTTCTCGGAGGTCTACGTGTCCTCCGGCTGGTGCTTGGACGAGCTGGTGAGAATCCTCGAGAGTAGGCATATAATGAGGCAAATCGTGTCGCCGGTGTTCTACAAGATGGATCCGTCGGACGTGAGGATGCAGAAGGGGAGGTACGGACAAGCCCTAATCGATCACAAGGAGAGGTTGAAGTCAAACGGCGGCGATTTGGAGAAGGTGAAGCTGTGGAGAGAAGAACTGACCAAAGCAGCTTGTTGCGAAATATGGACAAGCGAATCGGATAAAATTAGTTAGAAGGAAGGAAAGGGAATCGGACACCGGATTTACGTGATGTGGTCCGAATATCGGAACTTACGTCCACGGGGAGCGCAGTATGGAATTCCAACTACAGAAACAAGTGATACACTGGAGATTACAATCACTTGAGTGCTCAAATACACTCTCAATGTTTTCTAGTCCCAAATTACATCCAATAACTCACACAGTATTTAGTCCTCACAATTTCTAGTGAAAGCTCACTCAAGGAATTAAATAAATTCTACTCACAAGAATTTAACTGGCTAAAAATACTCGATGTAATTATTACAAGAAAAATTTCTCTTTGCCGAGAGGTTCTGCCTTTTCTCCAGGAAGGCTCCCACGACTTCTCACGTCCTGCTTTTATAGGAGAAACAAGACAAAATTCGTTGGCATGCATGCATGCATTTAATGAGTTAGAAAATTTCTCTTATTTGTCTTTTGCGGTCCTCCTTTTATAGGAGAAACAAGATAAAAAATGTGAACTTATTCAGGCGCCCACAATCGGCACCGACGCCCACCAAAATTCGTTGGCATGCATGCATGCATTTAATGAGGTAGAAAACACGTGCCCATAATCTTTGAAGATAATAAAAAAAAGGTTGGGCCGCCGTCTTCCAAGATCATGTCCATGACGTTCAACTCCTTTAATTAATGATTTACCCTTTCTTTCCTTTTGCCGGCTTCAGCTAGATGAAATAGCAAAGGAAAGAAACAAGGAGTTAATGAAAGAAGACAAAACAAGCCCACAACTTTTTTATTTTGGCCTTAGTCTTCAACGTACATTTATGGCCGTACACACACATCCATGTTCATTAAATTAAAGAGGAAGAGAAAATGGACTTGGGAGGCGTGCACATCTTTGACAAATATACACATGTCAACGTGGCAAATGAGAAGGGCCTATAGAACGCGACACATGTCGCGGTGGGCCCAAATTTTCAGGTGAACTCTTCTCTCTCTTCTTTCCACTCTCTCTCTCCTCTCTGCACGTGCTTTCTACCTCATGCACATTCTCTCTCCTCTCTCTTCTCTGTCCCCATTTCTCTCTCTCTCTCTCTCTCTCTCTTCTCTCTTCTCTCTTCCCAGCACACTCTCTCTTCGCCGGCGCGGACGACCAACCGACCACCTCAACCTCCACAGCGAGCACCTCCTCTGGCATGTTCGGGAAGGTGCACAAGTGCTCGATCTGCCACAAGAGCTTCCCCACCGGCCAAACTCTCGGCGGGCACAAGCGATGCCACAACAAGGCCCTCACACCTGCCTCCTCGGCCACCGCCATCACCGTCGCCTTGATTGCCAACGAGGTGAGCATCTCGGAGGGTGTGGGGTCCACTCACACGCAGAGCCAGGGGCAAGTTCGATCTGAACATCCCGGCACTCCCGGAGTTCTCCACCTAGTTCGTGGTCGGCAGCTACACCCCTTCAAGAAGCCTCGATTCCTAGCGTCGATGAAGACAAAAGCAGCCTAAAATGGGTCAGATAAAAAATGCACAGAAACCCACACAAAAAAATAAAAAACCAGCGATTGGAATCGAAACGGGAAATCGGTCGAGTTTTAGATAAGAATAGAGACGATTGTTTTTGTTCGTCTCTTTGTTTGTTGGGTGATGCTAGGGTTCTTTTTGATGGAGAGAGAGAGGTGTACAGGGGAGAGAGGAGAGAAAGGAGAGAGAATGTGCATGAGGCAGGAGAGAGAAATGGGACAGAAGAAGAGAGAGAAAAGTGGGGCTAGAGAAGAGAGGAGAGAGAGAGCGCATGCAGTGAGGAGAGAGAGAGGACAGAAGAGAGAGAAGAGTTCGCCTGACAATTTGAGCCCACCGCGACACGTGTTGCATTCCCAAAGCTCCTCTTATTTGCCACGCTGGTAAATGAGACGTACCTAATATTTTCTCAATATGCAGAGGGCTTTCATGCTTTGCTTCTTCATTGTCAATTTACGACAAACTTTGATTAATGATTTACCCTTTCTTTCCTTTTGCCGGCTTCAGCTGGATGAAATAACAAAGGAAAGAAAGAAGACAAAACAAGCCCACAACTTTTTACTTTGGCCTTAGTCTTCAACGTCCATTTATGGCCATGCACGCACATCCATGTGCATGCAATTAAAGAGGAAGAGAAAATGGACTTGGGAGGCGTGCCCATCTTTGACAAATATACACTTGTGCAGGAGAAAATATTAGGTACGTTGTTGACACCTAAATTTTTGCCCAAAAATCATTTTCAAAACATGAAAACTTTTTTTTAGACAAAAATATTTCATGTCAAATTCTTACATATAAATTATCTAGGTGTTTAGTATGGTTTTTTTTTTTTTTTTTTAATGGAAGATATTCTTCCTAAAAAAATATATATAAAAAATAATAATAAAAAAAGAAAAAAAAAAAAAGAAAAAAAAGAAGCAAGTTGGGGCCAATGATCTAAATGTGACTAGCCAAGCATAGGAGGTCAGATTGGAATTAAAATGGCAAGTTGGGGCCAAAATGCAATTTCCAAAAGTTGAGGGACCAATTCGCAAATTTTGCAAAATTTCGCCCGAGCCCTTAAATCATCATCTTGGCCCCAAATTGAGTTGAAATTGAACTTGGGTCAGGTCTAATTAATCGAATCGGGCAAAAATGACCAAATTGCGTTGAATTGGGCATTCTCGGGCAAGAAAATAGCCAACTTTAAGGGACTCTCTTGCAAAATTGGGTTGAGACAATTGCGAAAAATGGTCAAGATCTTAAACTACTATACATAAGCTTGCTAATTGATCAAAAATCGCAGCCAAATTGATGGATTAAAGCACTCAAACCAGCTACAAAAACCCAGCCCACGGTTAAGTCTTAATTCGGAGCTGCTAAGTAAGCATATTGGTGGCCCCACCATATCCTACTCAGCTGCCCAATCATCTTGATCTTTACACGTGATGGAAGACCATAATTGATAGTGCAAGTGGACAAAAATTGGCCAGGGATAAGCTGCTGAAAGCACGGGAAAATCGTAGCAAAATCCGCACACTCAACAGCTGCAGAAGTTGAAAAAATTGGCTTAGTCAGAAAGTTGGTGAATTAGCTCAGTTGGCAGGCTTGGTAGGTGGACAAAAGACCGACAAAAAATTCCTTAATTCATGGGATAAGATGACTAAAGCAAGCTCTTCAGGGCATGAAAGGTAGGAGACAAGAGAGAGAAGAGAGAGCTCACGGTTGTCTCCCAAAGAGGCCCTCGGAAGGAACTCTAGAGAAAGCAAAACCCAGAAATTCCAAGCCGACCTTGGGAGAGAAAAGTGAAATCTCACAAACTTACGGGCAAAATTAGCCAAAACCTTCAACTAGAGAGTGAAACTTCACTTAAATATCTTTCCAACCATAGGTCGCACGTCCCAAATGGAGATTGGGAAGGCCTCCTAAAGCCCCCCGAAATAGTACCCTCCTGGCTGGCCAAGAAAGTCTGAATTTTTTTTTTTAAGTGTTGAGCCCGATTGGTCACTAGTAAGGAAAGCGAGTGTTTTTGAGAAAATTAAGAGACAAATGAGGAAAATCATGACTTGTACCCCAAACTATAATACATGCAGTTTGGTTTTGTGTTAAGTTTTCCAACAAAAGAGGTCCTACTTTTAGAGGTCAACGAAAACCTTCGTTGTCAGTTTTTTTCTCTGCAGATCTCATTTTCCAATTTGAAGGAACCAACTTCCACGTGCTTCCGGAGGACAATTTCTTGATTTCCTTGGCCAAGAGTCACTTGCAAAAGAAACTAGGAAGCAAGGTAAGCATCCTAGATGTATTTTTGTTCAAGTTTGAACATGTTTTGATCATGAAAATTAAGAGGAAAATCAATCCGGAAAACTGATTTCTGAGGTTGAAATTTTTCTAAGTGTTTAAAACCTCTTCAATAGCCCTACATGCTTGACTTGCTACTCCCCTTTGCATACGTTTTTTTGTCTTCATGAGCTTGATGAATGTTGTATGAGAGTACAAATGATGCTGAGGTCTGCTTGGTTTGGTCTTTAAATCCCTGTGTCAACTATGAGATCATCTAAAACTTTGGCCAAAAATCAAGCCTATCCACATTAATTCATGGTTGGACAATGTGGACTTTGCATGTGTGCTTCTTGGAGAGGTCGTTTTGATGTGTTCGGTTGGTCATTCTCTATGATGTTTATTGCATTTGAAAGCTCATGTTACCTACTTTCACTCGAGTCAAGTAATGTTTCCCTTAGATCTCATATGTGATGAGTGTCGGGGCTTGAATATGGGCGTACAATCTATTTGCTTGACTTGGGTTCAAACCCAAATTTGCAAAATCAGCTCAAACCCGCATATTTGAGGACGATTTCAACTTAGTTTGTTTTAAGCTATGATTTTTATTTAATATCGCTCTTTGCATGTTATAGTATAACCTTGATACTTTAGTTCCACATGAGATTGCTTATGGGTTGAGATTGAAGGCTGCAAACATGGCCCGGAGAAGCTGTTTTGGGGTGATTTGTGCACGCCAAGTGTTTGACGAAATGCGCAAACCAAGTTTCAATCTTGAAACGGTCGATTTGAGCTCGGTTCTTGTTATATTCATGTACTGGGCAGTTCCATACTAGTGTAAATCAGCATATATCGGTATAGGGAATTATTTTTAAATAAAAATTAAAAAAATTTAAAAAAAAATGAAAATTTCAAAAAAATTATAAAAATAATGAATGGAATCAAATTATGATAGAAATGACATCTATGAAATTTTCCTAATTTTAAAAGGTCATGTTCTTAATTTAATGCTATTTTGGTATTTTATAACCATTTTTGTAAATAATCCACTTTGCGTAGATTAAAATTATTTAAAGTAATTTCATGCATATAGAGTAATTTCATGCATATTTAAATTCTCATTTCGCTCATGGGGGTCCTGTCTCGGGGCGTGATAATAAGGCCATCTAATATTATTTGCCTGACTTGTATCGGGTTTTCCTTTGCCGCATTTATTTTCAAGTCATTTCAATTTCTTGGATGTTTACTTATGCACCGCTTTTCATTAATTTGAGTGTAAATTTCTCTTCTAAATTATGTTAGGATTAGTCTAGACATTAAGGAAAACAAACCTACAAAAACATTTGCATGGACGCTTAGCGGTTTTATAATGATTATAATTGGTAATCAAGATTGTGTGGCCATTTAGATAAACAACCTTCCAAGTTAGTGGTACCGCAAAAGCGCTAATAGAAACATTGACGTAAACAAGTCCCCGTTCCTAGAAATCTCTGGTTGCATAGGAATCGAGACAACACTCCCGTGTCTTGATTGGTTTCTAGCCGACCCCAATAGGCTAGTGGCAACTCCTAAAAATACATAGGTTGTTAAGAACTGAAATACGATATCCAACGTCGCGCGAGGTATGGGCTTGGGAGAGCTCGCGTCTAATCCAGGGCCGTTGGTCCGCCTCTTTAGGCAAATACCCCTAAACCTTCTTTCTTTTCCCTTGGACGGAATAAGAAGAGCTTTGGGAATGCGACACGTGTCGCGGTGAGCCCAAATTGTCAAGCGAACCCTTCTCTCTCTTCTATCCTCTCTCTCTCTCTCCTCACTGCACATGCTCTCTCTCTCTCTCTTGCCTCTTGCGCTCTCTCTCCTCTCTCTTCTCTAGCCCCACTTTTCTCTCTCTTCTTCTGTCCCATTTCTCTCTCCTGCCTCATGCACGTTCTCTCTCCTTTCTCTCCTCTCTCCCCTGGACACCTCCCTCTCTCCATCAAAAAGAACCCCAGCATCACCCAACAAACAAAGAGACGAACAAAAACAATTGTCTCTATTCCTATCTAAAACTGGATCGATTTCCCATTTCGATTCCAATCGCTGGTTTTTTTTTTCTTTTGTAGGTTTCTGTGCATTTTCGATCTGACCCATTTTAGGCCGCTTTTGTCTTCATCAACGCTAGGAATCGAGGCTTCTTGGAGGGGTGTAGCTGCCGGAGACCACGAACTAGGTGGAGAACTCTGGGAGTGCCAGGATGTTTGGATCGAACTTGCCCCTGGCTCTGCGTGAGTGGACCCCACACCCTCCGAGATGCTCACCCCGTTGGTAGTCAAGGCGGCGGTGTCGGCGGCGGTCGAGGAGGCAAGAGTGAGGGCCTTGTTGTGGCACCACTTGTGCCCGCCGAGAGCTTGGCCGGTGGGGAAGCTCTTGTGGTAGATCGAGCACTCGTGCAACTTCCCGGACATGCTAGAGGAGGTGCTCGCCGTGGAGGTTGAGGTGGTCGGTTGGTCGTCCGCCCGGCGAAGAGAGAGTGTGCTGTGAAGAGAGAAGAGAGAGGAGAGAGAGAGAGAGAGAGAGAGAGAGAGAGAGAGAGAGAGAGAGAGAGAGAGAGAGAGAGAGAGAGAGAAAAATGGGGAGAGAGAGAGAGGAGATGGGGAGAGAGAGAGAGATGGGGACAGAGAAGAGAGAGGAGAGAGAATGTGCAGGAGGTAGAAAGCGCGTGCAGAGAGGAGAGAGAAGAGTTAACCTGACAATTTGTGCCCACCGCGACATGTGTCGCGTTCTAGAGGCCCTTCTCATTTGTCATGTTGACAAATGTGACGTACCTAATATTTTCTTAATGTGTAGAGGGCCTTCATGCTTTGCTTCTTCATTGTCAATTTGCGCCAAACTTTGATTAATGATTTACCCTTTCTTTCCTTTTGCCAGCTTCAGCTGGATGAAATAGCAAAGGAAAGAAACAAGAAGTTAATAAAAGAAGACAAAACAAGCCCACAACTTTTTACTTTGGCCTTAGTCTTCAACGTCCATTTATGGCCATGCACGCACATCCATGTGCATGCAATTAAAGAGGAAGAGAAAATGGACTTGGGAGGCGTGCACATCTTTGACAAATATACACATGTGCAGGAGAAAATCTTAAGTACGTCTCATTTATCAGCGTGGCAAATAAGAAGAGCTTTGAAAATGCGACACGTGTCGCGGTGAGCCCAAATTGTCAGGCAAACTCTTCTCTCTCTTCTATCCTCTCTCTCTCTCCTCACTGCACGCGCTCTCTCTCTCCTGCCTCATGCGCTCTCTCTCTCCTCTCTCTTCTCTAGCCCCACTTTTCTCTCTCTTCTTCTGTCCTATTTCTCTCCTTTGCCTCATGCACGTTCTCTCTCCTTTCTCTCCTCTCTCCCCCGTACCCCCTCCCTCCATCAAAAAGAACCCCAACATCACCCAACAAACAAATAGACGAACAAAAACAATCGTCTCTATTCCTATCTAAAACTCGATCGATTTCCCGTTTCGATTCCAATTGCTGGTTTTTTTTTTTTTTTTTGTGGGTTTCTGTGCATTTTCGATCTGACCCATTTTAGGCCGCTTTTGTCTTCATCGACGCTAGGAATCGAGGCTTCTTGGAGGGGTGTAGCTGCCGGAGACCGCAAACCAGGTGGAGAACTCCAGGAGTGCCTAGATGTTCAGATCGAATTTGCCCCTGGCTCTGCGTGTGAGTGGACCCCACGCCCTCCGAGATGCTCACCCTGTTGGCAATCAAGGCGGTGGTGACGACGGCGGTCGAGGAGGCAGGAGTGAGGGCCTTGTTGTCGTCGTCATGCTCGTGGCGAGCAGCAGCAGAGGAAGTGATGAGGCCAATGGAGGGGCTGGGGGAGGTGGGTCCGACGCCGTTCCTAAGGAAGACGTATGAGATGGTGTCGGACCCCGGATCGGACCCGGTGGTGTCGTGGGGTTCGAGCCGAGACAGCTTCATGGTGTGGGACCAGCACGAGTTCTCAAAGCAGGTCCTACCTCGATACTTCAAGCACTCTAACTTCTCTAGCTTCATCAGGCAGCTCAACATTTACGTGGTTACTCCCCTTAAACGGGATTGTGTTTTCTTGTCCATGTCTTTTGCTTGAAACTTTCTCCATAGGTAAGAGCAAACTACTTGTGTAGATGTGTCCTTTGGTTTAACTCTGTTTCGGTGCTTTTTTTTTTTTTTTTTTTTTTTTTGATGTCGTCTAGAGTGTGATCCTCTTGGAGCATCCAGCTACTCTTCATTGTCCCAGCGGAGAGTCCCCGGGGCGTAGAGGCTATGATCCAAGGGCTTCCACTCGCAACGATTTGCTCAGGTTGTTGAGATTCAACTTGACCCACTTGGTCGATTGTTAGTTGTGCTTTACCCTAGTTTAGGGCACGAGGAACGAAGGAATTGAAATGGCGGGTGATATACACAGATTCTATATGAAATCTCATGAAATCGGTGGCCAAAGAACAATGGCCTATCATCATATTCTAGTGATGATGCTTTAGACGGTAATTTGCAGAAACTATCATGTCAACCCTATGTCACGACCTCTCTTTTTCCATCCGGGGGAAAAGGAAGAGGTTTAGGGGTATCTGCCTAAAGAGGCGAACCAACGGCCCTAGATTAGGCGCGGGCTCTCCTAAGCCCATACCTCGCGCGACGTTGGATTTCGTATTTCATTTCTTAACAACCTATGTATTTCTAGGAGTCGCCACTAGCCTAGTGGGGTCGGCTAGAAACCAGTCAAAACATGGGAGTGTTGTCTCGATTTCTATGCAACCAGAGATTTCTAGGAATTGGGACTTGTTTACACCAATGTTTCTATTAGCACCCTTGCGATACCACTAACTTAGAAGGTTGTTTATCTAAATGGCCACACAATCTTGATTACCAATTATAATCTTTATGAAACCACTAAGTGTCCATGCAAATGTTTTTTTAAAGGTTTTTTTAATGTCTAGACTAATTCTATAATACTTTAGAAAAGAAATTTACACTCAAATTTTGAAAAGCGGTGCGGTAAATAAACATCCAAGAAATTGAAATGACTTGAAAGTAATGCGGAAAAGAAAGACCTGATACAAGTCGGGCAAATAATATTACATGGCCTTATTATCACGCCCTGGGATAGGACCCCCATGAGCAAAATGAGAATTCAAATATGCATGAAATTACTCTATATACATGAAATTATTCTAAATAATTTTAATCTACGCAAAATGGATTATTTACAAAAATGGTTATAAAATACCAAAATAGCATTAAATTAGGAAAATGACCTTTTAAAATTAGGAAAATTTCATAGATGTCATTTCTATCATAATTTGGTACCATCCATCATTTTTATAATTTTTTTGAAATTTTCATTTTTTTTCATTTTTTAAATTTTTATTTAAAAATAATTCCCTAAACCGATATATGATGATTTATACTAATATGGAACTGCCTAGTTCATGAATATAACAAGAACCAAGCTCAAATCTACCGTTTCAAGATCGAAACTTGGTTTGCGCATTTCGCCGAACACTTGGCGTGCATCAAATCACCCCAAACTAGCTTCCTCGGGCCATGTTTGCGGCCTTCAATTTCAACCCATAAGCAATCTCACGTGGAACTAAAGTATCAAGATTATACTACCACATGCAATGAGCAAGATTAGATAGAAATCATAGCTTAAAACACAAAATAACTAAGTTGAAATCAGTCTCAAATATACGGGTTTGAGCTGATTTTGCAAATCTGGGTTTGAACCCAAGTCAAGCAAACAGGTTGTATGCCCATATTCAAGCCCCGACACTCATCACATACGAGATCTAAAGGAAACATTACTTGATCCAAGTGAAAGTAGGTAACATAAGCTTTCAAATGTAATGAACATCACAGAGAATGACCAACCGAATACATCAAAAACGACATCTCCAAGAAGCATACATGCAAAACTCTTGAAGAGATTTCAACACTAAGAAAATTCCAACCTCAAAATCAATTTTTTGGACTAGTTTTCCTCTTGATTTTTCACTAGTAAAACATGTTCAAACTCGAACAAAAATACATCTAGGATGCTTACCTTGCTTTCTAGTTTCTTTTGCAAGTGATTCTTGGCCAAGAAAACCAAGAAATTATCCTCGGGGGGCACGTGGAAGTTGCTCCTTCAAACTAGAAATGAGATCTGCAGAAAAAAGAAATGACAATGAAGGTTTTAGTTGACCTCCAAAATTAGACTTCAGGATCTCTTTTGTTGGAAAAATTAATACTGAACCAAACTATAGTATTCTTGTTTGGCTTACAAGTCATAGACTTTCTCATTTATCTCTCAATATTCTCAAAAACACTCGCTTTCCCTCACTCATGACCAATCGAGCTCGACACTTAGAAAAATTTTTGGACTTTCTTGGCCAGCCAGGAGGGTACTGTTTTGGGGGCTTTAAGAGGCCTTCCCTATCTCCATTTGGGACGTACGACCTATGGTTGGAAAGCTCTTTGACTGAAGTTTCACTCTCTAGTTGAAGATTTTGTCTAATTTTGACCGCAAATTTATTAACATTTCACTTATCTCTACCAAGGTCGGTCTGGAATTTTTGGGTTTTTGCTTTTCTGGAGTTGCTTCTGAGGGCCTCTTTAGGGGATGACTATTAGCTCTCCCTTCTCTCCCTTGTCTCCTACCTGTCATGCCCTAAAAGACCTTGCTTCATTGATCTTATCCCCTGAATTAAGGGATTTTTGCTCAGTCTTTTGTCCACCTACCAAGCCCGTCAACTGAGCTAGTTCACCAACTTTCTGACGGCCAAAATTTTCAACTTTTGCAGCTATTGAGTATGCAGATTTTGCTGCGATTTTCACGTGCCTTCAGCAGCTTATCCCTAGCTAATTTTTGTCCAATTGTATTACTAATTATGTTCTTCCATCACGTGCAAAGATCAAGCTGATTTGGTAGCTGAGTAGGATATGGGAGGCCACCAATATGCTTACTTAGCAGCTCCGAATTGAGACTTAACCGTGAGCTGGGTTTTGGTAGCTGGTTTGAGTGCTTTAATTCATCAATTTGGCTGCAGTTTTTGATCAATTAGCAAGCTTATGTATAGTAGTTTAAGATCTTGACCATTTTTTCGCAATTGTCTCCACCCAATTTTGCAAGAGAGTCCTTCAAAGTTGGCTATTTTCTTGCCCAAAAATGCCAAATTCAATGTAATTTGGTCCTTTTTGCCCGATTCGATTAATTAGACTTGACCCAAGTTCAATTTCAACTCAATTGGGGGCCAAGATGATGATTTAAGGCTTATGGAGAAATTTTGCAAAATTTACGAATTGGTCCCTCAACTTTTGAAAATTGCATTTTGGCCCCAACTTGCCATTTTAATTCCAATCTGACCTCCTGGGCTTGGCTAGTCACATTTAGATCATTGGCCCCAACTTGCTTTTTCTTTCTTTCTTTCTTTCTTTCTTTCTTTCTTTTTTTTTCATTTTTATTTATTTTATATATATATATTCTTTTTTAGGAAAAACATCTTCCATTTAAGGGTTCGTTCGTTTCGCCGAAAATGGCCCATTTCCGGAAAATATTTTCATAAAAGTCATTTTCCAGGAAAATGACAATATTTTTGGTGTTTGGCTAAAACTTGGAAATGTTTCGGAAAATATTTTCTAGGACTTCACCACTTAGGCATGCATCACTTACCGACCTATAAATCCATCAAATATAAACTTGCCTTTAAATCCGAGCAGACTTGCTTCATATCTTTGTTTCCTCGTTGTCACCAAACGCTCATCTACTCTTAAAAATGTTCGTATGGATTTTAAATAGAAGCAAAAGAGAAAAGAAGCAAAGCATGTATAGCCCTAATGAGAATCTTCTAGTTGAGTGGCCTGTTCTCCCCCTGCGTCTTTTGTGTTCTAATAAACAAAAGAAAAAAGAAGCAAATCATGTAGAGCCCTTTGCTTGAGCAATGTACAACTGCAGGGTAAAGTAAATAAAGAAAATGATAAGTAAGAGTGCAGAACGTGAGCTTGAGATCAACAAGCTCGAGGTTCGCCTAACAACGGCCGACGACTGGCCAAGAAAGAAGAAGATGGGAAACAAAGAAAAGAAAAAGAAAAAAAGGAAAAAAAGAAAAGAAATAGAAAAGGAAAAGGAAATTAAAAATAATTCGAATTAAAAAAGAAAAAGAAAATTAAAAAATAATTTGAATAAAAAAAAGAAAAGAAAAAGAAGAAAGGGGAGGAGGAAGTGAGGCTTTGTAGAGGTGTGAGATAAGAGAGATCAAGTGAAGAAAATGTTTTCCACTTTTCAAAAGTAGATAACATTTTCCCCTAATTTAAAAGACTTTTTTCCTCTCATGGAAAACGTTTTCCCCAAGGAATTCATTTTCCGTGAAACGAATGCCGGAAAATCCGGAAAATGTTTTCCCGGAAATTATTTTCCGCGAAACGAACGGAACGTAAAAAAAAAAAAAAAACTATACTAAACACCTAGATAATCTATATGCAAGAATTTGACATGAAATATTTTTGTGGAAAAACGAGTCCCCATTTTTCGGAAATGATTTTTAGGCAAAAATTTAGGTGTCAACAGCTGCTCTTTGGAATGGAGCTCAAAGAGATTTCTTTCAAAGATAAGGTGACACCTAAATTTTTTTTTTTTTTTGACAATAGCAAAATGAAAATGCAAGTGACTTAATGTAAAGAGCGTGGTTTAGGGATGTACTATGAATACTTTGAAAAGTGTGGTTTAAGGATATACCTGTGAATAGTTTGAAAAGTGTGGTTTAAGGATATACCCATAAACCTTGTGGTTTAAGGCAGTCCCACGAACCTTGTGGTTTAAGGCAGATCCACTAACCGTGTGGTTTAAGGCAGTCCCACTAACCGTGTGGTTTAAGGCAAACCCACTAACCTTGTGGTTTAAGGCAGTCCCACTAACCGTGTGATTTAAGGCAGTCCCACTAACCGTGTGAAATGGCGTGGTTTAAGGATGACTCACTAACCGTGTGGTTTAAGGCAATCCCATTAACCTTGTGAAATGGCATTCCCACTAACCGTGTGGTTTAAGGTAGTCCCACTAACCGTGTGAAATAGTATGGTTTAAGGATGACTCACTAACTGTGTGGTTTAAGGCAGTCCCACTAACCTTGTGGTTTAAGCTATAATCCTACTAACCGTGTGGTTTAAGGTAGACTCACTAACATTGTGGTTTAAGGCAGTCCCACTAATCGTGTGAAATGGCGTGGTTTAAGGATGGCTCACTAACCGTGTGGTTTAAGGCAGTCCCATTAACCTTGTGATTTAAGGCAGTCCCACTAACCGTGTGATTTAAGGTAGACTCACTAACCTTATGGTTTAAGGCAATCCCACTAACCGTGTGGTTTAAGACAGTCCCACTAACTAGGGGTGAGCATAGTCCAGGTTGGGCTGGTCTACCCCCTAACCCTAGGACCAACCCGCACAGTGCTAGTCCTCAATTTTTGGAACCGAGGACCTACCCTATTGAGCTTAGGACCGAGGACCGAACCGATCCAATGGGTTCGGTCCGGTTCCAAGGTTAACCCAGGACCAACTAATAATTTTTTATTTCATTTTTTGTACTCCTTTAAAAAGTGATTGAGGACCAAACTGACTCAATGAGTTCGGTTCGGTTTCAAGGTCAACCCAGGACCAACCAATAATTTTTTATTTTATTTTTTGTACTCCTTGAAAGGGCAACCAAGGACCGTACCGACCCAATGGGTTCGATGATGAGCGAGGTAAACTAAGAAAGGCAAGCGGTGAGAGTCAAGTGGGGTGAGCTTCGAACAGAATGAGCATCGAATGTCGAGTGGGGAACAACAAGCCAAGCGAGCATCGAGCGGTGAGCGGCACGAGTGACCCAAAGCGAGCGAGGCTAGTGTCAAGTGGCAAGCAGAGAAGTTTTTTCTTTCGATTTTGGTAAATTAAAGACTAAGAGGACAAATAAAATAGAAGAGAACGAATACTAGAGGAGGATGCCATAAGGAGTTGTTTATGCATTTTTGGACGCCGTGAGGACTCTTCACAAAAACATTTTCCTCCTTCGTAAATTATGACTATTGACGCCATAAAAGACATTAAAAATCTAAGTTATTAAAGAACAATGTAAAATTACTTGAACTCCTCACTAACGAGCTGTTTAATGTTGTTGATGCCGTTTATTTTAAGGTTTTCTCTACATGAAAAAATTATAAATAATATATATATAGGGTTGGTCCGAGTTGGATCGACTCGGAACTCTCAGGACCAATGACCAACCCGCACAGTGTTGATCCAGGAATTCTTGGACCAATGACCGACCTAATCTCCTTGGGAACTGGACCAGGACCGGCAAGGTTGGGCCGGTCCAGGGTCAGTCCAGAGTTGACCCTAGACCGATGCTCACCCCTACCACTAACCGTGTGAAATGGTGTGGTTTAAGGATGACTCACTAACCATGTGGTTTAAGGCAGTCTTACTAACCTTGTGATTTAGGACAGTCCCACTAACCGTGTGGTTTAAGGTAAACTTATTAACATTATGGTTTAAGGCAGTCCCACTAACCGTGTGGTTTAAGGCAGTCCTAGTAACCTTGTGATTTAAAGCAAATCCACTAACCTTGTGGTTTAAGGCAATTCTATTAACCTTGTGATTTAAGGCTTGTGGTTTAAGGTAGTCCCACTAACCGTGTGGTTTAAGGCAGTCCCACTAACCTTGTGGTTTAAGGTAGTCCCACTAATCGTGTGGTTTAAGGCAATTCCACTAGCCTTGTGGTTTAAGGTAGACCCACTAACAATGTGGTTTAAGGCAATCCCTTTAACCTTGTGAAATGGCATGGTTTAAGGCTAACCCATGAACCCTTTGGAATTGCGTGGTTTATGGATAACCAAAAACCTCTTGAAAGTGCATGGTTTAAGGCTAACCCATGAACCCTTTAGAATTGCAAGGTTTAAGGATGATCAAAAACCTCTTGAAAATACATGGTTTAAGGCTAACCTATGAACCCTTTGGAATTGCATGGTTTAAGGGTAACTAAGAACCCTTGAAAGTGCATGATTTAAGGCCAACCCATGAACCCTTTAGAATTGCAAGGTTTAAGGATGACCATGAACCTCTTGAAAATTGTGTGGTTTCACTAGAGAAACCTGTCATTCGAGAATATTCTAAAATGGGTACTGCACATCAAATATAATTCATTATAACAAGTATTCTAGTAGCGAAAGCATACTAGATGAGATCAATTTCAACACATGTCATCAGAAACAAATATCAAAAGTGTATCGGTAATGAGAAGGCAATGATTGCATAAACAAATCAAACTAATTCCGACCACTTGACAAACTCGTAAAACTATCATCATGCTCGAATGATATCATTAGTCATCAAATTCTCTTGGGAGAAAAGTCCTTGTCAAAATGACCTTGACTTATGAGAAAGGTTTGTTAAGTATGCCTAGCAAGGACCCCTAGTCAGAAAGGGCTTCTCGCATATTCTCAAGAAAATGGTTGTTTGATCCCATCTATTCATGTAGGAAATAAACTGATCATTCAATCTCACTTTTCCAGTGTGCAAGGCTTTGGATCATTCGCAATAAGTACACATTGACCTATCTAAAAGGTCTTTTAGAAGGACCGTAGTGTAAGTTTGGTCATGGTTTTAGTAATGGATAAGCATCATTGGCTATGAAATGAATTAATCACTAATCAACATCTTCGCTTGGTTTACAAGTCAAGAAACCTTAAGATGAGATAAGACAACCTTGCTCTCACTTCTTCGAGCGGCATCTTCTTTAGAAAGTCCTTATTTCCACTTTGAATCATCCCAATCTGAAGAGATTTTGGAAATGGGTTATAATGTTGATTCGGGGAAAGGTTCAAAAGGCTTAGCTCAAAAGGCTTAGAACTTTTTGTTAAAGGGGGGATTTGAGAGTTGGTGATTATCATGGCATCATTACCATATCATCCGTTTTTTTAAAGCACTCGACTTTTAAAATTCAAATTGTCTCGAAAGTCCTTTGACTAATCATCTTAACATAATGGCTTTTGCATTTGCAATGATTTTCTTTTCAATGCAGGCTTCTTCTTCTTTTTTTGCCATTTTTACTTTCATAGAGATATTCCTCTTGATGCAATTGTTTTTCTTCCACTCTCTCTCCTTTTTTTTTCCGGGCATTGGCCTTGCTTTTACCAAGCACACTACTTTTTCATGCCCCTTAATTTTCATTTGACTTTTGCTCTTTGAACTTTTTGAGCTCTTAGGACTTTCGAGATGCTTTTCATATTCTCATGTAAACACCAATTGCATTGGTAAATCATGTGTCCTACCCCCAATATGGGGAGATAATCACCACTCAAGTTTTAGAAATGAATAGTTATGCTCAATATGGTTTAAGCAATGGGTATCTGTGTTTGGGTGGAGAAATGAATGCTCTTCTTCACCTCGGGATGCTTCAAGTTTCCATAAGAATTCATTTGAAGTGATTACAAAATATTTATGCAAGTGAAAGCAAAGAAACCTTTCTCATCTTTCCTCTCCAAATAATGTCAACCCAAACCTCCATAATTGCCCCATCGTAGGGTGGTTCTTGACAGTAGTATTTTGTAGAAAATTCTTCATATTAAAAGGCTCAAATGGGCTAACTATTGTCACCTGTGGTGTATATGATAGAGGAAAGAAATGCCTCTTATCATCTTGATCTATGTACCGCTTATGAATGAATTCATTGACTTTAAACAACATGGGTTTTCTTTTTCGCTCGAATCCCAAAGTGCTTAAAGGACATGTTTGGAAATGGGTTGCCTTTCCTCATCCTTAGTATTTCTCGCTCGGCATGAGTAACATCGCCTTTCATTTTTGTTGAGATCATCTGGGTGGATTAATCTCCATAGGGAATTTTGATTCAAAATGAGTGATCTGTCGAGTGGATGGACAATTTAAAGGTAAAGAAGATTTTTGCAAACTTTGTGGAAAACTTTCTTCTTCAATTTCCATTTTTTGTGCTTGTTTCTAGAAAAACACTAAATGTTGTTTTTTTTAGATGGAAATTCTCCATTTGTTTTCCATTTGATTTTGAGAAGAAGTGTACTTACCTATGCCTTAATAGTCAAACGACCCTATGAAGAACAAAAGGGAATGTGTTAGTACATGAATCTTCAGGGATCGTAAAACTAGAAACGATACAACATTACCCTTGGTCAATTTCACCATTTGGTGGCAAACAACGGAATGAACGTATTGTTTTAAGGCTTGAAGAGAATCTCAAGTTTTCGGTCTCATTAGTTGAAGTATTTTCCTCCTTTTGCAAAAGTAAGAGATGCAAATTTTTTTTTTATATTATTATTATACATTTTATGGCAAACTCATTGCCGTTTCCAGGGATCGAACCCTGGCCGTTCTCGGACCACTTCATTCCCCATACCACCAAGCCAAAGCGTTGGTAGTGTCCATGGGGCGCTTCCTTTTTTATTTAATTGAACCGGCTCTAGAACGACACATATTTTAAGCCAACTTAGGTGAATTTGACATGTGTTACCTCCACATGCTTACTTGATCGATATAGATTATGCTTAAATCAATTTCTCAAGTTTGTTCCTCGAATACCGATGCTTCCTGTCAAACAAGAGAACTACGTCAAAAATGAAGTTTAGATGAGGCATTTTGGAAACGATACCGAATTACCATTCTCCTACATTTGACTTTAAATGTCTTGTGTTTCCTCTTCATGTGCCTTTGCTCCTCAGGTGTTAACATTTCCTTGAAGATCTTCCTTTCAAAGATGTTATCGAATTCACTCATTCTAAGTGGACGTCAAAGATGAAAGGAGAGGGGTACTCCTTGTTTCTACATGTGAGGGCATTGCTCCTTGGATGTTTTACTCCATTTATTCCATCAAACTGGATGGTTGGGCCTTAGCATGCCTTCTTGGTATAAGGTGTTGCTCCAGTGGTTAATGTGCGCCTTTTCCTATAAGAGATTGGGCATGTTACTTATATTCCAAAATTGAATTGGACTAATTTAGGGACGATACTCCCTTTTTGTGTTGAATCAATTGACTTTATTTCATCTTGCTTCACGGGTGAGAGTTGCTCTACTTTGAGTGACTTGCCCCATTTATCAACTGCAAGGAAAGAGAGACGTAATATGTTATTTTCAAATTCAACGTAATTCATTCTAGGAACAGTATACTCCCTTTTACAGCATATCTGATGACTGTGTTCCATCTCGTTTACTTGGCTATGGAGAGGGATTTGCTCTTATGATTGACAGCAATTCACTTGGCAAATGTGTATTCCATTTGAATCTTTCCCTTTTTAGAAGTCGGGTGACTCAGGCATTGCGTGCCCCCGATCCACTTTGTGGCCATCTGTCCCAATTAAAATTTCCTACACATATGGAAATAATGTATTATTTCTACTCTTAGGTACATTAGGTTCAGGAACGAAGTACACCCTTTTTCAAAGTCAGGCAATTCAGCATCTCATCGTATCTTTGTGGAGGAAGGGAAGATATTGTCCTTATGGTCGAATGCGTGCCACAGTAAGTTAGATAACTTGTCCATAAGAAGCTCCATTATGTTGGATTGATGAATCTTCGTTTCATTTGAATCCTTCATACTTTACTCAGTTTCCCACGTACCCCTTTTAGGCTAGGTGATCTTTCGCCATTTTTGTTGTGTCAATGCAATTCCCACTTCACAATCTGTAAGCATGGGTGGCTATGCCAGTTTATAAATGAGTTGTTTTGACTTTTGGAATGAACACCCCGTTTTCTTTTAGAGATCGTGTGATTCTGGACCAGGTTATCCTCCCCATGTAGTCTTATTGCTTGCTAGTAATTTGCCTCACTAAAATCTGCACAAAGTGCATGGACAAGTCATTCCTAAAATAAATTGAATTTAACTTGAAACGATTACCACATTTTATTCGAGGGCAACATTTGATGATCAACTCTTGTTTGTGTACATCTACATTTTGAAGTGTTGTCTTGTAGACCACCAATAATCATCTCCATACATGATTAGATGCCAAGAAACTGTTGGAAGTGTAGGGATTGCAGATGCTTCTTGTTCGCAACCAACGAAGTAGTTTGATGCCAAAGAATGTCTACAGATTTCTTCTTTCACGAAGAATGTCAAATTAATATGAGGTCATCCGGGATGTGGAATTTTTGTGGAAGCCGCTTTCGAAGCAATAGAGATTGCCATTAAGCCAATAAATTTGTGATCTTCGAGGCTTTCACAGTTCTTTTCACACTTAGTCACAATGTTTGAGTGCCGTTTTCGAAGCAATAAAGATTGTTGATAGGCCACTAGATTTGTGATCTTCGAGGCTTTGACGGTTCTTTTCACACTTAATCACAATGTTTGAATTCATATGCTGCGAAAATATTACTGTTGTTCATGGCTCAACCAAATATGCCCATAAATGAGCATGAATCAGTGCATATCATGACTTGCTTTGTTAGGGAAAGGCTCACGCTTTTGTCTTTCCAAAGTAAGTAAATGTCAATCTTGAACAAAACCGTCATTTTGCCTGTTCGACAAAAATGGATGACCAAGTCAGTTGTTGCACAAGAAATCCCTATTGGAACGATTACAACCTTACCATCATCTCACGAATCGACATGCAAAAGCGATTAAGTGAAGAGATAAAATATTACACAAGTTCTTCTTGAAACTCATTTTCAAACATTTTGAAGCTAAGGCATAAAACTCAGCGCAAAGGGTCCGTTTGAAACACTTCAAGTGTTTTAAAGAATATGGCTTTTGTGAACTCTAACTTCATTATTCAAAATGTGAGTTGTATGATTTACAAAAGCATTCGATTGGGTCCACAATCAAAACCCAAAATGCAAAACACGGTTTCTAATAGGAATAATGACAAGGATAAAATACAAGAAGCTCTTTCATAGAGGAGCATAATAAGCACAATTCTCATCCTAGCTTTAAATTCCACTGTTGGCATGGTCAAACAAGAGGAGTTCAAGGAGTGGCTGTCACGCATGACCTGCAAAAGGAAGATAATGTCAATACATGAATGAAAAATTGATCTTTTAGTAAAGCCGCCTCTTACAACAAAATCAAGATGACGATACCTCCTCCATAGTATCCAACTACAAGAATTTGGTATTTCATCGAGATTTTATTAGTAAGAGGAGATTTCATTAAAAGATCGATCCGCGGCTATCAATTAAATGCCTACTCTGTTCCAAAAGTTTCATACACAAATGGGGCATCGATTTTGAAAGATTAATTTGTGGTTTCACTCATGCAAAGGTGAGGTGATTTTTATTTTGAGAAATCAATACACAAAATATGACTTGAAGTTTAATTTCGAAATGTGGCCAAGAAAGAATTTTATTGAAATTTTGGTTTTAATTCTATGCCCCAAAATGTAATCTTGACTTGGAAGAATTTCTATACAAAATGTGACTTTGAGTTTGTAATTGAAAATCTAAACAAAAACATATGTTTTGTAGGGCCAGATTAGAGGTATTTGAAATGTTTATTTATTAAGAGTGAGTGCCAAGTCTATATCGCCAAAGGCATTCCATTGATTTCCGCGAATCTCCAATAAATGAAAATTTCAATCCGAAGTGAGCAAGTAAATGGAGAAATCATACTTACAGTGGGTGAAGAGACCTTTTTTTTTTTTTTTTTTTTCCAATCACATAGACACGCGGATGTAAACTTGTAAAGGTGGAATTCTAAAGGCTTAAGGTCCCAATTTTGTTAGATCAAAAGAGTTTTCCCCACTCCGCACTTACGTCGGACAGTTCTCTTTATCATTAATCAAAATGAGCGGGACCAAAAATGGATAACCATGGGTCATTCCCTGCATGAGTTCCATCTTTTGGCACCTCCTATGGGCTTCCTGATGCGATCGGGGTTTTAAATCGCGGGTTGTGTGTGTAAATGTGTAGTGCTAAGTAAATATAAAGGCACGCACAACAATTGATATACAAACAACACTTCAATTTCATTCATATAGACATACATTCCTACGCCTCCCTGCAGAAGAAATAAGTTAACAGAAACTCCACCCCTTATTACTCCAAACTTACCAAAACATTGAACACGTTGTTAGCGGACTAACCTTATTTTCCCCGCGACTTTGACACGCACTATCAAATGAAGACCATGTTAGTAAACAACCAACCAAGTTATTATGGCCTAAGTCCTCCAAGGTTTGCAACCAGGTCCCCAGTAGAGTCGCCAAGCTATCGCGACCTCTCTTTGTGACATCCTGAATTTCCAGTTCTGTTTTCAATTGAATGAATCGGGCTTTTTATCGACGCGCCTATAGTTCTTTTTCCTGAACTGATCACTCACGAGATAACTAGTCTATCAGGTGAAGCTGTTAAGGGATTTTAACGCAACAGACTTGAGAATTTAATCAGGAATCGACTACTCGACCGTGTTAATCTGCAAGAGTCATTACGGCACTGTCAAAATCAATCAGAGATCAGAGATAAGTCAATTCGACTGAGATATGTGATGAGTGTGTGGGTGATTCCACCTAATTGCAAAATTCTCGTCGAACGACACTGGATTGATTGTTTTATCATTTCTGTACCCTGTGTCCATATTTGAAACCTCGAGATTTTCACGACAACCGAGAGTCGCCAATGTGTCGAAGATATACAGTGTGGCTCGAAAATAATCGACCATGGGTCAATTGCACTAGAAATTCCTAAAAGCTACCCGGTAGACTAGGTCACGCTAAAATCGTGCCAAATTAAAATTAACCGCGAATTTGAACCCGATTTCAGAAATTAAAGGTTCTGTCATGTCACGAGTCATTTTAGGAACGTCGACTCATCCTTCGAAGAATTTTCTGCAAACCGCGATTTTTGACGAAATTTCAAAGTAGGGCCGTTTTTGACCGGAAAAATCAGGGGACCCTTTTTTATCGCGTTTTTTGGATTCAAGTTGGTTCAAGTGTGGACACCTTGATTGAATTTATGGGCTCCAATTTGGATTGATTGGAAGAGGAATTGAATGGAATTGAAGAGGGATTGCACAAAATTCGTAGGCCTTGGTGGTGTGAAACTTTTGGACCTCTTGGGAGGCTTGCTTGGGAAGATTTGAGAGAAAGAAAGGGGCTGTGGATAGGGCTGAACATGGTGGGGGCAACACTCAAGTGTTTGGAGACTTTGGAGAGGCATTGAAGGCCCTTGTCCCCTTGACCAGCTGCTGACCTTCCTTCTCCTTCCTCCTTGCTATTCTCTCCTTCATTCTTATTGTTTGTGAGCTCAAGAGAACTAGAGGAAGTCAGCCAAGAGCCAGCAGCCACCGCCGAGCAGCCCTGCCTCCTGTCCGAGCTCCGCACGCTGCCCGAGCACGCCCGCGAGTCACGCCCGTCGTTTGCTCTCTCGTGTGCTGTCCGCACGTCCTCGCCACTCACGCCCGTTGCCCTGGCCGTTGTCGCCGTTTGCCGGAGCTATTCCAGCCACCATGCGTCGTCGTTGAGCCTCTTTGCCGCCCGTCCAAGCCACCTGGTCCCACCCTACCGCTTCTAGCCGCCGTAGCCAAGCCGAGCAGCCCCTTCGGTCCTTGGACAGAACCGAAGTGAGCAAGAGCTGTGAAGCTTCAAGGCCCGTTTTAGTTCCCTTCCGAGCCTTGGTTTGTGTCGCCGTGGGCTCGATTGTTGCTCGCCTCCGCGTCGCCGTCACCGTGGACTCATCGGATCGCTAAACCGGTGAGTTTACTTGCTAAACTCAGCTTAGGGAGTTAATTATGCTTAGGGATTGTTTAAATTAGGTTAATTATGGTTTAAGTGGTTAGTTAGAACGGATTAGTGATTTAATTATTCGTTTTTGCATGTTAGGTGATTAGAACGGCTTAATTAGGGACTAGATAAGTTGTACAATTTATCTAGATAGGTTCGGAAATTTTCCAGGCCCGTTTCGGTGTTTAATTAAACATTTCCGGCCTAAGTTGCTATTTTGGTGATTAATTGTATTTATTTAATTATTTTTGTTATTTATTTAATTATTTAATATTTTCCGAAAATTATATCGGGATAGCCGATGACCGGAATTTCATGCTAATTGCAATTGTGTGCTCGGTTTATTCAATTGAGTATTAATTTGTGCAAATTGAGTGGTGATTGGAATCTTGGGTATTTATTCCAAAAAATTGTGGAATTTTGGTATTTTATTGAGAAAATATCGGGCGTCGGTTTATAATGCCAAAAATGATCTGTCAGCTTGTGCGAGCAATAATCTGTATCAGCTTGTGTGAGCAATGATCTAAGTCAGCTTGTGTGAGCAATAGTGTAAGTCAGCTTGTGTGAGCAATGATCTAAGTCTGCTTGTGTGAGCAATGATCTAAGTCAGCTTGTGTGAGCAATAGTGTATCTCAGCTTGTGAGAGCAATAATATATATCAGCTTGTGCGAGCAACCATCTATTAGCTTGTGCGAGCATAAATATACCTCAGCTTGTGTGAGCAGTAATCGAATCGATTGAATTGATAGATGGTATTGAATCGTATCGATTGTATCGAATTGAATGGATTGAATGATCGATTGAATTGAATCGATTGGTTGAGATTATGAATTGTACTGACGTGCAGGAAGGAACTGAAGCAAAGTAAGTCCTCTGTCTTGTGTGTGCATAGACTGCCTTTAAGCGTATTTCCTTCCTAGTCGGAGTTTAGGGGGTGAACTTGCTGAGACATTGTCTCACCCCGTCGTGGGGTCAACCTTTTCAGGTCCTTAGATGGCGGTTCCTCTAGAACGTTTTGGCCGGCCTATGAGAGTTACCGAGCGGGTTTTTAACTACCCCGATCCCAGAAGTCACTGGGTCTACGAACTCGTGGTGACCACCGTCTGGGTCAAAGAGGGCCTACCTCAAAGGGCACCTCATCGATTTAGAGCGTGATTTCGCTACGAACCCAATGGATTCAGGGTGGGTCCCCTCCAAGGTTTTGAGATTCCCGCAGTGGTAGTCAATGCCACTCTAGGTGAGAGTGCAGCTGACCCTCCTGATGGTGTGGTGGAGGACTCGACGCCCCCGGAGCCTGTGGAGACCAAAGGATCGGCGAATGTGTTCGGCTAGCTGATCATAGGACAGCTTCGTTTTCTGAGCCGGTCTTTTGTAGACTTTTGTCTTTGGACTAGTCTTGTATATAAACCGGGGTGTTTATAAAAGTGTTTTGGTTGTGAATATGTTTCCTGCTTTTCTATCCCGTGTTGGTTGTTGTTAGGGGTATTAGTTCTCTTCCACTTGCGCATTAAAATGAATGGGTCGACGACACGTCCTGGGATGTCGCAATTTAATCGACCAGCGAGGCTCGAGGATTAGGCGTGACACTCTTTTTCCGTCCGAGGGAAAAGGAAGAGGTTTAGGGGTATCTGCCTAAAGAGGCGGACCAACGGCCTTAGATTAGGCGCGGGCTCTCCCAAGCCCATACCTCGCGCGACGTTGGATTTCGTATTTCAGTTCTTAACAACCTATGTATTTCTAGGAGTCGCCACTAGTCTATTGGGGTCGGCTAGAAACCAGTCAAGACATGGGAGTGTTGTCTCGATTCCTACACAACCAGATATTTTTAGGAACGGGGACTTGTTTACACCAATGTTTCTATTAGTGCCCTTGCAGTACCACTAACTTGGAAGGTGTTTATCTAAATGACCACACAATCTTGATTACCAATTATAATCATTATGAAACCACAGAGTATCTATGCAAATGTTTTTTTTTTTTAAGGTTTTTTTAATGTCTAGACTAATCCTATCATACTTTAGAAAAGAAATTTACACTCAAATTATTGAAAAGCGGTGCGGTAAATAAACATCCAAGAAATTGAAATAACTTGAAAGTAATGCGGAAAAGAAAGACTCGATACAAGTCGGGCAAATAATATTACAATGCCTTATTATCACACCCAGGGACAGGACCCCCATGAGCGAAATGAGAATTTCAAATATGCATGAAATTATTCTAAATAATTTTAATCTATGCAAAATGGATTATTTACAAAAATGGTTATAAAATACCAAAATAGCATTAAATTAGGAAAATGACCTTTTGAAATTAGGAAAATTTCATAGATGTCATTTCTATCATAATTTGGTACCATCCATCATTTTTATAATTTTTTTTGAAATTTTCATATTTTTTTTAATTTTTTTAATTTTTATTTAAAAATAATTCCCTAAACCGATATATGCTGATTTATACTAATATGGAACTGCCCAGTACATGAATATAACAAGAACCGAGCTCAAATCAACCATTTCAAGATCGAAACTTGGTTTGCGCATTTCGTCAAACACTTGGCGTGTATCAAATCACCTCAAACCATTTGGGACATGCGACCTATGGTTGGAAAGCTCTTTGAGTGGAGTTTCACTCTCTAGTTGAAGGTTTTGGCTAATTTTAGCCACAAGTTTGTGAAAAATTCACTTTTCTCTGCCAAGGTCGGTCTGGAATTTATGGATTTTTGCTTTTCTGGAGTTGCTTCTGAGGGCCTCTTTGGGGGATGACCGTCAGCTCTCCCTTCTCTCCCTTGTCTTCTACCTTTCATGCCTTGAAAGAGCTTGCTTCAATGATCTTATTCCCTGAATTAAAGGATTTTTTGTTAGTCTTTTGTTCACCTACCAAGCCTATTAATTGAGCTAGTTCACCAACTTTCTAAACTGGCCAAAATTTTCAACTTTTGCAGCGGTTGAGTATGCGAATTTTGCTGCAATTTTCACGTGCCTTCAACAGCTTATCCCTAGCCAATATTTGTCCAATTGTACTACTGATTATGGTCTTCCATCACGTGTAAAGATCAAGCTGATTGGGCAGCTGAGTAGGATATGGTGGGGCCACCAATATGCTTACTTAGCAGGTCCGAATTGAGACTTAACCGTGGGCTGAGTTTTGGTAGCTGGTTTGAGTGCTTTAATCCATCAATTTGGCTGCGGTTTTTTATTAATTAGCAAGTTCATGTATATTAGTTTAAGATCTTGACCATTTTTTGCAATTGTCTCCACCCAATTTTGCAAGAGAGTCCCTCAAAGTTGGCCATTTTCTTGCCCGAAAATGCCCAATTCAATGTAATTTGGTCCTTTTTGCCCGATTCGATTAATTAGACTTGACCCAAGTTCAATTTCAACTCAATTGGGGGCCAAGATGATGATTTAAGGCTTATGGCGAAATTTTACAAAATTTGCGAATTGGTCCCTCAACTTTTGGAAATTGCATTTTGGCCCCAAATTGCCATTTTAATTCCAAACTGACCTCCTAGGCTTGGCTAGTCACATTTAGATCATTGGCCCCAACTTGCTTTTTTTCTTTCTTTCTTTCTTTTTTTTTTCATTTTTAATTTATATATATATATATTTTTAGGAAAAGCATCTTCCATTTAAAAAAAAAAAAAAACTAGACTAAACACCTAGATAATCTATATGCAAGAATTTGACATGAAATATTTTTGTGGAAAAACAAGTTCTCATTTTTCGGAAATGAATTTTGGGCAAAAATTTAGGTGTCAACACTCTGACATCAGAACACTCATTAAGATTATCTTCTCACTGATTTGTATTTGAGTTCTTTTCTTAAATGGTAAATTTGAATTTGGATTCAGAAATGCACTACAGCAGTTCCTTTAAAGCTGTTAGTACTATGCATATTGCTGTTTCGATGCTCAATTCTGCACTTTCTAGCTGAAAATGAGTTTCCTTGGCCATCACTTCGTGTCTTTCCGATGTTTTGGTAAAGCATTATGGCACCTCTCTTCTTTTGGGGCGAGACCATTAGTATAATTTCGCACTTTTGTGTTCATATATATGGAGTTGACGGATTGATTTTTGAGTCATTTCATTGTCCATACACTCTTTGTACTGGTTTTTGAATCATGGCAAAGGATCTCTCCTTGACGTGCAATGTGCTCTCCGTATATTGGCCTAATGATACCCCCTTGTGCGCATCTTCCATTGAAACTTCGTTAGCCTTCATTCTGCTTGTTTTCTACTCTTTAGCCTTTTGTTTCAATATGAACTCCCAGGCCCAGCTTCCTCCTGTCTTCAATTCTTCATGCATCCTGATGCAAGATGTGTCGCAGGGTTTTAGGAAGATTGATACGGAACGATGGGAGTTTGCGAACGAAGGTTTTCAGGCAGGGAAGAAGCACTCGCTGAAGAACATAAAGAGGAGAGGCAAATTCAGCAAGCACAGGAAGACATCGAGTATTAGTTTTACCTCGGGTTACCCGAAAGCTGGAAAGGAAGCTGTACTCGAAACGCTTAAGAAGGACCACGAAGCAATGAAGGCCGAGATCCTGAAACTAAGAGAAGAGCGGGAGAACTCACAGCATGAGATTGACCAGGTCGCAGAGCAGGTTCGTTGTGCCTGAGTGCAGGCGCCAGCAGATGTTCCTCTTCCTCTACAAAGCTGCCAAAAGCCCGAACTTTGTCCAGCAGTTAATCCAGAAGAGGAGGCACAAGAGAGAATTAGACACTCGTGAATCAAGCAAGAAGAGCAAACTGCTTGATCCCGATGGCGCCACCCAATGCTTGCTTGAAGCAATTGATCCCAAGATTCAAAGCCCAAATGTCGATTGCCTGACAATCAGTGACGAGTCGGCTCAGATGGAGTCTCAGCCAAATAGTGTTGTGCTGGAGGATTTTGAGACCATTCAGATGCACAATCCGTGGCCTTCTCCACTGGGCAGTAGAGATTTCAGGGTTGTGCAGGGTCAGACGCCGGATCAGATGCCTGGAGCTAGTCCGTCGCATTTGTCTTCGGTTTTCCACGAGATGTCTGAGAGAGTCCTCGAAGACAATATGGTCGTTGGTGACAACGTCGCTGATGTCGAAGAAGTAGAAGACCTGGTGGTGAATGACTCAAGAATCTATCTTGAATTGGAGGGTCTGATTGAGAAGCGGCGTGGTTGGAGTGAGTACCCAAGTGGGCTGATGAAGCAAGCAGCGGGACTGATGCCCTAAATTTCCATGTACTCCTGCTCTGTTCCATCTGTTATTTTCTTGCCCATTTGGGTTCTTCTTTCTGTATTTAAGCTGACACCAGAATCATTGTTGCTACTTTTTTTTTGTGGACCAGATCGCATGATGCAGCTTTTGCCATAATTGGAGAGAATTTCTGGAGTGAAGTCTCTTTGCTTGATCGAATGAAGATATGCTGGAAACAGGAGGGGAAAGGGCGTCCAACCATTAAACTAGGATCTTACGGCAAATGCCCATACTTGTCCAGATGTTGGAAGTTTTTTCCTTTGTCCACCATTGTATCACTCCCCCGGATGTTCTTTTCTCTAGTATGCACTATTTTTTTTCCTTTTTTGGTGTGTGTTGTAACCAGCTACGTATAAAGAGAAGCTGTGTATATAGCGAAAAGTTCAGTTTCAGTATTTTCCAAATGTTCTGCATGACCAAATTCTAATCAGGAGTTACCGGTTCTCCATGTATTCTTACAGAGACGATATTTCTTTTTTTCGTGATCATGCAGCTTCAACACGTCGAGAAGGAAAAGTTGACTGATGGTACACCGTGATTGGACCCTTTTTCTTGAGAACGCTGCTTTAGTCGATGGTAGTAATCATTCAACTGGTCGAGAGTAATGGAGATCAGATCGTGGGCATCTTTCCAACACTGGAATTTCAATCCCTGGAAACACTGCCTGCTTTATAAAACGACAGAGGATGGCTTAATGTAAAGTTTTTCTGCTGATTGAAAATTTGCATTTAGGAACGATTCTGTTTTCCAGAAAAAATTTTAATGAGAGCTAATTTTTTCTGATTTTATTTTCTAGAATAATTTTTTAGCATGACACGCTTGATAAATATCCAAAATTTCTATTCTTGGAATAGAAATGCATTTTGCTAGGATTTTTAGATTATTTTGTTTCTTTTAATTTTTTAATACTTTTATTATATTTTTTTATTTTTCTATTTTTTCTTTTTCTTTTTCTCTTCTTCCTCTTTCATGGTAGCGGGTCGCCGGCCACAGCCAACTAGGCAAGGTCAGGTGAGCTCGCTGGAGCCTTGCCCTAGCAGGAGACGGAAACTCAGCGGTCATACGAAAACATTGAGTCGTACTGTTGCTTCGGATTACCCGGAGGCTGGAAAGGAAGCTGAACTTGAAATGCTTAAGAAGGACCAGGAAGCATTGAAGACCGAGATCCTGAAACTAAGAGAAGAGCGGGAGCACTCGCAGCATGAGA
This sequence comes from Eucalyptus marginata, assembly GCA_014182565.1. NCBI lineage: Eukaryota > Viridiplantae > Streptophyta > Magnoliopsida > Myrtales > Myrtaceae > Eucalyptus > Eucalyptus marginata. The sequence goes on along the minus strand of CM024587.1, from coordinate 44,210,526 downwards.
TCAATCAGGTCGCCGAGCGGATTCGCTATGCTGAGTGCAGGTGTCGACAAATATTCCTCCTCCTCTCCAAAGCAACCGAAAGCCCGAACTCTGTCCATTTAAACCAAGAGAGGAGGCAGAAGAGAGAATTAGAGGCTTGTGAATCGAGCGAGAAGAGCAAATTGCTCAGTCTCGATAGCGAAGCCACCAAATGCTTGCTCGAAGTAATGGATCACAAGATTCAAAGCCCGAACGTTGATTGCCCGAGAGTTGGCGATGATCCGGGACAGATGGAGTCTTGGCCGAACAATGTCGCGCCTGTGGATTTTCAGACCGTTCAGATGCTCAACCCATGGCCTCCTCCGATAGGTGGCGGAGATTTCAGGGCTGTGCAGGGTCAGACACCCGATCAGAAGGCCGGAGCTAGTCCGTCAGATTTGCCTTCGGTTTTCCGTGAGATGTCGGAGAAGCTCCTCGGAGACAACGTGGTCATGGGCGATGATGCGATGGATGTAGAAGCAGAAGAACTGGCAATGGATGACACAGGAATCTATCTTGAACTGGAGGGTCTGATTGAGAAGTCATGCGGCTGGAGTGAGTACACAGGTGAGCTGTGGGAGCAAGCAGTGGGACTGACGCCCTAAAATTTCCATGCTGCTGCTCCTGCTCTGTTCTCGCTGTTATATGGCGCTGCTATCCAGATCACATAATGCAGCCTCTGCATAATTGGAGGGTGTATCCGAAGGGAAGGGACTGAAATCCAACCAATAAACTTGGTTTTTTTCTTTTTCTTTTTAGTGTGTCAAAGGAAAATGCTCATACTTAGTATATATATATACTGTAGCTTCTTTCCTTTCTCTCCACTGTAGAAGGTGCTGTGGGTGTTCTTTTTCTCTTAGTTTGCGCTGAGCTTTTTTTCTGTTTTTCTTTCTGTAATCAATTTTGTATAAGAGAAGCCGTTTATGGTGAGTTAGTATTACCAAAAATCTCAAATTAATACATCTTGCCTTTTTTTTAAAATTACTTGTTTTTTCTATTTTGAAAATTTTAAATTGATATTTGCATATGACCTTATTTTTAAATTAATTTTCGCATTATCAAAAATCTCACTGAAAATTAATGTGGAAATACATCATAAATAGGTCATGACGTCGTCACAAGGATTTTAGATCCGAAGCAAATGAATCGAGACTGTGGGGGCCGAGGTTCCGTCTCGATCATTTGACGAGATACGCAGCAGCAGGTTCGAACTGAATGCGGGGCCCGATTCGCCCTTAAAAGAGTCCTTCGACGACCGAGGTTAAGCCAGGTATTCTGCTAAAAAGTCTGCCTCGAGAGACTTTCATCTGACATTCGATGCGCCCTTTGAACGCATGAATCGCTCGATGATGATGTTGGTTCGTACTAGATTAGGACGAGATCTCACTGGATGGATGGAGCCGGAGAGGCAGACAACGGGACGCAAAGCGACGAATGCACCGGCTCCCGCTGTCCTTCGGAAAAAGCGGGGTCGACATTGGAAATTTGCAGCTGACTTCTCTACGCCTCTTTGCCCTTCTTCTATGGATCCTTCTGAGGTGATCCACGTGCTTTTCGAGCCAGTATGGACTCCATCTAATGATAATGAATAGGGCTCACACTGAAAAAGTAATAATAATAAATTGATAAATTCATATTAAATTTATTTCAAATTAATTTTCTCGATTCATAAAGATGCATTTAAAAAATGTGTACAAGATCCCCTTTCAAGCGAATGAACCAATTCTATTCAAAACACCACAAGAATGGAGATCAAGTTTTGTGGGACTATAATCCGTGAAAGAGGAGTAGCTGCGGCAAGCTTAAAATTCAAGTCCGCATGCTTGAAATGTTCTGCCAAGAAGACAAAATTTAAGGGAAGAGGACATGAGGATGAAATTTTTTTCCTTGGAAACTTCTAGTTATCTTGTCTGTTGCACCAATTTTATATAAGGCTAACTTGCGGAGAATCATTTATAATGAAGTATCTTAACTTCACTAGTTTTTGTGTCTAAAACTCCAGTTTGGAAGAGAGAAAATTAATAGATTTCACTAGTTTTTGTGTCTAAAGCTACAATTTAAAAGAGAGAAAATTAATAGATTAAGTTACTTCATTAGAAACGATTCTCTGCAAGTTAGCATTTTATAAAATCAATAAGGAGAACTATTGGAGAAGTCATAAACTTATTACTTGTGCTAATTTAGTCCTAAACCTTTTTATCAGTGCCTATTTAGTCATTAATCTTTTGACCTAATGCCAATTGAGTCCTTTTTGACCAATTTTGACCATATATTACCGATGTGGATACCAGCTAACCTATATAGTACAACTGTACAAAATGGCGTAAAATTTCTAACATGTAGCAATTTTTAATAATATTTTAATAAATTTTCAAAAAAAAATTTAATTTGCAAAAGGTCTAGTGTTTAGAACTTTTCTAACACGTTTCCTTATCAGTTTTATAAAATGCTAACTCCTAGAGAATCGTTTCTAAAAATCTATTAATTTTCTCTCTACCAAAGTGGAGCTTTTGACACAAAAATTACTACAAAGTCTAGGAATATACAAATTGCTTATAAGAGCAAACTTGCTTTCATGACTGTGAAAATAATTTTTATTATAAAACCCGAGTAACTTTTAATACGTTTAGTAACTTTCAATGTAGGAAAGAAACAAATTGTGGCTTTTCGTTTACCATAACATCCATATGTGACCACTAATTTTATTTCAAATCGAAGTAACTTTATTATACAAATTAAATCTCGGCATAGAAAGTAATAATATGCAACATGGTGAGTAACTTTCTAATCACCCATAACATTACTTTCTATAAGAAGTGATAACTATACGTGCTTAGTAATTTTTATTGTGCTTGCTAATTTTTAATATTGGAAAGCATGAAAAATTAATATGGATAGTAAATGTCCATTTATTCAGAAATATATTTTTTCTACTTTAGACACATATAAAGATTGATTAGTAATTATTGTGTACAATAAACTAAAGTAATTTTTCTGACCAAAAATTAAAAAAAAAAAAAACTAAAGTAATTTTATGCATATCACTGTGGACAGAATCCAGAGCCCTGGGGACGTCTCTCGCCTCGAGCCGTTCGCTGGCGCAGCATGGCGGGCGCTGAATCAACCCGTTTCAGTCCAACTGGCGAGGCCATTGCCGCGGTCCGATCGCTGTCTGGGTGGAAGGAGGTCGCTCCTTCGTTCTCCCATCGCTCATGTCGAGCCCGAGCCAGAGCCGGAAGGCCTCCGGCGACGCTCCGCCTTCGTCCTTCTCCCCCGGCCACCCGTGCGGACACGACGTGTTCCTGAGCTTTCGCGGTGAGGAAACGCGCAAGACCAGCAGTGGATCGCCGCGTTCATGGACGACGAGGAGCTCGGGAAGGGCGAGGAGATAGTACCGTCAATCCTTAGAGCCATCGGGTAGTCAAGGATCTCGATCGTCGTGTTTTCGGAGGACTACGCGTCCTTCGGCAGATGTTTGGACGAGCTGGTGAGAATCCTCGAGTGCACGGATACGATGAGGCAGATCGTGCGGCCGGTGTTCTACAAGGTGTATCCGTCGGACGTGAGGAAGCAGAGGGGGAGGTAGGGACAAGCCCTAATCGATCACGAGGAGAGGTTGAAGTTGAACGGCGGCGATTCGGAGAAGGTGAAGAGGTGGAGAGAAGCACTGACCAAAGCAGCTAACATATCTGGCTGGCATTTGGTTGATGAGTAAGGCTACCATTTAATCCTTTCTGAGGATGCTAACTGTTTGTTTTTTCACAAAATTTGTGTTCTAACTTTGATTACCGAATTTCACTTGTTTCATTTGCAATAAATTCATGGTGATGCTAATGCATAATAGGGGAAAAAATCAATTTACGCTAACTGGAGGAGGAAAGCTCATGTGTCAATTTTTTTCACAAGCAAGTCATGCATCTGGTCTATTGTGCTTGAGACATTGACCGCGGCTTGAACTTACTGGAGATCAACTTAGTGCTCCTTGCATCAAATGTCTTTGAATTTCCTTTGGTATCCACATTTAGCTTTATGCTTTGAATCTACCAGGCGCGAGTTTAATGTCATTCATAGCATTGTCAAGAGAGTATGGTCTGATATGAATCGCAATCAATTACATGTCCCCGAAAACCTGGTTAGTATGGATTTACATGTGTCCCCGCATGCATACTTTACTGGACATGGAATCAAATGAGGTTCGCATGGTCAGAATTTGCAGACTTGGAGGAATAGGGAAGACAACTATCACCAAAGCTATTTACAATGCTTTCGTGCACAAATTTGAGTGTTGTAGCTTTCTTTCCAATGTTGGAGAAACTTGCGAGAAATCTAGAGACGTCGGCCTACTTCAGCTTCAAGAGACACTTTTTCCTCAGGTAATGTGAGATGGTGGTCTGAAGCTTGGCAATGTCCACAGAGGTTTGAGCATGATAAAGGGTAGACTTTGCAGAAAAAGGGTCCTCATTGTCATTGACGATGTGAACCAGTTGATCCAATTGGAAACACTAGTTGGAGAATGTGATTGGTTTGGTTGTAGAAGTAGGATTATCATAACAAACTAGAGATGAACATTTGCTGGCTGCCCATCACGTAGAAATTGCATACAAGGTTCAACGTTACGTCATTCTAGAGATTGTATGTCTTCAATTCGATTGTTTTCGGGAATCTTTCTCCTCTTTCAAATAATGAAGAGCTTTTAGATAACGTAGTGGATTACACCAAAGGATTTCCATTAGCTATCAAAGTTTTGGATTCTTTTCTTCGAGGTAGAAGCTTACTTGAATGGACAAGTGCATAAAATAAATTGAAGAGAGTTTTCAGCGGAGAAGTCTTCAGTCTGCTGAGAATAAGCTTTGATGGCCTAGATGATTATGAGAATGATATTTTTCTTGACATGGCATGTTTCTTCGAGAGAGAAAGTATAATTTATGTGAGAAAGATTTTGGATAGCTGTGATCTCTACCCAGATGCTGGAATTGCTTTTCTTATAAATAAGTCACTCATCACCATTGAATCTGACAAGCTGCAGATACATGATATGATTCTAGAAATGGGAAGACAAATCGTTCAGAGAGAATCTCCCAAAGCGCCAGGGGAGCGCAGCAGATTGTGATCCTCTGAGGATGTGCTTCATGTGCTGACAGAAGGCACGATAATAAAGTAAATCGTGTTATTTTGTTTTTGACAATATATATCCCCGTTTGGGAGGATTAAAGGCTTTTCTTTTCTTTTTTTTGGTCGAAGGGAGGGTTAAAGGCTTTAAAAAGTCGGTTTAGCTGTCTCCTAAAATAGAAGTATATTAATATCTTTCTGCTAAGTAAGAGAATGGCCTGAGCATCCCAAAAGAATCAGTTTTTCCACCTCGCACCCTGAGATCTAAGGTTTGTACTATCGTCCTCTCCCCAGAAAGAATATTATGAAAAAATCTCCTGGAACTTAAAGGATGTGTTTCATGAAACTAATTTATCAAATGCGAAAGTAAAACAAATTCTGAAAGCCCAGAGCAAAAGGCACCCGAAGCACACCAGATCTTATATATTAGTAATAAAGTCCTTGCATGGCCTATACATCTTTGCACTTAAATTGTCTACTCGTATATGTGCTGCCGAGGAACCAGTAAAGTAGAAGCAACAATGCCAAAGTTGGCTGCTCCTGAAGAAGTATGTTTTAGTGCTCAAGCCTTCCCAAACATGAAAAGGCTCAGATTTTTCTTAGCTCGCAATGCGTACCATTTAGGTGATCCCATTAACTTTCCCGCTGAATTAAGATGGCTGGAATGGCTCGATTACTCTCGACCATTTATGCCATTCAATACAGGTCACGGCAAACTTGTACGTCTAGACCTGAGTAAAAGCAGCATCAGAATATTATGGAAGGAATTCAAGGTACGCACTTGCAACATACTCTTCCGTCAAGATAAAGTTGAAAACTTCGGAGATCTTGAAAAGCCTACTATATATATATATCATCTATTTGCCGTGCAGTTTTTTAGGTATTTGAGGTCTATTAATTTCAGCCACTATACAATGCTGAGTGAAATTCCGGTTGTGTCATCACTGCCAAATCTTGAGTGTTTGGATCGTCGAGAGGGCGCCAATTTTGTTGAGGTTCATCAGTCTCTTGGGCATCTTGACAGGCTTGTATATTTGAACTTTTTGAACTGCTGCAATCTTAGCTATTTCCTAGGCAGTCTGAAGTTTCAATTTTTTAAACGTTTGATTCTTAGAGGTTGCTCAAAGCTTTCAAGGTTTCCAAATACTCTTGTACAAATGAAATTTCTAAAAGAACTTGCACTGCATGAGACTGCCATCGAAGAATTACCCTCCTCTATTGCTAATCTCATTGAATTGAAAGAGTTGAATCCAAGGGACTGCACCGACCTTAAAAACCTTCCTTATAGTAACTATACACTGCAGCATCTTGAGCGCATTTTAATTGATGGTTTTCCAGACTGTTTATGGGCATCACGTGATTATGCCAATTTCTCTCTCCCGTTAGCCCTTCCGAGTAGGGGTGAGCGGTTCCCGGTTCCTCACAGGTTCCAAACCTACCCTCGGGTACAGGTTCCTCATTTTTTGGAACCTGGAACCTACCCGTCAGAATCAAAAACCTGGAACCTACCCTGTCACAGGTTCCGGGGTCGGTTCCAGGTTCCAACAGGTTCCTTTTTCTTTTTTTCTTTTTTTCTGGTAAATGGAAATGAATGCAGCAAATTAAACAAAATTGTCATTCATCAAAGAGAATACAACGCGAACACAATCTATAATACTCATAAGCGTTTAATATTATAGAATGTGAACTATTTTTCTTTTGCAAAGTCCAGCGGTTCACTTCATAAAGGTATTAGATTAAAAAACTGAAAAGATCAGCACTTCCTATATTATGAGCCACAATGGATTTACCTCAAAACCGTCATACCAAGCTGCTCCATTCGTAATTCCTCCTTCAAATTCTTTACTCAATGACATGTTACAGTGAGAGCGACTATATATACTTGCCATGAACCGAAAGGCTTCATGATCAGGGCTGGCAAACTAATGTCTCCTGCAATTTAGGATTGCCAATAGTCATTAAGAATACAGGATATGAAAGCAAAAGTATAATTACTGCAGTAATTTATGAAAAGTTATAAACAACAAATCAAGTAGGCCAATAAAAGATCACGTGTAAACTTCGATTAATGTGCAGCACCTTTCTATATTCTGCTGTCCCTCTAAAACTAAATGATTTCAACTTTTTCGTCACTATGAAAGGATGACTTAACTTAACATAGGAGTAATACAGAAAAGGTTTGGGACACGCTGCAAACTGGAGATCAAAGCAGACCTTTGATCTACATATTAGCTGGAGATTTAATTCACGAACATAAAGAAAGAACAACCGATCAATGAAAAAGTAATGCCTAGTACATCTAGCAAATAACATGCAGGACAACACAGATCAAAGTGACAATAGGCTCTGCACGCAGGCTGGGAAATCAAGCAAATTATCAAGATAAGTGGCCCACGAATTCACCATATGAATCGGAATGTCAGATGATCACCTCTTGTCCTCCGTTCCATCCCATGGATAATTGCAACTAGGGCACCCTGAGAAATTATAAGAGGATGCACATTGTTACATTCATTGTTCAAATGATTCTTCATATTTAAAATTTTAATCACATTACACATGGGAGGCAGAGAGGGGGTGATAAACAAGTGTAAATCATGCATCAATAAACAAGTATATAATCATGCGTTGTCATCAAAGGCCCTGCCAGCATGACAGGATCTAGCACAAAAAAAGAAAAGCTAAATTTAGTTACCATGCAAGGAAGCAAATGCTGTGAAACGAATCTCTCTCAACCATTTCATAATTGCCCTTGTTTTTGGCTGTCGTGAACTTGTGTCTCCATTCATTGGAAAGAACTGCCCTTTCATGAAACACATACATCATAAGATAATAAAACAAAACTAAAAGTAAAGGGGAAATTGATCATAAATCATGGAAAGAGAGAAGTCTTTTCTTTACTCATATTAAGCAAGAAAGAAATTGCTTTGCTAACAACTGCAAAAATGCAAGAATTATATCTGAATACGCGACAAATCTTCAAAGGAAGACAGCATACATGATAAGATATTCTCCACTAGAAAAGATGAAGAGAAAAGGAGAACAATTGTTAAATTCCACTGCGACTCTTGAAACAGATCTTAAATTAATGCAAGCCATCAAAGTTAGAATCAATTGCAAGACCCAAAGACTTGTTCCATTGTTGGGCAATAGACGAAGGAAGCAATTATTAACGTTATTTGACAATGAGAACAAGACATTGAAGAAAAAATCATTAGACATGAGCCTTGATATAAAGCATGGCAATAGTTGATGAAAGAAAAGACACCTATGAAAATGTCATATTAGGAGTTATCATTCAGAAAAGGTGAAAAAAGCAATTACCGAGCATGTTAGGGAAAGCTCCAGACTTACAATATCAAGCTTTTCACCATATCCTCCTAGGGAAACTACTCTCCCTGCAAACGCTTACTGTCCTCTTTAAAATTCTAGGAACAAATCTTCAAATATGTTGGCTGGCCCTACTAGCATCTCCCTGTTTTATGTTAACACAAAATTAAAGAAGATCAACCTTAAGTTGACAAAAATAAGTGATCACAATCGTGTAACAACATGGGCTGCTAAAGCGGCCTCTTGAGTCTTACCCGTTGTGACTCGTTTCTTAAAGAAACTCGCACCAGTAGAAGTAGAACCGACAACCCATTCCAATAAAAGAAGAGAACAGGATTACCCAAGTTGTAAGGGCGGGTCCAGAAGGGGCGAGCGTCGTCCAGCGGCGGTGCGAGCGGGGTGTGAGCAGCGTCGAGGGAAGCAAGGGGGGCGTCGTCGTCAAGGGCATCACCGGGGGGCGAGCACCGTCCAGCAGGGATACAAGTGCCGTCCAGCGGCGGGACGGGACGAGCGGCGACCAGCGGCGTCGAGGGCGAGCGTCTAGGGGCGAGCGGCGTCTGGCGGTGGGACGAGCGGCTACCAACAGCGGGACGAGGCGAGCGTCGTCGAGGGCAAGCGTCTGGGGGCGAGCGGCGAGTGGCGGGACGAGGCGAGCGGCACCATGGGTGAGCGTCTGGGGGCAAGCGGTGTCCAGCAGAGGATGAGCGGCGAGCGGCGACTAGCGGCGAGACGAGGCGAGCGGCGTCCAGCAGAGGACAAGCGGCGACTGCCGACCAACGGCGGGACGAGGCGAGCGGCGTCGAGGGCGAGCTTCTGGGGGCGAGCGGCGTCCAGCGGAGGGAAGAGAGACGACCGGCGACCAGCGGCGTCCAGCAGAGGGATGAGGCGAGCGGCGTCGGGGACTGGGGTTGGGCAGAGAATGGGAGAAGGGTAAAACAATTGAAGCGTGAAAACTAAAGAGGGCTTTTTTAGGTTTGGGGCAGGAACCCTAAGCGGTTCCGGTTCCGGTTCTCGGTTCCGGTTCCTCATGGAACCGAGAACCGCCAGTTCCCAGAAAAAGGGAACCGAGAACCGGAACCGGCCTCCCTAGAACCGGGAACCGGACCGGAACCTCCGGTTCGGTTCTTCGGTTCTCGGTTCTACCCGGGAACCGCGCTCACCCCTACTTCCGAGTGTAATTAATTTAAAGGTACAAAGATGCAGCTTATCAGATCTTAGTTTCTTGAAAAATTTTCATTGCCTATTCTCACCGACAGTTTTAGATCTGTCGGAGAACAAATTTGTTAGCCTTCCTACATGCATCAGTCAATTTGCTACGTTGCAGCAACTTTCTTCAAAACACTGCAAGCACCTTCGAGAGATTCTAGCTCTCCCGCCGACCATAACATATTTACTTGCGAAAGGCTATGAATCGCTTGAAACATGCCCAAAATTATCAAATGTTACATTATAATCCGAATGAGTCACATTGGCTTAGATGAATTGACTTCTCTAGCTATCATAAGCTGATTCAGGATCAATGCTCCAGCAATTGCAATATGCTGTCAATAGAGGTCTCTCTCCCCCTCCCTCCCTCCCCCCTCCCTCCGTGCGTGTTAATGTCTCAAGTGTAAATGTTCGGCATGACAGGGATTGCTTGGGGAGACTCCGGTTGACATTTTTCATCAAGGAAGCAAGATCCCAAAGTGGTTCATCCATCAAAGTATGAGAGGACTCAAGGTGCGTTTGGGAAGGTTTTTGGGAAAAGTCTTTTGGAGAAATGCAAAGGCCCTTGAATTAAAAGAATTTTTCAAAATGCAAATTATGTTTGGTAAGTCGTATTTGTGAAAGTCCATTGTGAAATACTTTTGAGCAAAATAGTTTTTGACAAATTAAATTTATAAAAGACTTTTGTTATTAAAAAAAAAAAAAAAAAAAACAGAGAAAGTTGGTTGGCCAAGGGCTTGGCCGGCGACCGTTGGCAAAGAGCTAATAGTTGCCGACAAAGGATAGGCGGTCCAATGAGGGTCGTCGTGCAAAGGATGCGGTGCGGCGAGGGTTGCCACAACCCAATCGCGTGACCCCGGCAACCACCGCATGGAGGTCGCTGCGCGGTGGGTTGCATGACCATCCGACGAGGGTTGTAGTGACCCAACTCGCAACCAGATTGCGAGATTTGGGTCGCGACGACCCTTGCCAAATGGTTGCGCGACCTGCTACGCCATGACCTCCGTGTGGAGGTCGCATTGCGAGATCCGAGTTGTGGCAACACTTGCTGGATGGTTGCACAACACGCTGTGTGGCGACCTCCGTGTGGAGTTTGCCGGGGCCGCGAGATCCAGGTCGCGGCAACCCTCACTAGAGGGTTGTGCAACCCTAGCCGGACCTCCTGCCCTTGGCCAAACCTCCTACCCTTCGCCGGTGACCACGCACAAATGCTAGTCCTCTTTAACAGAGAGAGAAGGGAAGAAGATGAAGATGAACAGTTATCGGGGCAAAATCGAAAAAAAAAACAAAAGATTAGCGAGGACAATTTTGGGAGAATTTTGTTCACTAACCCCCAAGGCTAGAATGTCGAGAAAGCCCAAGGCAGCCCTAAGTTGCCTTGGGCTTTCAGCCTTTTAAGGGCTTGCATTTGGCGAAGGGAGATTAAAAAAAAAAAAATTGCCAAACACCAAGCATTTGGCCCAAAGGACTTTGAACGCCGAAGGGGTTTTGGGAAAGTAGTTCCCAAACGCATCCTCATAAGATTTCCCATACCTTCATAATTATACCATAACATAGCCGGCTTGGCCTTTTATGGTATTGTCAATTCAGCTAATCTAAAGGAAGCCAATATTTCATGTGAGATACTGTTGTTTGTCAACAATCAAGAAACTTATGGTTGTGGAGATTGTTTTTCCTCATTGAGTTAGACCACATATGGGTTCTATACATTCCACGGCAAATGATGTGGGGATTAGATGCAAAATTGTTGAATCACCACAGTCAATCTATAGTACTATTTCAAGTCAAAGGGGAAAGAAGCTGTGGGGCGCATCTAGTGTACAAACAAGTTAAGCAACTAAATGACATGAAGATTGATGAAAACGTTGATCCTCTGAATTCTGACATGAACCTGACAAGTTCCTGTGTTCGAAGCTGCAAAAGGAAGGAAAGATTTTCAAACTCTTAATAAGTAAACCATGATTCAAACTTAGCTTCTTGTAATTTAGTGTAGGGAGTAATATTGATACCCTTTCGAGCGGCTTTGATCGCGTGTTTCCTCATAGCAAAAATAAACTTGCTGCTGTGTTTTTCTTTACCCTCTGTGATCATCTTCCATATTTTCCTCACTGAGAAAGTGCAAGGATATTCCTGTGTAGTCAATATTGCTGAATTTTCTTGTCGACCCGTATCAAGGCCAAGCTCAAGATAGGTAATCAAAAAAACGAAGAAGGGGCTCTAAACAAAGAACTAAAATTTCCAAATTGGCCCAAATCTTTCTGCAATAAATTGCATGATTTTGCTTCTGTGAGGTTATGAATACATTAAAAACATTCTTGTCACCCTTTCTATCTCTTGCCCTGCTTTAGTCTTGGCTTCAACATAGATCAGTGGCTACTGATGTCATGAGAATGAAGGATGGACTCTGCAGTCAGTTCACTCCATGTTCGGCTACATAGTCCGTGTTTGGTTCGGCCTTGTTTCCTCTTCACCTTAAGTATGATTGCTCGTATGTTTTAAGGGCAATATGTGGCCCATTAATTCAGCCCATATCTTGTTAGCAAAGCCCAAAGCCCAACCCCTCAGCCCAGTCCATTTCCTTTCTTCCTGCCACAGATTTGTGCGTGAGTGTGCGAAGCGGCGGTCTAAACAAGAAAACGGAAATAGAAGAGGAGAGATACAGCTCGTCCGTGAAGAGAAAAAAAGGGGAAAAGAGAGAGTTTCGCGCGCAGCCGATTCGGATGTCCCAACAAGCCGATTTAGTCGCAAATTGCAATACCTTGTGATTATTCAAGCCTATTATATATTTAATCAGAGTAACTTTCGAAGTTGGGTCTTAAATCTGGAGCTATTGATGGTTGAATTGTGAGATTTGATTGAGAAGCGATTGAGTTTTAGATTTATATGGAAATAATGGAGGGAAAATGTCACAAATGGTCTCTATATTATTACTTAATGTGCAATTTGGTCCCTGAACTTTCGATCGGCTCAATTTGATCCCAAACTATTGATAAATGTCCGATTTAATCATTCGTTACTGTTTTTCCTCTTTTTTTTTTTCTCCTTTTTTTTTTCTTTCTTCTTCTCTCTTTCCTCCGCCGGTGTTCGGCGAGGGCCATCCACGCCGGATGCAGGCGAGGGCGGCCCTCACCCGACGCTGGTGAGGGGCTATGAGGGAGCCCCTCGCTCGACACCATGGTGCTCCTCGCCAGCGTCTACGAGGGAGCCCCTCGCCGGACATTTATCAATAGTAATGAAGGACTAAATCGGACATTTATCAATAGTTCAGGGACCAAATTGAGCCGATCGAAAGTTTAGGGACCAAATCGGATATTTATCAATAGTTCATGGACCAAATTGAGCCGATCGAAAGTTCAGGGACCAAATTGCACATTAAGTAATAGTATATGGCCCATTTGTGACATTTTCCCAATAATGGATAAAGGAGCTATGGAGCTGTAAGATTTGACGAAAATTGATTCCAAGGTAAAGTTTGATAGGAACGAAATTCTAAACTTTCACATTCAAGTTACGTGAAGCAAACAACACGTGTAACAGATAAAAAAAAAATCTTGGTTAGCGCATAGAAAATGTTTTATCGATGGATAAACATAGTTTAGTCTTTACCAAAAAAAAAAAAAAAAAAAACATAGTTTAGTTCACTTGACTAACCTTCATAAGTCAACTTTCAACTTTCTAGTTGAGCAATAATATCTTTTTTTCGAGTTTGTAAACTTATATTTCAAAAGCAATATAAATTAGATATACTATGAGTCACAAAATGGCATATTTGTTACATAAAATCTAGATCGAGCATTTATTTGCAGAAAAATGCCACATGATACACCAATCGAAGCACAAATAACAAAGGATAGAGGCAAAATCTAGATTACAAGAGACGCAAGATATACATGGAAACCCAAAACGGAAACCCAAAACGGGAAAAATGACAGGAAGAGAGGGTTTCACTTTCTTCAACAACGAGTACAAGAATACAAGCCAAAAACTCAAAAAACCACTTGATGAGCTACAAGATCTAAAAATCCAACAAGAAGATAAGAAAAAGAAAAGGAAAGAAAATAATGTGAAAGCCAAGATTTTAAATATGTTTTTAAACAGGGAAAATTATCAAAAAAATCCTAAACTTATTGCAATTGTGCTAGTTCAATCATAAACTTATTTTTTTGACCAATTGAGTCATAAACCTTTTACAATTATTCCCGATCAATCCATCCGGCTAAAATTGGCCAACCAACGCTGACATGGCAGCTGGCTGACACCGGTGACTTTCTTTTTTAATAATATTTCATTTTTTGAAATGTTTTATTAATATTTTATATTTTTTTCCTTTTTTCTTTTTTTTCCCCTTCTCCCTCTTCCTTCTTCCTCCCACCTCCCTCCTCCTTCCTTTGGCTCCGACGACCGGCCAAGATGGTCAGTCGTTGGACTGAGGCAATCTGGCGGGCTCGCCTCATAGTCGCCAGGGGAGGCGAGCCCTTGCCAGATCCGACGAGGAGGGCCTTGCCAGACGCGACAACGAGCCCCCCTTGCTGAATCTGGCGAGGACTCGCCTCACTCAATGACCGCGAGGTGAGCCTTCGCCAGATCTGGCGGGGGCTTGCCCCATCGTCGCTAGGCGTGAGCTCGCTAACTAGCGAGGCGAGCCTGCCGGATCACCTCGCTAGATCCGGCCGTGTTTCGCCCCGCCATTGCTGGGCACGAGCTCGCCGGATCGCCGCGCCAGATCCAGCTGGGTTTCGCCCCACCGTCACTAGGCGTGAACTCGCCGACTGGCAAGGCGAGCCCTCGCCAGACCCGGTGACAGCGAGGCGCCCCTCTCCGGATCTAGTGAGGGCTTGTCCCGCTAGTGGCTGGACAAGCTCGCCTTCGCCCAGCGATGGTGAGGCAAGCTAGCCCAGCCACCTTAGTCCGGCAATCGGTCGTCAAAGCCAAAGGAAGAAGGAGGGAGGAGGAGAGGAGGAGGAAGGAGGGAGAGGGAGGAAAAAAAAAAAAAAAAAAAAGAAAAAAGAAAAAAAAAATAAAATATTATTAAAAAAGGTCGTTGGTGCCAATGGGCCGCCACGTCAACGCCGCCGCCTAATTTTGACCAAATGGACTGATCGGAAATAATTATAAAAGGTTTAGGACTCGATTGGTCAAAAAAATAAGTTTATGACTGAATTGGCACAATTGCAATACGTTTATGACTTTTTTGGTAATTTTCCCTTTTTAAACACATTATTTATACTCTCCCTTCAAAAACCCTAAAATACATATATGCATGGTCCAAAATGCCCTTATCACTAATTTGAAAGTCAAAAAATTCAACGGTTATGCTTCTTCTGATTAACTCTCTTTTACATTTTTTTTTTATACAAAAGGAAAAGGACAAAACCTTAATTTTGACCAAATTCGGGGCTTAAAGAGTTTTATAAAATATTCAAGCCACTCGATAAGATCCCATACCTAGAGCTAACATCATATGACCTAATTGGAATATTGTAAGCTAAATCTCTTTTAACATTTTTTTGAGCAAGTGCTAAAGTAGCTTCTAATAATATTGTTATTATTCTTACTGAAGATGTGAAATTCATTACGTGAGAAATGATTATTAAAAATAAACAAATCGAGCTAAAAAAAAAAAAAATGCGCGTGGAAAGAATGCCAATGGCGAGAGATTCTGTTAGATTGGCATATGACAAATTGATTCCATTACTCCTCGAGCCCTCAGCGGCCTATATCATTTTTCCAAACCTACTTCATTTTAAATCATTCAATAGGATTTGATAGGGGAAAATTTTATCATTTTTCTTCGAGGCTTAGATGGTACAAGCTACAAGGTACATTGGTTAAGGGCTAATCACTACCTTACCCACGCACACATTTAAGCACCAAATGAGTAGGCACAAGGCGTTGCTCTCCTATGCACTATTTGTGCTACTGTCGGAGAAAATTTTTTATTTGATGATGGCCAAGCTGTCAAATAAATTGATCATAGAATCGAATCACATAACATAGGAACTCCTGAAGCAATAACACGTTGATATAGTCATAATCGAAGCTGCAGAGAAATTCATTTGTTGGATTGGATCAATTTTCTCATTATGTATAGTATCTCAAAATCCAAATATTTATGAGTTTTCATCCCTCTTACTTGTTATCTACAAACAAATTCACCTCATTGCGGCTAAAGTAACGATTTTGGACATCTCAAGAGAAATGATGAAACAAATTTCCATCCATAGTAGTATAAGCATAAGGCCCGCAACAGAATCAAATATATTGTCTTTGTCTAGAAGGGTTGTGAACGTGTTGTAATTGGCAAATTCATAGTTTTCAGTTTCTATTAATTTTTGCTCAATCATCCGTTATAATAATACACAGAAAAACCTTATTATGAGCATTCAAGCCTTGGGCATCAAGATCTGGCGAAACTTTGACTAAGCCTCAAGTTCGCTGGCCGTTGGCGAGCTCTGAGTTTGCGACCTAGCAAAACTCCGGCCGAGTGTCAAGCTTGCCTATGGCCATCGTTGGGGGAGCCTAGAGCTCGCCTGTGGCTATTGCCGGCCGGTTGTGGCAGAGGAAGTACTAAAATGAAAAGAAAAGAAAGAGAAAACATAAAATTTAAAAATAATTAAAAATTCAATTTTTTAAAAATAAAATAAATTAAAAATTCAATTTTTTTTCCTAAAATAAAGTCATGAGATTGAAAATATTTCCAATGAGATCCAAACTTCAGGCAGCGTTTTCAATTATATATCACCAAATAAAACAAAAAAATAAACATATTTTTGAAAAAAATTCTTATTATTGAAAACGCATATTATATCTTTACTCTGCGCGGTTCACTGGAGCGTCCGAAATAGATATTATATTCCCATATAGTTCCCTGCACGGATCCGTGTTACGACTTTTCTATGACGTGGCATTTATAGAAAGAAAATGTTCTATTTAACTATCTGTGGAGCTGGCCGGCCTTGAGAGGCAACCCCGTTGTTTCAGTCCGAGAGGCGATGGAAGCAGGTTGCTCTTGCTTAGGTTGCTCCTTCTCCTGCCGTCTCTTACCACTCATTCGTAGGTTGTGCAGCCGCTCGGCCGGCCGTCGGTCAACCCGTTTAAGGCCATCAGTCACGACAGTTCCCTAGTAAGACCGGATGACTTGGGACGGCGATCCAGATCTGGACTTCTTTGCCGAGGACAGCCAGAGAGGGAATGGTGCACTCGTGGAAGACGAGGTGCGCCGGAAGGGCGAGGAAATGAGGCAGGATTCTTGGGGAGCCATCGGGGAGTCCGGCCGTCCATACAGATACGACGTGTTCCTGAGCTTCCGTGGCAAGGACACGCGCAACGGCTTCAGTGGCCACCTCCATGCGGCGCTCGACCAGCAAGGAATCGCCACTTTCATGGACGATGAGGAGCTCGGGAAGGGCGAGGAGATCGCACCAGCGATCCTTGGAGCCATCGGGGAGTCGAGGATCTCGATCGTAGTGTTCTCGAAGAACTACGCGTCCTCTAGTTGGTGCTTGGACGAGCTGGTGAGAATCCTCGAGTGCAGGGATACGACGGGGCAGATCGTGTGCCCGGTGTTCTACAAGGTGGATCCATCGGATGTGAGGAAGCAGGGTGGGAGGTATGGGCAAGCCCTAATCGATCACGAGGAGCGGTTGAAGTCGAACGGCGGGGATCCGGAGAAGGTGAAGAGGTGGAGAGGAGCACTGACTGCAGCAGCAAACATCTCCGGCTGGCATTTGGTTCACGAGTAAGGCTCTCATTTACTCCTTTCCAAGTATGCTCATGGCCAGTTTTTGGAAATAATTTCTATTCAGAAATAATTTTTTTATTGTATTCTCCGAATGAATTTTTTAGCATTTAAAAGTACAAAATTTTTATTCATTTGGTACAACTCTTAAATTTTTTTATTCAATTTTTTTAATTTTTAAATAATTTAATTACATTTTTCATTTTTTTCTTTTCTTTTCTTTTTCCTTGTTTTTTCTTTTTTTTTCTAGCCAGTCATCGGCCTTGGAGGAGCCTCACCTTGGCTGGGCGAGGCTCAATTCACCCAGATATGGCGAGGCGAGCCTTGCCCAAACACGATGAGGTCGAGCCTTGCCAAGGGTTAGCGACTGGCTAGAGAAAGAAGAAGAGAAAGAGAAAAAAAAAAGAAAAGAAATAAAAAAAATGGTTTGGGCTCGATTCTTGAGTTATTCCCAAGAATAAAGAAGTAAATTTTTTTACTTCTTAATTCTCTTATAAATCTATTCTCAAGAATGAATTTTTTTCTCAGGAACAAAAACTTTATCAAATGGGTTTCTATTCTTTCTTTTTTTTTCTTTCGAGGAAAAAAAACAAAAAGCATTATTGTTTATATGGTGGGAAAAAAAAGCTCGCTGATTAAGGAATTTCACTAATTTCCATGGCAATGCTTAAGCATAAAATGGGGAAAAAAAATCAATTCACGCTAATTGAAGCAGGGAAGCTTACTTATTAGTTTTCTTGACAAGCAACTAAGCAATGCGTGAGTTGAGTATATAAACAAGCAGGGATGGACCACGTCCCTCTACAAGCCCATATTTGCATTAGATGTCAATTTGCTAGAAACTGAATTTAATTTGGCCTGTAGTGCTTGAGATATTGACCACGGTCATCCGCTTAGTGCTTTTTGTATCAAATGTCTTTGAATCAACCAGGCGCGAGTCTAATGTCATTCAGAGCATTGTCAAGAGAGTATGGGCTGAGCTGAATCCCAAGAAGTTACATGTTCCCGAAAACGTGGTTTCCATGGACTCACATGTGGACTGCATGTGTACTTTGCTAGACATGGAATCGAAAGAGGATTGAATGAGGTTCGCATGGTTGGAATTTGCGGATTTAGAGGAATAGGGAAGACGACTATTGCCAAAGCTAATTATAGTGCTTTTGCTCACAAATTTGAGTGTTGCAGCTTTCTTTCCAATGTTAGAGAGACTTGCGAGAAATTTGCAGATGGTGGCCTCCTTCAGCTTCAAGAGGCACTTATTTCCGAGGTACTATGAGATGATAGCCTGAAGCCTGGCAATGTCCACAGAGGTATGAGCATGATAAAGAGTAGACTTTCCAAAAAAAGAAAAGAAAGGTCCTCATTGTCCTTGAGAACGGATTATGTGGTTAGTTAGAACGGATTAGCGATTTAATTATTCGTTTTTGTATGTTAGGTTGTTAGATCGGCTTAATTAGAGACTAGCTAAGTTGTATTATTTATCTAGATAGATTCGGGAATTTTCCGGGCCCGTTTCGGTGTTTAATTAGGCATTTCCGGCCTAAGTTTCTATTTATGGCATTTAATTGTATTTATTTAATTATTTTTTGTATTTATTTAATTATTTATTATTTTCCGAAAATTATACTGGGATAGGCGATGACCGGAATTTTGTGCTAATTGCAATGGTATACTTGGTTTATTTAATTGAGTGCTAATTTGTGCAAATTGAGTGGAATTTGTAATTTTGGGTATTTATTCCAAAATTGAGTAATTTCGGTATTTAATTAGAAAATACCGGGCGTCGATTTACAACGCCAAAAATGTGTTTATGGACTATATTAAAGAGTGGGATTTTTGAAAAGAAAGATATTGCAATTTTGACTCAGGCCGACCGTGTACCCACACATGATTATTTTTATCGGGTATTTTTAGCACGGTGAATTATCAGCTTGTGAGAGTAAATATTATTAGCTTGTGCGAGCATATTTATCGTCAGCTTATGAGAGCCCCTTTGCACATCAACTTGTGAGAGCAATATAATACATTAGCCTATTAGCTCGATATGTTAGCTTGTGAGAGCAGTATACATTATCAGCTTGTGTGAGCTATGATCGTTTTATTAGCTTGTGGGAGCACGATCTATATTTATCAGCTTGGGCAAGCTACTATATATCTATATCAGCTTGTGAGAGCTATGACTATATATTGCAACTTGTGAAGGCAAAGACCATCTATTTCAGCTTGTGTGAGCAATGGTCATATTGAATTGATAGATAGTACGGATTGATAGATGGTATCAATGGTGTCGAATTGAGCTGATCGATTGAGTGGATTGATGGTTTGAATTGAATTGAATTGAGCTGATTGGTTGACTATATGAACTGTACTGACTTATAGGAAGGAACTGAGGCAAGGTAAGTCCTCTGTCTTGTGTGTAACTAGACAGCCTTTGGGCGTATTTCCTTCCTAATCGGAGTTTAGGGGGTGAACTTGTTGAGATATTGTCTCACCTTGTCGTGGGCTCAACATTTTCAGGTCCTTAGATGGCGAATCCTCCTGAGCATTTTGGCCAACCCAAGAAAATCACCAAACAGGTCTCTATGATTCCTCTCCTTGGGGGGCCAAGGAGCCTGGGTCTATGAACTTGTGAGATCCATTGTCTGGGTTGATGCGGGTCTACCTCGGAGAATACCCCATCAATTCAGATTGTGGTATCGTCGCGGGCAAAATGGACCCAGAGAAGGTCCCCTACAGGAGTCTGAGATCCCTATGTCGGTGTTAGAGATCGCTTTTGGCGAGGGTACAGCTAACCCTCCCAGTGGTGCAGTGGTGGACCCGAGTCCCCAGGAGACCTCGGAGTCTTCGGCTAAGGGTTCGAACGCTTAGAGGACTTGTTTTTGCGCCCCGATCCTCGGGGACGCACCCATCCTTCTTACTTGGTCGATTTTAAAATGCGATATCCCAAGACTATGTATTACCGACCCTTTCATTTATAATGCACATGCGGAAGTAGTTATAAATCCCCAGACAATAAAACAATGTGATTGAAAAGCAGGCCATACTTTTCATATTGAAATTCACAACCACACTTTTATTAACAGCACAACTCATATTATATTTACAATACTATTCACAGCATACTAATCTCACACCTATCTACACCAAAACAAGGTTCACAAAAGGGATAGGATCTCAGTCCTCATCCGGATTGTACTCGGGATCGTCATCTCGATCCTCCTCAAATTCTTCATCACTAGGCTCATTTTCTTCAAACTCTTCATCTTCTTCTTCTTGCTCATCCTCGGCTCCAGATGCCGGCTCATCCTCAGGTGATCTAGGGGCCTGAAATATTATCCCACAACCGGGATGAGACTACGTCTCAACAAGTTTTACCCCCTAAGACTCGATTAGTAAACTTATACACCAAACGGTTGCCCAAGCACAACACCAGTCAGAGGACTTACCTTGGCCTCAGATTCCACCTGCATATTAGCATAGTTCAATAGGCACCCAAGCTATCACATCATATATCGATATATCGATCAATCGACCTAGTCGACTACATGTCAAACAAACCATTCCTAGGTCATTCATTCCATCCCATATAACCTCCAATAATACACTTAGTCACAGAGCTCCATTAATACTCTCGGGTGTCGTTTTCACCAAGGTTACATAAGTAACATATAGTCTACGTGCATTTTTTAAGGCGCCGTTTTTGCTAGTGATATTCCTCATTACCGAACCACGCCCGTCATAGATTACAGACAGTCTATGTGCGTTCTTTAAGGCACCGTTTCCGCACAATGATATCCTTAATCACCAAACCACGCCTGCCACAAGTCATAGATAGTTTACGTGCGTTCTTTAAGGCGCCATTTTCGCACAGTGATATCCCTAATCACTGAACCACGCCTGTTTACACTACGTACCTGATCGGTCTCAGTCAAGAGAATCCCCAGTTCACTCTCACAATTCTTTTGCTTTACAATTCATCGAAGCATTATAAATGCTAAATCAACATACTCGGTCATCTACCAATCAATCATTCGATTTCACTCAATTTAGGACAAATCCTAAAATTCCACAATTAATTCAATTCCACGCAATTTAGAGCTCAAATAAATAAATGGACTACACCACGACAATCAGCACAAAATTCCAGTCACCGGCCATCCCGGTTGAATTTCCGGAAAAATAATTAATTAAATAATTAATTTCGAAATTAAATAAATAAATATTAAAAATCCAATTTAGGCCCATATTGCCTGATTGGAGCCCGAGACAGGTCGAAAAAAATCCCGAGAGGCATTCAATCAATATTATAGGCTCTCTACTTGCTATTGACTAAGTCTAACCACCTAACATGTATCATTAAGTCACTAATTTAATTGTTCTAAACTAATCTAACCACCTAATTGCACTTAATTAAATTTAACCAACCCCCAAGCATAATTAGCAAACTAAGAAAGCATTAGTGAGTAAAACTCACTTGGTAAAAGTGGGAATCGGGACACTGCGACGGCTGCCGAAATCGGGCTTTCGACGACATCAGCGGGCTTGGACTGGGCCTAAAACGGGCCCAACAAATCTCAGCCCAACTGAAATTTGTTCTTGCACTGGACTGGACTCGCTCTTGGGCTTTGGCTTGGCTGCAATTGGGCTTTCTTCGCGGGCCGGACTTGGGCCAAAGATGGGCTTGAAACAAAACTGAACTAGGCTGGGCTTCAAGGTTGAAGACTGTTGAGCCGAAGGACTGACTTAGCCCGTTGGGTTGTTGGGCCAAATTCTTGTGGGCTCATGAACGCAAAGGTAGCTGGGCCAAGCAAAAAGAAAAGGGGACTATTGGGCTTGAGCTGCTCAAAGGAAAATGGAGGAGGATTCGTGAGCCTAATCTTCGCTGGGCTGCTGGAGTTGACTGGTCCAACGAATTACAGGAGGAAGCAGCTCGTTGTTGCTGCTAGGCGGAACAACAAAATCAACGTTGGTGGAGGGCATTGGTTCGTTGACCGTTGAAGACCAGCCGAAGTGGAGCTGAGGGATGCAGGCGGTTGAGACTTGAAGCTCGTTCAGTGGGCGTGTGGAGACGTAGAGCTGCCTTGGCTGGGGAACGCATGGAGATGGCTGTCTTCGCTGGCGCCAATTCGATAGGAAGGGCTTTTGCGGTCAACCAAGGAGCTTCTGTGTTGCTGTTGTTGACCGACTCAAGAGAAGACGCTACCAAGTGGCAGCAAAACCAAGCTGCTCGGTGGAGGAGAAGACGCACGGTTTGAGCAGCTTCTAGGTTGCGTTGTCCACGTAGGGAGCAAGGAAGAGAAGCAGTGCTTCGGTTGGCTGCTCGGTGATTTTCTCCTTCAGCTTGCGTTCGCACAAGGCAGGGAAAAGTAAAAGAGATATGGCCGGTTGAGGTTGAGAGAGAGATGGATAAGAGTGAGAGGAATTAAAGTCCAAAATATCTTCAAGGGAATTTAATGCTTGGTCTCTCCTTTTGCCTCCAACCTTATCACCAGGTAACTTTCAGACAATTTTAGTACAAATGATCTGTGGTCGATTTTCTTCGAGCCACAATGAACCCACTCGACTCATTGGCAACTTTCGATTGTCGTGAAAATCTCGAGGATCCAAATATGGACACAGGGTACCAAAACAATAAGAAAATCAGTCTAGTGTTGGTCAACATGAATTTTCTAATTTAGTGGTGTCACCCACGATTAGCCACATATCTCTGTCAATCCAATCTATCTCTGATTTCAAATCGATTTTTAACTGTGTCGTAATAGCCTCTAAAGATGGATACGGTCGAAAAATCGATTCCTAGTCGAATTCTCAACTCTATTGCCTTAAAATTCCTTAATGGTTTCCCCAAATAGTCTAGTTATCTCGAGAGTGATCGGCTCTGAGAATAACCCTAAGACACGTCAATGAAATACCCGATTCATTCAGAAGAAAACAGAGTTGAAAATTTGGGATGTCACACTTGTAGCCTTTCTGTTTTTGGTAGACCTTTGTCTATAGACTAGTACTGTAAATAAACTAGTCAGTTGTGTATAAAGATTTGGTTTGGTTGTGAAATTGTGGCCCTGCTTTTCTATCCCATCTTTCTGCTGTCTGAGGATTTATTTATTCGCTTCGGCATGCACATTAAAATAAATGGGTCGGCGACGCGTCCTGGGATGTCGCAATTTAATTGACCACCAAGAGATGAGCACACGCTCAAGGATCGTGGCGTGACAAAAAGTATGTACAAGGTTCAACCATTAGATCATTTAACAGCTCGTACACTCTTCAGTAAAATAGTTTTTCGAAATTCTTCTCCTCCTCCATATTATAAAGAGTTTTCACATAACGTAGTGGAATACACCAAAGGACTTCCATTTGCGGTTAAAATTTTGGGTTCTTTTCTTTGAGGTAGAAGCTTACTTGAATGGAAAAGCACATTAGATAAATTGAAGAGAGTTTTCAATGGAGAAATCTTCGGTGTGTTGAGAATGAGTTTTGATAGTCTAGATAATTATGCGAAAGATATTTTTATTGACATTGCATGTTTCTTCAAGGGAGAGAGTAAAAGTTGTGTGAGAGGGATTTTGGAGAACTGTGATCTCTACCTAGACAATGGAATTGATGTTCTATTAGATAAGTCGCTCGTCACTATTAAGCATGGCAAGCTGGAGATGCGTGATATGATTCAAGAAATGGGAAGAGAATTTGTGCGAAGGGAATCTCCCAAAAAGCCAAGGGAGCGCAGCAGATTATGATTCTATAAGGATGTGCTTCATGTTCTAACAAAAGGCACGGTAATAAACTAAATCATGATCTTTTGTTTATGACAATATGTATGCATGTTTGGTAGGGTTAAAGCCTCTTAAAAAGTACTTTTGACCTTCTACTGAAAAAGCATGTGAATATGTTTCTACTAAGTAAGATAATGGCCTAACGGTCTCATAAGAATTATTTTTTCCAAATCTCCCCTGAAATGTAAGGTCTGCACTATTGAGCTCTCTCCAGAAAGTAAATTGTGAAAAAATCCCCGCGAACTTAAATGATACGTTTCTTCAGTGATTTTAGGTGCTTATAAAATTAATGTGTCCAATGTGGAAGTAAAGAAAATTCTAAAAGCTAAGAGCAAATGGCGCCCGAATCACGCCAATCTTATTTATAATCACTAGTTAAGTCCTTGTATAACCTAGATACGTTTGCACTTAAATTATCTACTCATATATCTGCTACCAGGGAACAAATAAAGTAGAAGCAATAATGCTTAAGTTGGCTGCTCCTGAAGAAGTACATTTTAGTGCTCAAGCCTTCACCAACATGAGACGGCTCAGTATTTTCTTAGCTCGCAATGTACAGCAGACGAGTGAACCCATATACTTTTCCACTGAATTGAGATGGCTGGAATGGCCCTATTATTATCGACCATCGGTGCCATTCGATACAGGCTATGGGAAATTTTCTTGTTGACCCTTATCTGGCCGAGCTCAAAAAGAGAACCCAGAAAACGAAGAAGGCCTCTAAACAAAAAACTAGAATTTCCAAATTGGCCCAAATCTTTCCGCAAGAAATTGCATGATTTTGGTTCTGTGAGGTTATGAATATGTCAGTCATAAAAACATTCTAGTCAGTCTTTCTATCTTTTCCTTGCAATAATCCCTGTCAAATGATAATAAAAAGAATATTATTCACAAGTGCTTTTAAGGTACTTTTTTTTTTCTTGAAAATATAATTTAAGGCGTTGATCACTACAAGGGCTTTCCAACTCCATTTGATCGTGATGCTATGATGTAATGTGCAATCGTCCTGAGGCAGTAGGATTTATGGTAAAAGGCCCCTTTTTTCTCTCCCTTAAAGTCCTTTATGGATTTCGAGTCGGAAATAGAATAGTGGCTTATTCGTCGCTATATCACAATTCATTCATTCTCAGGCATAGCTGTCCACGAAACGTAGCATGGACGTCTGTCAGCAACGGGAATCAATCATTCGGGCGAGAGGTCAGACCATTCTCATTCATTCTAGCCCTATCAGAACGAATTTGTTGAATGAATGGATCCATCATGCCCAACTTCTTATTCTTAGTGCATAAGTTAGAAATTTCTTTTTTTATGATGCAGGCGATTACTATTTTGTGATTAAATATATTGGAAAGTGTGTTGACGTGTACTCGAATGATATATTTTTACCAATTACTAAATGCTACACATCAAGCTCAATATTGGGGCCAAGAAAAGTGACGAAAGTATCCTCTATGCTCACGGATTCCACTGAGACTGTCCCTCTGTCATTTGACCGAGGACAGAGTCAGCTCTGCCGTGAGCACGTGTCTTGGCCCCCGATACGGAGCCTTACTGGTGCATCCATTGCCGGCAGGGAGCCAACCAGTTTCGGCCTAACTGGCGAGACATTTTCCTCGTCAGGGTGCTGTTCGGATGGAACCTTCCCCCATCGCCATCATTCGGGCGCTCATCCTTCATCGGCTTTCGCTCAACCTTCATCATGGGTCCCTTATCCCGCAACTACGGTCGCTCATGGCTCTGGCCGAGCTCGAGCCTGGAGGCCTACTACGGTGGCGATCCGCCTTCGCCCTTCTCCTCCAGCCGTCCCCACAAATAGGACGTGTTCCTCAGCTTCCGCAGTGGGCACACGCGCAACGGCTTCACCGGCCACCTCCACGCTGCACTGGACCAGCGGGGGATCACCGTGTTCATGGACGATGAGGAGCTCGGTAAGGGCGAGGAGATCGCACCGGCGATCCTCGGAGCCATCGTGGGGTCGAGGATCTCGATCGTTGTATTTTCTGAGGACTACGCGTCCTCCGGCTGGTGCTTGGACGAGCTGGTGAGAATCCTCGAGTGCAGGGACACGATGAGGCAGATCGTGTGGCCGGTATCTACAAGGTGGATCTGTCGGACGTGAGGAAGCAGAGGGGGAGGTACGGACAAGCCCTAATCCATCACGAGGAGAGGTTGAAGTCGAACGGCGGCGATTCGGAGAAGGTGAAGAGGTGGAGAGAAGCACTTACCAAAGCAGCTAACATATCTGGCTGGCATTTGGTCGATGAGTAAGACTACCATTTAATCCTTTCTGAGGATGCTAACTGTTTGTTTTTTTCACAAAATTTGTGTTCTAACTGTTGATTACCGAATTTCACTTGTTTCCTTTGCAATATATTCATGGTGATGCTAAAGCATAATAGGGGAAAAAGATCAATTTACGCTAATTGGAGCAGGAAAGCTTATGTGTCAATTTTTTTCACAAGCAAGTCATGCATCTGGTCTATTGTGCTTGAGATATTGACCGCGGCTTGAACTTATTTGAGATCAACATAGTGCTCCTTGCATCAAATTTTTTTGAATTTCCTTTGGTATCCACAATCGGCTTTATGCTTTGAATCTACCAGGCGCGAGTTCAATGTCATTCAGAGCATTGTCAAGAGAGTATGGTCTGAGATGAATCGCAATCAATTACATGTCCCCGAAAACCTGGTTAGTATGGATTTGCATGTGTCCCCGCATGCGTACTTTGCTGGACATGGAATCAAATGAGGTTCGCATGGTCAGAATTTGCAGACTTGGAGGAATAGGGAAGACAACTATCACCAAAGCTATTTACAATGCTTTCACGCACAAATTTGAGTGTTGTAGCCTTCTTTTCAATGTTAGAGAAACTTGCAAGAAATCCACATACGTTGGCCTACTTTAGCTTCAAGAGACTTTTTCCTCAGGTAATGTGAGATGGTGGTCTGAAGCTTGGCAATGTCCACGGAGGCTCAAGCATGATAAAGGGTAGACTTCGTAGAAAAAGGGTCCTCATTGTCATTGACGATGTGAACCAGTTGATCCAATTGGAAACACTAATTGGAGGACGTGATTGGTTTGGTTGTAGATGTAGGATTATCACAACAACTAGAGATGAACATTTACTGGCTGCAACTTACCCAAAAAAATATATATATATATATATATATATATATACATATATATATATATATATATACATATATATTTACTGGCTGCCCATCACGTAGAAATTGTATACAAGGTTCAACGTTACATCATTCTAGATTTTGTATGCTCTTCACTTCGATTGTTTTCGGGAATCTTTCTCCTCTTTCAGATTATGAAGAGCTTTTAGATAACGTAGTGGATTACATCAAAGGATTTCCGTTAGCTATCAAAGTTTTGGGTTCTTTTTTTTCAAGTTAGAAGCTTACTTGAATGGAATTTCAGCAGAGAAGTCTTCAGTCTATTGAGAATAAGCTTCGATGGCCTAGATGATTATGAGAAGGATATTTTTCTTGACATCGCAATGTATATAACCACGACAAAGCCCTCGCAAATTGCCGGATCTTTTTTCCTCTTTTCCTCTTCTTTTTCCCCCCTCCCTTCCCCCACACCACTTTTCCTTGATGTAATAACTAGAAGAAATTAAAATGAAATAAAAAACCCGCAATCCGCCAAGATTCACCTCAATTAAATCCCTTTGGAATAATATCTATAACAAGAAGTAAAAAAAAAAAGAAGAAGAAGAAGAAGAAAATTTCTCCCCCACCGCCTCCTGAAATTCATCCATCATCGTGTACGTCATGTTTAGTTTACCTTAAGCATCCTTAAAACCGCATACCCTCTCGATCGATCCAAAGATGGATGATGCGCTTCTCCACCCTCTCGAATCGGATGATAGCGGCCGTCCCCTTCGCCGTTGAGTGGCTCAGCAAGCTGTTGGCGGGAGGCGAGCGCAGAGTTTGTGTGCGCGCGTGTTTGGGGGAAGGGGGGTCTCTGAGGCCAATTGAATTCGGATTTAATAAACGATGCATCTTGGCTCACCTTTTTCCATTTCGGCTGAATTAGGGTGCGCATAACAAAATTTCTGAAACAGAAATTGATTTCTGGCCAAAAATTGATTTCTCAATTTCTATTTCAGAAATTGAGAAGTTAAAAATTTTAGCTTATGATTTCTTCTTCAAATCTATTTCTGGAATAGAAATCTGTTCTAGAAATAGAAAAATTAAATTGCGTTACCAAATAGATTTCTGTTCCAAACCTATTCCGAGAAACAGAAAAATAGAAAAGTATAAATTTTATCATGTGCACCCTTATTCTCCCTTTTTTTTTTTCAAATTGGATTTTATTTTATTCTGTTATGCTCGCCTTCTGGTTCTCCTCGGTGATCGTTGACTTGGAGGGGGGAGAGGAGGATGTGGCGGGGGTTGGTGGTGGCGGCGGGAGTGGGACTTTTTTCCTCTCGTTGTTTCGTTCGGTTTTCCCTCCGTTATCGCTTTCTGCGGGTGCTGTTTTAGCTGGCCACTGGTGGTAGCTGGTGGTGCGGACACGTGTTGACCAAGTAAAATGAAACTATCCCTGTCGCGAGGGAAGACCCCGCCCCGGCTGGGCAGTTCCTATGGCGCCTTTCGCACCGTTGGATTGTCGCGGTCCAACGGATCGTGCGGTCGATGTCCGCCCTCTCTCTCTCTCTCTCTCTCTCTCTCTCTCTCTCTCTCTCTCTCTCTCTCTGCTTTCTTCACTTTTTCGCTTTTACAGTCAGCGGTCAACGAGCGGAGGGGGTTAACAGGTTCGTATCGGCTTCTTCGGGGAAATGATTGTGTGTGACGCGGCGTAGGTGAGGGTTTAGTTTGTAGCTGTTGCTAGGGGTATGCAAAAGAACCGGGACCTGCCCGAACTAGAACCGCTCAGAACCGGTGGTTCTTGAAAGAACCGGTCCATTTCCCGGTTCCAATTTGTGGGAATTAGTGGTTCTTGAGGGAACCGGTCCAGTTCCCGATTCCAATTTGTGGGAATCGGTGGGTACCGATCCGGTTCCCAATTCCATGGGTGAATCCGTCCAATCGCCCACCCGGACCAGACCGATTATATTATGATAATGTATTAATTTTTAATATTAAAAAAATTGAAATTACTAATTAACAAACCCAAATTAAATAATTAACCCAAATCAAATAATTAAAAAAATTAATTAAAGTGGGTAATCCGATATCATGCTAGTCAAACCAGATGGAGAGGTCCTGATCCTGAAGTTGAAAAGTCCAAAGCGCACACCTTGACAAAACGCCGAGAAGTTAGTGGGCAAAAAGCAAGCATGCGAAGAAGGAGGAGGAGGAGAAGAAAGGTCAGGCAAAGAACTAGCAATTTTGGTCGAAAACCAAAGTTGTTTCATGTCAAGATCGGAGCTTTCGAGAAACCCGGGAACCCCCTTGGGCTAGGGTTAGCGGGAAAGAGTATTCACAGCGGGATATTAAAAATAATATTTTTAATATTAAAAAATTGAAATTACTAATTAACAAACCCAAATTAAATAATTAACCCAAATCAAATAATTAAAAAAAATAATTAAAGTGGGTAATCTAATAGCATGCTAGTCAAACCATATGGAGAGGTCCTAATCCTCCTGAAGCTGAAAAGTCCAAAGCGCACACCTTGACAAAATGCTGAGTAGTTAGTGGGCAAAAAGCAAGCACGCAAAGAAGGAGGAGGAGGAGAAGAATAGGTCAAGCGAAGAACCAGCAATTTCGGTTGAAAACCAAAGTTGTTTCATGTCAAGATCGGAGCTTTCGATAAACCCGGGAACCCCCTCGGGCTAGGGTTAGTGGGAAGACTATTCACAATGGGATTTTAAAAAATAATATTTTTTAATATTAAAAAAATTGAAATTACTAATTAACAAACCCAAATTAAATAATTAACCCAAATTAAATAATTAAAAAATTAATTAAAGTGGGTAATCTAATATCATGCTAATCAAAAGGTCCCGATCCCGAAGTTGAAAAGTCCAAAGCGCACACCTTGACAAAACGCTGAGCAATTAATGGGCAAAAAGCAAGCACGCAAAGAAGGAGGAGGAGGAGAAGAATAGGTTAGGCGAAGAACCAGAAATTTCGATCGAAAACTAAAGTTGTTTCATGTGAAGATCGGAGCTTTCGAGAAACCCAGGGAATCCCCTCGGGCTAGGGTTAGCGGGGAAGAGTATTCACGGCGGGATTTAAAAAAATAATATTTTTTAATATTAAAAAAATTAAAATTACTAATTAACAAACCCAAATTAAATAATTAACCCAAATCAAATAATTAAAAAAAATTAATTAAAGTGGGTAATCTAATATCATGTTAGTCAAACCAAATGGAGAGGTCTTGATCCTAAAGCTGAAAAGTCCAAAGCGCACACCTTAACAAAACGCCGAGTAGTTAGTGGGGAAAAAGCAAGCACGCGAAGAAGGAGGAGGAGGAGAAGAATAGGTCAGGCGAAGAACCAGCAATTTCGGTCGAAAACCAGAATTGTTTCATGTCAAGATCAAAGCTTTTGAGAAACCCGGGAACCCCTCGGGCTAGGGTTAGCGGGGAAGAGTATTCACAACGGGATTTTTAAAAAATAATATTTTTTTAATATTAACAAAATTGAAATTACTAATTAACAAACCAAAATTAAATAATTAACCCAAATTAAATAATTAAAAAAATTAATTAAAGTAGGTAATCTAATATCATGTTAGTTAGTCAAACCAGATGGAGAGGTCCTGATCCTGAAGTTGAAAAGTCCAAAGCACACACCTTGACAAAACGCTGAGTAGTTAATGGGGAAAAAGCAAGCACGCAAAGAAGGAGGAGGAGGAGAACAATAGGTCAGACGAAGAACCAATAATTTCGATCGAAAACCAAAGTTGTTTTATGTCAAGATCGGAGCTTTCGAGAAACCCAGGAACCCCCTCGGGCTAGGCTTAGCGAGGAAGAGTATTCATAGCGGGATTAAAAAATATATTTTTTTAATATTAAAAAAATTGAAATAACTAATTAACAAACCAAAATTAAATAATTAATCCAAATCAAATAATTAAAAAAAAATTAGTTAAAGTGGGTAATCTACTATCATGCTAGTCAAACCAAATGGAGAGGTCCTAATCCTAAAGCTGAAAAGTCCAAAGCGCACACCTTGACAAAATGTCGAGCAATTAGTGGGCAAAAAGCAAGCATGCGAAGAAGGAGGAGGAGGAGGAGAAGAATAGGTCAGGCGAAGAACCCGTAATTTCGATTGAAAACCAAAGTTGTTTCATGTCAAGATCGGAGCTTTCGAGAAACCTAGGAACCCCCTTGGGCTAGGGTTACCGGGGAAGAGTATTCACAGTGGGATTTAAAAAAATAACATTATTGTTGGTGAGACCGGTTCCATAGATCCACTCGAGAACCGGACAGGACAAACGGTCCAGTTCCCAGGTGGATCTATGCAACTAATGGGTGGATCCCGGTTCCAATTTTTCGGAACCGGTCCTTAGGGGGCGGTTCCCGGTTCTAGGTCAAGAACCGCCCGCCCGGACCATGCACACCCCTAGTTGTTGCCGCCCTTTCGGTACTCGTTGCGTTGCTATAATGATGCCCATGTTGACTGGTCAAATTCATATTTCCGTAATTGTTGAACATGAATCCCATGATCGTTTTTGATTTCCCAATCGCCGACTTTGAGTTTTCTTTGATTTTCTTTGCCTAACCCTCCTAGAAAAAGAACAAATGCCAATTTTTTAAAAGAAATGCTTCTAGAAAAATATATAATGATTTGTATCTATTTTCTTTCCGATTTGATAAATTTCTAAATATTTCTCATCAATTAAAATGCAAAATGTTAGAATAGTAGAAAATTGAAAAACGATCTTAACCAAACATCGGTCATTATGAAAGTTTATCGGAGCAAAGTTTTTAGATGCTCAAACTCAAATTTCAATTAGGTATTGCTCTAAATTAAAACGATGGCATCTATAACTTTCATAACAAATGAAAATGGACAATCAATTATGTCAATCTTTGCATTGTTTTAAATGCACTGTACATTTCCAATTATGTTAGAAGGAATTGACTTCGAGACATGACCCGACGGAAACAAGGTGCTAGACAATCCATGTGGATCAAGCACATCTTCATGATCTTCAACACATATTGAGCCCATCATCTCGAACATAAGAATCTTACACGCACACGTAAGACATAATCCTTCTCCCTAGAAAAATTCCTAGGATGAGAAAATCTGGAGAGACATGCTTGGAGTAGGTGCATAGAGAAAGAGAGAGTTCATAATGACAACAACTTCATTAGTTATCTATTGGTGAAGAGATTCTACGCAATAATGTAATCTCCCCCTGCCTCCACAATTAGGCTTTGATCTGGCTACATGGGGATGGCGCGATGTGTATGTACGTGGTATACTTATCTTAGTCGGAGATGGGGTCGGCCACGATACTTTTCAGCCTATCATCATGGAAAAAACTAATCATATCACACCACCACCCTATTACCATTTCGTCTCTTTCCATCGCCCGCCGTGGGACCCGCCATCTCTCTCCTTTCGATTTTTCCGTCGAAGCATATTAGTTGTGTAAGCTCTTGCGCTTCCGCGTGTGTATGCGTCGTGTACTTGTCTGTTTATTTCAATCTGAAGATGTCAATGAAGAGAAAAATAGGTCCCGTAAGCCACGATCCGCCTCCATCGCCTTGTTATTTCATGCGTGAAATTTTGTGAAATCAATGCTAATCAATCTAAAAATTTAAATTATTATATGAACGTGTGGTTTAATATTTAAGTATTTCAATGTTCCATCTTATGCATAATCTAAACTTTGGTTTGATACTAGAACATGAAAATATGTGATGGGAGTGGTAAATAGGGCTTGAAAAAAATTGAATTTAAGACCAACTATGATTTAAAATATTAGATAAATGTGTGATTTGATATATAATTATGCAAACATAATAAGAGCTGCCGTAAATATACCATAAGCTAATGAACTCAAACTGGATAAGGTCCAAGATCGGGTACGAGCATGAGCTACTTTGAAGATTGGTCCAGGAATCATATCCTCGCCCATCTCTTCTTTGCATGAACTAACAAAGAACTTACGACTTCCATAGGTAGACTTCCAAAGGCCCAGATTTTCAAGCTCTCCACAAAAGTGAAAACTCATTGCAAAAGCATAAAGTCACATGCAATCCATGCTCGATCTTTTTGCACTACTTACATAAATTTTGCCGTGTTCTCTCATGTGATCTAACACAAAACGACAGAACATAGATTTGGAATGTCAAACAACTTTCTCTTATGCGCGCTTCCAATACCTTGTAAAATTGAAGCATTTGACAATCGCATTCGGAAGAAGGAATGACCCTGAAAATAAGAAAACAAGATAAACAATCCGTTAAAATATTTACCCAATAATTTAATCGGCCAGAAGATCTTCACAAGTGTGGTCAAATTATTTTAATGCTAATTTACAATCACAAACCGCGTGCACGCTCGTATGGACGGTCCCGTGGCAGTTATGGTTCGTGATACGATTACGTGTGCAGATTTCTTTTAATTTTTTAATATTTTTATTATATTTTTCCTTTTTTTTTCTTTTTTTTTTTTTCTTTCTTTTCCTTCTTCCTCCTTTATGGCCGGCCACGGCGGCGGCCGGTGACTGGCTGGGCGAGGTTTGGCGAGCTTGCCAGAGCCTCACCAGGCTACCGCGAGGGCCAGCAAGCTCGCCGAAGCCTTGCCAGTGGCCTCAGTGGCGAGGCTCACCTGGCCAAGCCACCGGCAAGGCTCGACCTCGCCCAGGCGGCGCGAGGCTCAGCCTCGCCTTGGCTAGGCGAGCTCTAGGCGAGGCCGACATCGCAACATCGCAATGGGGCACGGCTTTTGTTGTAATAATGTTGGACCATATCAACAGCTACATAAAAGTAGTCTCAGAAGTTTTGTTCAAGCCTTCGAGATGTTGGAATTGCCTCATTGGGCGAACGTCATCAATCAAAAACGATTCAGCGGTTGAGCTGATCTTGACGCGTTCTCACGGTTAACGGTTTGACGCCGCAAGAAAATATCAAAGCTTGAAAAATCTTTCTTTCTAATTTAATAATAGAACGAAAAAAATGAAGAAGGGGACCAAAAAAAGTAAAAGAGGAGGAAAAAAATCTGGTCCCCCTGAAGTATCCGAACGCCGCGCTCCTTTTCATGCAAAGCGAAAAAGCGGGAAAATAAGAATAACGAAATTATAAAAGGGGCAAATGTTGCAAATAATCCTTAAATTATGACAAAATGTGCAATATGGTCTTTAATTTTTTAGTTTGTTTAATGTAGTTCATAAATCTTAGCTCAATGTGTAATATTATCTTTGAACTTTTAATTTGTTCGACATGATAAATAAAATTTTTATACATGTTTAAATTAATAAAAATGTTTAATATTATCTCTAAATTTAAATTAATTGAAGGACAATATTATTTATTTTCATATAGTTTATGAACTAGTTTGAACATTATAAATTAAAAGTTCAAATATGGCATTGCACATTAAATTAACTTTCAGAAATTACATTGAAAAAATTGACAATTCAGAAATCACATATATCATTATCTCTTATAAAAAAAGGGGGGGAAAATCTCAAATAGGGACCCAAAGTGCCCTCATTTTCTCAAAAGAGGACCTGAAGTGAAGTCTATCCCAAATAGTGGTCATTTAGTCTCAAAAAATGACCTCGCTCGCTAGTCAATGAATAGATGCATCTCCGATGCATGTTCCGGTGGCCTAATTAGGGTATTTTCAAAAAATTTTTTTTTTATAGATTATCCTATTCATCGTCTTCTTCGTCCCTTGTTCATCTTCTTTTTGCATAGATCAAGAACACTGGACTTGGAGAAAGGCTAGCGAGCGCCGACTACTAGTGTTTTTGTCCAAGTTAGGAAAGTGACACTTAAGTGCCACTTCTGACGAACCTCGTCAAAAATTTTACGTGGCGATTTTTATTATCTTCTCGCTTACGTGGCTCGCCAGAGAGCTAACTCAATAAAGAACTGCAAAAACGATGTCGTTTTAGCATGGATTTGAATATAAAAATTAATTAAATTAAATTATAATAATATAATTATAAATTTAAAAAAAAAAAAAAACAAAGGAAGGAGGCGGGCGAGGATTGAGCCCTCGCCGCAACGCCTCTCGCCGCCGCCGGGAAGGGCCTGCGACGGTGGGGGGTCAACCGGAGTCGTTAGGTCCTAGCGAGGGCCGACGACCCCCTGCCGGACTGGGGAGGGCCGCGACCCTCGCCTTAGATCTAGGCAAGGGCTCACGGGCCCTCGATGCCAACCAACCCCCCACCTAGAGCTCTCTAGAGCCTCGCCGGTGGCCTCGGTGGCCGGGCAAGCCTCGCCAAGCCACCGGCGAGGCTCAACCTCACCTAGGCGGCGCAAGGTCGGCCTCGCCGGGCCACCGCTGGGCAACGCGTGATGGCCCGGCAAGGCTAAGCCTCGCCCCGCCACACCGGCTAAAAGGAAAAAGGAAAGAAAAGAGAAGAAGAAAAAAGAGAAGAAAAAAAGAAGAGAGTAAAATTATTTCTCGAAATTGTTCTCGGGAATAAGAAACTATTTTTTTTTTTTACTTATTGTTTATGTTCCAAATCTGTTCCCGAGAACAAAAAAATAGATTTTTTGTTCCTGAAAACAAAAGTTTTATCAAACACGTTTCTGTAACAAACATGCCCTTACTTGTTATCTACAAACAAATCCTCCCCATTGCGGCTAAAGTAACAATTTTGGACATCTCAAGAGAAATGGATAAAATTAATGTCCATCCATAGTAGTATAAGCATAAGGCCCGCAACAAAATCAAATATATTGTCGTTGTCCGAAAGGGTCGTAATTGGCAATTTTGTAGTTTTCAATTTTCACTGATTTTTGCTCAATAATAATACATAGAAAAACCTTATCATGAGCATTCGAGCCATGGGCATAAAGATCTGGTGAAACTCTAGCCAAGCCTCAAGCTTGCTGGCTTCTACCGAGCTTTGAGTTTGTGATCTAGCAGAACTCTAGCTAAGCCTCGAGCTCACCTGTGGCCATTGCCGGCCGATTGTGGTGAAGGACGTAGGAAAATGAAAAGGAAATAAAAGAACAAAGAGAAAACATAAAATTAAAAAAAAAATTAAATTTTGAATTTTTTTTCCTAAAATAAAGTCATGAGATTGAAAATATTTTTCAATGAAACCCAAACTTCAGAAAGCATTTTTGATTTTATATCACCAAATAAAACAAATAAAAACTAACCATATTCTTGAAAAAAAAAATTATTATTGAGTTTTTCGTGAAATAAATGCATTTATATCTTTACTTTGCCTCGGATCATTCGAGAATACCGAAATATATATTGTATTTCCGTATGGTTCCGCGCACCGACACATTCCGTGTTAGGCATTTTTTTATGATGTGGCATTTAAAAAGAAAATTCTATTTAACTATATGTAGAGCTGTTCGGCCTTGAGAGTCAACCCCGTTTCAGTCTTTCAGTCCAGGAGGCGACGGAAGGAGGTTTCTCTTGGTCCTGCCGTCTCTCATCCCTCATTCGGAGTTTGTGCAACCGCTTGGCCGGCCGTCGGTCAACCCGTTTCGGTCCAGCAGGCGAGGCAACTCCCGATTCAGATGCTTTTCGGATCAGAGGAAGTCCCCCCTCCAATCTCAAGGAAATTCATTACGTAAAGAATGATTATAAAAAATAAATAAACAAATCGAGCTATAACAAAAATGCGCGTGGAAAGAATGCCAATGACGTAAGTATTATGTTAGATTGGCATATGACAAATTGATTCCATTATTCCTCGAGTGCTCAGCGCTCCATATCATTTTTACAAACCTACTCCATTTTAAATCATTCAATAGGATTTTTTTTTTTTTTGTCAGTCCTACTTTACGCCTATGCTAACTCTCACTCTCAGACTTTTACCATGCCTCCTTGCAGGACGTGGGAGTCGAAACCCACTCCTGAAACTAATGCGTCCTTACCCTAACTCCCATTGAGAATGTGGGGATTCGAACCCCCCACCTCCCCCTTCTAAGTTGGAAGGGTGGCCACTGAGGTAAACCCCAGTGGTTCATTCAATAGGATTTGATAGGTGAAAATTTTATCATTTTTCTTCAAGGCTTAGATGGTACAACCTACAAGGTACATCGGTTAAGGGCTCATGATTACCTTACCCACACATACATTTAAGCACCAAATGAGTAGGCTCGAGGCGTTGCTCTCCTATGCACTATTCGTGCTATTGTCCGAGAAAATTCTTTATTGGAAGATGGCCGAACTGTCAGATAAATTGATCATAGAATTGAATCACAAACATAGGAACTCTTGAAGCAATAACACATTGATATAGTCATAATCAAAGCCGCAGAGAAATTCATTTGTTGGATTGGATCAATTCTTTCAATATGTATAGTATCTCAAAATCCAAATATCTGTCAATTTTCATACCTCTTACTTGTTATCTACAAACAAATCCTCCCCATTGCGGCTAAAGTAACGAATTTGGACATCTCAAGAGAAATGGATGAATAAGTTTCCATCCATAGTAGTATAAGCATAAGGCCCGTAACAAAATAAGATATATTGTCATTGTCTAAAAGGGTCGTATTGGCAAATTCGTAATTTTCATTTTCTACTGATTTTTGCTCAATCATCCGTTATAATAATACACATAAAAATCTTATTATGAGCATTCAAGCCATGGGCATCGAGATCTAGTGAAACTCTGGCCAAGCATCAAGATTTGCTAGCCTCTACCAAGCTTTGAGTTTGTGATCTAGCAGTGATCTAGCAAAACTCCAATTAAGCCTTGAGCTTGCCTGTGGCCATTGTCGGCCGATTGTGGTGAAGGAAGTAGGAAAATGAAAAGGAAAGAAAAGAAAAAAAAACATAAATTAAAAAATAAATAAATAAATAAAATTTTAAACTATAAATAAATTTAAAATTTTGAATTTTTTTTCCTAAAATAAAGTCATGAGATTGAAAATATTTTTCAATGAAATCCAAACTTCAAAAAGTGTTTTTGATTATATAACACCCAATAAAACAAATAAAAACTAACCATATTCTTGAAAAAAATTATTATTGAGTTTTTCGCGAAATAAATGCATGTTATAACTTTACTTTGCTCTCTGATCATTCGAGAATACCGAAATATATATTGTATTTCCGTATGGTTCCGCGCACCGACACATTCCGTGTTAGGCATTTTTTTATGATGTGGCATTTAAAAAGAAAATTCTATTTAACTATATATAGAGCTGTTCGGCCTTGAGAGTCAACCCCGTTTCAGTCTTTCAGTCCAGGAGGCGACGGAAGGAGGTTTCTCTTGGTCCTGCCGTCTCTCATCCCTCATTCGGAGTTTGTGCAACCGCTTGGCCGGCCGTCGGTCAACCCGTTTCGGTCCAGCAGGCGAGGCAACTCCCGATTCAGATGCTTTTCGGATCAGAGGAAGTCCCCCCTCCAATCCCAAGGCAATTCCCGGTGTCGTTGTTACGTCGGAGGGAGAATCTCTTCTCCCTACTGGAAGAAAAGGTACGAGAATCGAGAGAATTACGAGAAAAAGATTTTCTGTAATTGATGCATTTTTTATGAGCTCAGTACATGTATTTATATAATAGATTACAAACCATTAAAATTAATCGAATTGAATTTACAATCCCTTGATCTTAGCACTTGCTTATGTGATCTGATTTGATCTTGATTCCTTAATCTGTGCCATTATCCTTAACACGTCGTCAGACCGTGACGCGTTGGGCTCGTGATCCAGATGGAAACAGAGTGCGTCTGGACTTCTTTGGTGAGAACAGCGAGCGAGGGAACGGGGCATTCGGGGCATCCATGGAAGACGAGGTGAGGGAGCGGAAGGGCAAGGAGATGAGGCAGGATTCTCGGGGAGCCATCGGGGAGTCTGGCCGTCCGTACAGATACGACGTGTTCCTGAGCTTCCGTGGCGAGGACACGCGCAACGGCTTTGCCGGCCACCTCCACGCGGCACTGGACCAGCGAGGGATCGACGCGTTCATGGATGATAAGAAGCTTCGGAAGGGCGAGGAGATCGCGCCGGAAATCCTCGGAGCCATCGGGGAGTCAAGGATCTCGATTGTCGTGTTCTCGGAGAACTACGCGTCCTCTAGCTGGTGCTTGGACGAGCTGGTGAGAATCGTGGAGTGCAGGGATACGATGGGGCAGATCGTGTGGCCGGTGTTCTACAAGGTGGATCCCTCGGATGTGAGGAAGCAGAGGCGGAGGTACGGACGAGCGCTAATCGATCACGAGGAGAGGTTGAAGTCGAACGGCGGTGATTCGGAGAAGGTGAAGAGGTGGAGAGAAGCACTGACTGCAGCAGCTAACATCTCCGGCTGGCCTTTGGTTGACGAGTAAGGCTCTCTCATTTACTCCTTTCTCAGTTTGCATACCGTTTGATATGTGGCAAAACAAAATGAAAAAGCTGTTGATTACGGAATTTCACTAATTTCCATGGCAATAGATTCATGGGAATGCTTATGCATAAAATGGGAAAAAAAGAAAAAACAATTCACGCTAGTCGAAGTAGGAAAGCTTACGTATTAGTTTTCCTGACAAGCAACTAATGCCCTATTTGGTAAATTTTATTTCTATTCCTCCGAATAACTATTTCTATACTTTTGTTCCGAGAACGAAAAAAGAATAAAAACCTATTCAGTAAAAATTTTATTTCCAAGAAAAAAAAATCCATTTTTTTGTTGCGAGAATAAATTTGGAATGGAAACAAGAAGTAGAAAAAAATAACTTCTTGTTCTCGGGAACAATTTCTAGAATTTTTTTTTCTCTCTTCTCTCTTCTTTTCTTTTCTTCTTCTCTTTCTTTTCTTCTTCTTCTTCTTCCTTTTGGCCGGTCACTAGCATTAGCCATGGCTGACGCCGACGACTGGCCAAACGAGGGCCGGCAACCTTGCCGGAGCGTCGCCCCTAGAAATATAGAGCCACGGAGAGGCTCGACCTCCACAGCTGGCGCAAGCGCGAGATCGGCCTCACCCTAGCCAAGCTGGCCTCGGGCAAGCTCGTCGGACTGGCCAAAGAGAAAAACAAAAAGGAAAAAGAAAAAAGAAAAAATAATAAAATATAATAAAAGAATTAAAAAATTAAAAGAAATAAAAAAAATCTAAGAATCCTATCAAACGTATTTCTATCCCAGAAATAAAAATTTTGGGAAGTGACCAAACGCGTTCTTTTACTCAAAAATTGTTCCCGAAAACATAATCAGAAAAAACCATTTTTGATAAAAAATTGTTCCCCGAACAAAAGCGTTACAAAACGCGCCCTAAGTAATTCGTGAGTTGAGTATATAAAAAAGCAGGTGGACGGAGTCCCTCTACAAGCCCATTTTTTGCATTAGATGTCAATTTGCTAGAAACTGAATTTAATATGGCCTGTTGTGCTTGAGATATTGACTGCGGTTTATGAAGATCAGCTTAGTACTTTTTTATCCAATGTGTTTGAATCTACCAGGCGTGAGTCTTCTGTCATTGAGCGCATTGTCAAGGGAGTCTGCGCTCAGCTGAAGAATCGCAAGCAGTTACATGTTCCTGAAAATGCGGTTGCCATGGACTCGCATGTGCACCGTATGCGTACTTTGCTTGACATGGAATCAAATGAGGTTCGCATGGTTGGAATTTGCGGATTTGGAGGAATAGGGAAGACAACCATTGCCAAAGCTACTTACAATGCCTTTGAGCACAAATTTGAGTATTGCAGCTTTCTTTTCAACGTTAGAGAAACTTGCGAGAACTTCACAGAGAGTGGCCTACTTCAGCTTCAAGAGACACTTATTTATGAGGTAAGGTGGGATGATTGTCTGAAGCTTCACAATGTCCACGAAGGTATGAGCATGACAAAGAGTAGACTTTGCAAAAAAAAGGTCCTCATTGTCCTTGACGATGTGAACCAATCGATCCAATTGGAAACACTAGTTGGAGGACATGATTGGTTTGGTTGTGGAAGTAGAATCATCATAACGACTAGAGATGAACATTTACTGGCTGCTCATGGCATAGAAAGTATGTACAAGGTTCAACCATTAGATCGTTTAATGGCTCGTACGCTTTTTAGGACAATTGTTTTCCCGAATTCTTCTCCATGTCAAGATCATGAAGAGCTTTCGTATAACATAGTGGAATACACCAAAGGACTTCCATTAGCCATTAAAGTTTTGGGTTCTTTTCTTCGAGGTAAAAAATTACCTGTATGGAAAAGCACTTTAGATAAATTGAAGGAAGTTTTCAATGGAGACATCTTCAGTGTGCTAAGAATGAGCTTTGATGGTCTAGATGATTATGAGAAGGATATTTTTCTTGACATTGCATGTTTCTTTAAGGGAGAGAATAAAAGTTATGTGAGAAATGTTTTGAAGAGTTGTGATCTCTACCCAGATGTTGGAATTGAGGTTCTATTAGATAAGTCACTCGTCACTATTGATCATGGCAAGCTGGAAATGCATGATATGATTCAAGAAATGGGAAGAGAAATTGTTCGGAAGGAATCTCCCAAAGAGCCGGGGGAGCGCAGCAGATTGTGGTTCGATAAGGATGTGCTTCATGTTCTAACGGAAGGCACGGTAATGCACTGAATCGTGATCTTTTGTTTTTGACAATATGTATGCCTGTTTGGTAGGGTTAAAGCCTCTTAAAAAATACTTTGGACATTATAATGAAGAAGCGTGTGAATATATTTCTACTAAGTAAGATAATGGCCTGATGGTCTCATAAGAATCATTTTTTTCCACATCCCAACCTGAAATGTAAGGTTTGCACTATTGACCTCTCCCCAAGAACTTAAACTATGAAAAATCCCAGGAACTTAAATGATATGTTTCTTCAATGATTTGACTTGCTTATAAAACTAGTGTGTCAAATGCGGAAGTAAAAGCAAATTTTGAAAGCTAAGAGCAAAGGGCACCCGAAGCACACCAAATCTTATTTTTTTATTACTAGTTAAGTCCTTGCATAACCTAGACACTTTTGCACTTAATTTATCTATTCATATAATGTGCTGCCAGGGAACAAGTAAAGTAGAAGCAATAATGATCAAGTTGGCTGCTCCTGAAGAAGTATATTTTAGTGCTCAAGCCTTCACAAACATGAGAAGGCTCAGAATTTTCTTAGCTCGCAATCTGTACTATACTGGCGATCCCGTATACTTTCCCACTAACTTGAGATGGCTGGAATGGCCCGATTATTATCCAACATCGGCGCCATTCAATACAGACCACAGGAAACTTGTAGGTCTAGACCTAAGTAAAAGCAGCATCCGCATATTGGGGAAGACATTCGAGGTACGTACTTGCAATATTCTCTTCCGTCAAAATAAATGATGAATCTGTGAAGATCTTGAAAAATTACCTACATATGTTATCCGTTTACTATGCAGCTTTGTAGAAATTTGAAGTTTGTTAATTTTAGCCACTATGCTTTGCTGAGTGAAATCCCCGATGTATCGTCACTGCCAAATCTTGAGAGTTTGAATCTACGAGAGTGCACCAATCTTGTTGAGGTTCATCAGTCTCTTGGGCATCTTGACAAGCTCGTATATTTGAACTTTTCGAACTGCTGCAATCTTAGCCGTTTCCCAAGAAATCTGAAGTTAAGATCACTTCAAAATCTAATTCTTAGAGGTTGCTCAAAGCTTTCAAGGTTTCCAGGTATTCTTGTACAAATGAAACATTTGACAGAACTAGCGCT
This sequence comes from Eucalyptus marginata, assembly GCA_014182565.1. Classification (NCBI taxonomy): domain Eukaryota; kingdom Viridiplantae; phylum Streptophyta; class Magnoliopsida; order Myrtales; family Myrtaceae; genus Eucalyptus; species Eucalyptus marginata. The sequence goes on along the minus strand of CM024587.1, from coordinate 44,167,612 downwards.
TCATGGGACCGCCATCCAAGAGCTACCCTCTTCTGTTGTAAATCTCATTGAACTGAAAGGGTTGTATCTAGAAGACTGCACGGACCTTAAAAACCTTCCTTGTAGCATCTATACACTACAGCATCTTGAGCGTATCTTGGTTAATGGTTGCTCACAACTTAGCAAGCTCCCAAAATGTTTGTGTGAATCAAGTGATTGCACCAATTTCTCTCTCCCGTTAGCCCTTCCGAGCGTTATTAACTTGAATATGCAAAGATGCAGCTTATCAGAGCTTAGTTTCTTGAAAAATCTTCATTGCATGTCCTCGTTGACAATTTTAGATTTGTCGGAGAACAAATTTGTGAGCCTCCCTACCTGTGTCAGTCAATTTACAAAGTTGCAGCAGCTTTTTCTGATGCGTTGCAAGCAGCTACAAGAGATTCTAGCTCTCCCGCCAAACATAACATCTTTACATGCAAAAGGTTGTGAATTGATGGAAACATGTGCGGACTTGTCGAATGTGTTACAACATATTTCTGATGAATCACCTTGGCTCAGAAGATTTGACTTCTCTAGCTGTCATAAGCTGATTCAGAATCAATGCTCCAGCAATTGCAATATGCTGTCAATTGAGGTCTCTCTCCCTCCCTCTCTCCCTCCCTTTGCACGTGTTTGTGTGTTTGTGTCTCAAATGTAAAATGTTCCAAATGGCAGGGATTGCTTGGAGAGACTCGAGTTGACATTTTTCATCCAGGAAGTAAGATCCCAACGTGGTTTGTCCATCAAAGCATTGAAGGACTCATAAAGTTTCCTGTATCTTCAGAATTATATTGTGACATAGCCGGCTTGGCGTTTTGTGCTATTGTTGGTTCAACCAATCGGAAGGAAGCCAGTATCTCATGTGAGATCAATTTGTTTGTCAACAAGGAGGACACTTATGGTTGTGTAGATTGTTTTTCCTCGTTGGAGTTAGACCATGTATGGGTTCCATACGTTCCACGGCGAATGATGTGGGGATTGGATGCGAAATTGGTGAATCGCCACAGTCAATTTGCAGTACTATTTCAAGCGTCAGAGGGGACTCTAAGAAGTTGCGGGGTGCATCTGGTTTACAAACAAGGTAAGCAACCAAATGACATGAAGATTGACGAAAGCATCGATCCTCAGAACTCTAACGCGAACCTCACAAGTTCCTATGTTGAAACCCGCAAAAGGAAGGAAAGATTTTGTGACTCCTAATCAACAAAACTATGATTCAAGCTTAGCTTCTTGTAATTTAGTGTGGGGAGTTGTATTAATACCCTTTCGAGTGGCTTTGATTATGTGTTTCCTCATAGGAAAAATAAACTAGCTGCTGTGCTTTTCCTTACCCTCATTGATCATCTTCCATCTTTTCCTCACTGACAAAGTGCAATGATGTTTATGAGGAGTCAATATTCCTCAATTTTCTTGTCGACCCGTATCATGGCCGAGCTCAAAAAAGAGAACCCCAAAAAACGAAGAAGGGCTCTAAACAAAGAACTAGAATTTCCAAATTGACCCAAATCTTTCTGCAAGAAATTGCATGATTTTGGTTCTGTGAGGTTATGAATATGTCAGTCACTATCTTTTGCCCTGTTCTGATCTTGGCTTCAACATAGATCAGTGGCTACTGAAGTCACGAGAATGAAGGATGGGATGTGCAGTCAGTTCACGCCATGTTCAGCTACATAGTCTGTGTTTCCTTCGGCCTTGTTTCCGATTCACTTTGAGTATGATCGCTAGTATGTTTTAAGTGTAATGTATGGCCAATTAATTCCGCCCATATTTTCTTTGCCAAGCCCAAAGTCCAAGCCCTAAGCCCAACCCATTTTCCTTTCTTCCTTCAATGAATTTGTGCATGAGCGTGCAAAGCGGCGGATAAACAAGAAAAAGAAAAAGAAAAAGAAGAGGAGAGATTGAGCTCGTTCAAGAAGAGAAAAATGGAAAAGAGATAAAGTTTCGAGCGTAGGCGATTCGGACATCCCAACAAGCCTAATCAACCACAAATTGCAACACCTTATAATTATTCAAGCCTATTATTCATTTAATTGGAATAATTTTCAAAGTTAGGTCTTAGATCTAAAGTTATGTGAAAGTTGAACTGTGAGGTTCAATTGAGGAGCTTTTGAGCTTAAGATTTATGTGGAAATAGTAGATAAAGGCATTGTGGAGCTATGAGGTTTGACGAAAATCAATTACAAGTTACAATTTTATGGGAATGAAATTCTGAACTTTCGCACTCAAATTTTGTGGAGTGAATAACATGCGTAACAAATAAAGATGAACATTCATTATTGAATGTCTTAATTAGGGTATAGAAATCATTTTATCAATAGATAAGTATAGTTTAATCATATCATTTGATAGAGTAGCATATGTTTTTTGAATAATTGATGGGAATACGAGTACGTTGACTTGAGTAATCTCCACATGTCACTTTTTAAATTTCTTAATTGAGTGATACTATCTCTTTTTCAAGTTTGTAAACTCATATTTTGAAAACGATATGGATTAGATATACTATGAGTTATACAAAATGGTATGTTTATTGCATAAAATTTAGATCAAGCATTTACTATAATTTTGTTCATTTGAAATGGAAAAGCATTACTGATTACCATTTGAGCTGATTTACTTGTGAATGATTTGCGAAGCCTATAACGAAAGAATCACAAAAAGTTCATGATTTATAACTATGTTTTATAAAAGGTGTTTAGATATATATCGAATCATGAAATTATATGATTTAGTTCGTAAATCAAAGTTGATTTCTGATTTTGGTTGTAAATTATTGAAGATTGAGGTTGGTGGATTTGGATTATGCTCAGTGTCTCTGTGTACCCATTCAGAAGTTTGTGGATATACATACTAGTTTTAAGATATCCTTATGAGTTAGCCACTGATAATATAGGTGAAGACCTAAACAGGGGATGAATCTTGACCATCTATTCATGAGGCCTTATGCATGATCTTGTTGGATATTTAAGCGTGGAATTAGTCAATGGAATGGATCATATTACTTGACTTGTTTCGCACATGCAACGTCTGACGGTAATAATACCTTCGGCATGTGAAACACCATTATCATCGATGAAGTGAATTTTTGCAACGGAAAATGAATTATATCCAAAAGGAATTTGTCATTCTTCTGGAAATTTAACATAGAATCGTAAATATTACAAGTGATGTGGGAATGATTCTTGAATCCCGAGGATAGCAAATTCCGCGTTGTTTGCACTTATAATGAAACCCTCTTTTACATTTTTCCGATACAAAAGGAAAAGGACAAACACCCAAAACAGAATCCTTGTAATTCTTTTTTTTTTTTTTTAAATCCTTGTAATCGACCCAAATTAGTTACATGGGGCTCCCAACATGTTTTTTCTTGCATTAGTCCCTGTCAAATGATAATAAATGTACAGAAAACTCTAATGATGATGATAAAGGAATATTACTCACGAGTGCTCCAAAGGTACTTTTATTTTTTCTTGAAAATATAATTTAAGGCGTTGGTCACTACGAGGGCTTTTCAATTTCATTTGATCGTGTTGCCATAATATAACGTGCAGTCATCCCAAGACAGTAGGATATATGGTCTAGGGTCCCTTTTTCTCTCCCTTAAATTCCTTTTATGGATTTCGACTCCGAAATAGAACAGTGACTAATTTGGTATTGTATCACAATTCATTCATTCTCAAGTCTAGTTATTCACGAAACATGGCATAGGTCATCTGTCGACAGCAAAAGTCAACCATCCAAGCAACAAGTCAGACCAATCCCATTAATTCTAATCCTATCAAAACGGATCTTGTTAAATGAATTGATCCATCATGCCCTACTTCTTATTCTTAGTGCATTTTAGGAAAAGTTTGAAAATTGCTTTTTTACAATGTATGTGATGACTATTTTGTGATTAAATATATTCGAAAACGTGTTAACATGAACTTGAATAATATATTTTTACCAATTATTAAATGTTACACATCGAGCTCAATATAAGGGCCAAGAAAAAAGTGATGAAAGTATACGCTATGCCCACGGTTTCAACACGCCGGCGATTGCATGAATTGCATGGTTGTACGATGAAAAACGGCCGCCCGCACGAGCCAACTGGAATGCTTAGTTGGACAAGCGCATCGACACGTGGCGCTCATGCATAGGATTCGCCGACCAGGCGAAAGAGCCCCCACCACAGCGGGGCTTGTCCCGAACCAGATCCGACGGCCCACAATCGCCGCCGCCCTCTCGCCCCCCACCGCCGCGAGGAACTCGACAAACACCTCCTCCTCTTCCTGAGGAAGCCCCCAAAAGGGAGAGGAACGTGGCGACTCTTTGGACACTTTCCCGCGTGTATAAAGCCAACCATTCCTCCTTTGTCGCTCTTACAAGTCCACTTTTCAGCTCGAGCTCTCGGTCTCACAGTCTCGCCCTCCACTGTGTCGAGGCCTTTGACCTCGAACTCCGGCTCAAGATGACGACGGCGTGTCACGGCGGCGCCGGCCGAACGCATCGCTCGTCGTTTTCCGATTCCCTCTTTCCTGAACCGGACCTCGAGCTAGGAAAGGCGAGAGCTTCGGCAAGTTCACTAGAAGATATCGCGTCCCCTGCCGTTCTTGACAGCGGTGATGCCGGAGAGATGGGGTCGCCTGCCCATTCGATCGCCTCGCCAAGAGTAGCCATTGGCGACGGCAGGATTGAAGCCGGATCGCCTTCCCGTCCATGCCTGTCCTGGCCCGGATCCCATTCTGCTCTGGCCGTGCAGGTGGTGAAGATCAAAGAGGAAGAAGTGGAAGAGGAGGAGGCGGCGATGGTTGCTGATCCCGGGGACGCCACCACCATGTCGTCGTCATGCTCGTGGCGGGCAGCAGCGGAGGAAGTCGTGATGCCGATGGAGGGGCTAGGGGAGGTGGGGCCGACGCCGTTCCTGAGGAAGACGTACGAGATGGTGTCGGAACCCGTGGTGTCATGGGGTTCGAGCCGGGACAGCTTCGTGGTGTGGGACCAGCACGAGTTCTCGAAGCAGGTCCTGCCTCGATACTTCAAGCAGTCCAACTTCTCCAGCTTCATCAGGCAGCTCAACAATTACGTGGGTACTCCCCCTGAACGGGATGTGTCCTTTGGTTTTACTCTGTTTCGGTGCTTCTTTTTTTTTTTTTTTTTTTTTTTTTTTTTTTTTTTTTTGATGTCGTGCAGAGTGTGATCCTCTTGGAGCATCCAGCTACTCTTCATTGTCCCAGCGGATAGTCCCCGGGGCGTAGAGGCTAGGATCCAAGGGCTTCCACTCACGACGATTTGCTCAGGTTGTTGAGATTCAATTTGACCCACTTGGTCGGTTGTTAGTTGTGCTTTACCCTAGTTTAGGGCACGAGGAACGAAGGAATCTGAAATGGCGGGCAAGATACGCAAATTCTATATGAAATCTCATGAATCGGTGGCCAGAGAACAATGGCCTGTCATCATATTCTAGTGATGATGCTTTAGACGGTAATTTGCAGAAACTATCATGTCAACCCTGACATCAGAACACCCATTAAGATTATCTTCTCACTGATTTGTATTTGAGTTCTTTTCTTAGATGGTAAATTTGAATTTGGATTCAGAAATGCACTACAGCACTTCCTTTTAAAGCTGTTAGTACTATGCATTTTGCTGTTTCGATGCTCAATTCTGCACTTTCTAGCTGAAGATGAGTTTCCTTGGCGATCGCTTCGTGTCTATCCGATGTTTTGGTAAAGCCTTACGGCACCTCTCTTCTTTTGGGGCGAGACCATTAGTATAATTCAGCACTTTTGTGTTCATATATATGGAGTTGACGGATTGATTTTTTGAGTCATTTCATTGTCCATACACTCTTTGTACTGGTTTTTGAATCATGGCAAAGGATCTCTCCTTGACGTGCAACGTGCTCTGTGTATATTGGCCTAATGATACCCCCCTCGTGCGCATCTTCCATTGAAACTCCGTTAGCCTTCATTCTGCTTATTCTCTACTCTTTAGCCTTTTGTTTCAATATGAACTCCCAGGCCCAGCTTCCTCCTGTCTTCAATACTTCGTGCATCCTGATGCAAGATGTGTCGCAGGGTTTTAGGAAGATTGATACGGAACGATGGGAGTCTGCGAACGAAGGTTTTCAGGCAGGGAAGAAGCACTTGCTGAAGAACATAAAGAGGAGAGGCAAATTCAGCAAGCACAGGAAGACATCGAGTAGTAGTTTTACCTCAGGTTACCCGAAAGCTGGAAAGGAAGTGTTAAAATTTAAATATGTGCGGAAGCATGGTTTTGGTATTATTTATAGTTTTTGGTTAGTGACGTGTGCAAGTGTATGATATATTTTGTAGAGAATGGACAAGGGATAAACTAGGATAATTGAAGGACAAAGGACATGGGATATGGGAAATAGTTTCATTAGTTGGATAAAATAATTTTACAATAATTGAAGAAAGTGTTGGTGGAGGAGCTTCATGATATGGAGTATATTCTCATGCTCCTCTCACCCTCTTACATTTGTTGGTTTGCTACGCTCCCCCTCTTTCCTATTTATAGGGACTAAATACAATATTCTAGATTTATGTGGAATGTTGTCCACTTAGGCTTCTCTAGCTTTGTTCTAGATTGTAGTTCTTCTAGAGATTTTTCTTAAATGCTGGAAATTTTCAGCCACAATTTTTTAACCATCCAAAACTTTATCTAGAGAATTCTAGATTGTAGTTTAGCAACTCTAGGAAATTCTAGAAAATGGATCACCATTTCCAACACTCCCCCTTGATCCATTTTCGGGATACTTCGGATATTGTAGTTTGTCACATGTCTTTTATTCCGTCTTCGTTCCACGATCCCTTGCATTCTCTTGTCGAAACACTTGCACTTGCATTCTCTTGTCGAAACACTTGCACTTGCCTTTGAACATGCATGACTTTTCTTCAACGATGTCCCATATGTCTCGGGGCATCAAAATGCTCTTAGTTATAGTTGTTAGCTCGAGCTCGGGCTTTGGCTCTCGTAGGCTCTGGCTCTGGCTTCGGCTTTGGCTTTAGTTCTGGCTTTGGCTCCGGCTCTAGCTCTCTTGGCTCTCGCTCGGGCTCTGGCCTTTGATTCTGGCTCTGGCTCCGGCTCCGGCTCCGGCTCTGGCTCTGTTGGCTCTCGCTCGGGCTCTAGCCTTTTTAGTTGAGGATGGTGAGGACAAACGCCCATAACCATCCGATATGCCTGGCTTTGATACCATGTTAAAATTTAAATATGTGCGGAAGCATGGTTTTGGTATTATTTATAGTTTTTGGTTAGTGACGTGTGCAAGTGTATGATATATTTTGTAGATGATGGACAAGGGATAAACTAGGATAATTGAAGGACAAAGGACATGGGATATGGGAAATAGTTTCATTAGTTGGATAAAATAATTTTACAATAGTTGAAGGAAATGTTGGTGGAGGAGCTTCATGATATGGAGTATATTCTCATGCTCCTCTCACCCTCTTACATTTGTTGGTAGGGACTAAATACAATATTCTAGATTTATGTGGAATGTTGTCCACTTAGGCTTCTCTAGCTTGTTCTAGATTGTAGTTCTTCTAGAGACTTCTCTTACATGCTGGATATTTTCCTCTTTCTTCCAGAAACTTCATCTAGGAAATTTTAGAAGTCTAGCAACTCTAGGAAATTCTAGAAAATGGATCACCATTTCCAACAGGAAGCTGTACTCGAAACGCTTAAGAAGGACCAGGAAGCATTGAAGGCCGAGATCCTGAAACTGAGAGAAGATCGGGAGAACTCACAGCATGAGATTGACCAGATCGCAGAGCAGGTTCGTTGTGCCGAGTGCAGGCACCAGCAGATGTTCCTCTTCCTCTACAAAGCTGCCAAAAGCCCGAACTTTGTCCAGCAGTTAATCCAGAAGAGGAGGCACAAGAGAGAATTAGACACTCGTGAATCAAGCAAGAAGAGCAAACTGCTTGATCCCGATGGCGCCACCCAATGCTTGCTTGAAGTAATGGATCCCAAGATTCAAAGCCCAAATGTTGATTGCCTGACAATCAGTGACGAGTCGGCTCAGATGGAGTCTCAGCCAAATAGTGTCGTGCTGGAGGATTTTGAGACCATTCAGATGCACAATCCGTGGCCTTCTCCACTGGGTGGCAGAAATTTCAGGGTTGTGCAAGGTCAGACGCCGGATCAGATGGCCGGAGCTAGTCCGTCGCATTTGTCTTCGGTTTTCCACGAGATGTCTGAGAGACTCCTCGGAGACAATATGGTCGTTAGTGACAACGTCGCTGATGTCGAAGAAGTAGGAGACCTGGAGGTGAATGACTCAAGAATTTAGCCCTCCCGCCGAACATACCATATTTGCTTGCGAAAGGTTGTGAATCGCTTGAAATGCACGGAATTATCACACATGTTACGTTATCATCCAAATGAGTCACCTTGGCTCAGACGAATTGACTTCTCCAGCTGTCATAAGCTAATGTTGTCATAAGCTAATTCAGGATCAATGCTCCAGCAATTGCAATATGTTAGTCAATTGAGGTCTCTCCCCCGCACCCCCTCCCCCGGCACGTGTTTGTGTCTCCAGTGTAAATGTTCGGTAGGACAAGGATTGCTTGGGGAGACTCGGGTTGACATTTTTCATCCAGGAAGCAAGATCCCAAAGTGGTTCATCCATCAAAGCACAAGAGGACTCATAAGATGTCCTATACCTTCAAAATCATACCGCAACATGGCCGGCTTGGCCTTTTATGCTATTGTCGGTTCAGCTAATCGAAGGGAAGCCAGTATTTCATGTGAGATCCTGTTATTTGTCAACAGTCAAGAAACTTATGGTTGTGTAGATTGTTTTTCCTCATGGGAGTCAGACCACACATGGGTTCTATACATTCCGCGGTGAATGATGTGGGGATTGGATGCGAAATTGCCGATTCACTGCAATCAAGTTACAATATTGTTTCAAGCATCGGAGAGCTCTAAGAAGTTGTGGGTGCATCTGGTGTACAGACAAGCTAAGCAACCAAATGACATGAAGATCGACGGAAGCGTCGATCCTCTAAATTCTAAAATGAACCTGACAAGTTCTTGTGTTCAAAGCTGCAAAAGGAAGGAAACAGTTTCAGACTCTTAATAAGTAAACCATGATTCACACTTAGCTTCTTGTAATTTAGTGTAGGGAGTTATATTAATACCCTTTTGAGCGGCTTTGATCGCGTGTTTCCTCACAGCGAAAATAAACTTGCTGCTGTGTTTTTCTGTACCCTCAGATTATGTGATCATCTTCCATCTTTTCCTCACTGAGAAAGTGCAAGGATGTTCCTATGTAGTCAATATTGCTAAATTTTTTTGTCGACCCATATCAAGGCCAAGCTCAAGAAAGAGAACCAAAAAAACGAAGAAGGGACTCAAAACAAAGAACTAGAATTTCCAAATTGGCTCCAATCTTTCTACGAGAAATTGCATGATTTTGCTTCTGTGAGTTTATGAATACATCAGCCATAAAAACACTCTTGTCAGCCTTTCTATCTCTTGCCCTGTTTTAATCTTGGCTTCAACAAAGGTCAGCCGCTACTGAAGTCAAGAGAATGAAGGATGGGCTGTGCAGTCAGTTCACTACATGTTCAACTACATGGTCCGTGTTTGATTTGGCCTTGTTTCCGATTCACCTTAAGTATAATTGCTCGTATGTTTTAAGCGTAATGTATGGCCCATTAATTCAGACCATATTTTGTTAGCCAAGCCCAAAGTCCAACCCCTCAGCCCAACCCATTTCCTTTCTTCCTTCCACAGATTCGTGCGTGAGTGTGCGAAGCGGCGGACTAAACAAGAAAAAGGAAATAGAAGGGGAAAGATAGAGCTCGTCGTGAAGAGAAAAGGGGAAAAGAGAAAAAGTCTCGCGCGTAGCCGATTCGGATGTCCCAACAAGCCGAATTAGTTTGCGAATTGCAACACCTTGTGATTATTCAAGCCTATTATTTATTTAATCAGAGTAATTCTCGAAGTCTGGTCTTAAATCTGAAATTATTAAAAGTTGAAATGCGAGGTTTGATTGAGGAGCAATTGAATTTTAGATTTAAATGTAAACAGTAGATAAGAGAGCTGTGGAGCTCTAAGTTTTGACGAAAATTGATTCCAAAGTAAAGCTTGATCGGAACGAAAGTCTGAACTTTCGCATTCAAGTTACGTGAAGCAAATAATACGCATAACGAATAAAAATGAATTTCTTGGTTAGCGCGTAGAAATCATTTTATCGATGGAGAAACCTAGTTTAGTTGACTTGAGTAACCTTCATAAGTCAATTTTCAACTTTCCTCGATGAGTAATAATATCTTTTTTCCGAGTCTGCTTACTCATTTTTCGAACGCAATATGAACTAGATATATTATGAGTTACGAAATGGCATATTTAGTGCATAAAATCTAGATTGAGCATTTATATGAAGTGGAAAAGCATTTGTTGATTAAAGTTTGAGCCGATTGCCTATAAATGGTTTACGAAACTTGTTAAGAAAGAATCACAAAAAATTCATGATTTATGAATATGGTTTAGAGGTGTTTTTGATATATATATTGAATCGTGAAATTATATGATTTGGTTTGTGAATAAGAGTTGATATGGTTTCCGATTTTGGTTGTGGGTTAATGAGGATTGATGTTGATGGATTTGTTCAATGTCTCTATGATCCCGTTGAGGAGTTTGTGGATATGTATACCAATTTTAGAATATTCTTATGGGCCGGCCACTAGCAATATAGATGGAGAACCGGATAATAGGAGAATTTTGTTCGTCTTTGTCACGGTATGTTATGCGTGATCTTATTAGATACTTAAGCACAGGATTGATTAATAGAATAGCCCATATTACTTGACTTGTTTCACACATGCAACGTCCAGCAATAATTATACCCTTGGCATGCGAAACATTATTATCATCGATGAATTGAATTTTTGCAACATAAAATGAATTATGTTCAGAAGGAATTTGTCATCCCTCTAAAAATTTAACATAGAATTGTAGAGGTGTGGATATCTCAAGTGCCAAAATTTAGCATTGGTGGACATATAAGTGCCAAAACTTCCAAAAATATACTTAAGTGCCAAAATCAAAGAAGAAATGAACACTTAAGCGCTAATGCAAGAATTTCCAACCAAACAATCGACGTGGCATTTTCTCGACGAAAATTTTAAATGATGTGACATTTCTTTAAAAAAGATTTATTCACATGGCTTTGACATGGCTAGATAAGCCCAAAACGACGTCATTTTAGTGTAAATTTGATTTTTAATATGAATTAAATTAAATTAAAAGAGAAATTAGCAATAGTCTCTATAGCCCTTGCCGCCACTGCCACCCCCCACCATTGTTGAAAAAGGCTAGCGACGGTGGGGCGAGGATCGACTAGGGTCGCCGAGCCTCGACTAGTGGCTGACCCTTACCGACTACAAGCGAGGGCCTACACACCCTCACCTAGATCTAGGGTGAGGGGTCGCGGCTGACCCGCCAGTGATAGCCCTTGGCGCAATCTGGGCAAGGCCGTGTAGGCCCTCGCCCCACCATCACCAACCCTTTCTGATGATGGTGGGGCCACGACGGCAGGAGTTGTGGAGGCCCTCGTCAATTTCCCTTTTTTATTCAAATCAAATTTAATTAATGCTTATATTAAAAATCAAATTTAGGGGCAAAATGATGTTGTTTTGAGACAATGATTACTGAGTAGACATTCCGACAAGCCACTAGACGGTTTTATTAATAAAATAACACCACATCAGATTTCTGGCAAACCATACTGGAGCTGGCATTTAAGTATTCGATTTTATGAAAAAGTGACTTAGGGTGTACTTCTTCCTAGAACCGTAAACATTAAAAGTGATGTGGCAATGATGCTTGAATCGCAAGAATTGTAAATTCCTCATTGTTATTGTTGGAAAAAAATGCCACAAGATACACCAATGGAAGCACAAATAGTGAAGGATAAAAGCAAAATCTAGATCACCTAAAACGCAAGATATACGTGCAAATCCGAGATGGGAAAACCTCGAGAAGAGAGGGATTTCACTTTCTTCAACAAGTACAAGATACAAGCCAAAATCTCAAAAAACCACTTGGCGAGTCACAAGACTTAAAAGATTCAAAAAGAAGATAGAAAAAACAAAAGAGGCCAAGGTTTTAAATGTGTTGTTAAGCACATCCTTTTATAATCTTCCTCAAAAAAAAAAAAAAAAAAAAAAAAAACCCTAAAACATATGTGCATAGTCCAAACTTGTGACATCTGGATTTTTTGCTCAACGTATTGCGAGCCCGAATGCCTAACCGTCCAAGCCAGTATCATCAAGCTGCCGCACTCGGCCTTCAATGAGCCGCGCCACCCAATTCTCCGTTCACGGCTACATCTCCACAGCCGGCGCCATTTGCGGCGATGAGTCGCGCAGCAAGAAGCACAACCAGAAGTCCACCTCGTCCACTTTCACCGTTTTACCGAATTCAGCCACCTCTTCATCCAGCAGTCAAGAGCTCTGGTGGCCAGAGTCAAAAATAGTGACCGCAACGATTGAAAAACGAGGATTGAGCAAGAGATAAACAAAGCCGCCTCCTCAGTCATCGAAATTGCTCGCTGCAACTTTCCTTCGTTCGCTCTTCATGCCGCTACACTTCCAGCGCTTTGCCACATCTCCTCTGGGGTCAGCAACGGAGACTAACTCCGTGTCACCTTCCTCAACAGCTCTCTTTAAACGGCGACACCTCAGCAGCAAAGGAACGGTGAAGGCTGAGTTGGAAAAGAGAAGGACAAAACCACTCGCTTTCTTCCTGTTTTCACGCCCAAGTTCTTCCTGTTTCTTCCGTTTTCACTGCAGCTTTCCCCTCTATCTGCACCGCAAACTTCCTCTGCCACAAACACCAAAGTCAGCGAGCAAGCTTCCCACTTCCCTCTTCAACTTTCTTCCGTGTGAGCCAGAAGCAACCTCAGCTTTTCAAGTCGACATCAGGGACGCCTCATCCAAGCCGTCGCACGTACCGCCATGCCCTCGCCCCGCTGAGCAGCGACCACAACCCTTTAGGACCCGAGGTAAGTGGATATCCTCCATTCTATCCTACATCAATCAATTATGTTTGGCGAGATTCGTTTCCTAGAAATTTCCATAAACGTTGCTTAGATTCCCGTCTAGTTGGAAGTTTCAACCAAATTACCTAGCTAAAATATTGAGTTCGTGGTTGGATCGTAGGAGTACGGTCTATTGATGTCTAGTGTATGCTAGGGCTGGAAATGCCAAAAGCCTGAGTTTAATTAGTGAAGGGGTCTAAGTCAGGTTGGGTTCCTGCAAGACCTCTGATTTTTCTAATTTTGTATTGACTTTTGTGATACGAATTCCATAGGATGTCCTCACGAAAGTCATCCCTCATTGGATGTTCTACAACATACTTTAAATTCAGATTTTTTGGAGTTTGTATGACAAAATATATTTAAAAAACAATTAAGTACAAGATCTGTTTTCACATACACAAAACCGACCTTCCTCTGCTTTCCATTTTCCACAGAATTTTCAACAAAGAATATTAATCGGTGTCTCCCATGAAAGTTGTAGAGGACATCCCAAAATATCACATATAAAAATTTCAGAATTTTTTGAAATCGTTTAGTCGGCGAAACAATGTTCTTTTGAATCCTGTTATCTATCAGAAGACCTACTGTTTTAGTTTGGTTTTCCAAAAAATTTATATAGTGTCATATAAAATGAATTATACTTTGATTTTTTCATGAAAAATGTCCCTTTGGATCTTGTCTATCTTATGTTAAAATTTCATAATCCTTTAAATTCATTTACCTAAGCAACCACTGCTATTTCCGAAGAATGCGGAACACCATTATAGGGTGAATTTGGGGACTATGATAAGGAATCCTTCTTGCTATCCGTATGATGTAGGCACGAGTGAGTTTATATTAGTGTAGGGGGAGTATAATGTAAGAATTTTCCTGATATGGGCCACATTAATTAAGATTATAATTATCCGTTTTACGGAGTTGATCTAATAAAGTGAGATATAAAGTTTCTTAACAGTCGAATATGGGCTTGGCTTGTGTGGGCCGAATTGGGCCCGGCCCGTGATAAGAGGGCCCATCCTATCCGTCCAAATTTATATAAATAGGCTGAGGTCCCTCCTCTAGCCCTCACTATTGCGATTCAAAAACACATACACCCACTCTCTCACATAAGGAACCGAGTGAGAGGCGGTCTCATCACGTCAGGGTATTGAGGGTCATAGGGGAGAAGATCTTTAGCGCCAAAGACTCAGATTGCTGTCGTTTTGCTTCCACAAATCATGGATCTAAAATCAGGTACACAAATCTTCGAGCTTCTAGCTATGTCGGTCTTGGGTTGCCGTTTTTGACGGCCTACATATAAGTGATTGAGGATTCATTGGATTCACTCTTGAGTTTTCTTGGTAGTAATAACATCAATGACTTTTAAATTGAATTATGGAATTATTGTGTCATGGTATGGATGTGTGATTGAGAATACCATTACTCCTTGGGACGACGATACCCCGACAAGTAGTAGGGATGCCTCAAGGGGTAATTGAGTTCCTCTAGATGCCTGTGGGGTGTAACACGATTCCCCCAGATATCCTCGCGATGATGGATGGATGCGAGATGCCTAGAGGGTAATAGAGTTCCCAGAGAATGTTGGCAACATGAATTCATATTGAATATAGTCTTAGTATCTTTAAATCCCATTTGAGTTACTGATTACTTGTTTGGAAAAGTTACTTATCTTATTGATCTGCTAGGTTGATTTTGAAAAAGGTTCTCAAGCAAGTTGATTTGAAAATGATTTCATAATCTTTATATTGAGGCTTTCCTTGTTAGTACATTGATTGGTTTATATAATATAGACCGGTGGACTTTCTATTTGTTGGGTTTAGACTCATCGGTTGTTGATTTTACTTTTTCATATCAATAGTAATTATGTCGATCCAACCTGCTTGAACTTCCATTAGTTACGGGGTACACGTGGACCTCACCTGGCATTTTTCCGACTTCATGGATCCGGATTTTCTGAACATTACCTTCATCTGATTCATCACCATTTTGACCATAGACATAGGAGTCCCAGCAAGTTCCGTACTCATGGGTTTCCTCGTGGTCTACGCGCGTGGAGGAGGACAGCTCGTGGGGCCAATCCCACACCCCGGGGATGATAGAGATGACAATGGTAGTAGTATGGTCGACGGGGCAAGACTAGGAAGGTGAAGCCACATTTTGGATCCAAGTGATGACTTTTGGACATGATAGCATCGGAAGATAGGTGGCGAGACATGTACAGGCAGTTCCAAGGTCGAGATAGTACCGTGGGTGTATGATGTATTTTGGGATAACCCTTTATTTTTTTAAATTCCCAATACACCAATCATGTCACCTAAAGTAAATAAATAAGGAATGAAATGTGTTAGCCTGGTTTATATTATGCGTGTTTTCTTTAATTTTCCCATGTTTTCGATTATTACTAGTATAAATACACTTCCCCGTGCTTAAAAAATGGAAAGAATTAGATAACTACGTTAGCCATGACGTACTGAGGACGTCACAAAAATGTCCTTATTACTAATTTGAAAGTCAAAAAACTTAACAGTCACGCTTCTGATGAACTCTCTTTTACATTTTTTTATAAAAAGGAAAAGGACAAATACCTTATTTTTATCAAATTCGGGGCTTTAAGAGTTTCATAAAATATTCAAGCCACTTGAGAAGATCCCATACCTAGAGCTAACCTCATGTAACCCAATTGGAATATTGTAAAATAAGCTAAACCTCTTTAAAAATATATAAAAAAAAATTATAAGGAAATAAAAGGAAAAAGAGAAAACATAAAATTAAAAAATAATTAACAATGCAATTTAAAAAAAAAATTAAATTTCTCTCCTAAAATAAAGTCATGAGATTCAAAATATTTTCTAATGAGATCCAAACTTCTAAAAGCCTTTTCGATTATATATCACCAAATAAAACAAAGAAAAACTAGTCATATTCTTGAAAAAAAAAAATTCTATTATTAAGTTTTTCATGGGACAACCGCATGCTATATCTTTACTTGGCTCTTGGATCATTCAAGCAATACCCAAATAGATATCATATTTTCGTATGGTTCCGTGCACTGGTACGTTCCATGTTACGCCTTCTTTATGATGTGGCATTTATAAAAAGAAAATGTCTATTTAACTATCAATTTCCAACTCCACGGTTCCCCACACTTCCATTGAGAGATGGCCGGCCGTGAATCAACCAGTTTCACTCCAACAGGCGAGGCCATTCCTGGTTAAGTCGCTGGTCCGAGGGAAGGAGATGGCCTCTCGGATCCCGAACCGCTCGCCCAAACTCTCCACAATGGGGCCTCCCTTCACCGGGTGCCTAAATTTATAAGGAAATAAAAAAAAAAGAGAAAACATAAAATTAAAAAATAATTAACAATGCAATTTAAAAAAATTAAATTAAAAAATTAAATTTCTCTCCTAAAATAAAGTCATGAGATTCAAAATATTTTCGATCCAAACTTCTGAGAGCGTTTTTGATTATATATCACCAAATAAAACAAAGAAAAACTAGTCATATTTTTGAAAAAAAAATTCTATTTTTAAGTTTTTCATGGGACAACCGCATGCTATATCTTAACTTGGCTCTTGGATCATTCAAGCATACCCAAATAGATATCATATTTCCGTATGGTTCCGTGCACTGGTACGTTCCATGTTACGCCTTCTTTATGACATGGCATTTATAAAAAGAAAATGTCTATTTAACTATCAATTTCCAGCTCCACGGTTCCCCACACTAATACATTCCATTGAGAGATGGCCAGCCGTGAATCAACCAATTTCACTCCAACAGGCGAGGCCATTCCCGGTCAGGTTGCTAGTCCGAGGGAAGGAGATGGCCTCTCGGATCCCGAACCACTCGCCCAAACTCTCCACAGCGGGGCCTCCCTTCACCGAGTGCCTAAATTTATAAGGAAATAAAAGAAAAAAGAAAAAACGTAAAATTGAAAAATAATTAACAATCCAATTTAAAAAAAATTAAATTTTAAAAATTAAATTTCTCTCCTAAAATAAAGTCATGAGATTCAAAATATTTTCTAATGAGATCCAAACTTCTGAGAGCGTTTTCGATTATATATCACCAAATAAAACAAAGAAAAACTAGTCATATTCTTAAAAAAAAAATTTCTATTTTTAAGTTTTTCATGGGACAACCGCATGCTATATCTTTACTTGGCTCTTGGATCATTCAAGCATACCCAAATAGATATCATATTTCAGTATGGTTCCGTGCACTGGTACGTTCCATGTTACGCCTTCTTTATGACGTGGCATTTATAAAAAGAAAATGTCTATTTAACTATCAATTTCCAACTCCACAGTTCCCCACACTTCCATTGAGAGATGGCCGGCCGTGAATCAACCAATTTCACTCCAACAGGCGAGGCCATTCCTGGTCAAGTCGCTGGTCCGAGGGAAGGAGATGGCCTCTCGGATCCCGAACCGCTCGCCCAAACTCTCCACAATGGGGCCTCCCTTCACCGGGTGCCTAAATTTATAAGGAAATAAAAGAAAAAAGAGAAAACATAAAATTAAAAAATAATTAACAATGCAATTTAAAAAAAAAATTAAATTTCTCTCCTAAAATAAAGTCATGAGATTCAAAATATTTTCTAATGAGATCCAAACTTCTGAAAGCGTTTTCGATTATATATCATCAAATAAAACAAAGAAAAACTAGTCATATTCTTGAAAAAAATTTCTATTATTAAGTTTTTCATGGGACAACCGCATGCTATATCTTTACTTGGCTCTTGGATCATTCAAGCATACCCAAATAGATATCATATTTCCTTATGGTTCCGTGCACCGGTACGTTCCATGTTACGCCTTCTTTATGACGTGGCATTTATAAAAAGAAAATGTCTATTTAACTATCAATTTTCAGCTCCACGGTTCCCCACACTGATACATTTCATTGAGAGATGGCCGGCCGTGAATCAACCAGTTTCACTCCAACAGGCGAGGCCATTACCGGTCAAGTCGCTAGTCCAAGGGAAGGAGATGGCCTCTCGGATCCCGAACCGCTCGCCCAAACTCTCCACAGCTAGGTTGCATGGACACTCTCCGGGACCCTTCGTGTCATGTCCGATACTCCGATACGTGTCCAACACGCGGTCAACGCGTGTCAGAAAATCCAACACGTATGAGATTATTTTTACAAATTTCCAAAACTTCTGGAGTCTAAATATAAATATATGAAAAAAATAATAATAAAAGCTAAAACAAATTTCCAATATTCGTTTGAAGATGTTGGGGTGCTTGAAGTTGCAAATTTTTTACTTGATGAGCCGGAAATGGAGTCTGTTTTTTTTTTTTTTTTTTCAGAAGAAGTGGATAATGTGAATGAATAACTTTTTGTTATATTTGATGATGGAATGTTGATTTTTTTTTTCTTATTGTTAAATTTTAAATTTAATGGTGGAACGTGGATTACTTGTTTTTTCCTCTAAGTTTTATGGATTATTACAATGAAATGTACTTGAATTTGTCAAATTAAAACAATGAATGATTTTAACAAATGTAAGATTAATGTTTTTAGTATAGATTAATTCTAGGCTTTTTATTATTATTATTATTTAGTTATTTATGTATTTATATATCAAAATATTTATTTAATATATAACGTGTCGGAACGTATCGAAATTCTCTACTTATGAGTAAACGACGATGTGTCGCACGTACGTCAGTCGTATGTTTGTCTTAAGCAACCTATCTCCACAGTGGGGCCTCCCTTCATCGGGTACTTGGGGACACCTCGGCCAAGGCCCAATCTGAGATGTCCGAGACTTGGGCCCACGATCCAGATGGAAACGAACTGCATCTGGACTTCCCTGCTGAGGACAGCGAGCGAGGGAACCCCATTCATGAAAGACGAGGTGCTCCGGAAGATGTGGCAGGATTCTTGGGGAGCCAACGGGGAGCTCGCCTGTGGCCATTGCTGGCCGATTGTGGCGAAGGAGGTAGGAAAATGAAAAGGAAAGAAAAGAAAAAAAGAGAAAATACAAAATAAAAAAATAAAAATTTTAAACTATAAAATAAATTTTAAAATTTGAACTTTTTTTCCTAAAATAAAGTCATGAGATTGAAAATATTTTTCAATGAAATCCAAACTTCAAAAAGTGTTTTTGATTATATATCACCCAATAAAACAAATAAAAACTAATCATATTCTTGAAAAAAAAAATATTAGAGTTTTTCGCGAAATAAATGCATGTTATATCTTTATTTTGCTCTTGGATCATTCGAGAATACCGAAATATAGATTGCATTTCCGTATGGTTCCGCGCACCAAACGGAAATAAATCGTCGTGGGAAACACGTCGGCGCAAATCGATCGGTCCGCCTCCTCTCCTTTTTCTCCTCCTTCCCCCAACGCCGTCCAACCACGTCACCCAGGGCGCGGGCCCCGCACCTCCCTCCCCCGGGCCGACGTGTCGTCGTCCCCATTGGCCCGCCAGCTCCCACTCTCTCTCCTCCGAAACTTCCTTAACACGGTCTCTTTCTCTCCCGCTTCTGCCCCCTGTCGATTTCCCCCTTTTGCCCCTAGAAAGCGCGGCAGGGGATGGCACCTTGCGTAATAAGGGGCAAGGACGGGGGCCGAACATCCTCACGCGGAATATACGTAGTTTTAAAGCGCGGGGAGGGACAGGCAGAGCGAGAATGAAGATTGACTTTGAACAGACAACGAAGTAAAATCAGCTCTCTCTCTCTCTCTCTCTCTCTCCTCTCTCTGCGCTTCGTCTTCTCGCTTTCCCTGCTCTTTTCTTGGCGATCCTCGCGAGAGCTATGGGCCTCGCGAGCGACACTACCATCTAAATATCCCTCGATTCTCTCTGTCTTTCTCCGCGCTTTGTCATTTTCTTAGGGTTTTGAAGGGAAAACGAAGAGGGGTCTTCCTCTCTCTCTGTCACTCTTTCTCTTTCTCTCTCCCTTCAGCTTCGTTGTTGGGCGTGCGGGCGCTGGACATGGCGGTCTTGCCACACATTCCATGTTAGGCATTTTTTTATGACGTGGCTTTTAATAAGAAAATTCTATTTAACTATATATAGAGCTAATCGGCCTTGAGAGTCAACCCCGTTTCAGTCTTTCGGTCCAGAGGTGATGGAAGGAGGTTGCTGTTGCTCTTGCTTCTGCCGTCTCTCATACCTCATTCGGAGGTTGCGCAACCGCTTGGCCGGCCGTCGGTCAACCCGTTTCGGTCCAGCAGGCGAGGCAACTCCCGATTCAGATGCTTTTCGGATAAGAGGAAGTCCCCCCTCCAATCTCAAGTCAATTGCCGGTGCCGTTATGTCGAAGAGAGGAGATTCCCCCCGTGGTGAAGTCTGGTATGAAAATCGAGAGAATTATGAGAAAAAGATTTTCTGCAATTGATGTATTTTTCATGAACTCGGTACATGTATCTATATAATAGATTACAAACCATTAAAATTAATCGAATTGAAATTACGATCCCTTGATCCTCAGTCCAGGGCGCGTCTCCCACACTGACACATTCCATTTAGAGATGGCCGGCCGTGAATCAACCCGTTTCAGTCCAACAGGCGAGGCAACTCCCGATTCAGATGCTTTTCGGATAAGAGGAAGTCCCCCCTCCAATCTCAAGGCAATTCCCGGTGTTGTTATGTCGAAGAGAGGAGATTCCCTCGGTCGTGAATTATGGTATGAGAGTCGAGAGAATTATGAGAAAAAATTTTCTGCAATTGATACATTTTTATGAGCTTAGTACATATATTTATATAATAGATTACAAACCACTAAAATTAATCGAATTGAATTTACGATCCCTTCATCTTAGCACTTGCTTGTTACGTGAGATTCTTCTTTTAACTTTAGCAATTATGTGATCTGATTTGATCTTGATTCCTTAATTTGTGCCATTATCCTTAACACGTCAGTTCCGCGGACCGTTGGGCTGGCGATCCAGATGGAAACGAACTGCTTCTGGACTTACTTGCTGAGGACGGCGAGCGAGGGAACGGGGCATTCATGGAAGACGAGGTGCTCCGGAAGATGGACTTCCTTGCTGAGAACAGCGAGCGAGGGAACGGGGCATTCAGGGAATTCATGGAAGACGAGGTGCCCCCGAAGATGTGGGAGGATTCTTGGGGAGCCAACGGGGAGTCTGGCCGTCCGTACAGATACGACGTGTTCCTGAGCTTCCGTGGCGAGGACACGCGCAACGGCTTCACCGGCCACCTCCACGCGGCACTGGACCAGCGAGGGATCGGCGCGTTCATGGATGAGGAGGAGCTCCGGAAGGGCGAGGAGATCGCGCCGGCAATCCTCGGAGCCATCGGGGAGTCGAGGATCTCGATCGTCGTGTTCTCGGAGAACTACGCGTCCTCTAGCTGGTGCCTGGACGAGCTGGTGAGAATCGTGGAGTGCAGGGATACGATGGGGCAGATCGTGTGGCCGGTGTTCTACAAGGTGGATCCCTCGGAGGTGAGGAAGCAGAGGGGGAGGTACGGACAAGCCCTTGTTGATCACGAGGAGAGGTTGAAGTCAAAGGGCGGCGATTCCGAGAAGGTGAAGAAGTGGAGAGAAGCACTGACTGCAGCAGCAAACATCTCTGGCTGGCATTTGGTTGACCAGTAAGTCTCTCATTTCACAAGAATTTGTGTTCTAACTGTTGATTACGGAATTTCACTACTTGCAATGGCAATAGATTTACGGCAATGCTTATGCATAAAATGGGGAAAAAAAATCAATTCACGCTAATTGAAGCAGGAAAGCTTGTGTATTAGTTTCCTTGACAAGCAACTAAGCAAGTCGTGAGTTGAGTACATAAACAAGCAGGTGGACCACGTCCCTCTACAAGCCCATCTTTGCATTAGATGTCAATTGCTAGAAACTGAATTTAATCTGGTCTATTGTGCTTGAGATATTGACCACGGTTTGATCTTACTGGAGATCAGCCTAGTACTTTTTTATCCAATTTGTTTGAATCTACCAGGCACGAATCTAATGTCATTCAGAGCATTGTGAAGGGAGTATGTGCTCAGCTGAAGAATCGCAACCAGTTACACGTTCCCGAAAACGTGGTTGCCATGGACTCGCATGTGCACCGTATGCGTACTTTGCTTGACATGGAATCAAATGAGGTTCGCATGGTTCGGAATTTGCAGATGTGGAGGAATGGGGAAGACGACTATTGCCAAAGCTACTTACAATGCTTTTGCACACAAATTTGAGTGTTGCGGCTTTCTTTCCAATGTTAGAGAAACTTGTGAGAAATTCACAGACAGTGGCCTACTTTAGCTTCAAGAGGTACTTATTTCTAAGGTAATGTGGGATGATGGTCTGAAGCTTGGCAATGTCGACACAGGTATGTAGGGGTGTCAAAAAAACCCGACCCGACCCAACCCAACCGGACCCGAACACGACCCGAACACGAAACATGTATTATATAAAACAAGCAAAAAAATGTGTTTCGGGTTGGGTCAGGGTTCGAACATTGTTCGACCCGAAACAAGTTAATTCTAAATTCCAAACACGCCAAAAACACAAACACTTTAGCCCCAAACACAAACAGTCAAACACAAGCACCGAAGCACATACCCCGTCAGCTCCGCCTTCTTCTCCGACGAGTGCACCTTCTCGTGGAGTCCGCTGCTGCCCTTCGATCGACGCGCCTCCGCCTCGCCATTGCCGTCGCTGTATCCACCCCTCGCCGAAGCCGGAACCCTTGCTGCCGCATGCGGCTGACCATCGTCGACGGCTCGGGGACTGGGTTCGCTAGCGATCATGGCGCTCGCTTCTCGCCTTGTTTCCAAGTCCCGGTAGGTGAGGAGCCCCCTCCGGATCCACGCACCTTCCCCCCTCTCGCCACTCGTCAAATGCCGTCCCGAATTTCCACTCTATGGCGCTCAACATTGGCCGTGGAGATCGGGAATTTTGCGTTTCGCAAAGTCGCCACTTTCCGCTCGGGCGATTGTTGATGATTGTCTGTTGCTCTTCGTTGCGGGGCGATTTGATTCGGCAATTGTGTTTCTGTGCGCTTGAATTTTTAGATTCTTGTATTAAGGAAATTGCTTGTCTGATGCATTTAGTTGTCTATGAAATTCTTTGGGTTCGGGTTAAAAGTTAAGTTGAAGCAAACTAGCTGAGCAAAGTATGTGCTTTCGAACAACATCATGAACAGGAGGTAAAGTTCTTTAAAATTGATTGATGGGTCTTTCTTGTTCGAGCTTATCTTGTTAAAATGAATGGTTGGTTGGAGTGTGAATGGGGAATTCTGTGGATAGGCTTCGGCGAAGCAGTTCAGGGTGACGGGGAGAGGGAAGATTGTGCTTCCAGGAATACTGTAGTTTCGAGATGGTTTTAGAGTCGATCATATGACCGTTTCTGTGCTCTTGACTACCTGTACTGACACTGGTAGTTTAATTAGAGGAAAAGAAATTCATGCTCATGCCATCAGAATTGGTGTGGAGACTAACTTGAGTGTCAACAATGCACTTATCGGATTTTACATAAAATATGGAACCATAGACGATGTGGAGGCCTTGTTTGAGAAGATGGCCACGAGGGATGTTATCACTTGGACAGAGATGATCAGAGCATATGCAGAGTTTGGGTTGATTGATCTGGCTATGGAGATTTTTCATATAATGCCAGAGAAGAATTGTGTTTCACACAATGCCCTTTTGGCAGGACTTTGTAAAAATGGCAAAGCTTTTGAAGTGCAAAAGGAACATTTGCTGCTGAACATCTGATAGCTGAACTCCTCTTTCTCCACAGTATGCGTCATACCCATCTTTCATGCCACTGCAATTCAAGAAAATACATGATTAGCAAATAGAAATACTTATTCTAAGCTTATCACACACAAGGAGGAACCTCTATCTGTTGCTATATCAGCCAAAAGGAACATCTGCTACTATCAATGATACAAAGTCATAAAATCTTCCTAATTGAATAATAGCTTGTTGCCTATCAGGTTTTTAATCATCCTAGCAGATTCTGAAGAAAGGAGAAGATTGCATATTTTACTCTAGAAAGTAAAACCCTTTTCAGCATATTTACCGAGCTCACCATACCTTATGAATTCGTGGGCATTGGCAAGAAGTGCAGCTTTTCTTATTTCCAATTCTCTAGCATCTTCTTTTCCAATTGTATTAATGTATTTCTTAAACATTTACTTCTCTCCGACCCCATTTTAACTTCTTTCTTTTCCCCACATGCATATGCTTGTGCTCATGTGTAGAAGATACATTCATTTGAGGCCGGCCAAAAGAAAAAAGAGACAAAAATCAATCCAATGCTAAAAAATAAAGAGCCAAGCCGAGGGTTGGAATGTTTCGTAATAACCTATAACAGTTGCGAGAAGTCACAAACAACAATGAAGATGAATGCCCCCGTTCGACTCTCACCCAAAAAAAAAAAAAAAAGGAAGACCCGGAAACCCGACCTGACCTGACCCGAATTTCCTATGCGAGTTTAATGTGTTTCGGGTCGGAATTTGAGGATGTGGAGGAATAGGAATGACAACTATTGCCAGAGCTACTTACAATGCTTTTGCACACAAATTTGAGTGTTGCAGCTTTCTTTCCAATGTTAGAGAAACTTGCGAGAAATTCACAGACAGTGGCCTACTTCAGCTTCAAGACACTTATTTCTAAGGTAATGTGGGATGATGGTCTGAAGCTTGGCAATGTCGACACAGGTATGAGCATGACAAAGAGTAGACTTTGCAAAAAAAAGGTCCTCATTGTCCTTGATGATGTGAACCAATTGATCCAATTGGAAACACTAGTTGGAGGACACGATTGGTTTGGTTGTGGAAGTAGAATCATCATAACGACTAGAGATGAACATTTACTAGCTGCTCATGGCATAGAAAGTATTTACAAGGTTCAACTATTAGATCGTTTAACGGCTCATACACTCTTCAGTAAAATTGTTTTCCAATATTCTTCTCCTACTCCAGATTATGAAGAGCTTTCACATAACGTAGTGGAATACACCAAAGGACTTCCATTAGCCGTTAAAATTTTGGGTTCTTCTTTTCGAGGTAGAAGCTTACTTGAATGGAAAAGCACATTAAATAAATTGACGAGAGTTTTCAGTCGAGAAATCTTCAATGTGCTGAGAATAAGCTTTGATAGTCCGGATGATTATGAGAAGGATATTTTTCTTGACATTGCATGTTTCTTCAAGGGAGAGAGTAAAAGTTATGTGAGAGATATTTTGGAGAGCTATGATCTCTACCCAGATGCTGGAATTAATGTTCTATTAGATAAGTCGCTCGTCACTATTGAGCATGGCAAGTTGGAGATGCATGATATGATTCAAGAAATGGGAAGAGAAATTGTGCGGAGGGAATCTCCCAAAGAGCCAGGGGAGCGCAGCAGATTGTGGTCCTATAAGGATGTGCTTCATGTTCTAACAGAAGGCACGGTAATAAACTGAATCATGATCTTTTGTTTTTGACAATATGTATGCCTGTTTGGTAGGGTTAAAGCCTCTTAAAAAGTACTTTTGCCTTCTACTGAAAAGGCGTGTGAATATGTCTCTGCTAAGTAAGATAATAGCCTGACGGTGTCATGAGAATCTTTGATTTTCACATCCCACCCTGAAATGCAAGATTTGCACTATTGACCTCTCCCCAGAAAGTAAATTATGAAAAAAATCCCCAGGAACTTAAATAATATGTTTCTTCAATGATTTGACTTGCTTATAAAACTAGTGTGTCAAATGCGAAAGTAAAAGCAAATTCTGAAAGCTAAAAGTAAAAGGCACCTGAAGCACACCAAATCTTATTTTTTTAATACTAGTTAAGTCCTTGCATAACCTAGACACCTTTGCACTTAATTTATCTGTTCATATAATGTGCTGCCAGGGAACGAACAAAGTAGAAGCAATAATGATCGAGTTGGCTGCTCCTGAAGGAGTACGCTTTAGTGCTCAAGCTTTCACAAACATGAGAAGGCTCAGAATTTTCTTAGCTCGCAATGTGTACTATACCGGCGATCCCATATACTTTCCCACTAACTTGAGATGGCTGGAATGGCCCGATTATTATCCAACATCGGCGCCATTCAATACAGACCACGGGAAACTTATAGGTCTAGACCTAAGTAAAAGCAACATCCGCATATTGGGGAAGACATTCGAGGTACATGCTTGCAATATTCTCTTCCGTCAAATTAAAAGATGAATCTGTGAAGATTTTGAAAAGCTACTTACATATATCATATGTTTACTATGCAGCTTTGTAGAAATTTGAAGTTTGTTAATTTTAGCCACTGTGCTTTGCTGAGTGAAATTCCCGATGTATCATCACTGTTTAGTCTTGAGCATTTGGATCTACGAGAGTGCATCAATCTTGTTGAGGTTGGTCAGTCTCTTGGGCATCTTGACAAGCTCGTATATGTTAACTTTTTGAACTGCTGCAATCTGAGCCGTTTCCCAAGAAATCTAAAGTTAAGATCACTTCAAAATCTAATTCTTAGAGGTTGCTCAAAGCTTTCAAGGTTTCCAGATATTCTTGTACAAATGAAACATTTGACAGAACTAGCGCTTCATGGGACTACCATCAGAGAGCTACCCTCTTATGTCGCAAATCTCATTGAACTGAAAGGGTTGTATCTAGAAGATTGCATGGACCTTAAAAGCCTTCCTTGTAGCATCTATACACTGCAGCATCTTGAGCGTATTTTGGTTGATGGTTGCTCACAACTTAGCAAGCTCCCAGAATGTTTGTGTGAATCAAGTGATTGCACCAATTTCTCTCTCTCGTTAGCCCTTCCGAGCGTTATTAACTTGAATGTGCAAAGATGCAGCTTATCAAAGCTTAGTTTCTTGAAAAATCTTCATTGCATGTCCTCGTTGACAATTTTAGATTTGTCGGAGAACAAATTTGTGAGCCTTCCTACCTGCATCAGTCAATTTACAAAGTTGCAGCAGCTTTTTTTAATGCATTGCAAGTAGCTGCAAGAGATTCTAGCTCTCCCGCCAAACATAACATCTTTACATGCAAAAGGTTGTGAATCGCTGGAAACATGTGCAGATTTGTCAAACGTGTTACAATATAATTCAGCTGAATCACCTTGGCTCAGAAGAATTGACTTCTCTAGCTGTCATAAGCTGATTCAAAATCAATGCTCCAACAATTGCAAAATGCTATCAATTGAGGTCTTTCTCCCTCCCTCTCTCCCTTCCTTTGCACGTGTTTGTGTGTTTGTGTCTCAAATGTAAAATGTTCCAAATGGCAGGGATTGCTTGGAAAGACTCAGGTTGACATTTTTCATCCACGAAGCAAGATCCCAATGTGGTTTGTCCATCAAAGTGTCAAAGGGCTCATAATGTTTCCTATATCTTCAGAATTATACTGTGACATAGCCGGCTTGGCGTTTTGCGCTATTGTTGGTTCAACCAATCGGAAGAAAGCCAGTATCTCATGTGAGATGCAATTGTTTGTCAACAAGGAAGAAACTTATGGTTGTGTAGATTGTTTTTCCTCATTGGAGTTAGACCATGTATGGGTTATATATGTTCCACGGCGAATGATGTGGGGATTGGATGCGAAATTGCTGAATCACTATAGTCAATTTACAGTACTGTTTCAAGCATCGGAGGGGACTCTAAGAAGTTGCGGGGTGCATCTAGTGTACAAAAAAGGTAAGCAACCAAATGACATGAAGTTTGACGAAAGCGTCCATCCTTAGAATTCTAACATAAACCTTACAAGTTCCTGTGTTAAACCCGCAAAGGGAAGGAAAGACTTTCAGACTCCTAATCAGTAAACTATGATTCGAACTTAGCTTCTTGTAATTTAGTGTAGGGAGTTATATTAATACCTTTCGAGCGGCTTTGATCGTGTGTTTCTTCATAGCAAAAATAAACTTGTTGCTCTGTTTTTCTTTACCCTTAGTGATCATCTTCCATCTTTCCCTCACTGACAAAGTGCAAGGATGTTCATGAGGATCAATATTCCTCAATTTTCTGAAGACCCATATGATGGCCAAGTTCAAAAAAGAGAACCAGAAAACGAAGAAGGGCTCTAAACAAAGAACTAGAATTTCTAAATTGGCCTAAATCTTTCTGCAAGAAATTGTATGATTTTGGTTCTGCGAGATGTCACTATCTTTTGCCCTGTTCTGATCTTGGCTTCAACATGGATCAGCAGCTACTGAGGTCACGAGAATGAAGGATGGGCTGTGCAGTCAGTTCACTCCATGTTCGGCTTTGGCCTTGTTTCCGATTTCACCTTAAGTATGACTGCTCGTATGTTTTAAGTGTAATGAATGGCCAATTAATGCCGCCCGTATTTTGTTTGCCAAGCCCAAAGTCACCCATTTGCCTTTCTTCCTTCAACGGATGTGTGCGTGAGTGTGCGAAGCGGCGAACTAAAAAAGAAAAAGAAAAAGAAGAGAGATTGTGCTCGTTAATGAAGAGAAGAAGGGGAAAAGAGAAAAAGTTTCAACCGTAGGCGATTCGGACGTCCCAATAAGCTGAATCAACTGCAAATTACAACACCTTGTAAGTATTCAAGTCTATCATTCATCTAATCAGAGTGATTTTCAAAGTTAGTTCTTAAATCTAGAGTTATGTGAAAGTTGAATTGCAAGGTTCAATTGAGGAGCTGTTGAGCTTAAAATTTATGTGGAAATAATAGACAAAGCATTGTGGAGCTGTGAGGTTTGATTGAAATCAATTACAAATTATAATTTGATTGGAACGAAATTTTGAACTTTCACGTAACTTGTACGTGGAGTGAACAATACAAGTAACAAATAAAGATGAACATTCATTAACGAATTTCTTAGTTAGTGTGTAGAAATCGTTTTATTGACGGATAAGTATAGTTTAATTGTATCATTCATTAGAGTAGCGTGTGTTTTTTTGAATAATTAATGGGAATACGAGTGCGTTGACTTGAGTAATCTCCATAAGTCATTTTTCAAACTTTCCTAGGTGAGTGATACTATCTGTTTTTAAAGTTTGTAAACTCATATTTTGAAAATGATATGAATTAGATATACTATGAGTTATACGAAATGGTATGTTTATTGCATAAAATCTAGATCGAGCATTTACTATCATCTTGTTTATTTGAAATGGAAAAGTATTGCTTATTACCGTTTGAGCTGATTACTTGTGAATAATTTGCGAAGTCTATAACGAAAGAATCACAAAAATTTCATGATTTATAACTTTGTTTTATAAAAGGTGTTTGATACATATCAAATCGTGAAATTATATGATTTACTTTGTGAATCAGAGTTGATATGGTTTATAATTTTGGTTGTAAATTATTGAAGATTGAGGTTGATGGATTTGAATTATGCTCAGTGTTTCTATGTATCTATTGAGAAGTTTGTGGATATACATACTAGTTTTAAGATACCTTATGAGCTAGCCATCAACAATAGAGGTGGAGATCTAAATAGGAGATGAATCTTGACCATCTTTTCATGAGACCTTATGCATGATCTTGTTGGATATTTAAGTGCGAATTAGTCAATGGAATGGATTATATTACTTGGCTTGTTTCGCACGTGCAATGTCTGATGGTAATAATACCTTCGGCATGGGAAACACCATTATCATCGCTGAAGTGAATTTTTGCAACGGAAAATGAATTATATCCAAAAGGAATTTGTCATTCTTCTAGAAATCTAACATAGAATTGTAAATACTGCAAATGATGTGGGAATGATCCTTGAATCCCGAGGATAGCAAATTCCGCATTGTTTGCACTTCTAATGAACTCTCTTTTACCCTTTTTCGATACAAAAGGAAAAGGACAAACACCCAGCACGGAATCCTTGTAATCCTTTTTTTTTTTTTAAATCCTTGTAATCGACCCAACTTAGTTACACGGGGCTCCCAACATGTTTTTCGTTGCAGTAGTTCCTGTCAAATGATAATAAATGTATAGAAAACTCTAATGATGATGATAAAATATTACTCATAAGTGTTCCAAAGGTTTTTTTTTTTTTTTTTTGAAAATATAATGTAAAGGGTTGATCACTACGAGGGCTTTTCAACTTCATTTGATCGTGCTACCATGATGTAATGTGCAGTCTCCCTGAGGCAATAGTGTTGCGATAGGGCGAGCGATCGAACAATAATATAGACAGAAGAATAAAATAAATCGGACACCAGATTTACGTGGTTCGATCGTAAAAGCACCTACGTCCACGGGGAGAAGCAAAGGCCGAATTTCACTATGATCGCCGATACTGAGGAGATTACACACTCAAGTCACTCAAACACTCTCTACCGGTGTTTCCCAAACCCCACTTATCCCAAATCCAAAGTGTTTATAAATAAACAACTCACTTTGGTATAAACTCAAGACACAAAAGTTACCGCGCGTTCAAGCTCAAAACAATACGCTCTACGTACAGCTTCGCGTATCTCTTCAAAGCTTCGCGCGGAACACTTGCGGCTTCGGACGTGCGGCTTTTTATTCCTTCGGTGGCTTCAAAACGCTGGACTTCTCTCGACGTGTATGTGCAGCCATCCACCGAAAAAACCCTACTGATTTGTCTGCATTCATATATATATATATATATAAGTGTGCCCAAGGTCAAAAGTTTGACCTTCGGCCCACCAATTTCCAATCTTTCACGTGCAGGAGGGACTTCTTCGGCAGAGAGGATTCGGCCAATCTTCTTTCCTCTTTTACATGGCCGAATAGGAAATCCGCGTGAAGGTTGAGTGTGTGTGGGCTTGGGCCCACGTAACAAACTTTCGACTTCTACATACAGAGGGACGTCTTCGACGAATTGCATTTTATAAACGCTCAAACTCGAGACATAATTTAACAAATAGGATGTATTGTATAGGGCCCCTTTTTCTCTCCCTTAAATTCCTTTGTGGATTTTGAGTCTGAAATATAACAGTGGCTTATTCGGTACTATATCACAATCCATTCATTCTCAGGCGTAGTAATTCACGAAACATGGCATAAATCATCTATCGACGGCAGGAGTCAATCATCCGAGCAAGAAGTCGGATCCATCATGCCCTGCTTCTTATTCTTAGCGCATTTTGAAAAAAGTTTGAAAATTGCTTTTTTACAATGTATGTGATGACTATTTCGTGATTAAATATATTCGAAAACTTGTTTACATGAACTCGAATAATATATATTTTACCGATTATTAAATGTTACACATCAAGCTCAATATTAGGCCCAAGAAAAGTGATGAAAGTGTCCGCTATGCCCACGGTTTCAACGCGCCGGCGATTGCATGAATTGCATGATTGTACGATGAAAAACGGCCGCCCGCACGAGCCAACTGGATTGCTTAGTTGGACAAGCGCATCGACACGTGGAGCTCATGCATAGGATTCGCCGACCAGGCAAAAGAGCCCCCACCGCAGCGGGCTTATCCCGAACCAGATCCGACGGCCCACAATCGCCGCCGCCCTCTCGCCCCCCACCGCGGCGAGGAACCCGACAAACACCTCCTCCTCTTCCTGAGGAAGCCCCCAAGAGGGAGAGGAACGTGGCGACTCTTTGGACACTTTCCCGAGTGTATAAAGCCAACCATTCCTCCTTGTCGCTCTTACAAGTCCACTTTTCAGCTCTAGTTCTCGGTCTCACAGTCTCGCCCTCCACTGTGTCGAGGCCTTTGACCTCGAACTCCGGCTCAAGATGACGACGGCGTCTCACGGCGGCACCGGCGGAACGCCACGCGCGTCGTTTTCCGACACCCTCTTTCCTGAACCGGGCCTCGAGCTAGGAAAGGCGAGACCTTCGGCAAGTTCACTAGAAGAGATCGCGTCCCCTGCTGTTCTTGACGGCGGTGATGCCGGAGAGATGGGGTCGCCTTCCCGGTCGGTCGCCTCGCCAAGAGTAGCCGTTGGCAACGGCAGGATTGAAGCCAGGCCGCCTTCGCGTTCGAGCCTGTCCTGGCCCGGATCCCATTCGGCTATGGCCGTGCAGGTGGTGAAGATCAAAGAGGAAGAAGTGGAAGAGGAGGAGGCGGCGATGGTTGCTGATCCCGGGGACGCCACCACCATGTCGCCATCATGCTCGTGGCAGACAGCAGCAGAGGAAGTGGTGAGGCCGATGGAGGGGCTGGGGGAGGTGGGGCCGACGCCGTTCCTGAGGAAGACGTACGAGATGGTGTCGGACCCCGGATCGGACCCGGTGGTGTCGTGGGGTTCAGGCCGGGACAGCTTCGTGGTGTGGGACCAGCACGAGTTCTTGAAGCAGGTCCTGCCTCGATACTTCAAGCACTCCAACTTCTCCAGCTTCATCAGGCAGCTCAACACTTACGTGGGTACTCACTTTGAACGGGATTGTGTGTTTTGTCCATGTGTTAAGCTTGATACATTCTCCATAGGTAAGAGCAAACTGCTTGGGTAGATGTGTCCTTTGGTTTAACTCTGTTTCGGTTCTGTTTTTTTAATGTCGTCCAGAGTGTGATCCTCTTGAAGCATCCAGCTACTCTTCACCGTCCCAACAGATAGTCCCCGGGGCGAAGAGGCTAGGATCCAAGGGCTTCCACTCTCGACGTTTTGCTCAGGTTGTTGAGATTCAACTTGACCCACTTGGTCGGTTGTTAGTTGTGCTTTACCCTAGTTTAGGGCACGAGGAACGAAGGAATCTGAAATGGCGGGAGAGATACGCAGATTCTATATGAAATCTCATGAATCGGTGGCTAGAGAACAATGGCCTGTCATCATATTTTAGTGATGATGCTTTAGACGGTAATTTGCAGAAACTATCATGTCAACCCTGACATCAGAACACCCATTAAGATTATCTTCTCACTGATTTGTATTTGAGTTCTTTTCTTAAATGGTAAATTTGAATTTGGATTCAGAAATGCACTGCAGCAGTTCCTTTAAAGCTGTTAGTACTGTGCATTTTGCTGTTTCGATGCTCAATTCTGCACTTTCTAGCTGACGATGAGTTTCCTTGGCCATCGCTTCGTGTCTATCCGATGTTTTGGTAAAGCCTTACGGCACCTCTCTTCTTTTGGGGCGAGACCATTAGTATAATTCCGCACTTTTGTGTTCATATATATGGAGTTGACGGATTGATTTTTGAGTCATTTCATTGTCCATGCACTCTTTGTACTGGTTTTTGAATCATGGCAAAGGATCTCTCCTTGACGTGCAACGTGCTCTGTGTATATTGGCCTAATGATACCCCCTCGTGCGCATCTTCCATTGAAACTCCGTTAGCCTTCATTCTGCTTATTCTCTACTCTTTAGCCTTTTGTTTCAATATGAACTCCCAGGCCCAGCTTCCTCCTGTCTTCAATTCTTCATGCATCCTGATGCAAGATGTATCGCAGGGTTTTAGGAAGATTGATACGGAACGATGGGAGTTTGCGAACCAAGGTTTTCAGGCAGGGAAGAAGCACTTGCTGAAGAACATAAAGAGGAGAGGCAAATTCAGCAAGCACAGGAAGACATCGAGTAGTAGTTTTACCTCGGGTCACCCGAAAGCTGGAAAGGAAGCTGGAAAGGAAGCTGTACTCGAAACGCTTAAGAAGGACCAGGAAGCATTGAAGGCCGAGATCCTGAAACTAAGAGAAGAGCGGGAGAACTCACAGCATGAGATTAACCAGGTCGCAGAGCAGGTTCGTGGTGCCGAGTGCAGGCACCAGCAGATGTTCCTCTTCCTCTACAAAGCTGCCAAAAGCCCGAACTTTGTCCAGCAGTTAATCCAGAAGAGGAGGCACAAGAGAGAATTAGACACTCGTGAATCAAGCAAGAAGAGCAAACTGCTTGATCCCGATGGCGCCACCCAATGCTTGCTTGAAGCAATGGATCCCAAGATTCAAAGCCCAAATGTTGATTGCCTGACAATCAGTGACGAGTCGGCTCAGATGGAGTCTCAGCCAAATAGTGTCGTGCTGGAGGATTTTGAGACCATTCAGATGCACAATCCGTGGCCTTCTCCACTGGGTGGCAGAGATTTCAGGGTTGTGCAGGGTCAGACGCCAGATCAGATGGCCGGAGCTAGTCCGTCGCATTTGTCTTCGGTTTTCCACGAGATGTCTGAGAGACTCCTCGAAGACAATATGGTCGTTGGTGACAACGTCGCTGATGTCGAAGAAGTAGAAGACCTGGTGGTGAATGACTCAAGAATCTATCTTGAATTGGAGGGTCTGATCGAGAAGCCGTGTGGCTGGAGTGAGTACCCAAGTGGGCTGATGGAGCAAGCAGCGGGACTGATGCCCTAAATTTCCATGTACTCCTGCACTGTTCCATCTGTTATTTTCTTGCCCATTTGGGTTCTTTCTGCATTTAAGCTGACACCAGAATCATTGTTGCTACTTTTTTTTTGTGGACCAGATCGCATGATGCAGCTTTTGCCGAAATTGGAGAGAATTTCTTGAGTGAAGTCTCTTTGCTTGACCGAACGAAGATATGCTGGAAACAGGAGGGGAGAGGGAATCCAACCATTAAACTAGGATCTTACGGCAAATGCCCATACTTGTCCAGATGTTAGAAGTTTTTTCCTTTGTCCACCATTGTATCAGCGTCCCCTGGATGTTCTTTTCTCTAGTATGCACTATTTATTTTTCTTTTTTGGTGTGTTGTGACCAGCTACGTATAAAGAGAAGCTGTGTATATAGCGAAAAGTTCAATTTCAGTATTTTCCAAATGTTCTGCATGGCCAAATTCTAATCAGGAGTTACCGGTTCTCCATGTACTCTTACAGAGACGATATTTCTTTTTTTCTTGATCGTGCTCCATGTGGTTCTCGTTGAAAGCTTCAACATGTCGAGAAGGAAAAGTTGATTGATGGTACACCGTGATTGGACCCTTTTTCATGAGAACGCTGCTTTAGTCGATGGTAGTAATCATTCAACTGGTCGAAAGTAATGGAGATCAGATCAAGGGTATCTTTCCAACACTGGAGTTTCAATCCCTGAAAACACTGCCTGCTTTATAAAACGACGAGGATGGCTTAATGTAAAGTCTTTCTGCTGATTGAGAATTTGTGACTTTTAGCTCTCTACTGAATCTCTGGAGAATTAATCTGCTCCCTAGTCTCTGACAAAGCGAACCAATTTCGAAGTCCCCCATCTCATCATTTGAGAAGATGCGCAGATTAGATGGGAATGGGGGCCTATTCTCTCACTCAAATGAGAACCTTGACGACAGAAGTTAGGTCGGGTGTCCTTCTAAAGTCTGCCTCAAGAAATTTTATCTACATTGGGAGTATCTTTCAGGACATCAATCACTCAAAGATGTGGGCCATGCTAAATTTAGATAAGATCTTACTAGATAGAACGGATAAACACAAAATAATGGTCCAAGACAATACATACACGAACCCCATGATGTTCCCAAAAGATCACTCCCTAATGTCTGTCTTAGTCTAAGCATAGAGTCCTGAGTCAACATCACACGTTTCCAGCTGACTTCTCTGCCCCTCTTTACCGTTCTTAAGAGATCATTGGTATGTGATCCCACAAATTTTCACATTCTTATGGACTCCACATGCACAAGAAATACTTCTGAGTTTTGAGAGAATGAAAGTACATATGACTTAGGCATATCTACGTACTTGTGCCGCTACACGTTCGAGCACATGCTTTTCTGTGCTTCCTAACAAAGTTTTGATGTGAGACCTTCTAGGCTGCTACCGTGAATTGCGATATTCTATGTCCACAGTACTTGGGATACAACTCCTTGATTCCATATGCACTTGATTATTTACTCACAAAGTTTCCTGTTGAGATAACAAAACCAGCACTGGTTCACAGAAATGTCAAGAAAAATGGCCCTTGCATTTCTCAGCCGATTGAACTTAACAGACTCCTATATGCCCTATTAAAAAACCCTGACACAGATATAAAGCAGTAGATGCAAACCAAGAGAAACAAAGAAGGTTATGATAAAACAGTATGCAAATTTCTGAAATCTTACACTGATCGATAGTTGATGTGGAGCTTTCCCTTAGGCCTCGTTGCTCCTGAAGATGAAGATGATGAAAAGGAAGAAACGTTTGATTTGTCCAACTCCTTCTTATCCTCGTTGAAAGCCTTGCTAAAAGCATCTTGAAGTTCTGTGAACCTTCTCCGCTTTAGAAGTCGTTCTTCCGGAGTGCCATTGTCAAGGCATGCTAGCCGAGTACAATCGTCGGCATCCATAATATTATCAAGTACATTCGAGCATCTAGGGAAGAAGCGTTTGCCAAGTTCCACTGTTCAAATGGTGGTAACAATCAGGCAAACATAATCCTCAGCTTCATACGTATAAGAGGCACGTTATTTGTCCAATCAGAGAAACTAAGCTGCTTGAAGTGAGTTACATGCAAGTCAAAGTGTCTTGCTCCCAAAACCTTAAGAATCCTTTTTTGCGTTATAATGGGTGTAACAAACGCTGAAAGTGCAAATTTCTCGAGCTGGTCTTACATTTACCCTATAAGGAATGTTCTATCATAAAAATCTGCCACGTATATCTGCTTTCATTAATAGATTTGACAGCATGGCAGCGTGAATAAGTGTAGTTGCTGCTGGTTATGGCGACTAAATCATTAAGACCAACTCCTACATAGATTTGAACTCCTAAAATTACCCTTTCTAGATAGAGCAACCCTTGGATAAGCAAGAGAAAATCTGATGCTAAAAGAAGACAAGTTCACAATCTTACAGTCCAGATATTAATTACCAGTTCGGGAGAGAGCTATATTCCTTCTGAGATGCTGCTCTTGAAAAGGTGCCTCATCCAAGTCCACATGCATCCCCAGCGAGCCAGCCAAGTCCTTACAATTCCTGCTACTCAATGGGACCTCACGAGTGCCGTCCACTTGAGCAATAGCCATCGCAACTTTCGCTTCCATAGGAAACAGAAGTCTTGCTAGTGCAACTGGAAATTTTTATAAAATTAAGCATCAAGCACAGCCAAATAACAGGGGGCGTGTATTCATGCAACACCATGCTTGATGCAACAGTAAAGAGTAAGGAGGAGTGCCTTGTGAATCCATCATCAAAGAAGCTCGATAATATCGTTGCACTGAGTTCTTGGAAACTTTAAGAAGACGAAGCCAAAGTTTCTATTAGCAAATTAACTAACTAGTCAATATAAATAAAATCTTCTTCCTTTTTGCAAGAAAATCTTGTCACACCTTGGAACAAACTGCTGTGGTTCTGGCCAATGTTTTCAACCGAGAATCTCTTATATGCAAACATACTTTATCTTGAACTCAATCTAACCCATGATCTGCACTGATGCTTTCTACTTTAAGAATTATTTATTTATTTATTTGGCTTTGCACCCATATAACAGCATATGCCTCCAAGCAGGATCAGTCCCAGAGCCAAGAGGGGCCATGAACAATACCGAAACAGGTAAGTGCATACAAACCTATACAATAAGAGCAAATTTTGTGTGCACTATGCATGAATGTTACGATTAACTGTATGAGGATTTTAGGCATCTTGCTTGGAAATCAAGCAACTTGCCTTTTCTTAATACAAGAAGGTTATTTCCAAAATTCTATTTGGCTTCTCAATTTTGAGATTAGCAGCTTTGCATGAATCATTCTTCAAACACTGAATAAACAACCAATTCATCTGAAAGAATTTATGTTGCAAAAGGTGGAGGCACTAACATAAATTAGCAGATGCCTTTATATATAACAGTTCCTGCTAACTGATTCATTTGCCCCAAGCTTAGAGGATATAACAAGGAAAACAATGAAGATTGACCTGGGAACCAAACTAAAAAGGCTAATCCGATAAAGATGAAAACAGGAAACACCTAAATAAAAAAATTATAAGGGGGATATCACGAGTCTTCTCCCTTGTCATACTAATCTGATCAAAGGGATCCTTATCATACTAGACATTGGAAATTTTCAGTGAGAAAGTTTTAAGTAGCAAAGGAAGAAATAGTCTCAACCAGACTAGTGGCTATATAACAGGGACTATTTCAATAAAATATGCTTCAAGAATGCTCGTCTTAGAAATCACTCTGTCTCTCTCTTGCTCACAGGCATGCACACCCCACAAATTTGTACAATGTTGGCCATTGACAGCATAAGAAAGTGGGAAATAAGTACCCAGCACCGTAGCTCTGTCGCTGTGTACATCTGAGACCGATGCAAATGCACCGTCCACCTCTGAATCCATAAGGAACACTAAGAACGCCCAATAAATAACACGTTGGAGCTTGCGAAGAGCATTTGTGTAAACAAATAATTCCTACACCAAGCAGACTATTTACGTACAGGTTCTTCACATGCACGTGTCAAATGCACTTTGTTTACTAACCAACAATATTTCAAGGAACACAAACAGGGCTTTCTCAATCTGTATCTTAAAAGAGGACCACTGAAGTGGAGGAGGAAAAAATTGAGCCCAAATATCTTACCTCTGTTTTCAAGATACAACAATTCCATGCGCAGATCATCACCTGCCACAGCAAGAGAAAAGGATGCTTCTCCAAGTAAGGGCTCTATTTGTTCGGCTTGTTCCAAGATCTCGACACATAATTTGTCCTTAGGTGAAGGCTTTCCTTCCTCGGTAGACTTCATGTAGTCTGCAGCTTTTGTGCACCTCTTACATAGTTGAAGAGCTTTGCTACCATCAGGAGAGAGATCAAAAGGCTGAGCTCCCTTCATTAGGAGAGACACAATAACATTTGGCTCTTTCCTCATCGCAGCAACATGCAAAACTGTGAAGCCTCTTGCATTTCTACAATTCACGTCGGCAATTCCAAGATCAAGAAGCTCAGTCAAGGTCTTCGCATCACAGTATGCTACAGCATAGTGAAGTGCATGTGCATCATCCAGAGTGGTATGGCCCTCCTTCAGCAGCATTCTGACTAAGTCGACATCGTCCAAGTCCAGGGCCCGATGAATCCTCTTCACATGCATGTCAGGGAAGTTTATACATTCAGGAATGTTCACACCAACTTCCAAACGGGCACTGATGATTTGTTCAATCATAGTGCAAGGCAAGCCTTTCTCTAGGGTTACAGTATCGAGATCAGACCTCATGACATATTCTACACATTGTGCCAGCAATCCGTGACATTCATCACCACATATATTTGCAGCCGATAGCACAAGCAAAATGTCATCTGGGGCAACCTTGTGAAGAATGTCAAGTAGGCGCCTCTGCAAATGAACAAGTCTGAGTCGGTTATAATGAACGATGCAACCATGTTTGGCAATTAAAACTTCAAGAAAAATAATCTAGCATTTCTAGCCGTAACTCCGAATGTAGATTTCTTTATCGTAGTTTTCTCTGCCAATTTCTTTTTCCAACGAGCAGTTTGACAATAGACAAGGTCACTTCAGGCACATCACCATATTGAAGGGGGTGTCGAAATAAACATTTGACCCCATGCAAGACATCAAAGTAGGAAGGGAACTAATCAACTATGAAGTTGAAACGACTGACCCATCAAGTCAATTTAAATGCAAAAGGCTAAAATGAAAGAGCTCCAAATTGTCAGATGCTCTTCACTAAGCAGGTCATAGGTCTAGTCAAAGTTATCCCAGTTTCTAGGGGCCCTCAGCATACCAATCTTGTCTGAGGCTGAGCTCATAGAACAACCACTCTTGAGAGCTTTTCAAAAACCCAAAAAGGAAAAAGGAAAAGAAGTAGACTGCTATCCTCCTTTTGCCACTTCTTTGCAGTCTGAGGATTTAAACCTCGACGCAAAAAGAAGAAGAAGAAAGATCCTCCTTTTAAGCTACCAGCCGTTAAGGCTGATGTTCAAAGGCCATTGATGGTGGAAGCTGATAGATAAGCCTCAGCTGACTCGAGCAACTACACAACAAAAGGCACAGATCGGTCTCCTAATTCCTTTCTTTGACTACTGGACCCCAAGAGAACTC
This sequence comes from Eucalyptus marginata, assembly GCA_014182565.1. Classification (NCBI taxonomy): domain Eukaryota; kingdom Viridiplantae; phylum Streptophyta; class Magnoliopsida; order Myrtales; family Myrtaceae; genus Eucalyptus; species Eucalyptus marginata. The sequence goes on along the minus strand of CM024587.1, from coordinate 44,127,768 downwards.
AAACTTTTTCAGTTATTTTCGCTTCAAATGCATGATAAAATCTCTTCAGACGCAAATTCAAAATCTGAACTTTCCGAGAACGTCCTCTTTGCCGTTGAATGAGCAAAAAGTCGGCAACTTGTCGCCATCAATCATCCGAAAAAAGCAACATGACAGGAACAAGCAGAGGACACGAGTAATTTGCTGATATACCTGATACAGAGCCACCAGTTCAGGAATCTGAAACCTGGACGAAGCATAGAGCACCTGCACCAGGAACTCCAAGGCTGGCCTACAAGCCACGTGCCGGCACTCGTCGTCCACGCAGTCGCACACCCCTTTCGGAAACGCCTTCACCTTGCCGCTGTACAGATACCCCAAGACAACCACCAGCGCTTCGGCCCCGACCCCGACCCCGACCCCGACGCCGAAATCCTCGGCCAGCTCCTTGAATTCGAGCCTCACCCCGCTCTGGCTCCCCGAGAACTTGGCCCCGAAGAACGGGCTCCGCACGGCGAGGACGCACCGGTGGACGGGGACCTCGCGGCCGTCGGCGGCGACGATCGTGGCGTCGGAGAACGAGAAGCCGGGGCCGGCGAGCGGGAGCTCGAAGATCGACTCGAGGCTGTCGGAGAGCTTCCTCAGGGCCTGCGCCTCCGCCACCGCCGCCGCCGCCGCGGCGTCGGGGAAGTAGGAGGAGGAAGGAGCCTCCGCGCAGGTCTGCGTGGAGCACACGCCGCTGCTGTAGCTGGCGTCGTTCGAATCCGAGAGCGCGGCCCGTCCCGAGTCCATGCCACCCCCCCACGCGAAACGCGAGCACGCACGCACGGACGGCGGCGCGAGAAGAGTCGGTCGCGCGGAAGAAGAAACAGAGCCGGCTAGCGCCGCTTCGAATGGCGGCGGTCCAGGAAGAACCCAAGTGGAGCCTCGAGAGTCCCCCACACGAGGGAGGAGAGAGAGAGAGAGAGAAAGCTAAGACGCCATTGTTTCCACAGAAGAGAGAGAGAGAGAGAGAGAGAGTCAACAGCAGGGAATGAGATCTGGGGAGACAGACAGAGCAGGAGAAAAGCGTGGCAGGGACGACGGGGGCTGTCCCAGTCGTTAACGGGCAATGATTTCTTTTTCGTACCTTTTTTTCCGCACGTGCGCCGGGGCCCGAGCTCTCCCCTCCCTCTTTCCTCGGTGTCCGTACACCGGGGACGGGGACCCGACCGATGTTCGGTCCGAAACGGAGCCGCGGCTCGTGCGCGCGCCCGCCCGCCAGCGTCTTGTCGATGGACTACGGCCGTTGGATCGCGTGCAGATCCGACCGGTGGGGTCGGGCGTCGTGAGGACGCTGGGGGGGTGGGCCCCGCGCTTTCCTTGTCGAAGAAGGGAGCCGCCGCCATGTCCATTTCAGCACCACCGACCATTGGTTCCCTGTGGATCACCCAATTCCATCGTACATTGAATCCATCTATCTGGAAGAAAAAATTATATATGTAAAGAGAAAGCTAAGTGGAGAATATCCTTCCGGTTTGATTTTCGATTCCATACTTCTTGAACCGGTAGGAACCGCCTTGATTTCCGACCTTGAGTCAAGAATTATCTGAAAATTAGATCGAAACGAGAACCCATTCAAGCAAATTCTAATTTCTTCTCCTTTCGAGTGTTGCATTTTTCGTTCTCTCTTTTGCATGTTTTACTCCGTCCCTCTCCTTTCTAGTCAGCAACTCACTTGTCTCATGGTCCTGCTCCTAATTGCGATTGCCACTCTTATTAGATTGATAATTAATTATAATCATAATCTCAAGCATTGATTGTTTTAATACGTGAATAAATTATGTTTCACATCTAGAGTTATTTATTGAAATTATATTAGATTCTTAAAAAATGAAAATTACATCATATTTGAAACATAACATCTGTATGGTTATTTTAGTTTTTGTTAATGGACACATTCATTTCTCTTGAAAACATATCATTCAAGACATCCATATCCCCCCATCAAATAATTAAAAAGATGGAATGGAAATGTCATTAGATGATACGTTATTAAGAAAATGCTTTTATTCAAAATTAAACCGAATGCCTATCTAACTAAATTTTAAGTTCAAATTTTCATGCAACATTCTTTGGAATTCAACTCGACAAATTGTTTCCTTGATACTTTCTACACTCAATAGACAAACAATAAAAAACACTACACATGTAAAAATTATTGATAGTCAAAAAGAGAGGAATAAAAATGTGTAAAATCATGTATGCCGACATCAGCCTGTGGGCACGCGGATAATATAATTGAGTCAGATGCGTTAATAATTTAGTGTGAACGCATGACTAATTTTTCAAGAAAAGTCGGGATATGATGCGCTCGATGGGGTCGGGTCATCGAGTACTCAACGTGTTCAAATTCCAAATGGCTAATTGATTTCAAACCGACCAAAAAAAAAAAAATTGATTTCAAAAGCATGATCCTAGAAAAGCATCCACATGCGGAAGTTATAACATCGCTAATCCAACCCTAAAGCATTTGTGGGTAAAAAGCTTGAACATCGATTAATCAGAGCTAATCAAGCTTGGTCAACAAAACAAATCATATGCATAATCTTTTGTCATCAGAAAACCAAACTCAGTCAAGCATTCTAATATAAAAACTCAATCAAGAGTAACAGGATGAAAAGTATCAGAATATATCTCGTATTTGAGCCCTAAACGAATCACATAGAAGATATCCTATTTAGGATGTCTAGCTCTTATCCAAAGGACATCCATACATGGAAATTAAAAGAAAGTCCAAATTGGACTAAGTTTTGTATCAAAGCAAAGAATGCGGAGAAGACGGTCCAAAGTTTTTCTAATTTTGTTGGAATTATATATGTTTTGTGTCCAACCAAGAGTTTCAGTCCTTAGGTACTTGATGTAGAGCGGCGTCTCACAAGTCCAAATAGCTAGGCGTGAATTCGACGTGTCACTTTTTTGTGAATTGCATTCAAAGATTCAAATCATTAAATCTTATAGTAACATTTTTGAATTTTAGAATGCGCATGACAAAAATTTGTTATCATACGCGTACATACATGTAGTAAGTTCTTCAAATTATGGTATTCTGATTTTTAATTTTCACTTGCTATAGATTCCCAAAACTTATACCCTAAATTCATTTAACTCAAAAATAATTTTCTTTTTTTTTGGTTCGGAAACTCAAAATACTTGAATCCTTTCGAAATTGCACAAATTGACAGAAAATGAACCCCACCGGCTTTGGTTTTTGGGGGTTTATTAAAAGTATATCTGGTTTCAGAAAACCCTAAACCACCGAATTCCTCCGGGATCCGACAAGATTTCCCCACCACTTCTTGCCGAATCGCGGTTGCAGATCGGATACCGCGAGAACCGCCGCCTCCGTAGCCGGAGAGCTCCGTCGGCGACCGAGCTCTCGGGCGGTTCCGTTCGCGGGCCAGCGACCCGGGACGGCGGAGGGGAAGAGGACGGAAGCGGCTGCTGCAGCATCGGTCGCGAGGCGTTCTGCCGTCGCGGCTTCGGCATCGTCGTCGATTCGGTGATCGATTCGGAGGAGAGACATTCGTCGGGGAAGGTCGATTGAATCATCAGTTGGAGCAGTCCTCGGCCCGCATCACTCCACCTGTTCGACGAATTGCCTGAACGTTGGAGTGTCGTTTTTCCTTGGATAGCGGGCTAAAGGTTAGGGCTGTGCTGCCGTGTGTGGTATTTTTGTGGCTTTGAGCCGTGTGGGTTTCTCATTTCGTGCTTTCTTCCTGCCCAAGGCTTTGAATTTTATCGGGTTATGTCAATTGGGTGCGTTTCTTTTAACGAATCTAGGTCATTTTCATTTTTGTGGGCTCTCTCTATCGAGGATGTCCGACCGGACAATGGGTAATGGCTGGTTGCGATGTTCAATCCTGAATTGCACTTGTCTTTTGTTGCGATAATTGGCCTGCAATTTCTGCTATCGAGCAGCATTATCTGTAGATGATGCCCTCCTGCTTCCATTCTCTTGTTGCTGTCTTTCGGTGTCATAGTTTGTTTCCAGTAGGCTGCTTCGATCGTAGTGCAACTGGCAGATGGTATGAACTTTCTTTTTTTTCCGTGCATGTGCGCGAAATGGGTTCTCAGATGGAGGTTTTGCCTTCCTTTAGTCACTTTCTTAGACATGTCTGTTATTGTTGCTTTAAAGGTTCACTTTTCAGCGTACTTTGTCACTGTTGTGCTCAATGTACCTGATTTGTTCATTCTGGCTTGTGTAGTTACAGGATTGAAGTCTCAAATAAGTCACTTGGGCCTTCCCAAGGACATTCTCTCTGTTTGATTGATTTATAGATGAATTAGATTTTGGCGATTCTTTTTCCATGGACTCACCAGATATAAGCCAGAGCTACGGTAGAAAAGATAGAGAAGATGATATCGATAGGAAAAGTGACAGGGCCGGGGATGATGCTGAATGGGAAGGAAGTGACAGGAGGAAACAACGGTCAAGCAAGGCCAGAAAACCTGGTAGTGGAGATGATGTTGATGGTTTCGATAGCAGTGGAAGGAGGAGAAATTCTGGAGATAAATATGAAAGCCGAAAGAGATCAACTGGTTCCAGCAGAGCGGGGAGCGATGAAGAAGACTTTGACACTAGAAAAGACTCACGCTCGAAGCAGGTGAAGAGAAAGCAAGAGGAAAGTTCTTTGGAAAAGTTGAGTTCATGGTATCAGGATGGAGAAGTAGAAAATAGGCAGGATGGTGGAGACAAGCTGGGGAGTAAACATGGCAAGGTTGATGAAAGTGACAGAAGAAAACTGACCCCAAAGTCATCTGAGTATGAAAGTTCCCAGGGGAAAAGTAGAAGCAAACATGATAGGTCTCATGAGGGGGATACATCTGATAAAGATTTGAAGTACTCAGAAAAGAAGGAAAGCAGCCGTGAGAAGGGCCATGGGTCTCTCGAGTATGTAAAGAGCTCAAAGAAAAGGTGGGATGATGTGGATGTTAAAGAAAGTACTAGTGAAAAAAATGATGGCAGAAGTAGCAGGACATCTGACAACAAGTATGAGAGTGTCAGGGACAAAAGTATGGCAGCTAGACATGAATTTGGTGAGAGTAAGGGTAGGGTCACAGATTCAATAGTTGACAAAGGTATGAGATCTGACCGAAAGGATGAACGGAGACATGATGGTAAGAGTAGAAGCATGTCGGAAGCCGTAGAAGAGGATAATAAGGCAAGTCCGGCTAATTATGAGGACAGAACAGGCAAGGAGAAAAATGAAAAACACAGACAGCAGAGGACTCCTCCAAATAGGGATGTTACTGAAAGCCGGGATGGATCTCGCCATACAGATGAAGATGGAAGCTTTTGGTCAAGAGAGAGAAGTGCGAGAAGCCACCGCTCCAGGACCCCTGATAGAAGTAGCAGATATGCGCGTGAGAGGCCTGATAATGAAAGGCCTCATGGTCGGTCTGGCAATAGGAAAGATGGAAGTAGAGGTGAAGCTGTGAAAACTTCGTCGAATTATGGGATTTCAAATGATAATTATGATGTTATAGAGATTCAGACCAGACCTATTGATTATGCTAGTGCTGATGCCGGATCTAGTTTTGCTAGAAGATTTGAAGTTGGTCAGCAAGCCGACACGAAAGGACCTTCAGCTGAGGAAGAATGGGGGCATGCACGGGAAGAAAGGGCAAGGTCTAGTATTTATGGGTCCGCTCCATCTGGTGAAGATACAAAGGAAAGATATGTTGAGGATGATTTATCAATGAGAGATCAGAACATGTGGAGAGATGATGGTGACTTCCAGGGAGGGAAAGGGAGAGGACAGAAGGGCCCTATGCCTGCCCGTACTCCTGGTGGCCAGGTGTCTAGCAGTGGTTCACAGCCCCCATTTGCTAACCAGGAGTCTGGATCCTTTAGTAGAGGGCCTAATCAAGGGGCAAAAGGCAATAGACCAGGCAGGATTGGACGTGGTCGGCCAACCGGAAGAGACAACCAACCAGTGGCAATCCCAATACCTATGATCGGAGCATCTTTTGGACCACTTGGGATGCCGCCTCCCGGGCCTATGACTCCCGGTATGTCACCTGCCCCGGGTCCGCCTATTTCTCCAGGTGTCTTTATTCCGCCATTTTCTCCAATGTGGCCTGGAGCTCGAGGAGTTGATGTGAATATGTTAGGGGTTCCAGCTGGCCTCTCTCCTGTTCCTCAGGGCCCATCAGGCCCTAGGTTTGCTCCCAATTTGGGGACACCACCCAATCCTGCAATGTACTATAATCAATCAGGGCCTGGAAGAGGTGGGCCTGCCAACATACCTGGCCCTGGTTTTAATGTTTCAGGACCAATGGGACGAGGAACGCCACCTGATAAAGCTTCAGGGGGTTGGGTTCCTCCTAGATCAGGTGGACCTTCACATAAAGCTCCTTCAAGAGGGGAGCAAAATGATTACTCTCAGAATTTTGTTGACACTGGAATGCGACCTCAGAATTTTATTCGGGAGCTTGAGCTCACCAATGTTGTGGAGGATTATCCCAAGCTTAGGGAGCTTATACAGAAGAAGGATGAGATTGTGTCTAAAGCTGCTTCTTCTCCTATGTATTACAAGTGCGATCTCCGTGAATTCGAGCTTACTCCTGAGTTCTTTGGAACTAAGTTCGATGTCATTCTTGTGGATCCTCCTTGGGAAGAATATGTTCATCGTGCTCCTGGTGTTGCTGATCATACTGAATACTGGACATTTGAGGAAATACTTAATTTGAAGATTGAGGTACTAAGACTAGCGCTTGTTTATAGATTTGAACTTGTCAATTTTCTGCCGGGGTTGTTAATGGCTTAAAGTTATGGAAATAGACAATAGTAGGTGTTGGTGTTTACTTTAAGGAAGGACCCAAACCCTGAGGGATGGAAGATATTGCCGCCCCACTTCTGCTTTCATGCATAAATATAGTTTTGGCTGAAACAGGGAAGAAGAAAATGTTTGCAAGGGACTATGTTAATGAGATTATGCTTGATTTCTTTAGATTCTGGGTTTATCATAAATGAAATATTTTCTTGGTTGGGAATATCTTGTTGAACTGTATATCCAATTAGCTTGATTATATAATGAAACATCCCAAACAATGTGGGGAAATGCTCAGTTCTATTTTTTGACTCGTGGAAATGAATTGTCTTTTCATGTTCGTAGGCAATTGCTGATACCCCGTCATTTATTTTCCTCTGGGTGGGAGATGGAGTGGGTTTGGAGCAAGGCCGTCAATGTTTGAAGAAGGTACGGATCAAGCCTGACGCTTCCTTTTAGGTGTTTATTAAATTGGTATATTTAGGTTTTGGTGCTCGATGGTTAATTTGATTTATTGTTTGTAACAGTGGGGATTTCGAAGATGTGAGGATATCTGTTGGGTCAAGACGAATAAAACTAATGCAACTCCGGGGTTACGACATGATTCTCACACATTGTTTCAGCACTCTAAAGTGGGTTTTCTCCTTAGATTCTATGCTTGTTCCGCCACTTTGTCTTAGTTTTTCTTATGTGTCATTTTCTACTGTATGCCCCTTGAATGTCTTAATCTGCTAATATGCTGTTGCTTGTCATTGTGATGAAGGAACATTGCTTGATGGGCATTAAAGGAACAGTTCGCCGCAGTACTGACGGTCACATAATTCATGCAAACATAGATACCGATGTAATAATTGCTGAGGAACCCCCTTATGGTCAGTAATTCATACTGGGAGCTTGCTGTTTATATCTATTCCTAGCATACTCAGTGAAATGCAAATTTTGAACTCATTAGTGGCTGGTCTACTCCCTTCAAGTTTGTGCTAGGCTGCTTAAACACGATGTAGCATATAAGTAGTATTTTGCATTTTCAACTGGTACGTGTCTCTCCTCTGGTACAGTCCAGTACTTCTTAGCGTTGGAAGTCTAGAACTAGTCAAATCTATAGTTCACCTGGTTCAACTGGTTAAACTGGTGAACGAGTCACCTCCTTGTGACTGCATCTTGGGTTTTTGTAAAAGATTATTAGTGGCATGGGTGGCAGAAGAGGAATCGACCCCCTGCCATTTTAGTTCTGACACACATGCTCAGCAAACTGAGCTGCTTTTTTCTTTAGATGTAAACAGGCGGTTAGATTATCAAAGGTGTTTTTTTTTTTACTCTTTTCCAAAAGCATAATGCAATTACTCTGTGAAGGAAATACATGATCTCGAGGCTCCTCCCAGATGCCCCTGCCTGCCACCTCGATCGGCAGAGTTTGAGTCAGCTAGTGTATTATTTAAGTGATTTAATCAATGGGCTGGACCTTTCTTGCAAATCTTCTACTTTGGAACCAAACTTTTAACATGAAAGAATGAGGGGTTTCCTCAAGCAGTTTGGACTTTCTGACAAAATGTACCATTCTGCCAAAGCACAATTGAAAATTGATTTTTGGTTTCACATAGTGCCCACCCTTCTAAAGAAAAAACGGAAAATCGAAGAGTAGATGCAAAGCTGCATTGAAGTGTTAGCAAACTCATTACCGGTCTTCATAATGCACCATCAGTCTACCATAACCTTCTGAAGCATACAATTAAGGAAAGCATCTTACTTTCTGTATACATTTCCGTAGAAGTCACAAATGGACTCTCCAATCAAAGCTTTTCAATGGGTCTTTGAGCAACTGGTTTTCCTTGTCTCAGCAGTTCTTTTACTGGCTGCTTGTGTGTCAACATCATTTCCTGTCACATCAGGGGGTTCTGATGTTTGTACGTTTCTTGAATTTAATGGAGATGCAGGTTCAACCCAGAAGCCTGAAGATATGTATCGCATAATCGAGCACTTCGCTCTTGGCCGCAGGAGGCTGGAACTGTTTGGTGAAGACCATAATATTCGAACTGGTTGGTTGACAGTGGGCAAGGAACTATCCTCTTCAAACTTTAATGCTGAGGTACAGTATTTGGTTTGCTGAATTTGTTTTACAAATGTTGCCATCTTCTTTGAAGAAGTTTGCCACTTTGTCATCAGCTTCTTGATCTGCCTAGTAAGCCTGGCCTTGGTCTAACAGAATAATAGTGCCACTGAATGACTATATAAATTTACTCAGCGGAGACAGAAATTAGCCTAGATTTTGATGGACAAGAAGTGAACAATAAACTCGATGATATTTGAAATTGACTGTGCAAGAATAGTTAAAGACTATTAATGTGTTCTTCCGAACAATTTATCTATGTCTAAAGTTGGTGCTTGTTCCTTCTTTTGATGAATAACATGACATTCCAACTGGATCTTAAAGTGTGCTCTCACGCTGGGCTTTTTGCTCTGTTGGTATGATCAGTTCAGTTGTCTGTTGTGGTCTTAACTTTTCTTCTGGAAGTTGCTCAGAATCCCAAAGCTTTTCTAGTTCTTTTTTGCCAGTGTACCGATCATGCTTGTATGTCCACTCGCTTTCTGATGGTCCGTGAATTTCTTTCCTATTTTTCTTTTGTTTACCTTTCAGAACGGTTTTCAACCTCACAAAAAAGATCTGCTACTTTACCAAACATTAGACAAACCCAGTCATTGCACCTCACTGCCCACCTCATTGAAATGACTAAATCCTTGCCATGATATGGAACCTAGAAACTATGAATTTGTATTTTGATACTTTCTGCTAGCTTAACTCTTCGAGTGATGATTGAAAATTGGATGTTGATGCTTTTCAGGCATACATTAAGAACTTTGCGGACAAGGACGGGAAGGTATGGCAAGGTGGGGGAGGGCGGAACCCACCCCCGGATGCTCCTCATCTCGTGGTGACCACTCCCGAAATAGAGTCTCTCCGACCCAAATCTCCGATGAAGAATCAGCAGCAGATGCAGCAAAACCAATCGGTCTCCATTTCTCTCACGCCAAGCTCGTCCAACCGAAGACCCCCGGCGAATCCACCCGAAAACCCCGCAGCTCTCAGCATGAGCCAAGAAGTCTCGGGCTCCAATATCCCGGCCCCTCTTCCTTGGCCTTCGCCGATGGAGGGCTTCAAGGGACCCGAGAGCGGGAACCTTCCCATGGAGGACAAGGTTTTCGACGTCTACAATTACGCTGGGCAGCCGAATGCAGAGTACTTAGATTTTGAATCTCAGAGAGCTATGAACATGTTGTAACGGAAGGTTCCTTTTTTTTGCGGTAATTGAACGTCCGATAAGATACAATTGATTCTTTCCTTTCTATGGCGCTACAGATCGATAGGGAAAAAAGAGAGAAGCTCCTCTGCCCTTTTCGGAGCGTGGGCTCCGATTCATCTCTCGAGAAAACATTTTCCGACATCGCAACGGGGCGCGACTTTTGTTGTAATAATGTTGGACCGTATCAACAGCTTACATAAAAGTAGTCTCAGAAGTTTTGTTCAAGCCTTCGAGATGTTGGAATTGCCTCATTGGGCGAACGTCATCAATCAGAAACGATTCAGCGGTTGAGCTGATCTTGACGCGTTCTCGCGGTCAACGGTTCGACGCCGCCAGAAAATATCAAAGCTTGAAAAGTCTTTCTTTCTAATTTAATAATAGAACGAAAGAAAAATGAAGAAGGGGGACCAAAAAAAGTAAAAGAGGAGGAAGAAAATCTGGTCCCCCTGAAGTATCCGAACGCCGCGCTCCTTTTCACGCAAAGCGAAAAAGCGGGAAAATTAGAAGAACGAAATTATAAAAGGGGCAAATGTTGCAAATAATCCTTAAATTATGACTAAATGTGCAATATGGTCTTTAAATTTTTAGTTTGTTAAATGTAGTTCATAAATTTTAGCTCAATGTGTAATATTATTTTTGAACTTTTAATTTGTTCGACACGATTCATAAACTTTTAATACATGTTCAAATTAATAAAAATGTTTAATATTATCTTTAAATTTAAATTAATGGAATGACAATATTGATTATTTTCATATAATTTAGGAACTAGTTTGAACATTATAAATTAAAAGTTCAAATATAACATTGCACATTAGATTAAATTTCAAAAATTATATTGAAAAAATCGACAATTCGAAAATCACAGAACTATCTATATCATTATCTCTTATAAAAAGGGGGGGGGGGAGAAATCTCAAATAGAGACCCAAAGTGCCATCATTTTTTCAAAAGATGACATGAAGTGAAGTTTGTCTCAAATAAGAATCTAAAGTGGTCATTTAATCTCAAAGAAGGACCTCGCTCGTCGGTTGGTGAATAGATGCATCTCTGATGTATGTTTCGGTGGCCTAATTAGGGTATTTTCGTCTTTTTTTTTTTTTTTCATTTTTGATTATCCTATTCATTGTCTTGTTCATCCCCTGTTCATCTTCTTTTGCCTAGATCAAGAACACTAGACTTGGAGAAAGGCCGGCAAGCGCCAACTACTGGTAAGGGCCGACAAGGGCTCAACGCCCATCGCTTGCAGTGAGTGAGGGCCAAGTGAGCCCTCACTAATCATAGGCGAAGGCTTGCAAGTCGACCCTCGCCAAATATGGGGAGGGTTGGCCTCACCTAGGGCCAACGAGGGCTTGACGCCCATCGCCAATAGCAAGTGAGGGTCGTCGAGTCCTCGCTAGCCGCAAGGGAGGGGGGCCATCCAAATCGAGGCCCTACAAGGAAGTGCTCGAGGGCCAAGGGATAGTCGGAGAAATCGTCGATCTAGGAGCAATGGTGGAAGGAAGGGACGAAGAAGGCGACTTTGGCGTCCCAATCATAGTCTTGGTGGAAGACGAGGTTGTCGATGGAGTAGCAGGCGAAGGCGAGGGATGTCGCCCCTCGTTGCCATCAGCGAGGTCACCCTTCACCAGCCTTGGCTCGCCTACGGCCGACGAGGGCTTGCCCACCTCATCATTCACTGATAAAGGCCGGTAAGGGCCTACAAGCCCTTGCTCGCAGCCAGCGAGGACTTGACGGCCCTCACTGGCCATGGCTTGCAAGCCCTCGCCTGTGACTAGCGAGAGCTCAGTGACCCTCACCCACCGCCGGCGATGGGCGTTGAGCCCTCGCCAACCCTTACTTTGCAATTGGCACTTGCCGGTCTTTCCCAATTTCAATGTTTTTGATCTAGGCAAGAAGAAGCCGAACATGGGATGAAGAAAATGATGAATAGCACAATCATTGACCCAAAAAAAAAGAACAGGACGATCGAAAATGAAAAAAGAATTTTTTTGGACAAAAATACCCATGATCGAGCCACCAGAATATGCATCGGAGATGTATCTATTCACTGATCGTGAGTAAAGTCCTTATTTGAGACAGATTTCATTTCAGGTCATCTTTTGAGATGAAGAAAGAGACTTTGGGTCTCTATTTGAGATTTTCTTAAAAAAAAAAAAAAAAAAAAAAAAGAGGAAAAAGGAGAAGAGGGAAATAAAAAGGCGAAAAATCAAAAAGAGAAAAAGGGCCACACGGGAGCCACCAGGCAAAACATCGTTCGCTGTCCTTCTCCCCACCCTCTCTTCTCCCCAAGTCGTGTTTTCCTTTCCTTTCCTTTTCGGATTTCGGATCGTACCTTTTTTGCGCGCAATGCGAGCCCGGCGGAGCAGCGTCGACGAGATGGGAGCGACCGAGAGATGACGGCGGCGGCGACGGCGACGGCGACGAGGAGCGAGGCGGCGGCAGCGTGGTGGTGTTAGCTTCGTCGATCGATTCGGCATTTTCCGACTTCTTCCTTTTTTGATTTTTCTTATCGATTCGTGCCTCGAGAAGCCCGGGAAACCCTAGATCTTCGAGCGCCCTTCTTCTCCGGCGTCCGGCTTCGCTTCGCCGGTTTCGCTTGCGGTTGTTTCCTTCGTTCGCCCGTCGCGCGTGCGCGGTCGGCGCGGGTCGGCGCTTTGATTGCGCGGTCGCTTCCGGCGTGGATTTTGGGGGGCCGTTTAGGGTTTTTGGGATCGGTGCTTTCTCGGGGCGTGGTGGCGATGGAGCCTCGAGTGGGGAACAAGTTCCGGCTCGGCAGGAAGATCGGCGGTGGTTCCTTCGGAGAGATCTACCTCGGTCCGTCGTTGACTTGATTTTGCCGATCAACTTTCCCTCTCTCTCTCTCTCTCTCTTTTGCCTTTTTATTTCTTGTGATTTTGGCCGTACTTGGCTGATGTTGGATGGTTGTGCAGGGACCAATATACAGACAAATGAAGAGGTCGCCATTAAGCTTGTGAGTGGCCTTTATAGTCTTCTTCTTCGTGCTTGTTTTGATGAATTTGTTTGGAGAGACCTTACAGCGTAGTTTGATTGATTTGGAATGCATCAGAGCATGTTGTATAGCTATTTGTAGTCATATAACCAGTTTTGGAGGAGGAAATTGTTCTATTGGATCTAACTTTTATGGATGGGGAAGGTGGTGCTTCTTATCTTATCTCTGGTGGAGCTAGAATTTGCATTTGTGCTCTCTCTCTCTCTCTCTCTCTCTCTCTCTCTCTCTGTCTGGTATGCATGCTGGTAGAGTGATTACTATAATGGGTTACCGGTCTGGTGATTTTCAGGAGAACATCAAGACAAAGCATCCTCAATTGCTATATGAATCGAAATTGTATCGGATCCTGCAAGGAGGAAGTAATGTTCCTTCTCCATGGCTTTGAATTTTGTACTTGTTCTGTCAATGTCGTTACGTTAACTATTCGTTTTGTGTCTTTGCAGCTGGGATTCTGAATGTAAGATGGTTTGGCGTCGAGGGAGAATACAATGTACTTGTGATGGATTTGCTCGGACCCAGCCTTGAAGATTTGTTTAACTTCTGTAGTAGGAAACTTTCCTTGAAGACCGTTTTGATGCTTGCAGATCAAATGGTTCGATTCGTTTACTTGCGATATTTTCATGGTTATAATTGTAATGTCTTTGATCCCTGCTGACGCTTATGTTTTTATTAGATTAACCGTGTCGAGTTTGTTCACTCGAAGTCATTTTTGCATAGAGATATCAAGCCAGATAATTTTGTGATGGGCTTGGGAAGACGAGCCAATCAGGTTTTTTTGTGGCTTTGACATATTGGATTTACTTTGTGATTTCTTTTTGGACCTAGTAAGATGTAATGTGGTTCTCTCCATACCTGTCCTCAGGTTTACATTATCGACTTTGGTCTGGCCAAGAAATACAGAGATAGCTCAACTCATCAACACATTCCTTACAGGTGAGTTAAGCTTTTGAAGTAATTCTCTTTTTTGTTGGTTACTTACATGCTTGTTTTAGTATTCGTACTTTTCTTCTTGCCATTGGCATTGGGTTATGTATCTGTATGATTATCGAAATGAAGGTCATGCGTCAATCCTTGTCTGAGTTTATAATGATGATGTTACTTGCAGTCATGTTGAGCTTAACCCTGCATTGTTGAGGCAGTATTATTGTGATGTTTGCATTCATTATCTTTTTTGAACCGAGATATTTTGTTAGTTAGTGAAAATCTGCTCTGGTACATGAGGATAATACAAGATCACTGAACAAAAATAACAAAAAAACTATGAAAAACTTGTCACACCACCCAATCTTTATGAGGGTGTAGAGTGCGGAGCGTCAAATAAATTTAAACTGGAAAGTGAGTTGCTTATTCCATGTGTGAAGTCAATTATGGCCTTCTCCAACTCTCTCTGTCCTCTAGTTAACTGGTGGAGGCTACAGCAGCAGTTTTTATGTTTTAGAGTGGCCACTCAAGACCATATGGACTGTGGAGTCTGGAGTCTGTTGCTATTGTTGTCACCTCAAAGAAATCAACTGTTTTATTTGCTCTGATTTCAACTTTTTGATATATTGGTGTTTGTCTTAACAAATTCTACCATTTGAGGCTTTGGTTATCATGGTAAGCAGTTGCTTATTGTGTTAGTTGATTGAACATTCAGGGAAAACAAGAATTTGACTGGAACTGCAAGATATGCGAGCATGAACACTCATCTTGGCATTGGTGGGGTGACTTATTCTTTTTCTGGTGTTGGTTTCTTGTTTGTTTTGTTTTGTTTCATTACTGATTTTTTCCCTTCTTTTGTTGGTCTATATAGAGCAAAGTCGGAGGGATGATCTAGAGTCTCTTGGTTATGTTCTTATGTATTTCCTAAGAGGAAGGTGACTGTCGCTGTCTATATCATATATCGTAGATTAGGTGATAGGTTTCAGTCTGTTTCAGTAATTAGAGCTGCTACTTCCTTCGCAGTCTCCCTTGGCAGGGATTGAAAGCGGGAACCAAGAAACAAAAGTATGAGAAGATTAGTGAGAAAAAGGTTTCTACGTCAATCGAGGTATGTTGTCTCTTTGTGAGCATATGAGGCCATTTCTGGCTTTATGGACTCATGGATGTTGATGCTTTACAGGCTCTGTGTCGTGGTTATCCAACAGAATTTGCATCCTATTTTCATTATTGCCGTTCACTGCGATTTGATGATAAGCCAGATTATTCTTACTTAAAGAGACTATTTCGTGACCTCTTCATACGTGAAGGTTTTGTATACATTTCTACCAATGAATTCTCAGAATATTTTATGTGTTTACTGCCAATGTAGATCATTTCATTATCTGTAAGTGAGCCACAGCATAAATTCCGCCTTCTCATTCTGCAAGTTGATTGCCTATCCAGGTTTCCAGTTTGATTATGTGTTTGATTGGACCATACTGAAATACCAGCAATCTCAAATGGCAACACCCCCATCTCGTGCACTGGTGAGTTCCATTTATGATCTGCTCAAGAAAGTGGAAAAAATGGAGAAAATGCAGGTTTGAGTGAGACTTTCGAAGTTTTTGTGGGAAGGAGGGGAGAATATATATGATGTGATGTATTTTCATTCCCATTTTCTTTACTTTTGGCTCCTTTACTTTAGCTAAAAATGATTAGTCCTTGTTTCTACTGTCAGGGTCTTGGTGCTGGACCTAGTTCTGGGATTCCCCCTGTTGCTGGCCATGTGGATAAGCAGTCAGGTAGGAGCTAAATTTTGAATGTCCAAATGTCCTTATTGTCAGTGCTTGCTACCTGTTGACTTTTCCCTGGTATACTTTCCCAATTAATATGCATTAAGATTGGAATTTTCCAGGTGGAGAAGACGGTCGTCCAGTCGGTTTATCATCGATGGATCCTTCTAGAAGAAGGCTATCTGGGGCAACTGCAACTGCTGGAAGTTTCTCAAAGCAGAAGAGTCCAGTTACAAATGATGGTGCCATTTCCAAGGAAGCAATGGTAATTCTTTTGTCTTACCTTGATGTTGCTCTGTGTTATACTAAATGTATAGTATGAAAAATATATTTATGCTAAGTTTCGTTGAAAGATAGTCCAAGAGCCTCTTGGATCTTCTATTATATTTGCTTAACAACTGATGGTGCAATTTCTGAGGAACAGTGGTAAACAGCTGGTAACACTATTTGGAATTATAGTGGAAGGATAGAATTACTAGGCAAATTATTGGAAAGGAAAGCTTTCTTCGATTTTTCAGAATGGAAGGGAAAAAGGCGCTAATTTTTGGAGTGGAAAAACCCTTCCTGGGTCAACATATTTTGCTCTTTTCATTTTTGGACTATTGGGGAGAAAGACGTATATTTTCATGGGCTTTCTGAATGTGTCTTTAATGGTCACTCAGAAAGGCAAAATTGTGCAGGATTATTAGTGAATAAATGTCATTTTCCTTCCTTTTAGACTGGCAAAAGAAATCATTGTTTCTTTTCCTTCATTCAACTCCGGTTCTGCTTTTCTTTTCTGCCCTTTTTTACCAAACATATCAAGAAATTAGTTTATTTATAAACAGAGGTTCCTGTCTGAAGCACTGGTAATTACTCGTCTTTTGGATGAGTTGGGAATCTTCACGTATTGAAGAGAAACAAGCATATTTTCGAGTATGTGTGTGGGAGCAGTTTGGGTGGGGTCAGATTAAGTTGGTGAAGTTGCTGCATTATACTGATCTTCATATGGACCCTCAGTTGAGGATGGAGAACCACCTGTGGTTTCAGTGAATTGTTGCTAGGGTGTCGAGCATTGTTATCAGATGGTGTGTAATATTACCCGTCATTGTATCATTGCTAGGGTGTCAAGCATCTATATTGGATTGCTACTTACCTTATGTGAGTATTTGTTATTTGAACATATGGGGTTGCGAAGGGCATGGTTTTCAGCAGAAAGCACTGGGACTTTGTTGCTTGTTTTGCTGTTAGTTTCATAATAATTTACATTTTAATTTGGCAAAGGATGGGAAAATGGAGATTTTGCAAGACTTTTTTGGCAGACACTTAGGCAGAACGACTCTGGTTGTAGAACTATCCTAGTAAAGTGTTTGGGTGGACTCAAGAACGCAGAAGCAAATTTGAAGTAGTTAAAAGCTGATCTAGTGGGCACACTGTATTTTTGTGACTTTGTCCATTGTAACTTTTACTTAATGGTCAATTAAGTGAGTGTTTCATGTATTTTAGTTGGTGTAACTATTTTGAAAAGTATTATATCACCTCTTAAATATACATGAAACATTTATGTGGTGGTATGGATAATAGTCCACATTTCTTTGTTCCCATAGCTCACAATGTGTCTTTGGAATGCATAGATATCAAGTTCAGCATTTTTGGGGCGTTCAGGCGGATCGTCAAGGCGGGCAGCAATTTCCAGCAGCCGTGAAGCGTTTATGGGTGGTGAGTCTGATTCCCATCGTGCTCGCACGACAGAAGCCAGTCCCGGAGCAGTCCGCAAGATTTCAAGTGGCCAAAGAAGTTCGCCAGTCGGTTCATCGGACCCTAGGCAATCATCCTCTGGGAGAAATGCAGTGCACCTCAAGAATTACGAAAACGCCCTAAAGGGCATCGAGAGGCTCCACTTCGACAGTGACGAGAGGGTTCATTTTTAATGGCCAGTTTCGTGGATCGTTGTAAATCAAGAACCCTTCCATGCAGACTTTGTGGTAGAATAGGCTACTCTCTGGGGGAATTGACCAAGTTAAGCATCCAACTCCAGGTATCTAATGGTATCCTTCGCTGCGCTGCTATATATTTGCTGGAATCTTAAATCCCCGGATTCAACGAGCGAAATCATGTGAAGCGAGATGCGTCGTCTTTGGGAGTTGGATATCCTTGGCCCCTTTTCTCTTTTTAACCTTTTTAGTCCTTTTCCCTGTGACTTCCTCCGGCAATCGGTGTCTCTGTGTGCTTCCCTCTTTAAGTTCTGCTTTAGCAGTATAACACGAATATTGATTTTCAGAATTTTCTTTTGGCCCTGTAAATTGGCCCTTGTATTTGTTTATTGAATCATACTCCAGTACACAATCCCAACAGTCGCTGAATGTTCCATTCATTTCCATTTAGCACGATTAAAGGACTTCCAAATCGACATGTTTGATTGTTCGTACAACTAGATTGTGGCAAAGATGTGCGAAACGTTATATTATGGACGTCCAAAATGTTGGGCGAAAATGTGGATTGTCGGGCCAGTCAATCGAGACGGTGCGTGCTGTGCAAATGCTGATGGGAGTTCGTTTCTTCGATCGGGGAGTCGGTGGTAATGGTGAAGTAGATTCGAACATGAGTCAGGTTTAAATGATTGCTCGTAGAGAAACCTCAATGAAAAAGATGATACGGGAGAAGAAAAGATAAATTCCTCGAGAGATCGGACCTGCAGGTGAGAGGTCAGTTTCGAGGTGTTTTCACTCGGTTCTTCCGCACGTTGGAATCACGAAAGTGGAAGGTAAATTGAGAAGTTGACGAAAAATCTCGCTAGAAAATTACAGAGCTGAACACAGATGAGAAGAGCCATAACCAAGACAAGATGATGCGATACTGAATCAGCGCCCATTCTCTGCTTATTAGTGATTACGACAGTCGGCTTGTTGCTTCCGACTGTGGCACTAGTCATCGTGCTTAAAGAAACTGCTTTCCCCCCACCCCCTTTCTTTACAAGTAACCCGCAACTTGTGATGAATACATACAGAGTGAAGATACAGCGGGGAAACTGAAATCGCAGTCTGGGACTGACCAGCTCCATTTTCCGGCGAGAGGAGTTGCAAGAGCTCAAGCAATTTTCCCTTTTCGGTTCATCAAGTCATGATAGTACAAGAGGAGGCACGTTGGTTGGCCGAGAATGCAGAACATGAACCAGAAGACCATATTCCCCACCTGAAATATGAATTCAGGAATATGGACTCAGGACACGAGATGGAGCGGGCAAATGAGTCGACATGATAAAGGAAAACGAAGCCATACCATTGAGTTGTTGAACTTATCTTGAAGGTAATTGGTGATCAGCATCAGGGGAACCTGTCCAAAGAATATTTACCAAGCTGAAACATGCTCTAGATGAATGACAATCCGAAACCCATCCCCATATGAAAGAGACGCTACGATGTGCGTAATTCAGTTCTCTCTGCACATGTTCGATAGGTACATACAGAAATAGAATGAGGTGGGTCAAGCTCTAAATCATCTTACCTGGAACATAATGCCAATAAATGCCCAAAACTTGAATATGTGGCAAGGGACGGCGATGCACAACTGCTCAAGTCAGAATAAAAGAAATTCAGTATATCTTGCTCACTTCCTGAGAATATTCTAGTCATTAAGTATCAACCAGCAACAGACTTAGGTTGGGGAAAATTGCCACCAAACTATTACCTTACATTCGTGTTTAATCTCAAAACCCAAAATCAAAAGAGACATTAGAAACACATTATTTCTTGCTTAGGTCATAAGAGCATTTTATCCATTAAGTATTCTAGACAAATAGAAAAAACCAGATACCGTATATAGTGAAATAGCTAACAAATGAAATAAACACGATGATCCCAAAAGGCCTACCTCATGGAAGATGGCAGACACTAAAAAGGCAATCAAAACAGCAACCATCTGAAATTGAAGAGAACCAAACAAGAAAAAGAGATTAGAGTCTTGGTCAAGAAATTGCAATGTATTTCAGAGACCCTAAAATTAAAGCAGCAGAAGAATTCACACCCACCGATTGAAAGAAAGAAGAGGTGGAAAATACATGAACATACTGCCATATGCTTATTATCAACCACTTCTAGCCGTAGAGCACTTTGACAGACAAATTGCTTATCAAGAAAAACTAAAGAGATAAGAGCCTACAACCCGTATACTCACTAAATCCGGATAAACAAAGACCAACAGGATAGATTGGCCACCTGATGGGTCTGGTTTTCACTGTCTTATGAGTTCATTGTAGCATTCATATTGAGAATGTGAAGATCACCCAATTAGGAGAGTGATCTCTGAACAGAGAGGATCATCCATATAAGAAATCTTGACAAATATGATAAATAATTTTGCAGACAATTCTTGAACAACGTGATGCAGAGATAATTGAATCTTGGAAATTGGAATCCCCGAGGGGATCAAACATGCGCTAGAGTGGCAAGGTAATTTAAGATTATTATGTCTCCAAGAAAGCCTGTCGAATAGTTGGAATTTTATGCTCTTTGTTGCAGAGACTAATATATAACTGATATTTAAGAAGTACTAAGGTAAAGAAAGAACAATTCTTTTTCGTCAAATATCCCAAAGTAATGCAGCTTCAGATGCTTCAGTTTTTTATTCTAGTATTCAGCAAAAGGTCAAGCCTATGTGTCAGGCATTGAAGGTCAACTTACTCCACTAGTATCAATAGGTGGTGTAGGAGAAGTACACCGCCTGGACATAACACTGAAGTATGCAAACATTCTAAAGCAAAGAGAGGGATCAACTACCTTTGGTATCCCATTTCTCAAACAAGGAAAATATATGTGGCGAATCATCCATTTGTGAACAGGCTGCAACAAAAGAGAAATTCAATAACTAACAATCTTCATACGTCAAGTTCTTCAAAAAGATTAGAGGCTTTATTGTGCAATCAGGGAGTATGTGAGCAGCATTTCCTTTTCTTCTTTTGGATGAGTGTAATTTTACAATCTAGAGCAACAAAGTTTCAGAAATAGGAATAGGAGAAAATAATAATAATTTTGCACAAAAAGTATTGGCTGAAAAATATAAGGATCATACTTTTTATTGCTGATGACCTGAAGCTAAATCTTGTTCCATGATACAGAAGTCAAGAAAAATTAGACACATGTTGACAAGCAGAAAACTAGGCAGCAGGCTCCTTCCACTCTTTTCTTGTATATTTTACCACCTTGTTAAATTGCTATTTGACCACAAGTTTAAAGGTGCCAAGCACACAATACTACCATCTCATTTTGAGATGAGACAAGAAGAAGATTTGTGCACCATGACTTTTGTAACCAGAACTTCCTCAGTTCAGTCAACAAATAAAGGTTTTCCAAGTAATGGGAAGTTTCTATTCCCCTATAAAGCTCGTGGAGAGTTTCGCACGAGATCTTGTAAGAAATCCAAGCAAAGGCCTCATTGAACTAAAACCATGCGTCGCTAATATTATTGCAGGTGGTGATAAATTACACATTAAAGATTTTATATTTCGAGAAAGAAATAGGAAACGGCCACAGCATTCGAGCCAAAAACATGACCAGTTTTGCATGAGACAAATACAAGCAGAGGAACATACCGTATTCCACAGTCTCCAGTACTGATAATATCCCCAAGTTCAAGAGCATGGAAGGACCACAAATGACAAATAATTGAAATCAGCAAGGCACCAATAAAAATCCAAGAAACCTAAATATAGTACTGTGACATTACCTCCTCCACTGTTTTTGCATTCCACCAGTCTTTATAGAATTCACGGTCACCAAAACGAAGAAGTTCTGCAAGTATATTTAACCTGGAGAAACCCTTAGATATGTCTTGAAATCCTTTATTACAATAATCAAAGAAATGAGAAAATCCTAAAACTATTGTGCATAAAAGTTCTTTTCTTTTTCACCAGCATGTACAAAGAGTTCATACTACACCCATGAGAGACAAGCTTCACACGTTTCAAAAAGATTTGGAGACAAACTTTTGCTTCTAATTTATTTGATGGATCTTGGAAATGGAAAAGCTTCTGAGGAATGAAGATAATACCAGAGGTGGAAGAAACAGTAGAACATGCAGAGCCACACGTATAGATTTGGAACTGAAAGCTTCAAAATCCTCTCAATGGCATATAAAAGGTTTCCTTTCAAAGGGTGTTGTGAGTTCTGGACAATAGGATTAATATACTGCAAAAATTGCCAGCAAGAACAGGTCAGATCTGCAAATAAATGGACTACTCATCAAATGATATAGGAGCTCACCTGTTCAATGATAAACCCCATGACTCCTGTGAATATTACTAACTTGACAACTTGGCGAGCCACCCAAGCTTTTCGGACACATGAAGTGCGAGGATAGCTGAGCTGCATAGAGGTGCATCATCATTAGTAGAGTGCTTTCCAACCTCATCATTTATGTAAGAGTTCTACCTATGTATTTGTGCACAAAGAAAGAGGACACAACATGACCAATACAAGAGCTCTTAAAGACTACCATATAGCATTACCAAAAAAAAAAAAGTAAGTGCCAACACAATCCCAATACAAAGCTAAATGGACATGAACGAATGATGAAATATTTGGGCTCCACCAATTAGTTACAGTGAGCAATAAAAAGCATACTTCTGCAATGGAAAGCCATACACCAACCATATTTGACAGCTAAACCATCATCAGAGAAGGCAGCAGAAGAAATAGATGAAAACAAGACCTTTCCATCTCAACATTGGTATGAAGAATGGCTAGATTTCTCTTGCGCCTCTTTCATGCTTTTCTTTCTATGTTTTCCCAGTATTGCATAAGACATATAAAACCCATTACCAGAATGAAAAACAAGAAAATGTTATCTGGTGAGAAAATTAAAGAGAAACCTCGCCAGCGGCCACATTTTGCTCTTAAGAAGTGCAGGGCTATGGCATCTAGAAACTCAACAATACTTGACGCCGTGCACACAGGCCTGGGAATTAAGATAGGTCTCAGTATCAGAAGAGGGCCTGCTATGGCACCTCACCTATAAGGGAAGGACTAAGAACCAGCCAAGGACCACTCGGCACCCTATAATCAGCTTTCCACCCAAAAATTACCTCACAAACTCAATTGAGAAACCCCTGAGTGTCATTAAAATAGGGGAAACACATATATATATATATATCGGTTAGCCAATCTGCAATTGACTGTGTTACGAGTACATTCTAGACAAGCAATTCATGACAATAAAATGCTCTACAGAGAGAAAACAAACACTCAATGTTCCATTACCTGGTAACACAATGTAGGAGCGACCATGAAGTAGACCAACTTCTTGAAGCTAACATTGTATGAGTACTCCAAATTCAAAGAATTAGGAACAATGTCACCCTGGCATAAAAAAGAGCATCGTTGACAAGTAGCAGAGGCTTTGTGAAAGATGCACTTGTCAATCGACAGATTGACATAACAACAAAAGAAGGAGAGCACCACAGAGATAAAATGGCATCTAGAGTGAATGCTGACACAAAATATTATAAAGCAGCTTCTCAACATGGTAGCAGATTTGGTAAGTACAAGTTCTATCAAATTTAGGTCAAGTTTATTCACACGAATCTGTTTTACAGAAAGTAGTAGTAACTTCGTATGATAAACTGTCACCTTCTCAGCTGACTTGGCAAGAGACCGCATGTCACAGCTCGTGTGAGCATATGATACCAATTTTAGCCACACAATGCAGGCAAAAAGCATCAGCGCGACACCTGATAGAACAGCGGAATCACATCTGCACAAATTAAAGTCACTTTGACATCAGGCTCCTCATGTTATACCAGACCTGAAGGGATGCTGCCAAATTGTTGATCTACCCTGATGTTATGCTGATGAAATGATGCCAATGCGAGCACCTTGATTGTTGAAGCACTGAGATACTCCTACCAACAACCTTTTCTAATAAAATATAAAAACGACTTCTCTAGTCCTAACTAATTTTAACCTCCTTAGAGATGTCAACTTCAAAGAGATACAAGATATTAGATGCGTCTGAATAAATTTAGAGGAAGCATCAATTCTGTAAAGGTGCTTTCCCAGTTTCAGCTGCATTAACAAAAGAAGAAAATAATAGCAAAAGAGAGAGGGGTTCCTGACATCCAGTGAAAATTGATATCAATTTGGAACATGGATGGTGACAAATCCAGTTCAAAGGAAAATTAAGAAACCTAGCTCAATGTTCATACTACCAAACTTGCAGGCGAGAGCACACTAGAAGGAAGTTAATAAGGATGCAAAACCCACCTGAGGATCACAAGAACTGGATAAAGAACGGAGGCTGTTGTAATAATAATGTGGAGACAGACAATAACCTGCAAGCATAAGCCAGAGTCAAAGATGAGACAAATGTCCTGTACTTTGCTTTCCCAGATTTAGCCCCAGAAGCAACCTGAAGTACTGTTGTGCCAAGCATCAGAAGGACAAATACTGGCTAATAAAGCTAATCTCCGATAAATATCTAACATTCAAACTTCTATGAATATAGTTTCAACTTAAAAAATCTAGATAAGAACGGACAGGTGGAAACAAAAGCTTAGGAACTAACAGGTTAAAGTGAACATGGCCATAAGAATAAGCGCTGCTCAAAGTGGCCTCTTGATATAATTGCTAATACTTTTTACGATTGCTTTGAATGCTAGTAAAATCACCCAGAAATCAGATCTATTAATGGACAAGGGGCACTGAGCCTAGCATTTTTACTTCTTCAACATAAAAACTAGATCTTGCATGACTCAAGAATACCCTTTGCCTTTTTGAAGTCCCTACTCTTATTCTGATCAGTCTGCCAAGTGCTAAATGAGACGCAATTTACTAGCAAATACAAGCCCGTCATTTCAACACTATATGTTCACATCAAGAAAGGAAGGGGTTTGTCTGCTGGAGATTTATGTACATTTCTGAAGTTTCAAGATGTTGATTTTAAGTTGCTTCCAATCTGTATCCTAAGTAGTTATTCTTTCCTTAAAACAGCATAGCAACTTGACCTGACGAACAGAATATTTGTCAAATGGTGTTATTAACTTACTGGCTCTGGAAGATACTTATGTTGTGCCAACTTCTCCACAAGAAAAGCAGAAAGGGGGAAAATCGGTAGTGAGAGGCTGTAGAAGAGCAGAATAAGGAGCTAATCAGTTCAGAGGAATTTTAAGGTCAAGTCGTTAGCATTAATAGAAAAAAGCAGCAGCCAGCACATATTACCAACACATGAGAAGTGGCCAATCTCGTAATGATCCTGAACTAAACCAGAAACCCGATTTAATTAACCATCCATACTGCAAAAGAAATTAAAAAGTAAACATCCAAAATTTGGGTCCTGATAGAAAAGCCTTGAGGATCAAAAGAAAAGGGATGAGCATCAGGGAAACTCAGCATGAGCTAAAAGAATCGAACAAGTATATTCATCTGCTTTTTTGGGCTAATTGTAACAGCTAAAAGACAAAAAGATTCAATTGATTGCATGAGTCGAACCTTCATTAGGTTCTCAATGATAAGTCTGCTGTTAACCGCAACAAGCACTACTATACAGAGGTTGAAGAGACCTGCATGGCTCTGTCATAGAAAAAGGAAGTCGATATTAGTCGTGCACATTCTAACTTCAGACTATACATATCGCTAAAATCTCTACTGACAGCATGACGCATCATGACCAATTGGATTTAAAATCTCAAATAGTTTCTATATTTATGACTGGATAACTGATATAGAAACCATTACTCTGTTGAAAATAGAACCACGCTTATGCATTCTAGCAGGTAAATTACAGTGCAGCGTCTCCAGACCCAACTGGAAATGAAAAAAAAATATTTGCATATGAGCTGACTTAGAAGTCAAATGCAACCAGGGACCTCCCCTGAATCGCGGACAGTGGGAACACAGGAAGCGGAATGAAACCATTTCCTCAACCTTCACACCTCGACCGGAAAAGAGAAAAAAAGAGAAGAATTACAGAATGGTGTCAGCATTGCAAATTACAGCTCGCAGGAGAAACGGCCTATCTCCCACGAAAAAGAACTGATAGCAAGCAAGTGTCGACATGAGACACCGATAATCGATACTTGCAAACAGTTCTCATCAACAGAATCTCTCCAAGCTCTAAGGAAGAACTTCGAATGATACCCGATCTAGCAACAATTCAGATTTCCATAGTAGCAAAACTTAATCTAGAAATTTGAGTTACAGAGAGCTGCCAAATCCTACAAGTAAACTAAAATTCAGAAGCAAAGCCACTTCCCGATGCTTCTGCACAGGCACTCACGACGTAAAATGACAAGCGCATCTGCAGTCAACCCATTCCAACTGAATTACGAAAGCACCGAGCTGCGCTGACCTGCTTGAATATATTATCGGAGCTAAGAGGACTCTCTCTCACTGTCCGGTGCGCCGGAGCCGACGGCCGGTACGCGAACTTCGCCACCGCATCCCGCCCTCCGCCTTCCCCTGTCCCGGCCTTCTCGTTGCTCGCGGAATTCGCCGACTCCGCCGGGGTTTCGACGCCGCCGCCCCCGCCGCGATCCCCGTCGTCGCAGCGAGCCGATTTGGCCGCGGAGTCGCCGCCGCGCGAATCCTCGGCCGCGGCCGCGTCCTCGGCGCCGGGCGCGGCCGGCTCCGATCCTCCGCCGGCGCGTCGCCTGCGGAGGGAGAGGCTCGGATCCGCGGCGGCGACGGTCTCGACGGTGCCGACGGTCTCGACAGTGCCGACGCTCTCGAGCGAGTCCATAATCGCCATTGAAGCGGCCGGGGTGGCGATTACGGCGGCAGCCGCGGGATGGTGCGGGCACGCGGGGAAGCTTCGAGAGATATGGCGGTGCGCGTTGTCGTTGCTGTATGTGCTAGAGAGAGAAAGAGTCCATGCAGAGGAGAGAGAGAGAGAGAAAGTGGCGAGGAATGTGTTGGGAAGCGAGGCGGTGGTCTGCAATCTCGGAGGTAGAGAGAGAGAGAGAGATGAAGGTAGACGCCAAGTGAAGGTGGCGATGGCGATGAGGTAAAGAGGTGAAGTTTTAGAGAGAGAGAGAGAGAAGGAAAGTTCTTTCCGAGACCTGGTTCATCGATGCTTGGGCCTTTTTATCCATTCGTCGGACCCCGAGATCCGCCGGCCGTCTGACCGGAAACTCACCTGCCGGACGTCGGCCGGCGGCTCGGCCGGACATTTTTATTTTTTTTATTGATTAATTATTCCAACCGATACAAATGATTGTTCTCTTTCTTTTTCCATAGCGAAAGTAAGTTTCGTAAGCATTCGTCTCCTGCAAAAACAATCCAAGCAAGATGTAATCCTCCCCCTTGCGTCACCACGGCGTGTCACCTAGGATCAAGTGATAAAGACACCGTGAAATGAAAAAAATCACATGGTACAACCAATTGCGCCGGTTTGGGTACATGCATTGCAAATCCCGATCTGAACCGGGAAATGCTCTACGAGAATGAGTAAATTGCGCGCGATTAGGTGCGTGTCCAATGCATGCAATGACGCGAGGCGTAGCCAATTGTGTTTGTTCGGGTATATGCACCGCAAATTCCAATCTGAACCGTGAAATGCTCTATGATAATGAGTAAATTGAGCGTGGTTGGGTGCGTGTCCCGTGCATGCAATGACGCACGGGGCAGTCACTTGCGTCGGTTCGAGTATATGCATCATGAATTTTGATCAGAATCGTGAAATGCTCTATGAGAATGAGTAAATTGTGCACATTTAGGTGCATGTATGCGTGCATTTAGGTGTGTGTATAATGTATGAAATGATTTTCTTAGCAGTGAAATTAGCCGCTATGATTGACTTTATGTGATTCCATTCACACAATATGAAGTGCTACCTATAGAACCTAGAGGTTTCGGACAGTTCAATGCTAGGAACAGAATGTTTGAAAGCAAATTCATCTATTTAGCCCTTAATTGACCTGATCCGTCAACATCCATCAATTTGTTACTCATTACATTTTACCAATCAAATGAAGCAAATCTTGTCGTATTTCATGCAGCCACTTACGTCAGTTCGAGTATGCGCACTGTGAATTTCGATCAGAACCGTGAAATGCTTTATGAGAACAAGTAAATTACGCGCATTAGGTGCGTGTCCAATGTATGAAATGATTTTCTTAGCAGTGAAATTAGCCGCTATAATAATGACTTTATGTGATTCCATTCACACAATATGAATTGCTACTTATCGAACATAAGAGGTTTTGGACCCTATAATTGACTTTATGTGATTCCATTCACACAATATGAAGTGCTACTTATAGAACCTAGAGGTTTCGGACAGTTCGATGCTAGGAACAAAATGTTCGAAAGCAAATTCATCTATTTACCCCTGAATCGGCCCGATCTGTCAACATCCATTGATTCGTTATTCATTACATTTTACCAATCAAATGAAGCAGTTCTTGTCGTATTCACGCCCTTCTTCACTCTCAGACCGATCGCGACACGCGATAAGATCGCTTCCTTGTGCTTTCCCCGATGGGAAAGAGGACTTGCCTTTCTGAGGACGGCGAAATTGTTCCAAAGCGAACCGACGTGACATAACGATTTCCCAAACACGTACGTCGGCATACTTTATAAAGAAAAAAGAAAGTTTCGATTTTCACGAAACCGATCATACGACATCCCAGGGGGAAAAAATAAGTCATTTGAGAAAGGCTCTCGAACCTTCGACTCGCCCGCAAGTTGCCCATTGGTACAAACCGAGAGATCCCGACACGCCTAAGCAAACCGCCCTTCCTCGGAATCTCGGATGCTTGGGAACCGTCATCAACGGATCGCGCCCTCATTAACAAAAGGATTAAATTGTCGCTTTTAGAAGACCGAAGGAAACGTGGACGAGAGATCCGTGCGCCCAGCTGGTAGAAATGTCAATGTAAAAGATGTTACGTCACGTCAGCCCCGAGGTCGGATTTGGAAAACGATAGCAACCCCCGATGTCACGCTTGTCGATGCTACTTTTCAAAACTTCATTACGGGAAAATGAGGCCAGGGTCGTTCCCTTCGATGGTCGGACACTGTGCCAATGCCCGAAAGCAAGAAATGAACCGTGTTTTTGCCATTCTTGATCTCGACAAAAGCTGCTGAGTACCATCCCCATGATTAAATCATCGACCCCCATAATGTCCTAAGGAGGCTGACCATTAAAGGCCTAAACCGAAGTTCAAGTAAATGCAGGCGTAGAACAAACGGTGGGAAAGGCAATGACTTGCGGAAACTACTCAGCCCGGAGTTTCCTTCCATGAGAAGGAAAGAGATGCGGCACATGCCGATCCTTCCTACCGGTCAAACCTCGGCTGGACGGCTCTGGACGCAACGCAATTTGTCAGACGTCGACTGCACGAAGTACCGGGGAAGGTAGACCTGTCAGCGTCCAGCCGTTACTGCTGGAGAGAGATTGAACATGACCCATAAAAGACCAGTAAAGAGACGTGGAGTTGGAAGTTTCTGCGGCTCTCCAAAACGTGCCATAAGGACCAGAAAAAGGTCTCTTGCTTCAGCTCCGATCTGACGGTAGTCCGGCATTACAAATTGACATGTGCTTAAACATTTGACAAGGTCACAGGGGAACAGAGCTAAGCGGCCGAAAACCCGAGTAACTACAGACCTTCTCGATACAAAGTACGGCAGAACAAAAATTCAAGCAACGCATGAACACCAAAAGCATAGGCAGAATAAGTTTTGCAGCAAGCTCAAACAAAATACTTACTACTGCAAACGCAAGCTTTCATGTCATATCACTCAAATATCATAGTTCCCAGTTTCAAAATTATGATGAACTCTGTGCCTATAAGACAAAGAGAAGTAAAAACAAAAGCATAGCACATCAAGTTACTCTTTCACAAGATGGGTTTCTCATGCTCCCTACCACTGCAACGCAAATTCCTACTACAGGAGATCTGCAACATTTGCTGGCAGCTCCTCGATGACCACATTGTAGAACCTCTGGATATCAGACAGCATCCTCTCATCGTCCCTCGTAACAAAGTTGATGGCAACACCTTTCCTTCCAAACCTACCACCACGCCCTATGCGATGGAGATAGTTCTCAGGCTGTGTCGGCAGGTCAAAATTAATGACAAGCGAGACTTGCTGAACATCGATACCACGGGCCAAAAGATCTGTGGTGATTAGCACGCGGGATGATCCCGAGCGAAATTCACGCATGATGATGTCTCTGGTATTCTGGTCCATATCTCCATGGGTGGCTGATACAGTGTGGTCTCTGCTCCTCATTTTGTCCGTCAGCCAGTCAACTTTGCGCCTGGTGTTTACAAAGATGACGCTTTGGGTAATAGCTAGAGTTTCATACAGATCACAGAGAGTCTCAAGCTTCCATTCCTCCTTGTCAACATTGACATAGAACTGCTTGATACCTTCCAGAGTGAGCTCATCACGCTTCACAAGAATCCTAACAGGTTTGTTCATAAACTTCCTCGTGATCTCAAGGGCTTCAGGTGGCATTGTGGCAGAGAACACACCAACCTGAATTTTTGATGGAAGAAGCTGGAAAATGTCGTAGATCTGAAGAACAAGATACTAATTAGAATTCTCTCAGATATGATCCAAAAAAGAAAAGCAACCAACCTTTGCATCTATATCTTTATTTTTGTAAATCAAAGTTAAGCTTGGAAGAGGGAGCATGACCAAGCACACCATGATATTCCACCTTCCAATTTCCCTTTTTTTTTACATAACAGACACAGAGAATAAAAAGCTGACCAAAACAACTGCAAAACACTTGACATGCAATAATCACATCTGACCAAGTGAAACGTCACCCTGATGATCAATAATAAAATATGTACCTCTTTCTATGGGAGTTCAATGAAAAAAATATATATGGAGATCGTCACAGAAAAGATTTGGTATCACAGGCAAAAATGGTGAACAAGGAAGAGAGCTAAAGGAGGGCAAGAGAGGGAAGGGGGACAGGGTTAACACCACAATATTGCAGGCTCAAAATGCACCTGATCCTTGAAACCACGTGAAAGCATTTCATCAGCCTCATCCAGAACAAAAATCTTGATGTGATCAGGACGCAGGGATTGTCTTCGGAGCATGTCGAAAACACGTCCAGGAGTACCAACTACAACATGAACTCCACTAGAAAGGATTCGCTGGTCTTCACGAACACTGGTTCCACCAACACAAGCATGTACTTTGACACCAAGATAGTCTCCAAGAGCTCGCATGACCTTCTCAATCTGCTGTGCAAGTTCCCTAGTGGGTGCCAGAACCAAAGCCTGGCAATCCACGAGACCGTAGTCAAGTTGTTGCAAAATGCCAGAGCAGAAAGTGGCCGTTTTTCCAGTTCCTGATTGAGCCTGTTGAATAACATCTAAACCCTTGCAGAACGGTACAATTCCCCTCTGCTGAATTGCTGAGGGTTTCTCAAACCCTGCAAGGAAAATTTGAAAAAAAATAAAAAAGTCAGCATTCCTCTAAGTATTATGTGGAACTTGCGGCTGGAAAGATGCTGTTGCTAAATTTTTTAGTTTGATGCTGGAATATGCTTTTTTCTTACTTTTTTAAAGCAACTTTTTTTCTCCTCAGTATCTCAATCTGTGCATTGCCTGTGTACACATCTACTGCTACTCGTCACTCATTAATTGTCACTTATCAAAAGCCAAATAAACAAGCAATATAGGGCACATTGAAGGGGATGTTTCCTCAACGGAAAAACTTGATTGCTTAAGAAGCATGAGTCCCGCCTTCTAACTCATAAAAACTCTTCTTCTCCCTTTTAGAAAAGAAAAAGAAGAAAACACGTCAGTGTGACACTTCAAAAGGTAAAGACCTCAGCTTTAACTCTCACATGTTGTTCAGTTCACACTTTCTACGCTCTACAAAACGTTGCCCATCTGTTGTCGAGGAGAATAATTAGGTGAAAAGAAAACAGGAACCGAAAGTCATATATACCATATGCGTAAATGCCCCTCAGGAGATTCTCTTGCAAGCCCATAGCATCAAAGCTCTCATACACCTCATCATAAGATGTAAAGAAATCCTCCCCATCAGCCGAAAGTCTGCGAGGCATGATTTTCAAAGTACGTGAGATTCCATGATAAATACTATATTCTAAGCAACTCCGAACTATCAAGGCAAGTGTTCCTTACAGCTCACTCATCTTAGCATCGAACTGACGAGAGTCGAACGCCGAACCTTCCGGGGTTAATCCTGCCATTGCTGCAAAATACCCAAAAGGAGTCGATTTACAAAAGACATAGCGATCGTAAACACAAAGAAAACATGATACCGATAGGAACTCGCAGGAATTATCAAAAGACGTAGCGATCATAAACACAGAGAAAACATGATACCGACAGGAACTCGCGGAAATTATCAGGGAACCACGGCAACAGGAGAAATTCCTCGCAGAAAAGCAGCCAAAGCTCAAAACTTGACCGCCCGAATCCAACTATAAATCCACACCGAAATAGAAGCGAAACACAGAAAAAGGAATCAAACCCATCCGAACCCCCCAAAAAACTAAGCGCATCCACCAAAACCTAAAAGCTGAATCGGCCCAAAAGCAAAGCAATCGAGCTCGAGAACCGCGCAGATCGACGACGCCGGAGCCGCGGACTACGGGGCCGCGAGCTCAGGACCTAACACGGCCGCCGGAGACCGGAACCCTCGCGGGGCCGGCCCGAAGGTCGATCGAGCGAGGGAGGGGGGCGAGAGAGATGAACCTGATGTTGACGGCGGTTGCTACGACGGACGGACGGAAGAAAGGAAGGGAGCGATCGATCGATCGGTCGGTCGGCCGGCGGAGACAGGGAAGGCGACGGGAGAAGCGGCGGCGATCGGGCGGCGGCGGGGGTAGCTTCTCCTCAGATCTAGAGCGAGATGCCAAGTGAGACGTGAGGAGAGAGAGAGATAACGAAGGAAATTAGGGACGACGGAGGAGAGAGAACGAGTGGAGAGTGAGAGAGAGAGAGGAGAGGGAGGGATTGGGGGAGAGACTAGATTGTAAATTTTTTTATCTTTTTATTTTTTATTTTTTTCCTGTTCCCAATTCCTTTTCCATTTTCTTTTTTTTTTTTATTTCTTTCGGGCGTGGGAATTGGGAAAGTATCGTCGCATGGCATGCGATCTGGTCGCGTTTCTCCCTTATTTTTCTTTTTTTTTTTTTTTTAAAAACTTTTTTTAAAAAAAAGATATTTTCTTTCCATTTTGCCTTTTTTTTCCAGGTTGGAGGGGCCCACTCCAACTCAAATGATTGAGCCCACCAAGCTGAAAAGCCCAAGATTTTGTTACAACTCCACCGTAGCCCTCTCTTGGTTTGCAGAAATTAAACGCCCGCTGGTGTCGCTTATTAAAAGAAATAAACGAAAGGATATTTTTCTCGTCTCCAAATATATTTAAATATATTATTATCGATAATAAAATTATTTTTGTTCACTAATTATTATAAGCGATATAAAATAATATCTTTTTAAAAAAATAAAACTCCAAATTACTTATTCTTCTGCGAAATAAATGAAGCGAATTTAAAGAGCGATTGAGAGAAGAGGAGGGAGATATTCTATCAACATGAGGATTGCGTGTGGCCAGAGAAGAAAGGAATACAAGCATTGCATGCTGTGCTATGTTTGGAAAGCTTTTTGTGGACATACAAACATTGGCATTTTTTTAGGCATATGTTGATTTTTTTTTTATTTGGGATAATTTTATATTCTAGCGTTGAGAATCTTTAAGTGCACAATTATTAGATTTTAAAAGCTGAAAATGAAAACTAAATATTATTTCATAATTGCTGAATATCGAATATGGAACAAGATTAACCCGTTGCCGAATATTGAAAGGTGAATCTTTGTAGTACAAGAAAAGGCAAGATTTTAGACTCCATTTATTTTATGAAAATGCGGAATTCGAAAAATATCTTCCTCAATAAGGTCATTTGTATCGTTAACAAAATTAAGATATAAATTGTTGTTATTGATAATTCGCAAACGAACCTTGAAAACACTAGTTATGTGTGTTCTTGCATGTCGAGAAGTTCCCAATCCGATTCCAATACCACAGAAAATTAGATAACTCGATGTTACTCCTTTTCAGCACATACTAGATATTATTGTATCTATTTTAAGAAAAGACTAGAACCAATTAGCCTTCTAAACGCTGAAATCACCAAATCTTTTACAAGATACAAAATTTTAGGAGGACAAATCTAACAAAAGGAGGATAATGGTCCACACAAAAGTCTCCTGCGATAACGAAGTTGAGCTCTCCTTTTTCTCTACGCTACCACATTTCATGGCATGTTCGGGCTGCAAGCAAGCACCCTCTTCGTCAAACTTAGTGAAAGAAAAGAGCAGGCCACAGATCGAAAACCTCAGATTTTAGCAAAAGTCAGGTCAACTCCTTGCCAAATAAGGTTAACTAAGGCAAATGCACAAGGTTCTTTGGAGCAACATATTTCCTCCGAGGGACGGGCTTAGCACTGCAGGTTCGTTACAAGAATATCATGTCGATCAATGCGGTTTTCCATTCATATGCATTTGCAGCGAAATGTGCAGAGGTGGCTTCCGAACTGGGAGATTACGTCGACTAAGCCTCCATAACCCCCGACTGCAGTTACCTGAACAAGATATTAAGCCCGATAGGATTTAAATGCTTAAATTTCAGGACATGCAGGGAGATATTTTCATCATTGACGTGCTGGGAAGAGATAATATGTGTCATAAGTCAGATGTTGTGAGTTTTTGCAGTAAAGCAATCAGATGAGGAGGGCTAGTTAAGAGGAAAACTTACACCAGATTGATGCAGAGAAACAGAAAACACCGACTGAGGTGCACAATGTATTTGAGAAAGAACTGCCCCATTCATGTCTAAACGACTCATCAAAGGTTCAGCTCCAACCAGTAATATCTGCAATTGGGAAAAATTATTTCAGTGCAATTGGGCAGGCAACTACCAGAAGACTAAACGCATAAGACAGACGTGGGATAAGGATTCTGCAAAAGTATTACCAATTACAGAGCCTGAGAAATATCCATAACAATGAAATTCATGACAATTCTACAAATCCGCAATCCACTAATATATTTTAAGTTCCTAACAAAATAATGGGATTTACCAATATGTTATTACTAACACATATGACAAATCAACATCACCTGCAAAATATTACCAATTACAGAAAAATTGTCATTTCAGCTCACTTTGATGTAGAATTTTCGTGAAATTGGAAGTCAAACTGAAAAACATTGGTAGGAACTACTTAGCCCTAAATATTACTGTTTATTCATCCAAATTTTTATTATTTCATCTGTTTCATTAAGTTCTTTGTCAGAAATTTGAACCCTTTCAAATCCAATTGCAACAGTAGTCTTCCTTTCAGACAGGATGCTCAAGTAAACTCAGGGTAGCAAGGTCAGGCAAGAGACCGACTCAAGTCCAAATGCAACAATGGTCATCCTTTTGTATAGAATGCTTGAGTAAGCCCAGGATAGCAAGGTCATGCAAAAGAGTGAAGCATTGAGGAAAACAAAACCTTGTAATGCTGAATTGGAAACCAAGTTCATATAATGAGCAAGACGTCGGTACAACTGTATGTAAGAAATTCAGGAAATAAAATTACAATGGACTTACTTGATTATCATCAAATAAGACATCCTGTGCAGGAGCATTGGTTGAGATTTTTGCTATGCAATCAGAAGCAGATATACTCCAGATAGATAAATCCCGACCCCGACCACAGACCTGCATGGAAAATGAAAAGATTAGAGGGGCATAACATAAATAATGAAAATGCTACATGCCAAACACTAATTCATCACACAAATATAACTCCTCATAATTTGACTGAGCTAAAGGTCAACCTCCCAGAGAAGTACTTTACCAGTCAAAAAGGATCACATACATAAATTAATCTCTATCATCAAAATTTTGATGCTTTCCAAATTAAATAATAGACAAGAGGAAGTAAAGTTAGCAAAAAACCTCCAGAGGCTATAATTTTAATTGCAACAACCATTGCCAAATATGAAGGTATTTAAAGCTACTAAGAAAACTTGCAAATATGAATGCTTACCAACCAACTCTCACTTGCATCAAGAGCAAGACAACTAACACTTGAGAAGAAACCTTTCTTATGGTCTTTGTCTGGATCAATCACTCGGACACACTTGCCACTTCTGCAATCTAGCAGAAAGACTATATGTCAGACCTGTCGAGAAGGGGAAAAAAAAGAAAGAAGAAGACAATCGACCAAAAGTAACCCAATAGAGTGCAACAACAATTCAAAAATGCCAAACAGGAGCATCACAACATAATACAGAAAAAAAGGAAGGGGAAGGAAGGTTTTTTTTTTTTTTTTTTTTTTTTGGGGGGGGGGTTTGTTTCCTACCCCATAGTCTTGCTGTCCCATCCTCAGAACCTGTTATAATCTGCAAGAGAAGATACTTTTATTATGCAAGCAACCACTCGCGATAGGAGGAGATAAACGAACTTTGAAAAATCTAGACCATCAACAACCCTGCCAACAAAGAGGAAGAAGAGAAAGGTTTTTTTTTTTGGGAAGGGGGGGGGGCAAGACTGCAACAGAAATGAAGAGCATAACAAAACATATCCAACCTGACTCGAAGAGTTCCGTGCAACTATACAGTGTAGGTAGTCAGAATGCCCTTTGAAAACTGTTTTTATTTTACCACATTCCTGAGAAATTCAGAAGAGAAGGGGACATAAAATTTGCAACAAAAATGCAAAATTAAATATTATACACCAAAGATTATGCATACCACATCCCAACAATATGCACAAGAATCACCAGCTGCAGCATAAATGGATCCCCGCTATTCAAAAGAGAGTTATAAACATCAGTAGAGGGATATGTGAGGAAAATATAT
Organism: Eucalyptus marginata; assembly: GCA_014182565.1. NCBI lineage: Eukaryota > Viridiplantae > Streptophyta > Magnoliopsida > Myrtales > Myrtaceae > Eucalyptus > Eucalyptus marginata. Next base: position 44,091,145 of record CM024587.1, on the reverse strand, counting down.
CAGCACATGAGCACAAATAGCGTGAAGCTAAATATTCTTGCACCTTAACATCTACAGCCAGGGCGTTGTTCTCAGGGATTGGTGAAAGGGCGCCCCAAGGACCTCTACAAGGCAGTAAGGATGCCAAAAGAAGTTAAAGAGGATATCAGAGAAGATGGAAGGCATATTTGATCTTTAGAAGAAGAAATATAATTCCAAACAATAAAAGTCAAACCCTAGCACAGTTGAAATGGATAGGTATGCTTAACAATTTAGGATATGATAATTTTTCACATATGTACAATTATGAATCCAACAGGGAACCAAGAGATGTCTCGAGTGTTTCGAGAAGTGTAGTTCAACTTAAATGGCTATCTGACAGATCATGCCAAGTTCATCTGGCATCAGAGAAGATTTCTCCCTGATAACTTTACCATAGATATCTACGTTGGAATGAGGCTGGATGATATAATGACGCTATGCCCAAAATTTTTGTTTCACCAATTTCGATTATCATTAAGATAAAACTTTATGTCAGCACACTAATAAGCCATTTTCGCAGGTAGCTATACCTAAAAATATGAAGATGACTACAAATAGTTATAGAAAATAAATTAAGTACGAAGTACACACCTACTTTGAGGATTCACCAAATCAAGTACTGGTTTTGCACTGTTTCCTGTGACATGCAAAATAAACAAAGAGTAATGTTTACATCATTGAGGATACTTAAACCTTAATTAGCAGTAGTCATTTGTTGACTCATCAAATCATCTTGTGGGACAGAGATATCCATCATGAGACGAGGATAAGAGAGCATTCCGAGAATTTGAGCTAGTATATAGCAATGCCAAAAATTACTGAGAATATAATGCTGGGAAAAAGGCACTTTCGCACTGACCTACCAAGGCTAGACGTCAGGCAAAAAGTACACATTGCCATGGAATACAAACTAATGGGGCAAAACTTTTTAAAAAGGAATGAAGAAGGTATGGCTTTTTTCCTTGAATCTAGCAACAAGGAAGTGATCGAAAAAGTGGCAAGCATGAAACCTATTGCACAGGACTAAAATTGAAGCTTCCCAAGTTCAGTTTGGTTCCAATTTTTCTTCTTTTTATCTGCCATTTTAAAGTACCTTGCCAGAGGATATCTTAAATGATGCACACTTCCCCACTAAAATGCTTATTCCTAACATATAAAGAAAGAAAGAAAAACCATAATCCAATATTCCTACTGATCAAGAATATCAAGCTCAACAAATGTGCCGTTGCCAACTGACTCAGAAATGCCAAGTGGTCAAATTTCCCAAAATAAATAAATAAATAAATAAATAAGATCGCTAAATGATTAGGTGGCTCCTTCGTTTGCAGTTAAGCTTAGTGAAGCAGATAAAGTCACATAACTACTACCTTGTGAATGGTCATGCGCCTCTGAGCTCATAATGTCTCTCCACATCCACCCCCGAATCCGTCCATCATCACCACAACTACACAATTACATAATATCATCAGATTCTTTATTTTATTTACTAAGAATGTTACTTGAGTCTAATGCACATAGCTTACCATATACAATGAAAAGACTAGCTCTAATAAAAACAAAGCAACCTTGTTCCTAACGCTAAACCTGTAATGCCTAAAGAATACCCAAATCTACATGCCTTCCTGTAGTCACATGGCCTCAACTTTGCTTACAACATCCATCCAAGATTGGAGTTACCATGGCAATATTGGCAGTGCAGACAAATTGGATAAAATCACAGTATCTATAAGCTTCTTTAAAAATGAAGAGAGGAAAGAAGATCAAGTGAAAATAATGAAATGGATTAGACGGCATGTACCTCAGTAGAAGAGAATCTTCACCCTCGCCATAAAATTTGACATCATATGCAGGTCCATCATGCCCTTGAAGGAAACAAGTGGGTTCTGCCTCTAAAACACTGCCGCAGTTTAGACCGCCGCCGCAGATTGTAGAAAAGGAATACAGTCAGTGTAGCCTTCTAAATCGAAACCGGTAAAGCAGTACCTTTCCGCTAGTATTCGACGCATACTCACTTTTGAGCCTTCGTGTCAGCAAACCGCATCGACTGCAACCTCTGAAGCACACATAATCGCATTACATTTCACAATTCAAAACCCGCACGACGAATGCATAGAACAACAACAGAGACCTCAAGACTTCAACAAACTCGATTGCCGCCGAAAAAATCAAAACTTGGCCGGCATTTCCCATTAACGGAGCAGAGCAGATCAGACTACAGCTCCGAATCCGACGATTTTTACGCGAAATCGGAAAATCCCAAGCCAACATTGAGAATCTCGGACATGCGAAACCCCCGCATTCAAACATCATGCGCGCGTCGCATCCTCGAAAACGCTATCGTACAAAGCTATTGACTCGGAAATGACTGGAAAACACGCCAAGGCGAGAGCGCTCCGCGGCGGACTTACGTGGTCGGACAGGCAGGAGGAGATGGAGTAGGAGGCGACGGAGCCGTCGCTGGAGGCGACGACGACGGCGTCGGGGCTGGGGCTAGGGCTCGGCGAGGGGGCGAAGGCGGCGCGGAACACGGTCCGGGTCTGGACTTCCCTCTCCTTCAGGACGCTCTCCCGATAGGCGTCCTCGTTCCAGCCCGTCGCGCCGCCGCCGCCGCCGCCGCCGCCGCGCATCGCCGATCTGCGGATTTCTCGAATCCGCGGGAAGCGCTGGCCACTTGAGCTTCTGGTTTTGAGTGTTGACCACAGCTTCGTGCACTTCAACGGAAAATGAAGCCAAACATATATAAAAAAGGGGATAAATATCCTGAAAGTGCTAAAACTTATTATAAAAATGTAATTAGATTTTAATTATTTTTAAAATATAATTAAATCTTAAAAGTTATCACGAATAATCTAATCGAATTCTAAAATTTTTAAAAAATATAATCAAATCCAAAAAATTATTACGAAAATGCAATTAAATTATAAAATTTTTAAAATATGTAATCAATAGAAGGATACGATTTAATCAATTTAACAAATTTGAGGATTTGATTATAATTTTTAAAAATTTTAGGATCAAATTGCAATTTTTTGACAAATTTTAAGATTTAATTCCACTTTTTGAAAAGTTTATGATTTAATTCGACTTTCGATAAATTTTTAATTTCTAATGCACTTATAAAATTTTAGGATGTCTATTCTCAGGATAAATGTGTGTTTGATACGACTTTTATTTTTTTTTTTGTTTCTTTTAATTTTTAATGCTTTTATTATATTTTTCTAATTTTTTTTTCCTTTTCTCTTCTTCTTCCTTCTTCTTTTGTGGCCAATGATTGGCTAGGCAAAATTCGGCAACCTCGTCGAAGGCTTGCTTGGCCACCGCTAGCCTCGGCCTCCTCATCGATTTGGGCGAGGCTTGACCTCACCCTGGCCAAAGCAAGGTCCAGTCTCACACCGACTGGTGAGGTCTACCTTGCGTCGCTTGGGTGAGATTGGTGAGGCTTGCCCTCACCCAGATTTGCTAGATCGAGGCTCGCGGTGGTCAAACGAACCTCTAGCGAGCTCGCTAGATCTCACCCAGTCGATCACCGACGACTACTGATGGCCACGACGATAGTTAGTAGTCGGCCAATGACCCGCTAACAGGAAGAAGAAGAGAGAAGGGAAAAAGAAAAAAACGAAAAGAGAAAAAAGAAAGAAGTTAGGTTTTATTCTGAAATTATTTCCGAAAAATAAAAAGTTAATTTTTTTATACTTTTTGATTTTATTCTAAATCAATTCTAGGGAATAGAAAAAAAAATTATTCTCGAGAATAAAAAATTTACCAAACGGATTTAAATTATTTTTATGTTTCGTATAATAAAAGAACCGAATCAGACAAACAGTGTTACCAAAGGGCCTTAGTTTCGCGACGGTTCTCGTAAGGAGAGAAGACGACCGCGTTTCACTTGACAAGACGCAACGTCGACAGTCTTCCAACGCCACAGGCCCCGCCAATGGCGCCCCTCCACGCGTCACCACGAAAGCCACCGTTAAAGGCCACGAGAGACAGCTCCCTCACCACCCAGACGCGAAACTCTATCCAGTATCCTCGACGCTCCCTCCTCTGATACACGCAGAGAGAGAAAAAACGGAGAAGAACGACGGAGAGCGAGGCTCGAGTCCGCCCGCATTCGGCTCCGGAGACCTCCGAGCGGCGGTGATGGCGTGAGCGGCGCCGGGGGCGAACCGCATTCCCGCGAGAAGAAGAAGAACAACAACAACAACCGTCGAGGCGCGGCGCGGGGAGGGAGGGAGGGAGGGGGATGGAGTGCGTCACCGGAGGCGCGCGGCACTTCGCGGCAATGGCGGTGCCGCCTCGCTCGCGGCGGAGGGCTCGGGCTCGGGCGGCGGCGAGGAGGGCGGAGGGCGCGGCGTCGTTCCCGCGGTGCAGAGCGTGCGGAGTCAGGGCCGGTGGCGCCGGGAGCGAGAGCTGCGTCGCCGTCCGAGAAGGCTTCGCCGACGAGGAGGACTACGTCAAGGCCGGGGGATCGGAGCTGTGCTTGGTGCGAATGCAGCAGAGCAAGGCGATGGATAGCCAGTCTAGAATCGCGGATAAGGTCGGTGAGCGTAGTAGCGCTTGTTGGAATTCTGGTGTTTTTTTTTTTCTCGTGTTGCGGAGGCAGAGCATGCGGATGGCGCTTATACTAGACGCTCAAACTGAAAGAAGTAGGAGTAGTCATCGTCCTGATCCCTGATGTAGATGTTGGCATCCCTTATACCGATAAGTTTTCATGGTGAATTGGTGTCATGAGCGAGCACTATCCCTCGATATGCGTTCGAACGTTCGTATATGCTTTGAAGGTTTCGTAACATGTAGTCCCTTCGCGGTACTATCTTCAAGTAATGCATTTAAAAGAACGTTCGCTATTATCATGGATTGCATGGGCAGCCACCTTTATTTAAGCGGTTTTGGAAGATATCATGTTTAGATCAGATTCTCATTTGAGATGCTTATATTTAATCGATTCGATTCTATTGACTACTGCGGCTACTGTGATCTCTGTTCTGTTGGTGCCATTACGCGTTCTGTTTCATGCCTAATGTTTATGTTGAAGGTGTCCCCTGTTATTGGCTACTTTTGCAGTTACCACCGATCTCGCTAGGAAATGATCCACTGGATTTAGTTGTGATTGGTTGTGGTCCTGCTGGTCTAGCTCTGGCTGCAGAGTCTGCGACACTAGGATTGAGCGTCGGGCTCATTGGCCCGGATCTTCCTTTCACGAATAACTATGGTGTATGGGAAGATGAATTTAAAGGTACAAGCAATCTCTCAAAGTTTAAGTTTTCAATTGTAAAATGCCATCATTGTAATAGAGCTCTTCATCTCCAATTAGGAAGCCAGTAGTCCGGCATAATAGATGTCAGCAGTGAGGATCAAGATTGAACAAAAGGTTCTTGAGCATAAGCCTATTCTGTCAGCGTTCCTCCAGCTATTACTTTAGAGAAGTTTACATAAATGACGATGCCTCAATTAATAATCTATCTTTTCATTTCCTTTTTTAGTATTTGAAGAAACAAGTTCCCTCCCCATGGAAAGAAGGAAATATGCCCTTATTTCAGTTCACTTAGGTCTAATTTTTGCTGAAATTGCATTCTTCTAAAAGCAGCAGTATATCAGCTTATCCAAGTTTCCCCTTATGTTGTCACCTTCATTTGGCTTTTATAAACTGGTGACAGCTTCTCTAAGTAATTTCTATTATCCTAAAGTTATTGCCCAATGTAAGTGTTGTTGAAACTGTCACGACCAGTAAAATGTCTTTCAATGTTTCATGAAATTAGTGCTTGTTCTGTATCGAGTTTAACTGGAAACTAAGACTCCATTTTCAGATCTTGGACTTGCAAATTGTATCGAGCATGTCTGGAAGGACACAATAGTATACCTTGACGATAGTGAGCCAATTCTGATTGGTCGTGCATATGGACGAGTTAGTAGACACCTTCTTCATGAGGAGTTGCTAGACAGGTTAGCATGGCTATGATTTTGGCTGTTATTTGTCCATCTCATACAACACTCTCCATATATACATAATCCTTATTAATTGTCCTTAGGTGTGTCAAGTCAGGTGTTTCATTCCTGAGCTCTAAAGTGGAAAATATATTTGAAGCTGCTGATGGGTATAGTCATGTTGTTTGTGAACATAACGTTGTCATCCCATGCCGGTAACAGAGGAAAACTCCACAATTTTTACATTCTTGTCAGCATAGCTTTACTCATTTCCTTTACCTGAAGCTTTTAGCATAGTATTATAGGCTTGCTACGGTTGCATCTGGAGCAGCTTCAGGGAAACTTTTGCAGTATGAGGTGGGTGGTCCAAGGGTTTCTCTCCAGACAGCTTATGGAGTGGAGGTTGAGGTAGTATATTGTGTAAATGTTCATGTACAGTTCCTATGTAGGTTTAATGTCACTCAGAAGTGAACTTCGCTTTTTGAGATTTCGGGTCATCAATAATCTCCAATTATCCATACCAGAGAAATATACCAATGGTGGTATCTTTCTAGTTTGTCTCGCTGTAGCTCAATGTAAATGCACTAATATTCAGACTGAAATGACTGTTACAGTGAAAGAATGGTTTGTAATCTGATGTGACAACTGGGTGTTTACTTTTTTGTTCCATTAGAAGTATTTTATTTTTAACTGAACTGAGTATGGTCCAACTGCATTAATGCTCATCTGACTTTTAAAATGGAGCAGGAGGTTGAAATATCTATAATTTGCAAAACCCTCCTGAGCATAATTATTACTACTTTTATGATATAATGAAAGTAGGAAAGTTCATTTCATGGTGCTTAAATATTGTGTTTTTACCCCTTGCTTTTGGATTTTTCCTTTCCAATTTCAGGTGGAAAATAATCCATATGATCCCGATCTGATGGTTTTTATGGATTATAGAGATTATAGCAAGCAAGAAATTCCCTGTTCAGAAGTTCATTCTCCAACTTTTCTGTATGCCATGCCTATGTCATCCACCAGAGTCTTCTTCGAGGTTTCCTCTGATAAATATTTTACAGCATGAATGACATTACATATCCAAATGCTTGTGATACTAACAGAGACGTCCTATAGGAAACTTGTTTGGCTTCAAAAGAGGCTATGCCATTTGACGTACTAAAAGAAAGGCTGATGTTTAGGTTACAAACAATGGGTGTCAGAATTACAAAAACTTATGAAGAGGTAATATATGAATCCATACTACGATTACTTAATATATTTTTGCAGTCTACAATGTCATTAAGCACTTTCTTATGTGTGAATTTTGCAATTATTATGGTGCTTAACAAGTTAACTTGGACATTTGTAACCAACTCCAGTAACTAAGCAAAGGCAAAACAGGTTGTTGATGATGGTGTTGATGTCGATGGTTTATGTGAGAAATGTCTGAGTCCATTGTATCCTTAAATGTACTCTTGAGGAAATAACCTTTTCACAATGCCTTAGTCTTGCACTATAATATTCTTTATCATAAGAATTCATCAAGAAAGCATGATGCTATGTTTATCTTTAGATGTACTCTAATTGACAGTCTACGCGCTTATGTGTTTTAATGTTTCTTTAGACATGAGGAAATTTATTATATGGAGATGTCTGGATAATACCACGAGTTGGTTTATGCTCCTTGAGGAAGTGTAAACTGCATACATATTAACCCTTCCATGACAAAACTTGACAATTTCACATGAAGTGCATGCACCTTTCAGCTTCTCTGGAAATGTGCAATTTTGCACTGTTGCTAATGTCGCACATTTGTGCATCATTTTGCAGTTGTGATAACATAATATATCTATTCTCGATATACTTGTGAAATTTCATGTAAATAGTCATCTGATATTTTCGATACCCTATACAGGAGTGGTCTTATATCCCGGTTGGTGGATCCTTGCCAAATACAGAACAGAAAAATCTTGCGTTTGGTGCTGCTGCCTGCATGGTGCATCCAGCTACAGGTGAAGAAAAAACAAGCTGATCTAACATTTTTCTCTTTTGCCTAAATTACATGTGTGTGTTTTTGAACAGGCTATTCTGTGGTGAGATCCTTGTCTGAAGCTCCTAATTATGCATCTGCAATTGCAAATGTTTTGAAGGCTGGTCAAGTTAAGGGGGCTCAAGCTTATGAACGAAGTAATGGAAACATCTCAATGCAGGGTACATGCTCTCTCTCTCTCTGTGTCTAGCATTTCTTCATGATCAGTTTCCTAGTAGTGCCATTAATTTTACACAATTTTATCAAATGCAATGTGCACAAACTTTCTGCTGAATATAGACTGCAACTGTGGGAGTTGGTGCATGCTGCTTCAATTTTTATTTGATTGAGGCTGTAGAATTTTGACTCTTGGATTCAGATAAGCACTACGAGTCAATCAAATTGGTGTGAGTCTCTTTGGACGTTTTTTGAATATAAATTTATGCTTTTATTCGTGTGTCCTTTTGCAAATGGAAACCCTTATTCTAGAATCAGTGGGAGCTTGGAACCAAAGCTTTTCCCAGTACGGATAATATGTTGACAGCACCAAGTCAGTCATGCATTAAAGCATTTGCTTGCCCTCTGTACACCAATACATGCACAGCCACTAATAACTTAGAGAGTTCACTTCCATGGACAAGTAGCAGCAAGTTTCCTTTGTAGTCTAATGACCTGATGGCTGAAGTTGAATGAGCTCAACCTTTCGATGATGATAAGAACATTTCCCTGTCATTCTCTACCATGTATCTTGTTCATCATATTATTGTCATCGATGCTTATTTTCTTTGAATTTCTTTAAGGGGTGTTCCTTCTATTTCTCCATCTTCATCTTTACCCTACTCTGTTCTTTTATCACACATCATGTAGATTTCTCATATACATTACCCTTTTTCATTATTAAGCTGGGGAAATTGGTGATGCCTATCTAAATAGAGAAAATACTCATAAGCAGAAATATCTACCGGGGGAAAGAGTCAAAAAACAAGTTTTCTTACAAATATATAACAGTTTCCCATAAAAGACGTGCATTAATTCAAAAACAAGTGTTGTTTATAAGAAACGTCACAATGCCTTCAGCTAAAGTTGCATGTGCTTAGTGAGGTTTGATTCATTTTATTTGCTCGCTGGTTCTAGCAATATAATCTTTTGGCAAATCATATTTATTATGTATTAGTGCATATCTGTCTGCTTCAAATGGTTTTGTCTTATACCCAAACCCCACTTCTTTCCTCTCTCAAACCAAGGTTGGCAGTATGAAGAAGTAGCCTTCTTAATAGCCTACACATGGGTGAAATTAAAATTCTTTTTTCCATCACGTAAAATACAGGAGACCCAATAAATGAATGAAAGAGGGATTAAAGGAATCAAACTCAAGATCTTTCATGGTGATATCGTGTTATATTTGAATAAGAAACTGTCTTCTCAGACAAGTTCAAGCTATTCGAGGATGAGGTGGAATATATTTCACATCTTAACAATACTTTGTTGAATGGATTCTATGAATACATTTATGAGATTCAGTTGGTTTACAGTTATCTTACTGTGGACTATCTTTTATCAGCTTGGAATACCCTGTGGCCACTTGAAAGGAAACGGCAAAGGGCGTTTTTCCTCTTTGGACTGGCTCTTATCTTGCAGCTGGATATCGAGGGAATCAGGACATTTTTTCATACGTTCTTCCGTTTGCCTAGATGGTAATTCCTTGGTGCCCTACTATTGTTTTGCATAAGAGAACTTAGACATTCCATCAGAGTTTACAGAGCTAAAAACGCTTGGATATATGTCAGTGAACATAAAATAGAAGTTTCTATACTTTTAAGCATTAGATAGCCTGCATCTAAAGAATTGAACTCGTTATTGACAAAAAAGTAAGCACCTTGCTCACTTCATGCTATATATCTCAGAATTAACCAACAATATTAGTACCAAATGGCATCTTCTTTATCAGGAGTTCTTGTCAAGTAATAGGCTTTTGTGATTTAGCATACACATTTGTCAAGAATTTTGAGGAATAAACCATGTAGGTTTGTGGCTTTTCTTTATTCTTCATGCCGCGGAATATACAAGATGACTAATTTGGTTACTTTTACATAAGTTGAGCTCTGGAGAATGACACACAAATTGAGCAAAGGGCGGGAATTATATAAGGATGTTTTCTCCATATAACAATAGCAGAGGTGATACACAAGAAACCATGTGACTTCTAGAAGAACATACACATTGAACGAGAATTGGACCTTCTTTTTTTGTAAGGAGAACTGGGTTTTTAAATTTTGATGCTTCTGAAAATACCAGTATCGCAAAGCTTACTATCACGTGTGATGGAAAGCTTAAGCAATGGGACCTACCTTTGTGTCTCCTGAAGAAATAATTCACATGGGAATGTGCATGTCTTTTTGCAGGATGTGGCAAGGCTTCCTGGGCTCTACTCTTTCTTCGGCTGACCTTGTACTCTTTGCTTTCTATATGTTTGCCATAGCACCAAATGACATGAGAAAGGGCCTTATCAGGCATCTCCTTTCTGATCCCATGGGAGCAACTATGATAAGAACTTATCTTACAATCTAGTGGTTTTGTCTGTTTCCTCGTTACTAGGTTAGCCACGACTATATTGCCCTTCACTACTAAGTATTCACATGTATATTCACTTGTTCGTCGTGTTTATCTTCCTTGTAAATGTAGCAACCGTATATGTTTTCTTAGACCCATAGAGTCGAGGGTGGGATATCGGTTAAAGCATCATTAGAGCTAGTCAATTTTGGAGGACGAATCTGGATATCAATTGTACGCGTAATATGACCCATTTGCAGCGCCGGTTGCTAATCGGTCTCATCTCTTTTCAGTTGTCAACTTGCCATTGGTTTGGAAAATGTTGAACTTCTTCGAGCAAAGATGGGGTAATCAGTTAGATTTAGCCTCAGCATCCATGCACATGCCCTTTTCTCCACTGACATTGCATCGGACTAAATGACTATGTAAACCCCCGTTGACCTTCGTGATCGTACAATTTATTATCTCAGAGGTAGGAATGGTTCCACTTTGGCCTTTAAGATATATTCTTCCGTCTGCAATCTCTGGGATTCTCTTCTAGGAGGCCATCATCAGGAAACAACAAAAGAGGTGCTAACGAATATCATCTAGGGGGAATGCTATGATGTTAACTCGATTGATCACAATCTGTTCGAGGGTCATGAATCATCTTAAGCTACGTGATGTGATTCTCCTATGCTCGATATGCCTTACCCTTTTCGTTATTTAATCCGTTGTGGTTCCTCTTTTCAATTACTAAAATCCAGTACGGTTGCCACGCAAGAGAATCGGATGTAGTAAAAGGAGTTAAAAGCAGAGGAGGAATTCACAATCTCGGTGGTCAGTGGAATATGCTCGGCATGGAATGTGCAAAAGGCGAGATATCGATCTATCACTGCTTTATTGTTAATTGGTCAGAGCAACTTCAGTGGTTCCTGTTACAATTGCTTAAAGCATTTATACTTTTCTGCTGCTTTTCATCATGGCACATTCTTGTGAGGGCAGGACCTGTGCTTCTTGTAGAATATCATTTTCGTATGCTTTGAGCTGCCCTAGCTTGGCCTCCCCCGAAAGAAGTAATCCGTCGTGTTACGTTTTCTAGTGTTGATCTATTCTCTTACGTGGAGACAACCACACTAGTAGAAATGATAGAGTCTTTGGTTCCAAGATGAGGAGGGAATGGAATTGGCAATGTTGCTTGTCATTTGACCAAGCGACTTGGAATAATATTTCAACACATCCCTCTCACATGCAAGTCGAATTAGGATACCACATTAGAAAGTCTAACCTAAAAACTTAAGATGATGTGTGGAAAGAGAACACATGTACATAAAAAGCATGTAGGACTCATTGTTGAGTAATGTGAGATAATATTTCAACACCTCACGATTTAATAATTTGAGTTGTCCAATTTTGGCTGTGGAACTATTGTTTCTATGCACTAGTTCGTTTTGAATCTGATCAAAGGGGTAATATGAAGTCCTGAGGTTCTTGCATGGGCCCCTAATCATATTTCCTGCTCTTTTAGGAGCATCCACTTAGTAACTTACTTGAATTAGACCAAAGTAAAACCTGGGCTCGTCTGGGTAAGGACGTGAATGATAATTGTTTAGTTCATGGAAATAATTTCTAGTTAAATATAGATTTTTCAATTTCTATTCCATGAATAAGCTTGTGAGTAGAAATAATGATAAAAAATTTCTATTCTTAGAAGAGAAATTCGCTTGTTAGGCCCTCTTAAATATCTCCCTTCCATACTCTTTCTATTCACTATGCTCCACTCTTTCATAAGATAAAACATCTTTAGTCAATTGAATTGAAAACGTCAATATAGAAATCGTACATCGACAGGTAGTGGCTGATGGTGATCATGAGTGGCGAGGGCGAGGGCAAGGGATAAGAAGAGTTTTTTTCTTTTTCCCGTTTCTATTCCAGAAATAGAAAAATAGAAAATTTCTAGTCTTCATTCTTATTTCAAACCCATTTCAAAGGCTAAAAAATTGTCCTGAAAATAGAAAAATGAAATTATATTATTATACGGAATTCAGAAACAGAAAAAAACATGATAGTGATCTTGTGCGCCCTTAATATCTCTCCTTTCACGGCAAGGATTCTTGTCCTCCCATGATGTCCTTCGCACCCAATGATCGAACCTAACACCAGATAGGATGGACATCGATGACAGAATTCGGAAATTGTCCAAAAAGGGCAAGGGTACCACGAGTGGATGGCAAAGAGGTTCTGCAGAATAGGAACTAAAGCGAGAATATGAGCTAAAGAGGACAGACTCGACCGACTTTACCAGCATTTCGGTGGGGGCTGCTTTTGATTATCAAACTCGTAAGGCGAGAACATCGGGACGATATAAAGATCTCATCAATATATTCCCAATACATCATGTGACACCACCGCCTTCTATAAAAGGCCCCCCCTCGAGACGACATCTGCAGATCCACAATTCGATCCCACCTGTCTCATCTGTTTATATAACACGAGAGAATAAGCGATGTGAGATGATATTTCAATGGTGTATGCTGTCGCGACTTAGACGAGAGTAAGTCCATCTTTTGTGGGTGGAGGTGACAGAAGAGAGTGAGCACACAGGGTTCTTTTCTTGCATGGTCTGTCTCCATGCTCGAAGCTCTGCGTGCTCACCATCTCTCTGTCACCCCACGTCCTCTCTCTCTCTCTCATATTCATTTTCAGGAACACCTTCAATGGAGAGAAGTCTGTTCCATCTTCTGGATCGGTGCATTTGAAGAACGCTCACGAGCCGTGCCCCTCTTGGAGGCCGACGGGGATCGACATTTTACATCGATGGTGGCCAGGTGAGTACCGCATTCTACTTCTCGACTCATATTGTCAACGTTAAAATAAATAAGCTCCTTCAAATTTCATAAGACAGTTTAAACTTATTTGAAAAATTGAAGTCCGACCGATATCGATCTTAGAGGTTTCGGTTCAGACATATTCAAACTCGTTTTCATTAGAATCAAAGAAGAAATTCGATGGATTGTGTTCATTTAGACAATGGCAAACGCCTCGATCGACTCCATCTAGGCATCTTCCTTCCCCCTTTCTTAATACACGATCACCACCTCAACATAAATTTTTCGCTTTTGTATGCGAAAATTTAATCCAACGCATCGAAACTGATGTACGCTTTAGATTTCAAGCTAAACCTTAAGATTTTTTTATTTTTAATTTGATTTTAACAATATCTTGTAATTATCTCAAGTCATAAGCACGGGAAAGTAATTGCCTACTATTCTTTGGATCTTGAAATGAATTTACCAATGTGTAATGGACCAAGCCTAACACTTAATTTGATGCCAAAAATATATTCCATTGATTAATGTTGCCTGAAAAGAAGATTCCTAAAAAATTTATATTACCATGGATTTTCAAAACGATTTTGTTAGTATAACAATTTTTAGGATATTGTGAGTAATAAATTTTTGAAGGAATGAACCTTACAACAATATATATTATTTTTTTTTTTTTTTTTTTTGTGATTCGGAATAGGCTGTTAGTTTCACAAAAAATTAAGGACAATCATTTAATCAGTTCTCTTTTCAAAATTATTCATGTGCAATTATGAAGACAACCAATGGAAACTTTAAATGGTGCCCCGTCTTGAATCTCAAAAGATTAGGCTACTTTACTTATAGTAAAAATTGGAAATTGCATCGCACGTTTAATCCCTCGTCAAACATAAACATAATAATCTCAGAAACAAAAGCAAATAGACAATTCCCGCGATAATATTAGAATGGAACGGACATCCTATTCAGGTAAATTTTCTTTTTCGGTGGTATGGCCGCAAAATTAAGCCCTAGATTGATGTCTCCCTCTTTTCTATTTTACCGCCCGATGGCCCTGGATGTCACCTAGAAATAGAGGGTTTTCAATGATTGTTTGGACAATTACACGGATGACGAAACAAACTTTTCTTCCTCTGATGAATTAGCCCACTAAAATAGGTGATCTTCAGTTGATTTATATAATGACATTCCCAGTGACCTCATGGTCACGGAGCAAAATACCATGCCTATGAAAATGGTAAAATCGATCGACAACCCATTTCTTTTTATATACTCAAATTGAACGATCGAGTGGTAAATAAGGTGCCCGAAATTTCCAAGAACGGGTTGATATATTGCGTTGGCGATGATGAAAGTTTACCTGCATGTGGATCTTAGTGGGGTTTGTACTTGCCCGTTTCAAACATCATTTCCGATTACAAGCATAATTACTATTTGACTAGGTGTAGAGAGAGAGAGAGAGAGAGAGAGAGACGCATTTTGAAAAAACTAATGCTCCATGACGTCTTAGAAACGTTTGGTGGACCAGAGATGACGTCGTGTCGATTCTTGAACTAATCCATTGACTAATCATCGAAGAGTGCTAATTGGAGCCGTCACCGGAGAAACGACAAGCAGACAACCACTGTCTTCCACTCCCATATAACCAAAGACAAAATGTTTCGCCACATTTGATCGTTGACTTCTCTTTATAGACTACGAATCTCCATTCTGACAACGTCTTACAAATCGAAATGAAAGACTTTGTCATTCCACGTTAAATACTATTCCAGTTCGCTTTGCTTCCATTCTTTTGTCTAAAAAATATCCACAGTTACCTTAAACACCCTAGAAAAAGGGTTACACAGTGCTTCTACTATAATCTTCCATTGATAACATTAGACTTTAGTCGATGCTCAATACTCACTCTAGAACGTTGCCTGTGGATTGAATTCGAGTCTATCATGTTCACTTTTCTTTAAAAACATGAACACCACAAGTTTGTATAGTTTTTGTACGATACTCACTTGAAAGTTGTAACTTTTTTCTATCATTTGAATGTCGCATTAGCTGAAAATCATTCACTTGAGTGTTATCGGCAATTTGTGTTGTTGAAAATTCAACGTGGCACTAATTTAGTATAAATCATCCGATGTGGCTTACCGGCAAAATGAAGTCGATGAAACATTCCTTAAACAATGTGGTTTGACCCCGTTTGTATTCCCCAAATCAACAAATGAGGCCTTAATTCTTCAAACCCTAATCCCAAATCGATGAATTGGGAGAAAAATTCTTCAAAGTTTAACCTCAAATTGAAGTATTGGGGCAAAATTAGCGTCTGAAATTTGCAATGAAGAGAAGCGGTTCAGATCAAGCGAATAAAGAGTCAAGA
The DNA here is from genome assembly GCA_014182565.1 of Eucalyptus marginata. NCBI lineage: Eukaryota > Viridiplantae > Streptophyta > Magnoliopsida > Myrtales > Myrtaceae > Eucalyptus > Eucalyptus marginata. The sequence goes on along the minus strand of CM024587.1, from coordinate 44,075,460 downwards.
TGATTATGAAGACTGCTTAGTGTTCACATTCAAGAAGGGCAAGTCTCGATGTTCATGGACCAATTCAGTCCGAAACTTTTTCAAATGGCTGTGAAGAAAATCTCATGGAGTTCTACGTCTACGGTCACAAGCGGTTGTAAAACCGCAGAAGAAACTAAGAAGTGCAAGCCCAAGAAGGAGGTGGCAAACTCAAAGGACCTCTCGATATCGCTCGGCGGATCATACCTCTGCAAGTTCACCCTTCAGGAGCTGAAGCTGATCAAGCAGAGCTTCTCCTCAAGGCACAGCCGTGGCCATCATCAAGACGAAAGATTGAGAAAGAGAGAGAGGGAAAGTCAGTTTTTCCCCATTTTTTGTATTATACAGTCGTCGTTTTAGTCCCAATTGCTACATTTTCTTGTCCATTTTCCACTTTGTACCTGGTTATATATATAAAACCAACGCAGGACTGAAAATTTTCTTTAGAAAGCCATATAGGACTAATCACCAGAAAGGCACTCAAGTGAATAATTTTTCATCCATGTAACACTCGCGTGATCGAAAAAAAATGTCCTAGCGAGTGTTATCCGAAAGTCACGACAGTTATGGTTGTCTTATCCTTTATGTCTTCCATTCATATAGAGACACACATGCCCACACATGCATCATGATAAATTTGGTTACAAATAATAGAGTAAAAAACCACCAAAAACCCTAAATTATGCCAATTGTGATATATATATATTTATCCCAAATATTTTTTGTGACATCAAAAACCCTAAACTTTTATCTATATGACACATTTACTTCAAACAAATACATTTACCTTAAACTTTTGTTTTGTAACATCAAAAATCTCAAACTTTTCTTTTATGACACCAAAAATCTCAAACTTTTTTCTATGTTATCAAATTTTTAGGATAAATGTATCACGTGAATATAAGTTTGCGTGTTTTTGTTGTTACAAAAAAAAGTTTAGGTTTTTTAGTGTCACCAAAGTATAAATTTGGGTTTTTTGATGTCACAAAAAAAAGTTTAGGATAAGTGTGTCATGCGAGTACGAGTTTAAGGTTTTTTATGTCATAAAAAATGTTTGGGGTAAATATATCATGATTGATAAAGTTTTGGGTTTTTGTGGTTTTTTTCCTGAATAATACAATAACAAAAAATGCGTATTGAAAATCGCAGAGCTTTCTTAATCGGTTGTTTTGATAATTGTCTTTGAGGTACTACTCTTTGACAATATTTATATATCGATGCGGATGACGCGGTGATCCAATGAACAAATCCGAAGCGGAGTTGAATTGAAAGCAGAACGGCAAAGGAAAGACGGAATGTCTCATGTTGCATTTTTACAGGGAACGTGCATGCATGGACGAGGGAAGTTGGCACGTAACTCAATTTCCGTAGTGAGTTTTCGTGACATGTTTGAGACACGGGGACGGGAGGGGCCAATCCTTGTAAGCTCAAAACCCATTTCTTCTCTTCCTCCTCATAATATTCTGTCCAAATTGTTTGGACATGAATGAATATCTAAAGAAATTAGAGCAAGAGGGCGCTCATAATTATCCTACTCTTGCTAAAAATTCAAAACCGCACATTTACATTTATTAGTCTCAGTATAGCTCTCGTAGCTTCCAAAAAGATTAAGGGCGCGTTTGGTAACGATTCTGTTCCCGGGAACAAATTCTAATCAGAAATGATTATTTTTTATTCTGTTTCGGGGAACTAATTCTGAGTAAAAGAATACGTTTTGTAAGCGTACAAAATTTCGATTCGGAATAGAATTGCGTTTGGTACCGTATTCATTGATTGTTCCAAATCAATTTATTTTAATTTTTCAATAATTTTTATAATTTTTTTCTTTTTTTCCTTTTTTTTTTTTTTTTTTCTCCTATTCTAATTCTTCTTCGGGTTGGTTGCCGACCCTCGGCGAGGCCGGCCCTCGTTGGCTCGGCCTCGCTAATAGCCGGGCGAGGCCCGCCCGGCCACCGGCGAGGTTGGGCGAGCCTCGTCGGCGGCTAGGCTTGCCTCCGGCGAGCTCGCCGAACTGGTAGTCGGTGACCGGAGGGCGGCGGCGACCGACGGTAGCGGCAGGCGGTGGGCGGCAGCAGGCGACAACCGGCAGCGGCAGCGGGTGGCGGCAGGTGGCGGTCGCGGGATGGCGGTCAATGAAGAAGAATAAAAGAGAAGAAGAAGAGTTTTGATTCTCAATTTTGTTCCCGGAACAAGAATCAACTTTTTTTTTTATTCTTAATTCTCGTCCCAAACTGATTCTGGGAACAAATTTGTTTCCGGGAACAAAAATTTTACCAAACGCGATTCTCGTCCCAAACTGATTCTAGGAACAAAAAATCAGAATCTGACACTGTTAAGATGGTTACCAAACAGGCTCTAAATGGTCATCTTTATATGGCTGAATTTTGTCTATGTGGGTAACCCAGGTTTTCAGTTAAGGAAAAGATTCGAGCGGTTAGTGCGTACTCTTTTTTTCCAAAGTGATTAGAAATACTGAAGTTCTTTTGCCAATTTGGCACCACATTAACCCTAAACATGGAGCTAAGGTGACTATGCGTACTCCGTTTGTCTGAGTAGCCGACTATTGAGACAGATGAAGCTGCTAATCCTAGACTTTGTAAAAGAGGAATAAGGACCCGTGAATCAATGGAAATTCGTAATTACCTAAATTCATCTCAATGAATGAAACTTCACCATATCTAGTATTATTACATCGTAAACACACAATTATTCAATCATTTTGTCAAATCAACAAGCTAAAAGGCCTCTTCACGTGTGCGTGCATGATAACCGAATGAGTGCAAAAAGTAAGAACTCTCACTGAAAAGTAGTCGACGTGCTCAAAGAGCTCCAAAAGATCGCTCTCCATGGATATAAAAGAGAACAGAAGAAAACCAATGAAACCCTAAGGATAGGTGGGAAAGGAAAGAAGAAGCCGAAACAGATGAAAACAAAGATGCAGTCCCCCCATACGTCGGCCATGATCTTACTAAATTATTTCCACCATTGACATCGGCTTTCCGACATCATAAATCGCAGGTCTTCAATTCAAACCTCAAAAGCATTATTTTGACCTTGATTACTACTGTTATGGCGTGCTCCGGAATTCGACCCGGTCCCTAAAACCCTAGGAAATCTCCCATCATCTTCAACACCGCACCAAACCAAGTCATCGTCGTCGACCTGCAATCCTCTCTCTCTCTCTCTCTGCAGTCTTTCTCTCCATCATGGGCAGCGAGTCGATGCGAAGCCTCCACATTGCGATGTTCCCGTGGCTCGCCCACGGCCACATCACCCCCTTCCTCGAGCTCTCCAAGTTCCTCTCCCTCCGCGGCCACGCCATCTCCTTCCTCTCCACCCCCAACAACGTCGCTCGCCTCGCCCGCTCCCACCCCGAACTCCATCCGTCCATCCGCCTCGTCTCCCTCCTCTTGCCCCGCGTCCCCAACCTCCCCATCTCGGCTGAGTCCACCTCCGACTTGGACATCGACTTGGTCCCCTACCTCAAGAAGGCCTACGACCTGCTCGAGCCGGCCCTGACCTGCTTCCTCTCGGCAGCCGCGTCGACTGGGTGATCCACGACTTCGCCAGCCACTGGCTCCCAGGGGCCGCGGCTCGGCTTGGGGTCACCTCGGTGTTCTTCAGCACGTTCAACGCGACCTCGCTAGCATTCCTCGGCCCACCATCGGAGCTCATCAGCGGCCGGTGCCAGAAGCCGGAGGACCTGACCTGCGTACCGGCGTGGATACCGTATGAGTCCACAGCTTGCTTCAGGCTCCACGAGATATTGAAGCACCAGCAGTGCATGGACGAGGAGGTCTCCGATTTCTGCAGGTTTGGCCACACGATCGACGGCTGCGACTTCGTGATCGTGAGGAGCTGCCGCGAGTTCGAATCGGAGCCGTTGAACTTGTTGCAACAGATTTACCAGAAGCCCACGATTCCGGTCGGGCTATTGACGCCGGCAGTCCGACAGGATGAAGGAGATGACGATGAGAAATGGAAAGCTCTGAATAGTTGGCTCGACACTAAGCGCGAGAAATCGGTGCTTTATATCGCGCTTGGAACGGAAGTGATTTTGAGCCACGAGCTGACGAACGAGTTGGCCGCCGGGATTGAGAAGTCCGGGTTACCGTTCGTCTGGGTGGTTAGGAACGGCCTCGTCCCGCCTGGGTTCGAGCAGCGAGTCTTGGGCCGGGGATTCATCTGGGCGGGCTGGGCCCCGCAGACGCGGATCTTGGCCCACGAGGCGATCGGCGGGTTCTTGACGCACTGCGGCTGGAACTCCACGATCGAGGCACTGAGCCGCGGCCTGCCCCTGGTGCTGTTCTCCGGAGGGAGCTCGGACCAGGGCCTTATGGCCCGGTTCCTGCACGAGAAGCAGGTCGGGTTTGAAGTGCCCAGGGATGAGGCAGACGGGTCGTTCACGGGCGACGTGGTGGCCGAGTCGATCCGGCGGGTCATGGTTGAGCATGAGGGCGAGCCGATAAGGGCAACCGCACGGGCCATGAAGGAGGTGTTTGGCGACATAGAGTTGCAAAACGAATACTTGGAGGAATTCGCAGGGATCTTAGAGAAAGGTGTCACTAAGGACCAAAAGATGGTGAACTAAATTTGCAAGACAGAGAAATGTTATTGATTGTTATCGTGAATAGGACTCATTTAACATTTGTTATATTTACCTTTCAGATTGAATAAGACTAAAAGATGGTATCCTAAAAATGATTACTCATATTACTTATAATAATTAGTCGATAGAAAACATTTTCTTTCTCAACATCAAATTATATCTAAGCATTTTCCTGAAAAATGAAAATATTTATAGTGATGTAAGTAATCATTTGTAGAAAAATATTTTCGAATCATTTATATTTCGCAAAACGAACAGAATGTTAAAAATAAGCCCTTAACTAAAACTTATTAGCCAAAGGCGCATTAGCAAGTGCTTGTTTATCCTCTTATTTGTATTTGAAAGAAAAATCCTAAGAGAACATCTTCGAGAATAAACTATTCCATGGTTCGTGTATAATTCAAGGTAGGTCACGATTAATATTGAATGAGATGACATAATGTGTCTATCTTGTGCCATGCAGGCATTGGCATTTGATCACTTTCAAATAAGGTTAACAGTTTTTGGGATAATGTAAGAATAACAACAATTGTGAGCTATAAATTTTTGAATAAGTGGGTCCCATAATAATTATAAATTATTTCTTATTTGATTTTTTTTTTAGAATAAACTATTATTTTCACGATAGATTAAAAATGATGATACAATCATTTCTCTTTCAAATACACTTTCTATTGCCTGATCAAGATCTTGTAACATTAATTTTTTTCCTGCACCCAATACAAAGAACCGAACCGACGAACAGCATCAGCCATTGTCAATGTGGCCGATTCACCTAGTCTTAATAATTTAATTCAATGCAAAACAAAAGCTACCATTAAAAGATATAGTTTTTTTTTTTTTTTGGTCGAAATAAGAGATAATTTCATTAAGTAGGAAAGAAAGAACAACCCTTAACAAGGGCATCTGCACCTTGATAGTGCCAGGAACTGGTGGTTGCCAAATGCGATTAGGGTTAAGGTAAGTGCTCTGTCTACGTGGGTGCTGCTGCTGGGCTGTGATATTTAAGCGTACCTGAATTAGTGCGGTTTCCACTAGGAGATCCGAATGGGTACGGTGATGGCGGAAAACCAGTTGATTCCAAGCTTTCCATATCTGCCATAAGAGTGTGGCGATGACTTCAAAAGCCGGTAAGTATCTCTGAGACTCTATTTTATCTGTGAGCCAGGCATCAATTCTGTGGGTACGATATCTGGATATAGTGATCTGTATTTGGGGGTGACGCCAAACATAAGAAACCCATGGGCATAACAGAAACAAATGTTCTGGGGTCTCTGGGGTAGTCGATGAACAGAGTGTACAGATAGGATCAGGGGTAATTTTACGCCGATAGAGATTGTCTTTCGTAGGTAAAGCATTATGAGACAGAGACCAAAGAAAGATGCGTAATTTTGGGGCTATTTTAGCTTTCCAGACCTGATTCCAGAGCTTGCTGGAGATTTGATGAGAGGAAGAAGCTCCGGAATGCACACCCAAATTGACCTGAGTAGCTGCTAGTTGTCGAATGAAAGTATAACAGCTTCTAACAGTATAATGGCCATCCTGAGTACCTGTCCAGAGAAGTTGATCTTCGGTCGATGCAGGGCATAGGTTGATAGTAAGAGTTTCTGAGACAACCTCTGGTGGGAAATGTTTAGTGAGGAGGTCGACATTCCACCTATTTTGCTGAGGTATAATAAAATCTGCGACTAATTTCGGTTCGCCCATGCCTGGTCCTCCTAAGATGCCCCCAACTTGCGGGCGACCCAATTTAAAATTTGCCATGATAGCCACTAGAAAACTTATCTTAAAAAACAAAACAAATAATTTATTCAAAGATCAATATAACTTTATGGGACACTCAAGCAAGAGACATTATTCAGTGCGCCACACAAATTCATCGGCGCCCGTCCATTACAAATTTTCTAGACCCCCATTTTTCTTCGTCACTTCTCCGATGTCCACATTATCTATGCTCTCTCCCTCCTTCCCTCCCCCTTCGCAAAAGCTCCTTCTTTTCATTTTCATTCCAAAATTTCGTCTCTCTCACGATAGCAACATTTTCATTTCCACACATCCATGGGTAGCGCAGTTGGTTGAAAATCCCTCCCTCATCGTTGAGGTCGAGAGTTCAAAACCCTACGTTGCTAACGATTTAAGTGGGAAGCTATGGCGGTGGGTTGCTGTGCTAGTCTTCCCCAAGATATAAGAGCCCGGTCCTCAGGAGCCTTTCGGGCAGGGAGGCATGTGGCGGAGTCCTCAGTCACCAAAAAAAAAAAAAAAAAAACATTTTCACTTCCTCTTCTCATTTTCTCAGGAATTTCGAGGAACGAAGGTGTCTCTCTTCGAAGGCGTCTCTCTTCACGGCTAAACAAGCTGCCACCTCGGCCGTCGCCTCTAGGAGCCCCATCAACAACTCCGATTCGATGTCTCCCTCTAATGAGCGAAGATTTGCTGGAAGTTAGGGTTTTCCTCCTCTTTCACGCTTATATTTGTGAGTTGTGTGTAATTGTAGAGATCAATGTTTTCCTACATATGCAGAGTTGAATCAAAAAGAGGTTGAGTAGTGTCTCTCTGCTCAAAATTTGATATTACGTTTGATCAAGATTGAGACACGGATGGGCCACGACCCGGCATTTGGGAAACTTCTAGAACATTCCATCTATTGGGTGGGCCTTGGCAACCGGGCCATGTCAAATGCCTGCAAGTAGAAAGAGCCAAACAAATGCTCAGTGAAACTAAAGGGCCCCCGCTGCAAGACACGCGATGATATTCATCCTCCAGCGAAGGTGACGGAACCATCTCTCCCATATCCATACTTGCACCTCTTTCCAGTTTTAATTATATTAATGTGCCAAAAAAATTTTAATTTCCTTTTATTTTTTATTTGTTGAATCTTTTAGATGATTTTCTTTTTGCAAAAATTGACTAAATGTTTATTAGAGGCAATAAGGTGATGATGATATCGATTGTCGTGATGGTGGCGGTTTAATCAATGCACTTAAAATATAAGTTAAACGGGGGAGATGTTTGTTGGTTCGGATCGCGTCAGTTATTCGTCATTTATGTTATATTGCGTGAAATTCATAAATGTGATTAATTAATTTGGTCCAAACTTCTATTTGACTTGCTTGAGTTCTTTTTTTTTTTTTTGTCGGTTATACTCTACTTCTACTCTAACTCACACTCTCAGATTTTTGCTTTACCTCCTTACAGGGCGTGGGAGTCGAAACCCACACTTAAAATTAAATTATCCCCATCCCATCCCCTCTAAAAGGTGGGGATTCGAACCCCCCACCTCCCCCTTCTATGTTGAAAGGGTGGAAAACCCCAGTGGTTGACCTGCTTTAGTTCGACTTGCTCTATCCATTTGCTACCTTTACGTACTAGTCAAAGCTTGATTTTGGGAACGACTTCAATATAATATTTGTTGAAGATATCATTAGATATACTAGGGGTATTATTTGATATTTCATTGGCCTCGTGTGGTTCGGCTTTAGGGGAATGTCATTGGAGAAATGCAAAGGCCTTTAATCTAAAAAGGTTTGACAAAATGCAAATATTATTTGGTAAACTGTAATTGAAAAAATGCCTTGAGATGTAACTTGGGAGAAATGCTGTTCGGTAAATACATACATTTAGAAAGTCCTTCTATGTGCCAATTTTAAAGTTTTGCAACTTTAATTTGTTTAAAATCAAAAACAAAAACCAATGACTGTAAATTTTATATATTTTTTCAAGTTGAGATAATGCATAATAGATATATTAACGAATTTTTAAATAAAAAATCATATCAAACTCAATTAAAAAGAGAGTAATTTCAGTACAATAGATATGATAATATATGTTTAAAGGAAAGAAATAAGTTATCGTTAAAACTATTTATTAAGTTCATAACTATTTCATCACGTAAATGTACCGTTATCATTTGAAGCATCATGCTCAATCGAATATCCATACTTGAGATCCAAATCTGCCGTTTCAAAATCCATATCAATTATGGCATTTCTTCTTATAAAATTGTGCAAAACCATTGTAGCTATGACAATTTGCACTTGCTTTTCATAAATATAACTTGACATAGTAGTTAAAATCTTCCACTTCATTTTTGACACACCAAAGGCTCGCTCAATTTCTGAACGAATCGAGGAATGGACACGATTGAACACTTCTCGATGACCCATAAGTGTAGGACATTATCGAAATTCTGGCAAATAATATCTAACTTCTGTATATGGCCCCAAATAAGCCGTGGGATTTGGATATCTAAAATCTACTAAATAATATTTACCTACACAAATATAATGTAAATTTAATTAACATATGCCACATAAGCATAACCATTAATTAACAAACTTGGAGAAGGATGGGGAGACTGTGCATCACATCTTCCAATAGCATAATAAAAAATACGAGTATTATGAGCTCGTCCCTCCCAATTGGTACAAACATACATAAATAAATTCTATGTTCAAATTACATATGACCAACACATTTTGAGTGGTCTTTCCTTTTTGACCAATAAAGAAAATTTGACCGTACATCGGTGCCATTGCTAGGATATGTGTACCATCCATAACTCCAATGCAATCCTAAAACAAATAATGCAAATATTACATGATTTACATTTAGTTTTTCGTTTTTATTGTATAATCATAACTTACCTTAAAATATGGATAAAATCGTCGATCTTTCTTGATCTTCTCCAGAATTTCCCAAAATTATCGATTAATTGGTTGGATCAAATCTTTTCCTGGAGCATTGAAAATGCTTTTGGGCTACCCCGTTACCTATACCATGTCCCAACATATAAAGAAACATTCCAAACATTTCTACAACATCTATCCATCCATCCCTCTTGTTGGTTGCAAGAGGATTACCCTTATTGATTTATTCAACATACAACTTACAAAATATTTCCACATGTTCAGTGGTCCAATATGCCTTTTCCTTTGTTGAACTTGCCTTCTTCCAATAATATGAACATGAACAAATTTGAGAGGCTCCTTACCAAAAAAAAAAAAAAAAAAAAAAATTTTTTTGAGAGGCATAATAAAGAAAAAAATCAGCAAAAATCAAGATGAACTAGTGCAGCACAAACCAAAGTGACATTGATTAGGTTTCAGCCCCCCTCCCCCAAAAAAAATATATAGCCTCATTGTTTATATATGCCTTAGACTAATTAAAAGAACATGAAACAAGTAGATTCCAACTCAGGCATCCATCAAAATAAATTTTATGAAGCTAAAGTGGCCACTGGCAATTGACATAATAGTTTCATAAGGAACCTCAACAATATCTCAAATCAAGGGCTTTCAGTGAAAAACTAAAGAAATAATAACTAATCTGCTTGCTCGAAATGAACAATACGCGACAATGATCAAAAGCTTTTACTTCCGAATGTGAAAATGGTACAATTTTTTATACCAATACAATCCAATACAATTAAGCTAGTGATCATTCCTATCATCTCTTTTACAATCTGCTGCATATCATATTACAACTTTTAGCAGGAAAAAACATAAATCAGCCTTTCAACCCTACGCTCCAAAACTTCCACCTTTACGTCTGAAAACTTTCAATTATTCTATTCTATCGAGTTCTAGCAAATGAGACACCAAGAAAAGATTAGAAAAAAAAGCGAAATCATGCAACCCATCGATCCACTTAATCTAATAAACTAAACTTTGCGTGAGGCACTAGAACAAAGAATCATAGATCCGAAACGATACGGACCCAAATATAGTCTCAATGCCTGGTGCTAAAATCCATCACTCATTCGAATGCACGACAGAGAAATGGGAAGAAAAGAGCGAGAAATCTAAGGAAAAACCTAAGCAAGATACTCAATTACCCACACAAATTTCTACAAAAATCGCAACATAAATTGAGAAATCTGACATAGATGGAGATGAGTGTGAGCGCGAGGGCAAGCGTGACGAAGAGAGCTCGAGGGCGGCGAGCATGAAGTCACAACATGAGGAAAGAGAGCTCAAACTCTTGGTAACCCTGAGGGAATGCGGCTTCAAGCACGAAAGAGGGGGGGTCGTCAAGGTACAAGAAATTCGATGGAAAATTCTACAAAAATCTCAACATCAATGAGGAAATCTTACCTGGAGAGAGTCAAGTGTAAGGGCAAAGAGCACTCGAAGGCCACGGCGTGAGGAAGAGAGGTGAAGGGTGATGAGCGTGACGGTCAAACACTAGAAACGTCGTGAGGCAAAGAGAGGCATGAGAGCAAAGAGAAAAGAGGCATGAGACAAGAGAGAAATGTAAGTGAAGAGAAAAAGAGGAGACCTTTAGGGCTTTTGGTTTATAAAATGGCAAAAACAAAATTCACTTAATAAATGAGAACAAAATGGGCAACTGATATATTTTCATTAAACCAAAGAAATAACATTCCGAAAATGTTACTTCTCAAAGCATCTCTTGCTTCTCACCAAAAAAAAAAAAAAAAAAAGCACCTGTTGCCCTCCATTATCCGAAAGGCCTGAAGTCTTTTGGAGATGCAACCACATCTTTCTAAAGCCCTCAAAAAATTGAACCAAACACCATTTGCATTTGGCTAAACCCTTCTAGAGTCCCAAAATCCCTTCCAAATGCTGAATCAAATGGGCAATTATCTATAATATTTGACTTTTCAAAGATTGGTAAAACCCACTTTTATTAAAAAACAAATAAAAAAGAAAAGAAAAGAAAGAGGGTTGAAAAGTCAAATGAAGCACGGAAATAAGTGCAGAAGGACACTCGCTCTTTTTAAGCCCAAACTAGTTTGGGAAGAGAGACGAAAGAGATAGAGAGAAAAGGCAAAAAAAAGAAAGAAGAAAAAGAAAGAAGAAGAGAAAAGAGGTTTCTCTTGTACATGCTGCGGACGCCTCGCAAGCCAACTCGACTACAAAACACAATGCTTGAATCGCGAGATCGATAATTCGAGTAATGTATGTTATTTGGTTTTAGGGCATCGCTGGGTGAGTAGAACTAATGTCTTCTCTGGTTTGTGAAACTCATATATTGAGGTAAGAATAATTTGACATATGCATATATATGGAAGGGAAAACCTATTTGTGGTATAAAGTTAGATAGAGTATTTGAAACTTTTGAGTTATTGTGAGATGATTCGATAAACCTTTCTTGCAAGGTTATGCGTGTTATTTTAGTACATTTGATTTATGTGATAACTATTATAATATGATAGGTGTTGTGTTGAGAAAACCAATTGTGATGTGAACAGGTAAATGACTAAGTACTGACAATAATAAAACTTCATGTAAGTCATCTCTAAGGCCTTGTAGTCTAAGCTAAGTGCTATATAGTGACTTGAGTCATCTAGGAGCCACCTCTAAGGCCTTGCACTATTGACATGCATAGTAAAGGGCTAAGTGCTACATAATAAGATAATTCCGTGAGAGTCACCTTTAGGGCCTTGTACTAAAGACTAAGTACTACACGATAACGTAAATTCATGGAAGCCACCTCTAAGACTTTGAGTTAGATATTAAGCGTGAAATAAACCATTGACATGAGATATGACAAGTTCAATTATTGAACCAAACCAGTGATGTCTATTTTGATATTATGGATGAATTGGAAATTTTGCTATTTGATATTGCCAGGTTATAATATATGCAAGTTATTATATTTTGGTTTGGCATTAATGAGCCACATCTTGGAGTTCTAAATGTGTAATGTGGAGATTTGATATGCTTATATAGTATGTACTGCTCATTGAGTTGTGGTTGCTCATTTCACTCATTTTTCATGTTTTCAGATTCCAAGATTAGCGACAAGTAGGCTGAGAGCGCTATTGGAAAAATTTTAAGAGTTATATTTTGGGGTATGGTTTATGGAGTTGTTTATATAGTTGTTGTAGATTTGTTGGATTAGCTGAGTTCTAATTATATATATTCATTTGGTGAATCATAGAAATTCTGATATTGTAACTAACATGTTGGTTTCTCTAATAGATGGTTATATTTGAGGTTGCATCCTTCTTATGAAAGGATGACCGTGTCATCCCATTTTCTTGTGGTTTCAAGGTGTGACATTATCTATTATGTACTGCACAATATTTAATGTTTACTTTTGTTAACAATACAATATTATTTAGGGTCACGTCTATAATTCACATTCCTCGTACCTTTTGTATATTTCATATATTGAACATTATAAGGAGTTTTTCATATTTCATAACTATATCATTTCTTTGAATTACTCAATCGCATGAAAAATAAGTACCTCCTAATTTTTCAGTCTCAACATAAATTGTGCGTGTCCATATTAAAGAATAAAAATTCCCAGTACATGAAAGTCGGTGTACACTTAATATTTAAAAATGTGATTTAAGCAGTATCCAAGCCTAACAATTAATTTGATGCCAAAAAATAAAATCTATCCGGTAATGTCACTAGAAAAGAAGGTTTCTCAACAACAAAAAAATAACCTATGGTTATCAACTCTATGCATATGTATCAGTAAGGTTGACACGTAGAAACTTTATGTCGCGCCCTCTTTGAATCTCAAAAAAATCGAGATTGGAGATTGCATTACGTTTTTAACTGCTCATCAAATATAAAGATTATAATCATGAAAAAAAAAATTACAGCATACAACCAATGAATCTCAGAAAGTGTAATTTATAGCAAGAAGTGGGTGGTTAACTTTTTCAGTTTTACCTAGAATGGAACATACGTTCTGTTCGAGTCATTTTGTTTTTTTGCTGTTGTGCCTGCAAAAATAAGTCCTAGATTTGCGTCTTCCTCTTGTCAGAAGAATTACCCAGTCAATCCTAAATTTATTATACAAATGCTATTTCAATCATAAAGTTATCAATTTTGTTCAAAACATTTGCATAAAATTTTAATGTAGTTCTTTTGGCCCAATTATACGTGAAATTATTTTTCTTTCCTTTGCGATGAGAGTCTCTTTATATTTCACATGTCCTGAATTATGTGACGTTGGGTCTCAGTGTCAGCTTATTTTGCCATATTTCTATATAGATCTAAGGAATTTTAAAAGACTTTTAGAGCACATGAAGTCATAAAAAAATATGTAATATATCTTTCGTTTCATTCCCCTTTTTTTCTTATGGTCGAAACGTAACCCTTAGATGATTAACTGAGTTGTGTTGAACTCTCTAAGGACTAATGAAAGCTCCATTCGGCGGCTTGCTTATTGTTGGATATTTCAGCAGTTTTGAAATATTTGTTAGAAATTATGATTGTCATGAAAGTCATCATTTTTGTAACGGCTTTTTAACGGTCATATAACGGCTTTCTAATGGTTGTGTAACGGTCTTCTAACGGCTTTATAACTTTTGATTTATTACTTCATAAACTCTTCATTATTTTATAACGGTCATCTTTTTAATTACCAATTGATTTATGATGATCTCCTAATGGCTCTCTCTTTTCCTTGTTTAAATATAAATTAAACTTCGAACCGCAATTTGAGTAGATACAATGTGTTCTCACATCTTTCCTTTTCTTTTTGCTGGGTTATACACAAAAGTTGTTCTGTTTCCTTCTAATATTCAGTGCGGAGTATAGAAGAAGGTCTGTTGTATCTTGGGAGGATAGCCGCTGAAGCCTTACGCACCGAGTTTCATACTCCGAGGGGCGGAATTATCCTTAAGGACAGTGCTTGCACGCCTCAGACATTTCCTTTTATTTTCTAATCTTTTGTAATGCATTTCCAATAATTATTATTATTTTATGTATTCTAATACTTTTTCCAACAATCTTAAGGATAATTGCCTTATAGCTTTCAAAATTGGAATTGCTGATGCTTCCACCGACCTTGGAATTGAACAAGGATTTGGAGATGGTGAAGGACAAGTATCACATATTCTTGGGTGGTTTGTCATGGGACAGTATCAAGCATTAACACAAAATAGCTTTCGGTCGTTTTGGTAAGATTATTGAGTTTCAAGTAAGTCATTTTTTGGAAACTCTAAATTAATGCTTGAATGGTGTAATTGCCATTTTGGCGCGCTGTTTCCACATTTTGAGGAATCATCATCACACAGTCGAGATACTTTCATTCTAGTATTTGAAATTTGGCGTCACGAGCTTGTGTGTTCTCTTTAGATTTGATTTGATTTGATCTTGTTAGACATATTCCATGAATGTGTGCTCTTATATATTTACGGAAGATGCTTACAGATTTTCAAAATTACCTGTGTAGAAAATCTTTAAAAATGGCATAGTGATTCTGTGTGGCTACTAAAAAGAAATAGAAAAGGAAAACCATAAAAAAAAAAAATGGAAAGAAATCGGGCTAATATTTCTTTTATATATTTACTTTTATTTTGGGGCTTCAATACCTATACTTGTTTTTCCAATAGAAAGTCGGACGTGTGTAGGTGTTTTCTCTCTCAAGTTCGTGATTTTAATAATCATCCATTTAAGATTGGAAATTGGGGCACTTCTCTATTACTCGAAATAGTTTCCATTTCTCCTTAATTCTTCCTATTCTCCTGCTAAAATTTGTTTAATGTACATTCATGAAGCAAGTTTATAACTGTTTTTATATGCTATTTAATTTGCCTTTGGCTCCACCTCTACAGAATCTTATCGAGCTTGCCCATGTTGGACCAGGTTATATATAATTGTTTTCAGCGAAACAATGGATGTTGTCATGTGGGATTTCTGTGTTTTACCACTAAAATTATGCTCTTTTTACCTTATATTATTGTGCTTATAGATTTTGAAAATATGTGTCATTTGACTTTGGAACAAAATTCTTTAGTATTCCTCACAATGTTGTCCCATCTTTCTTGGGAATATGCTAGAGTGCATACAATCATTAGTCGGTCGGTGATGTCCATGCCAATATGCTCAAGTAAGTGTAGACACGAGTTTGTGTTGGTATTTGGTGGCATATCTTTATTCATGCTTGCTTGGGAGTGTAGCGTGGGCCTCTATCTATGTATATGCTCATACATGTGTTGGTATTTGCTACATGACAATGTGTATGTTTGATAAATATATGAAGATATGCTAATTCTCTCTCGTCCACGCATAACTTTTGATAGAATTATTAAATAGTATTTTATTGCATAATTAAATTGATTACATGTTTTGTATTGAGTATGCATTGTTGAGACATTTTTGGTGATTCATATATAACCTCTAGAGGAAGTCTTACGTTATTTTGTGAAATTATTAATTCATTTTGGATTTCTGCTAACCTCTGAGTTTTGGTTAATATTTTTGGAACAACATGTACTATTGACAGCAGTAATGATATAAAAAAAAAATGTTCTTTGTAAGAATATTTACTTTGCCAATTTATGTTGAATGTCCATTCATGCATGATGATCATTAGAGACTTGATTGGCTATTGCATTGGGAAAGAGAATCTCCTTTAGTGATTGTTGTGGAGATGAAATTTATTTTTATTTCTTTGCATCCATAGCCATCATAGATCTATATTGAATAAGATTGATGCCTTTTGTGAAATATTTTGTTAAAGAGTGACTATTGTCAAGTTTATTATAGTGGATTTTCCACTGTATTATAAGGATACGGTGATGTTAACTGGATCTTGGATTCATATGAGATAAAATCCGCTGACAAATATGTGTTCACCCAGTGGAAGTGCTTGACATAAAAGCAATTGAATGAAATCGTGGGGGAAATGGCAATCCTACTAAACCAAAAGTCGACTTGGTTGAAGTGGATGATTTGATGAAGTAATTGATGGAGTCATTCCCATGCCAATATTGTGGCTAATCAAAATTATGGGTGGTAGACTCAAGTGCTACTAGGCATATATGTGTAAACAAAATGCCTTATCCTCCTAAGTTCCAATGGGCGAAGGAGAAGAAAATATTTACTATTCTTTGGTAAATTGTGAACTATTCAAGTTCTTGAGACAAAGAAAAACTTTTTGTCAAACTCATGATGCTGAGTAGTTGAGAGACTCTTAGCAAATATTCCTTTGGGAAAATGACACATTTTGTGTTTATACATCATGATTGCCAAGAGGCAATAACCATGCATAGATATGGTAAAAATTGACACATCCGATTGAGGGATGACGTGGTAAAGCAGTTGCTCAATGATGGAATTATGTCCATTAATTATATGAAGTCAGAAATGGATTTTGGCCAATCCTCTGACTATACATCGAGGGAATGGACAAGCCAACTGAAGAAAATCAACAATGATGGTAACCCAACCTATGTGATTGGCGATCCCATGAATTAGGTTCATATGGGTAATAACAAGTCATTTGTTGATCTAGTGCACTATTAAAAATTATTGTCCATCCTAAGGTGAAAATAGTGCAAAATTGCAAGAAAAAAGAGGTTGAGCTAAGCTCTTAATGAAATTCCATAGCCATTATTGGTGGTGTATTAATCTGCAATATACACTTGATGGAATCACCTATATAAGTGTGGAGTGAGGCCGCTCCTGTGAGAATTTTTGGCGAAAATCTCTAAAGCACTTATGAATAAACCAAGCACGCGCATGGCCTATTAGCGCAAAACCGCGTTGAACAACAAAGTTTGTGGGAGTGTAATGTGATTGGTGAAAATTATAATTCACAAAAAGAAATTCTTGGTTCATAGAAGTTTCAAACTTCACCAATGATTTCGTGAATTATATTTCATTCTTTCTAGGGTTGGTTCATAGCCTAACAAGCACCAATTCCGATGCATTACTCTCCAATAACCCAGCATTATTTTATTTTTCTTGTCAAAACTTTCTGAAATACGTGGGGAATTGTTGGATATTTCAGCAGTTTTGAAATATTTGTTAGAAATTATGATTGTCATGAAAGTCATCATTTTTGTAACGGCTTTTTAACGGTCATATAACGGCTTTCTAATGGTTGTGTAACGGTCTTCTAACGGCTTTATAACTTTTGATTTATTACTTCATAAACTCTTCATTATTTTATAACGGTCATCTTTTTAATTACCAATTGATTTATGATGATCTCCTAATGGCTCTCTCTTTTCCTTGTTTAAATATAAATTAAACTTCGAATCGCAATTTGAGTAGATACAATGTGTTCTCACATCTTTCCTTTTCTTTTTGCTGGGTTATACACAAAAGTTGTTCTGTTTCCTTCTAATATTCAGTGCGGAGTATAGAAGAAGGTCTGTTGTATCTTGGGAGGATAGCCGCTGAAGCCTTACGCACCGAGTTTCATACTCCGAGGGGCGGAATTATCCTAAGGACGTGTGCTTGCACGCCTCGGACATTTCCTTTTATTTTCTAATCTTTTGTAATGCATTTCCAATAATTATTATTATTTTATGTATTCTAATACTTTTTCCAACACTTTTGATATGTCACGTATAATTAGAGGGTTTTCAATGATTGGTTGGACCATCATACGGATGACGAAACAAATTTTTCTTCACAAGATGAGTTAGCCCCACAAAGATAGGTGCACTTCAGTTTGTATAATGACGTACCCAGTGACCTCGTGACCATGGCGAAAATAAGATGCTTTTAAATATGGCAAATCGATGGCCACCCTTTTTTAACTAAAATTTTACAATCGAGTGGTAAATGAGTTGTCTAAAATTTCCAAAATGGGTTAAAAGATTGTGTTTTGCTAAGATGAAAGCTTAACTACATGTGAACTTTAATGGGGTAGGTACTTGCCCGTTTCAAAACCCATTTTAATTACAAGCATAATTACTATATGACGAGGTATGGAGAGAGGGGAAATTTGGTCACATGAAGCATTTTGATCAAGCTTTCACTGGGAACGTGCACGCATGGACGAGATAAGTTGGCACGTAACTCAATTTCAGTAGGAGTTGCGTGGTTGGGTAGTGAGTTCTCGAGACTCGGGGACAAGAGGGGCCAATCCTCGCTGTCTCTTTTGCTTAGAGCTCAAAACCCATTTCTCCTCTTCTTCCTTGGAATATTCTATTCGAATTGTTTGGACATGAATGAATGTCTAAAGAAAATACAGCAAGACGGCAGTACTAATTATTCTAACCTTGCTCAAAATTCAAAAACCGCAGACTGACACTTATTAATCTCAATATAGACCTCATAGCTTTTAAAAAGATTTATGGGTCATCTTTACATTACTGCACTTTGCTTACGTGGGTTGACATAATGTTTCAAGAAAAAAATATTGTTGAAATTGCATTCGCGTATTTGGAGCATTTTCATATATTTAAGCCCACAAAAACCACATTGAAATTGGATTGGCGCATAGTGGATGTTGCTAGTAGGAGGAGATTTGAGCTTAATTTATATCATCCCTCGAGTCTACAAAAATTTAAAATTTGGCCAATCCCGTCAGTTTATCACAATGGCTGAAAATATCATATGCTATGGACATGGGTGAGCTCAATAATCGATCAAAACATATATACGTACGCAATTAAATAAGAATTGTTGGCTTGCGCTCAAAAATGGAAAGTCAGATCTACGTAGCTTGCACTCAAGGGAAGGCATCGTTGGCTCGATGGGGAAGTTGTCACATCTCGCACAGCAATTATCATACTTGGCCGGCCAAAGCTTTTCAACAAAGGTTAATGATATCAATGATCTCAAAATTTTGGATCGATGTGTAATGTGATCCTGAACTTGAAATCTATTCGGTTTGGTCCCTGAATTTTAACCAAATATATAATGTCATATTCGAACTTTTAATTTGTTATATGGAGTCCCTAGACTTTTAATACATGTTTAATTTAGTCCTTGGACTGTATGATTATGTTCAATTTGTCCTTCCATTGATCCAAGTTCATGGACAACATTAAACATTTCCATACAGTCTATAAACTAAATTTAACATATATCAAAAATTCAAGAATCACATTAAATAAATTAAAAGTTCAGGAACGGCATCGCATATTAGGTCAAAATTCATGGACCAAATTATATATTGGATCAAAGTTCAAGAACAATTTGCGTCATTTACCGCCGATTTTTCTTTCTAGAGAGTATCCATATCACACCAAACTTTGTCATCGTGCTTTACCTCCCCATCGCCGTTCGCTGCCATGTCTTGCTTCCCTACCACTTTCGATTTTCCTTTTCGACGGTTCACCCCGAGAAAGTTCGCGACTCAAAGACCTCAAATAGATCACTCCCCATGGATATAAAAAGGAAAAAACAAAAGAGAAATGATGAAACCTTAACATAGCCAAGAAAGAATCTGACCAAAAAAAAACATAGCCAAGAAAGAAAAGAAGAGGCCCAAGCCAAGGTGAGCAAAAGATGCAATCACCCCATACGTCAGCTACGATGATGTTACTTTATGTTATATCCACCATCGACATCGGATCCCCCTCGTCATAAATCGTGGATCTTCAGTTTTTTCAAACCTCAAAAACACTATTTTAATCTTCGGTTCCTGCTCTAATGGCGTGACCTCGGTTCATAAAAACCCTAGAAATCTGCCGCCATCCTCCAAATCATCGTCGTCTACAATCTCACTTCCTCTCTCTCTCTCTCTCTCTCTCTCTGTCTGCAGTCTTTCTCTCCATCATGGACAGCGAGTCGAAGCGAAGCCTCCACATTGCGATGTTCCCATGGCTCGCCCACGGCCACATCACCCCCTTCCTCGAGCTCTCCAAGTTCCTCTCCCTCCGCGGCCACGCCGTCTCCTTCCTCTCCACCCCCAACAACGTCGCTCGCCTCGCCCGCGCCCACCCCGAACTCCCTCCCTCCATTCGCCTCGTCTCCCTCCCCATGCCGTGCGTCCCCAACCTCCCCAGCTCTGCCGAGTCCACCTCCGACTTGGACATCGACTCGGTCCCTTACCTCAAGAAGGCCTACGACCTGCTCGAGCCGGCCCTGACCCGCTTCCTCTCGGGCAGCCGCGTCGACTGGGTGATCCACGACTTCGCCAGCCACTGGCTCCCGGGGGCCGCAGCTCAGCTTGGGGTTGGCTCCGTGTTCTTCAGCACCTTCAATGCGACCGCGCTCACGGTCCTCGGCCCACAGTCGGAGCTCATTGGTGGCCGGTTTCAGAAGCCGGAGGACCTGACCATCGTACCGGCATGGATACCGTACGAGACCACAGTTTGCCTCAGGCTCCATGAAGTATTGAGGCACCAGCGGTGTATGGACGACGAGGTCTCCGATTTCTACAGGTTCGGCCACGTGCTTGACGGCTGCAATTTCGTGATCGTGAGGAGCTGCCGTGAGTTTGAATTGGAGCCATTGAGCTTGTTGCCGGAGCTTTACCAGAAGCCGGCTATTCCGATCGGGCTATTGACGCCAGCTATTCGAGAGGAGGTTGGAGATGACGATGAGAAATGGAAAGCCCTAAAAAGTTGGCTCGACACCAAGCGCGAGAAATCGGTGCTTTATGTCGCGCTTGGAACAGAAGTGATTTTGAGTGACGAGCTAACGAACGAGTTGGCCGCCGGGATTGAGAAGTCCTGGTTACCATTTGTTTGGGTGGTTAGGAACCGCCTCGTCCCGGCCGGGTTCGAGGAGCGAGTCTCGGGCCGGGGATTCGTCTGGGCGGGCTGGGCCCCGCAGACACGGATCTTGACCCACGAGGCGATCGGCGGGTTCCTGACGCATTGCGGCTGGAACTCCACGATCGAGGCACTGAGCTGCGGTCTACCCCTGGTGCTGTTCTCCGGGGGGAGCTCGGACCAGGGCCTTATGGCCCGGTTCCTGCACGAGAAGCGGGTCGGGTTTGAAGTGCCCAGGGACGAGGCGGACGGGTCGTTCACGGGCGACGTCGTGGCCAGGTCAATCCGGCGGGTCATGGTGGAGCATGAGGGCGAGCCAATAAGGGCAACCGCACGGGCCATGAAGGAGGTGTTTGGCAACATGGAGTTGCAAAACAAGTACTTGGAGGAATTCGCAGGGATCTTAGAGAAAGGTTTCACTAAGGACCAAAAGATGGTAAACTAGAAGACGGAGTAAGTGATGACTCCACCAAGAATAATGTAGCAACAAGTAAATGATGGATTTGGCTTTCTTTGTGCATGTCGAGTTGGTATATTTGCGTTTTATTGTATGTTTGTCGAGAAGTTGCCTCTCAAAAACTAAAGATTATACGATCACTAATAATATAATTTATAATAATTAGTCAATAGAAAATTTTTTCATTCTTAACAGTAATTTATATCTCAATACTTTCATGAAAGATGAAAATATTTATATTGATATGAGTAATCGTTTGTAAGAAAATATTTTTTAAATAATTTATTTTTCGCAAAAGAAACGGAACATTACTATCAAGCCCTTTAACTCAAAGCTTGTGAACCAAAACCACATTAGTTAGCGCTTGCTTTTCCTCTTATTTGCATTTAAAAGACAAAAACCTAGGCGAATATCTCTGAGAATATCCATCTCATGATTCATGTATAATCAAGGTACGTCCTGATAAAATTATAGTTTTCCAAAGAAAAAATATATTATAGCATGAGATGACGTAATGTGTCTCTCTCGTGCCATGCAGGCATTGGCCTTTGATCCTTTTTCAACTACACTTTCTATTGCTTAATAAAAAATTTCATAATATTAATTTTTTTTCCTAAGCCATTGTGGATGTGGCCGATTCACCTAGTCTTATAATTTAATTAACTGCAAAATACCATTAAAAGATATTGTCACATACTCGGACTCCCTAGCCACGGGGATGCGACTGGCGAGAGTTGTTGTTGTGATATCCCAGGCTCGTCGCCATTCCATTTCTTTTATCTTTTTATTATGAACACGCGTAAGCGATTATATAACAAACACCCAACATCAACAACAAGAAGTTAGGAAAACACTTTACAAACACACTACTACTATTATATAATGTTAGTGCTTTGTACAAGCCCTTACTACGGGTCCTTTTTCTTTCCACATACGATTACATATTTATCCACAAAAGTTGGGGTAACCTTAACTCCTCTAGTGAGGTTGCACCCAAAATCGATTCCCATCGTTGGGCTAGCCTCCTAGGTACTGAACGCAATCCCACTAGATGAGGATGCGTCACTTGGCCTCGGCGGCCCATTGAACCCACGAAAGGGTCCGACGAGGTCACCGTCAAACCAAACGTACTACGCCACGTAATAGTGGGGA
Organism: Eucalyptus marginata; assembly: GCA_014182565.1. Classification (NCBI taxonomy): domain Eukaryota; kingdom Viridiplantae; phylum Streptophyta; class Magnoliopsida; order Myrtales; family Myrtaceae; genus Eucalyptus; species Eucalyptus marginata. The sequence goes on along the minus strand of CM024587.1, from coordinate 44,052,834 downwards.
ACCAAGTCATCAAGGCCCTCCTTGACCCAAATGATAGTAGTGCATCTACAATAGGCGGTATTGGCTCTTGCTTCTATAACATCGATGATGGCCACATACATTTCAACAGGCAAGCCAAAATGAACGGCAGAGAAATCCATACCTACAAATCTGAAGAAAACAAAGAGAGAGTCATGGACTTAGTAAGTAAACTCAATAAACTTCAGTTAGGAGGATGCCTTGCCGTCGACCAAAGCATGCAACTATCACCGTCTCAAGTGTCGATGGGAAATCAAAAGCAAACCGTTCCATTAATCTTGACCATATGCATAAGAATGGTTCATCTTAACTTTGATGCACGAAGTATCCAAAAATATCAAACAAAACGTAGAGAAAAGCACACAAAAGTTCATTTATGAACTTAACCGAAATCCATTGATTCTTCCAGAATCCACCAAGCGTTTGAAATCCACTGGGCAACGTCTTTGAAATCCATTGGCAACGGATAATTCCACTGTGTGACCATGCGACAACATCACGCAATCCGACTTCTTATCTCTGTATTCTTAGTCAATGCATCAAGGCCAAAGACGTGTCATGTAAGTAAGTGTCATGACCTACAAAACCCTTACTATACAATATGTTAGGCATGGCCCAAAGTTCATGGCTTGACCTGTTACAACAAAGCACCAATCTAAAACCAAGCAATGTTTGGATCGACACACCTCACTATTGATTCGAGGCCAAGTGAGGTCCAATCCTTCATGCCTCAATGTCCATTCAAGACCAAGTGACACCCCTTACGTGGCCTGGAGCGTGTTTTGAATCATGGACAATGGCACGTGAGCAAACCATATATGAACAATCGTCAACATACTCATACAAGCGCAAGTGACAACACGTCCAAGTCCGAGCGACATAGCACAACGCCCTAATGAGGATTGGGGAATTCACTTACTACTAGACTGAGCGGTGACTAAATGACAAAGGGCAAGCAGCGGCAAGAGAGGAAGTGGCCGAGAGAGAGGGAGGGGCGTGCAAGGAAGAGAAGTTGGAGAAATGAGCCAAGGTTGAAAATGAAGGATTGATGCTTCTATTATAGGCCAACCCTCCGTGATGGCCTTTCCAAATGGCCCAATAGCTTATTCTTGGGTGGCAAGGCTAATTTAGGAGAGTTGGCACCTTATCTTGGTTAAGTGGTGCCCAGGTTTCTAAAGAAATGATTGGAGCCTTATTTGGGCCTAATAAATATTTTTTTATGAAAAGAATGGTACAAAAATGGCATTAGAAAAATCTAATGTAATCAAGTCTCCGTACTCAAAATCTTTAGTTTGTAGGAGTAAAATAATTTTCTTGTTATCTTACTTAGGTATTTAATCAACCTACCATAAATTGATTAATGTCGACTCCTAATTGAAAAATCATTTACATGTTAAATACTTGAACCTAAGTTGCAAATTGGTATGAGCTTGGGAGAGTCAGAGCTAAGTTTAAGCTTAGTAATCTAATAGTCAAAACCTAGGTGGTTGACCCGAGATTAAATCGTAACAACTTAGCGATTCCGCTGGTGACCGAACCTAGAATCTCTAGTTCTTAGAAGGCAACCTCTACGAGTCGCCATATTGAGCAAAGGCAAGGGAGACAAGACTCACTACCTCCTAACATTCGTGACTTACAAAGAGAAAGAGGTCTATGTCGATGACATGATTGAGCTCAAGAGGGGCCAATCTTAGTTGTCTCTCTTTTTATAGCTCAAAACTCATTTATTCTCTTCTTCCTCAGAGTATTCTGTCCAAATCGTTTGGATATGAATGTATGTCTAAACAAAATAGAGCAAGAGGGCACTCGTAATTATTCTACTCTTGCTCAAAATTCAAAACCGCACATTTACATTTATTAGTCTCAATATAGCCCTCACAGCCTTGAAAAGAATTAATCCGTTGTCTTTGTATGGCTGGATTTTGCTGACACGAGTAAGTCAAGACTCTCAGTTAAACGAAAAGGTTTGAGGGGCTTGTGCACGTTCTTTTTCCCAAAGGGATTAGAAATGTCCAAGTCCTTTTGCCAATTTGGCACTGTGTTTAACCGTAAACATGAAACTGAGGTGGCATATACATGATTACCCACATTCATCTCAATGAATGAAACTTCACCATATCTAGTATTATTACATCATAAACACAGTTATTCAATCATTTTGTCAAATCAACAAGCTAAAAAGCATTTTCATGTGTGCGTGCATAATCACCGAATGTTGTAAAAAGTAAGAACTCTCACTGAAAAGTGGTTGACGTCCTTCAAGAGCTCTAAAAGATGGCTCTTAATGGATATGAGAGAACAGAAAAAAACCGATGAAACCCTAAGCATAGCCAGGAAAGGAAAGAAGAAGCCGAAACCGATGAAAACAAAGATGCAATCACCACATGCGTCAGCCATGATCCTACTATATTATTTTCACCATTAACATCGGATTTCCCACATCATAAATCGTAGGTCTTCAATTCAAACCTCAAAAACATTATTTTAACCTTGATTACTACTATACTGGCGTGCCCCGGAGTTCGACCCGGTCCATAAAGCCCCAAGAAACCTCCCACCATCTTCAACCCCGCAACAACCTTAATCATCGTCGTCTACAATCTCACACTTTCACCTGCAACCTCTCTCTCTCTCTTGCTCTCTCTCTCCATCATGGGCAGTGAGTCGAAGCAAAGCCTCCACATCGCGATGTTCCCCTGGCTAGCCCACGGCCACATCACCCCCTTCCTCGAGCTCTCCAAGTTCCTCTCCCTCCGCGGCCACGCCATCTCCTTCCTCTCCACTCCCAACAACATCGCTCGCCTCGCCCACGGCCACCCCGAACTCCCTCCCTCCATCCGCCTCGTCTCCCTCCCCTTGCCCCGCGTCCCCAACCTCCCCAGCTCGGCTGAGTCCACCTCCGACTTGGACATCGACTCGGCCCCCTACCTCAAGAAGGCCTACGGCCTGCTCGAGCTGGCCCTGACCTGCTTCCTCTCGGACCGCCGTGTCGACTGGGTGATCCACGACTCTCGCCAGCCACGTGAGTGGTGTATCATCGTCGTCTACAATCTCACACTTTCACCTGCAACCTCTCTCTCTCTCTCTTCTTGCTCTCTCTCTCCATCATGGGCAGTGAGTCGAAGCAAAGCCTCCACATCGCGATGTTCCCCTGGCTAGCCCACGGCCACATCACCCCCTTCCTCGAGCTCTCCAAGTTCCTCTCTCCCTCCCATCGCTCGCCTCGCCCACGGCCACCCCGAACTCCCTCCCTACATCCGCCTCGTCTCCCTCCCCTTGCCCCGCGTCCCCAACCTCCCCAGCTCGGCTGAGTCCACCTCCGACTTGGACATCGACTCGGTTACGGCCTGCTCGAGCTGGCCCTGACCTGCTTCCTCTCGGACCGCCGTGTCGACTGGGTGATCCACGACTTCGCCAGCCACTGGCTCCCGGGGGCTACAGTTCAGCTTGCGTTGCCTCGGTGTTCTTCAGCACGTTCAACGCCACCTCGCTAGCATTCCTTGGCCCACCATCGGAGCTCATCGGCGGCCATTTCCAAAAGCCGGAGGACCTGACATGCGTACCGGCGTGGATACCGTATGAATCCACAGCATGCTTCAGGCTCCAGGAGGTATTGAAGCACCAGCTGTGCATGGACGAGGAGGTCTCTGACTTCGGCAGGTTTGGCCACACGATCGACGGCTGCGATTTTGTGGTCGTGAGGGCTGCTGCGAGTTCGAATCGGAGCCGTTGAGATCGGGCTATTGACGCCGGCAGTGCGACAGGATGAAGGAGATGACGATGAGAAACGGAAAGCCCTGAAAAGTTGGGTCGACACTAAGCGCGAGAAATCGGTGCTCTATGTCGCGCTTGGAACAAAAGTGATTTTGAGTCACGAGCTAACGAATGAGTTGGCCGCCGGGATTGGGAAGTCCGGGTTGCCGTTTGTTTGGGTGGTTAGGAACCGCCTCGTCCCGGCCGGGTTCGAGGACTCTCAGGCCGGGCTGGGCCCCACAGATGCGGATCTTGGCCCACGAGGCGATCGGCGGGTTCCTGACCCACTGCAGATGGAACTTGACGATCGAGGCCCTAAGCCTTGGCCTGCCCCCGGTGCTGTTCTCTGGGGGGAGCGCGGACCATGGCGTGATGGCCCGGTTCCTGCACGAGAAACGGGTCGGGTTTGAAGTGCCCAGGGATGAGGCGGACGGGTCGTTCACGGGCCACGTGGTGGCCGAGTCAATCCGGCGGGTCATGGTGGAGTGCGAGGGGGAGCCGACGAGGGCAAATGCATGGGCCATGAAGGAGGTATTTGGCAACATGGAGTTGCAGAACAAGTACTTGAGGAAAGTGCCACCAAAGACCAAAAGATGGCGAGTTAAATCTGCAAGACTGAGTAATGTAATTGATTGTTATCAGACATCGAATAGGACTTATTTAAGATTCGATATATTCACCTTTCAAATTGAAAAGGAACAAAAGATATCCTAAAAATAATTGTTTGTATTGTTTATAATAATTAATTAATGAAAAATATTTTCATCCTTAATAGCGATTAATCTCTTAGCATTTTCGTGAAAGATAAAAATATTTATAGTGATATAAAGTAATCATTTGTCAACCGGGCTGTGTCAAATGCCTGCAAGTAGAAAGGGCCAAACAGATGCTCCATGAAACTAAAGACCCCCCGCTTCACGAGACGCACAATGATAGTCGTCCTCCGATGAAGGTGACGCAGCCATCTCTCCGGTGGCCACTGCCGTCATCGCAGATCAACATCGTCTCACATCAAAACTTGCAGTTTTTTTTTTTCCTCTTATATTTATATTAATATGCAAATAAATTTTTTTTTTTTTTGCTGAGGTTTTTAGGTTCATGTTTTTCTCCTAGAAATTGGCTAAATGTTTTTAGAGGCAATAAGGTGATGATGGTATCGATTGAGCGGTGATTGTGGCGGTTCAGTCGATGCACTTAAATATGAGTTAAACGGGGGAGATTTTTATTGGTTCGGATCGTGTCGGTTATATGCCGTTTAGACTATATTGCATAAATTTGATAAACATGATTAATTAATTTTGGTCCAAACTTTTATGTGACCTGCTCTATTCATTTGCTACCTTCACTTTCTACTCAAAGCTTGATTTTGGGTACGATTTCGATATAATATTTGTTGGAGATATCATTAGACATACTAATGATGTTATTTGATATTTCATTATTCGCTTTGTAGTGCATAATATTTAATGTATACTTTTGTTTACAATACAATATTATTTGGGGTCACGTCTACATATTCACATTCCTTGTACCTTTTCATATATTTCATATATTGAACAATATAAGGAGTTTTTCCATATTTTGTAACTATATCATTTCTTTGAATTACTTGATCACATGAAAAATAAGTACCTCCTAATTTTTCAGTCTCAACATAAATTGTACGAGTCCATATGAAAAAAAAATCCCAGTACATGAAAGTCGGTACACACTTTAGACCTCAAACTAAACTTAAAATTTCGAAACTTGATTTAAGCAATATCATGTAGTTATCTCAAGTCTCAGCACAAGAAAGTAATTGCATTCCATTGTCTCAATCATGAAATGAATTTACAAATCTTTAATTGAACAAGCCTAACACTTAATTTGATGCCAAAAATAAAATCCATTGGGTAATGTCACTAGAAAAGAAGATTTCTCACCAAAAAAAAAAATGAACCTATGGTTATCGACATTATGCATATGCATGAGTAAGGTTGACACATGGAAGCTTTATATGGCGCCCCCTTTGAATGTCAAAAAAATCAGGTGACTTGAGATTGGAGATTGCATCACGTTTTTAACCGCTCATCAAATACAAAGATTATAATTAAAAAAAAAAAAAAAAAAAATCAAAAGACATTTTACAGCATACAACCAATGAATTTCAGAAAGTGTAATTTATAGCGAGAAGTAGATGGTAACTTTTTCAATTTTACCTAGAATGGAACATCCGTCCTAGTCGAGTAATTTTTATTTTTGCTGTTGACCCCACAAAATTAAATCCTAGATTTGTGTCTTCCTCTTGTCAGAAAAGTCATTCGATCAACTATAAACTTATTTGCACGGATATTAATTAAGTCACAAAATTGTCAATATAGTCCAAAAACCTTTACACAAATTTTTAATGTAGTCCTTGTAGCCCAATTATAAATGAAATTATTTTTCCTTCCTTTGAGATAAGAGTGTTGGGTGGTCTTAGGCCTCTCTCATCTTAAAAGCAAATTCGAAGGATAAGACTTTCCATCACACTTATAAACCGAGCACCAGCCCCTTCTATAACCATAATCTCTACAATCTCCCCCTCACATATCTGGCCTAAATCGGTGGCGCAACAATCTGTAACTCTCCCATGTCACATTTTTTTGGTCGATATATCACATAGAATTAGAGGGTTTTCAATGATTATTTGGACAAATACACGGATGATGGAACAAAGATTTCTTCCTCGAGATGAGTTAACCCACAAATAAAGGTGAACTTCAGTTTATATAATGACGTACCCAGTGATCTCATGGAAAATAAGATGCTTATAAAGATGGTAAAATCGATGGCAACCCTTTTTTTGACTCAGATTTAACAATCGCGTGCTAAATGAGGCTCATCTACATGTGAATCTTAATGCTGTAGGCACTTGCCCGTTTCAAAACCCATTTTAATTACAAGCATAATTACTATTTGACGAGGTGTGGAGCGAGGGAGGGTGGCCACGGCTGGAGGCCGCGGCCCTCGGCAACACCGCTCACGAAGGTGGATCTCGCCAACAACGTCCTCCAAAGTCGCTCGGCGCCAACAACCTTTGTCCGAAGAGCGGTGGTCTCTCTCTCCCGCTTCAAACTATTCAGATCTAATCAAAATAGTCCGTGACCGTTCACTCAAAGCTTGGCCTTGATCGGCTTGTATGCATATAGAGACACGGATACATATAGGATGACATCATGACATGGACTACACATAATAAGTTGGAATATAATGGTAACCGAAAGTAGCACTGCTTTCTCGATTAGTTGTTTTGACAAGTGTCTTTGAAGCACTCTTTGACAAGATCGATCGATCGATTTGCATTGATGCAGCAATACAATGACAAATTCAAAGCGAAGGAAAGACGTTCCTACTTCAAACCCTAATAGAACCAACTTAATCATAACGGGAAATTCGGTCACATGAAGCATTTTGATCAAGCTTCGCAGGGAACGTGCATGGACGAGATTAAGTTGGTAGTGAGTTTTCGTGAACTGTCGGCACTCGGGGACAAGAAGGGCCAATCCTCGCTGTCTCTCTTAGAGCTCAAAACCCATTTCTTCTCTTCTTCCTTGGAATATTCTGTTCAAATTGTCTGGATATGAATGTATGTCTAAAAAAAAATGGAGTAAGAGGGCACTATTGATTATTCTAGCCTTGCTCAAAATTAAAAACTGCACATCTACGCTTATTCGTCTCAATATAGACCTCATAGCTTTTGAAAAGATTTATGGGTCGTCTTTACATTGCTGCATTTTGCTGACGTGGGCTGACATAATTTTTCCATGAATATAGGGTTTTCAGTTTACAAAAAATGTTCACGCGGGCAGTTGCGTTAGTTGAGAGTTTCTCTTTCATCGCCGAGGTCGAGGGTTCGAAACCCGCGTTTGCTAATGCGTTGTAAGTGGGAGGCCATGGTGTTAGGGTTCTGTGCTAATCTCTCCGAGGTACTAACATTGGTCCGAATATGCCACCAGGCGCTACTAGGGCCTTGTGACCTCGTAAGAGGCTCGAGACGGATTCTCGATTATAAATATATATATATTCACGCGGTCCTTACATATTAAAATTAGGAATTGACCTAATCCCTAAACAAAAATATTGTTGACATTGCAATTGTGTATTTGGAGCATTTTCATTTAATTAAGCCCACAAAAACTACATTGAAATTGGATTGGCGCATTGCTAGTAGGAGGAGATCCGAGCTTATTTTAGATTGTCTCTTGAGCCTACAAAAACTTAAAATCTGACAATCCTGTCGGTTTATCACAGTGGCTGAGAATATGCTATGCACATGGGCGAGCTCAACAGTCGATCAAAACATATATATATGTATGCGATCAAAACAGAAAGTCGATCTACTCCATTCGAGCTCGATAGATATGTACTCAAAAATGGAAAGTCAGGTCCACTCCTTTCCTTGAAAGCTTCACATTCTCACTTATAAAAAAGGACTGGAAGACTTGGCACCTTCACCAGATAGAAGTCCACATTCCACAAGAAGGCACAACCAAAAATAAACAAAGGAAAGGCACTGTTGGCTCGATAGGTAAGTGATCACATGTCGCACGGCAATCATGCATGCTTGGCGGGCCAAAGCTTTTAAAGAATGGTTAATGACATAAATCATCTCAAAATATTGGCTTGATATGTAATGTGGTCCCTGCATTTTAAATCTGTTCGATAAGGTCTCTGAACTTTAACTCAATGTGCAATGTCATCCCTGAACTTTTAATTTATTCAATATGATCCCTAAACTTTTGGCACTTATTTAATTTAATCCATGGACCATATGAACTATTTGATGTTGTCCTTGTTAGATATTTTTGAAATATTTATTAAAAATTAGGACCATCATCAAAGTCATCATTTTTGTAATGGTTTTACAATGGCCATATAACGGCTTTGTAATGGCCATATAACGGCTTTGTAATGGCCATATAACGGTTGTCTAATAGTTTTATAACTTTTGATTTATTACTTCATAAACTCTTCATTATTTTATAATGATCATCCTTTTAATTATCAATTGATTTATGACGGTGCTCTCTCTTTCTCTTATTTAAATATAAATTAAACTTCAAACCACAATCTTTGAAGATGCCCCATGCTCTCATATATATATATATATATATATATATATATATATATATATATATATATATATATATATATATATATATATATATATATATTTTGTTGGGTTATACACATAATGTCGTTCTGTTCCTTCTAATATTCAGTGCAGAGTACAGAAAAATGTCTATTGTATCTTGGGAGAATAGCCGTTGAAGCCTTATGCACCAAGTTCCGTACTTCAAGGGGCAGAATTATAGACAGTACTTCTATGCCTTGGACATTTATTTTTATTTTCTAATCTTTTGCAATGTATTTCCAATAGTTATTATTATTTTCATGTATTCTAATATTTTTCCAATAGTCCTTCCATTGATTCAAGTTCACGGATCATCGAACATTTTCATACAATGTAGGGACTAAATTAATATGTACCTAAAGTCCAAAAACCGCATCGAACAAATTAATAAATTCAATGACAACATTGCACATTGAGTTAAAGATCATAAATCAAGTTGCATATTAGGCCAAAGTTCATAGATCATTTATGTCATTTACTATTTAAAGAAAAAGGAGGCCGATTTTTTCTTTCTAGAGAGTGTCCATCGTTCACGAAGACAGGAGATCCATATCACAACGAACTTTTTCTCCGTTTTGCACCGCTACCAACGTAACCACACTTTATCGTCGTGCTTTGCCTCCCCATCACCGTTCGCTGCCATGTCTTGTCTTGTTTCCACGCCACTCTCGCTGCTGCTCCCGACGTCACGCCGCCAAACACTGAAGAGCTCCCACTAGGGATAGTAATTAATTAGCTTTTCCTTCTGGCGGTTCACTTCGAGAAAGGTTGCGACTCGAAGCCCTCAGATAGATCACTCCCCATGGATATAAAAACAAAAAAGAAACAATAAAACCTAAGCAAAACCAAGAAGGAAAGAAGAGGCCCAAGCCAAGGAGAACAAAGATGCAATCACCCCATACGTCAGCTATGATGATCTTATTGGATTATATGTTGATGCTTAGAGTCGGAGACAATAACGAATGATATGTATTTATAAAAGCGGTTAATTACAGAAAGGATACCGATAGAAACATAACTATGGAAGTACTTTATAATATATATATATATATAATATACACATTAATATTATATTCACTATTGACATCAGATGCCCCACATTACGAATCGTAGATCTTTAGCTGTTCAATCTAGGATTGGGCAACCGGACCGGGTCAACTCGGTTCCCGGATCGGCCCACTCAGAAAACAGGGTCGGGAACCGATTCCGGTTGAAACCGGTCCGGGAACCAAGTCCCAAAATTTAGACCCTGTTTGAACCAGTCCGGGAACCAGTTCCGAGGGATTACCCACCCGGGAACCGGATCAACCAGACCGGTTTGGGAACCGGTTTGAGAACCGGTTTGTAAGCCACCCAAAAAGACCAAAACACAAAACCCTAATTTGTTTTTACTTTATATCTTTACCTCTTAGGCTCTCACACCCGCAGACTTCCCCGAGCTCGCGACCTCCACCCGTCCGCCGATCCTGGTTCCATCCGAGCACTGACGCTGCTTCAGTTTACTTTGTCTCATTCGGTTGTGTGACTGAATTGTCATCTGGTATAACAATAAGTCACTATACATCGGTGGTGAATAAATCACAGTCAAGCTATATCAAATTCAATCTCGTTTTGATGCTCATAAAAGACCATTCCGCCAAAGTTTGAGAGAGAGTCTTCAACCTAATTTAATTCAAAATAAGTGGAAACGGTACGAGAAATGCTCAAGTATCGGAAGTTTAGTTAAGTTGAGAAATTATGGATATATGAAAGCAGTTAAGTTAAGAAATCATGGATATATAAAAGAACTTAAGTTAAGAAATGGACATTGACCTAGTAATAATCAAAGGGAATTTAAGAACTCATCCAGACTTGTTTCTCTAAGGTTAATATGAAGATACAACAATTTTTATGCAAAACAGGTTCCAATATAAACAGGGTCAACCCTGTTCCCGGACCAAAAAGAGTGGGTCAAGAATGTGGGTCCAATGCAAACAGGGTCGGGAACAGGGTCCAAAAAAAGAAAACCAGTTATAATATGGTCAGTTATAATGATTTCCTCTATTGCCATGGTATCCCTAGGCTCTGGACTAAAGGGCAGAGTAATTTTCTGCTAAAAGGCAATCCCTGAAGGGCTTGAACGGGTTGTTCGCCCACTGTGGGAAGGCATACTTGCAGAAAGTTATCTCTTCCTTCCCTGGTTCTAAGTCTAGTTCCGTCATGGTATCAGAGCCATGGTTTCGTTTGTAATATTATTCGTTCCATGCGCCTAGTAGGTGAATTCCAAAGTCTTGAGAAAATCTTCTTACATTATGTCTACAGAACCTGAAATTCTCGAAGCACCTGTTACTCTTGCTCCTTCTACATCATCTTCAACCCCTCCAGAGTTTCGTGTTTCTAATGCTTCTAAGATAGATTTATCTTTATGAAGTCTCTCTTAGTGATGAAACCAAGATCTCGAAACCCACTCCCTCTCATGAACCCGTACTCGCTTTTGCTAAACCCAACTCATCATTCTCACCCATCCGCTCCATCCGCCGCCTTATTCATCAAACTCCAAAGCAAGTAAAAAAGAGTACGTCCGCCTCCTCTAAGTTCGACCAGCATCCCATTCCTCGCTACGAAAAGGAGTACTTCGTTACTCTTCAGATCCCTCCAGAATTCCCCAGACAATGGGTCCAACAAGGATACACTCATGTTCATTATGGCGCTGTCCGTCTTGCTCTCACTTTTCATGGCCGCAAAGGTCTACCTGTTGTAGCCAGAATTGCGTTGTTAGATACCAGATTTTTACAATACCAACATGCCTGTATTGGTACTGTTCAGACTACTCTAAATGCCGGAACAGTTTTTGTGACTCTGTATCCCAACTTTAACATTGCTTTGTCGATCCCCGCTACTATCCTTCTTAAAGGTTCAAGTCCACTCACCGGAGCTCCTCAAACCGCCGACTCGTAGCTGCAACTCGCACTACCGATGGTTTATCGAGTACAAAACCATGCTCTTGATCTAAATTTCAACAATGGTAATGAAGATGCTTTGTTTATCTCCATGCAGAATGATCAGCATCCCGTATTCATGTCCCTCGACGATACCGAAGGACACGTTGGCCAAGCTCCTCCCAGAGACTTGGATCACCAACTACGAAAAGCCGCACCAACATAACAAGCCGTCCGTCTACGGACTCGAGTTCATTCGGGAAAAAGATGGAACTTGTTTCCATCAAATTTGGCAAGGAAAAGGAAGAAAGTCCCTCTATCTTCCAAACACTCTTCATGATCGAACCATGTGTTCCCCGAATCCATTTCCGAACCAGATCCAAAAAGCTTGTTCGACATTTTAATGGTGATGGACATCCCGTCCATTACTATAAAGACAAAGATGGTCATCAAGCGGGATCCTTTTTGCCAATGTTCCTATTGTATGAATTCCCCTGATGAGGTAAATCCATATGATAGGCCTCCACCTCGACGCAAAAGGCCAAAGGATAAGGTATACCAAAGGTATTTAAACGGAGACCCCTCCGTTGATACCCTTGGTGAGTGTGATAAATACCGTTCATGGTTTCTTATGCACCACCTCCGTCACCGAGGTTCGCACTACACCCCAAGCTTCACCGTAACCACCAAAATCACCTCCACCATCACCACCTCGAAAAAACAAGCTTTTCTCCTTTCTATAAGCCAATCTTAAAATGGGCCAAGAAACACTCTTACCCATTTGAAGCTCCAATGAAACACCACCTATTTCCTCTATTGCCATGTTTCAAGACTCCGATTTTCCCCTCCGGTCGAGAAGGTTCTAAACTCTCATTCCCCAACCTGGAGGAATTCATTGACCCACAAGGCGAGATACCGCCATGTTCCTAAAATACCTACCCCCACCGATGTGGATGAACATGGGAGACGTAAAAGACGCCGCCGAAGCCGTATTAAACCGGCAATCGAGACTCTCGGCACAAAACAATGCTTTCAAAGCAATTGATTCCAAGATAGGAATTGTGCAACAGACCTCGAAAATATGATGAGACTACCAAGAAGATGATTTTTGAATTCCGTAAGAGGCTAAATGCCTTGGAATCAGGGCAACGACTAGGCTATCATTACCTAGAAAGCCCAGAACCGGAGATAGAAAAGCTCAAAAGACAAATCCAACTCCTTGAAGAAGGAAGATTCAGACCTTTTGATCCATTTGCAACTCCAGTAAAAACTGGATACTCACCTCCGCCACCTCAGACATCTATCTTTGCTGCAATCCCACCCGGATCTCTCCGCACGGGAAACGGATATACGAGATCGGATCAAAGAGCTTAATCGAGATCCGTAAGAAAAGAGGAAAAGAGAAAATTCCTGCAGTAATCATGTTCGGTGGTTATAAGGGAAAACCAGATCGATGATGCTAGCAAATCCATTAGAATCCTTTCTAAAGGATTTAAGTATCCAACAACCCGATCCCGTCCACAAGATCGATCCACCTCCCCCAAATGAGCAAACTCTCTTAGAACAAACTGATTCTCCCACTTCTGATACCGAATCCGATTTAGTATCATCCTCTTCATCCTTCTCAATTCCCGAACTTGATCCCCTTCCTATTGTACCGGTAACCTCTTCCATATTCATGGCGATCCTCCCAGATCGGGAAATGGAATCAAACTACTCTGATCCAGAGATTGTTCGGGACAATCCAAGAAATCATGTGTCAATGGCATCAAAGCAGTTTTTCTCCATCGATGATATTCCCTATCAAAAATGGCCAGAAAGACTTGAGGAATTCCATACCTGGTTAAATACCCAGTCCATCACCAACCATGACATGAATGATGTCCTTTACAACTTCGTTACCAGGTTCACTGGGAAGCCTTAAGCTTTGGTGGAAATCGCACGTAGAACAAGACCGCATTCATTTTCGATGTCACCAAATTTTAGCCAAGCCATTACCATCCTATACCACTTCTTCGTGGAAAACCCACCGATCTCATAGAGATGAAAAGAAGAGAGTTCTTCGAAAGAAAATGTTGTTCTTTCCGAAGAAACATCTTGATAAGCATTATCGAATAATGCTCCACTCTTTTACCAAATCGGAGCCGATTCAAATCAAGCATGTTTTCCCCGACTGTTCCTAAAGAACTGTCCCAAATGGTCGAAAGATCCTTTGTTGCAAGACAAAAGAGAGTACGGGATATTCCCACGGAAGAAATACAACAAGAGATCCATCTATGTCTTGAAGAAATATGTCTAAAGCGCCGAATGGTCCAATCCTACATCAACAAGGATAAAGGCCTCGAGACAGCCTGCTCTCGCCAAAAGCTAAAGATCAAATGCTCCAAAGAAGACTGTGATGGTACTTGCGGAAAGTATTCTCAAAAGAAGAAACACTTCAAGAAGTTCTCGATGAAGAAGTCCAAATATGGCCACAAGAACTTCCGAAAGAAGAAATGGCGATACCTACGAAAAGAAAGGATCGCACGGGCCATAAAAATCAAACCGTTGCTACGTTCGCAACAAGAAAGGACATTTTGCCAAAAACGTCCCCAAGCCAAAAAAGGTCAGCATCATTTGATACATCAAATTGAAAATGAAACAGGTATTTCTCTTGAAAATGATGATGTTGAATCATTATTCTCTGGCGATGAAGAACGAACAACAAACCCTTTGTATCATTCCTTGTTATCACACAGCGAAGATTCGGACTCGGAATCGAAGATATTTTCCACATATCACCCACATCTCGCGTAACAAAGCCTTGACATATTCTCAAGTCAAACTCACCGTCCTCATTTTCCGGCCAAAATCCTCACCTCAAAGTTTGCTAAGCCTATCACCGTTATTGCCCTTATTGATACAGAGCAAGTTGTTCAATTTTGGATACCAAAGTTCTTCCCGATGAATATTGGACTCCTTATGTCCGATACTTCAACTCGCCTCGGGGAGATACTTTCTCCACAAATGTAAGAACTACTCCAGAATCGCCCGGTTCTTTCCCCAATGCTCGGTAACCACGAAAATCTTTGGATCCAATCTTCCCAACAAAGACTTAATCATTGGTTGGGATGTCATGACTCAAATCTCACAGCTTCGTATTATTCCTGGAAAAGGTCTTAGGTACAAGGACCAATTCTCTGAATTTGTCAATATCCAGAGACTCTTTTCCATTCAGATGAGCTTACTGGATCCAATAATGCAAAAGTTGTTAGAATCTTGTTCGAGAATCCCACTGAATTTGCTAAAAGTGTTCCCATCCTTTATGGGAAAATCCAGAATTCTTTGTTCCCCTTCCTTTTAAAAAGAATGAAGATATAAATCCAACCAAGGCGAGCCACATGGGAATGAAGCCAGAACATTTGGCTTTAGCCCAAAGGGAATGCTCAGAATTACTGCAACAAGGCCTTATTGAAATTTCCAACTCTCAATGGGCTTGTGAAGCCTTTTATGTCAATAAGCGTGCTGAGCAAAACAGAGGAAAAATGAGATTGGTAATCAACTATCAACCTCTCAATCTTTTCCTCCAGGATGACAAATTCCCTTTACCATCCGAGTTTCTCTCTTTCTTGGATTAACAAAGGCCCATATCTATTCCAAATTCGACCTCAAAGCCGGATTTTGGCAATTGGGCATCCATCCCGAAGACGTATCAAAAACAGGATTTTGTATTCGAACCAAGCACTTCCAGTGGAAAGTTCTTCCTTTTGGCCTAAAGGTAGCACCATCCCTTTTTCAAAAGGCCATGTGTCGTATCTTCCAACCAATTCTCTCAAGTCTTTGCAAAGTATACATTGATGATATCCCGCTCTACGCCCCGATGAGCAGTCACACCGCCAACTCCTTGAACGGTTTGCGAAATTGTCGAAAGCATGGCATCATGCTTTTTCAACGAAAGATGAATATTGCCCAGACGGAAATCGAATTTCTTGGTATGCACCTCAACAAAGGTACATACTACCCAGGCCGCATATTGCTCGGGAACGCTAAAATTTCCTCGAAGAAAATCTCACAAAAAAGGAAGTTCAGCAATTTCTTGGGATAATTAATTATCTCGGGGATTTTGTCCCAAATATTGCAAAACTCTTGATCCCTTTGCAAACCATGCTGAAGAAGAATCCTCCACCTTGGGGAAAAATTCAGACAAAAGCGATTCTTGAACTAAAGGAGATTATGCGAGAATCTCCCACCATTGAAAATACCATCAACGGGTAAAAGAATTCTTCAAACTAATGCCGTGATGAATACCGGGCAGCCATTCTCCTTGAAGAAATTGATGGAAAGAGACACCTTTGTGCTCACAAAAGTGGAAAGTTTTCTCAATCCGAAATGCATTACCATTCCACTTTTAAAGAAATCTTAGCAAGTAAAAAATGGAATCAAAAGTTTGAATTCCATCTCATCGGCCATCACTTCCTGGTAGAATTAGACATGGCATCCTTTCCCGATGACCAAGTTTAAACAAAAAAAGATCCCGAATTCTCAACTCGCTTCGATGGGCTGAATGGTTTTCAAAATACTCTTTGAAACCAAACACATTCCAGGAAAGAAAATGTTCTTGCTGATTTCTTGTCAAGACCAAAAGCACCACTGAAATTAACATGTACATCAAAAGACCCGCTTTTCATATGCTCAACCATGGTGTGAAATACAAGATTGAAAAGATCAAAGACTTGCCAAGTGGAAATACCCCCGGAGATTATTGAGCAAATCCAAAATGACAATCTCACCGAAAAACTGGGAAACCTCATGTGGCAATGCCACACGATCCGTTCGCATTTAATGCGGGTTCGATTCTTTATCCTTGTGGATTAAATCCAGATTATCCATTCATACATCCTCTTATCCGGAAAGAAGATGATTTCCCGATCGGCTCAAAACACTATTGTGGTACTTAACCAATAAGTACTTAATAGCGTTTGAAATTCCAACCAGTAAGATTCATTGCCAACCTCACCGGATATTCTTACTTGGAAGAAATATTGAAAGAGAAAGTGATCAAAATCTTTTAGACTTTCTCAATTGGTTCTACCCTCCCACTCACCGGAAACATCTTTTAGAAAAGGAACTAAGAACCACAACACCAAATCCTCGAAGTCCATACCATCCTGTTCTTTAGACGTCCATGGCATTTTTGCCGAAATAATGGCAACATCATTGATGTTCCCCTGGAAATCGGAACCACATCCTACAAACCCCATTCGGATAGCAAAGAGGCCCGGATTCACAAATCTTATCCAATGTCCGTCCGATCCCGTCAACTCCAATACCGAGAACTCCAAATAATTTTGTGCCAAGAGAACAAAACCATTCCCGAAAATGTGTGGAACTATAATAAACCTACCGCATGGGATCATTATGACCTAGTTCCGAGGCTAAAGAGGCACTGTGCAATTCGACAAGCAGTAATCATCCCAAGATGATGAAATGACAAGCGCACATGACACTGTCCAATCCACCCAGGACCCTTATGACCGTTGGGGAGGTCCTCTTTCTCAAGATCCCTACAGCCAAGGACCCTTGTCCTTATCTCAAATAGACACTTCCTATTATGCACAGCCATCTCATTGGCCCCAACCAAGCATTCCTGCCGACACTACAGAAGATGACAATACAAACTGGGCTCAAGAAGAAGCATCCCACCATGCTCATGAAGAAGCATCCTCATCACATCAACTGAAAATGATCCTCTCACCGAAGATCTTGAAGCTCTTGAACAAAAGTATGAGGCGCATCTTCTAGCAACAGACACACGGCTCGATGACTCGGACTATGACTACAATGCTCATGACGGACGAGACCGCCGAAACCCGCCGCTGCTAAGACTGTTCACTTTTACCGTAGCGTAGGCTAGGGAGTACCGTTCACGCACGATTCGTTCATATCGTGCGATAATTCCCTCCCGAATGTTTCGGATGCCCTGTTTGTTCCCGGACCCGTGAGCTTGGTCCTTGTTTGTTTGTGACCTCTTATTGTCTATAAAAGGCAAGGAGGGTGTATTGTGTTAGGCAGAGTCCCCTGGAGTAAAGTGAGTGTTTTGTAAAAACCTCCATGGCTTTCTAAACTCCTCTTCTTCTCTAGCCTGGTTAGAATCCGCTAGGAAATGCTCGGGTAGATTAGAAGCGTTTCCATCCCGGTTCTCATGGTGTCCCTAGGCTCGGACTAAAGGGCGAGTAATTTTCTGCTAAAAAGGCAATCCCCGAAGGGCTTGAACGGGTTGTTCGCCCACTGTGGGAAGGCATACTTGCAGAAAGTTATCTCTTCCTTCCCTGGTTCTAAGTCTAGTTCCGTCTCTTCGCTTACCGCTCTAATGGCGTGACCCGGTCCATAAAATCCCAAGAAATCTCCCACCATCGTCGTCAACAATCTCACTTCCTCTCTCTCTCTCTCTCTCGCATTGTTTCTCCCCATCATGGGCACCGAGTCGAAGCAAAGCCTCCACATCGCCATGTTCCCGTGGCTCGCCCACGGCCACATCACTCCCTTCCTCGAGCTCTCCAAGTTCCTCTCCCTCCGCGGCCACGCCGTCTCCTTCCTCTCCACCCCCGGCAACGTCGCTCGCCTCGCTGGTGCCCACCCCGAACTCCCTCCCTCCCTCCGCCTCGTCTCCCTCCCCTTGCCCCGCGTGCCCAACCTCCCCAGCTCCGCCGAGTCCACCTCCGACTTGGACATCGACTCGGTCCCCTACCTCAAGAAGGCCTACGACCAGCTCGAGCCGGCCCTGGCCCGGTTCCTCTCGGACGGTCGTGTCGACTGGGTGATCCACGACTTCGCCGGCCACTGGCTCCCCCGGGCCGCCGCTCGGCTCGGGGTCCGCTCGGTGTTCTTCTGCACCGCCAACGCAACCTCACTCGCCTTCCTCGGCTCGCCGTCGGAGCTCATCGGAGGCCGGTGCCATAAGCCGGAGGACTTGACCTGCGTGCCGGCGTGGATCCCGTACGAGTCCACAGCTTGCTTCAGGCTTTATGAGGTACTGAAGCACCAGCGGTGCATGGACGAGGAGGTCTCTGATTTCTGCAGGTTCGGCCACACGATCGACGGCTGCGACTTCGTGATAGTGAGGAGCTGCCGCGAGTTCGAATCGGAGCCGCTGAGCTTGTTGCAACAGATTTATCAGAAGCCCGCGATTCCGATCGGGCTAATGACACCGGCAGTACGACAGGATGATGGAGATGACGATGAGAAATGCAAAGCCCTGGAAAGTTGGCTCAGCACCAAGCGCGAGAAAACGGTGCTTTATATCGCGCTTGGAACCGAAGTAATTTTGAGTAGCGAGTTGACGAACGAGTTGGCCGCCGGGATTGAGAAGTCCGGGTTACCGTTCGTTTGGGTGGTTAGGAACGGCCTCGTGCCGGCCGGGTTCGAGGAGCGAGTCTCGGACCGAGGGTTCGTCTGGGTGGGCTGGGCCCCGCAGACTAGGATCTTGGCCCACGAGGCAATCGGCGGGTTCCTGACTCACTGCGGGTGGAACTCCACGATCGAGGCGCTGGGCCACGGGCTACCCCTGGTGCTGTTCTCCGGGGGGAGCGCGGACCAGGGCTTGATGGCCCGGTTCCTGCACCAGAAGAGGGTCGGGTTCGAGGTGCCCCGGGATGAGGCGGACGGATCATTCACGGGCGACGTGGTGGCCGAGTTGATCCGGCAAGTCATGGTGGAGCCCGAGGGCGGGCTGATTAGGGCAAATGCATGGGCCATGAAGGAGGTGTTTGGCAACATGGAGTTGCAAAACAAATACATGGAGGAATTCGCAGGGATATTAGAGAAAAGTGTCACTAAGGACCAAAAGATGGCGAAGTAAATCTGCAAGACGAGTATTGCTAAGTATATCGAATCGATATATCAAATTGATAAGTATGGTAATGCGATCAATTTTTATCGGATATTGAATATGACCCGATTTAAGATTCTATTGTGTTTACCTTTTACATAAAATTTAAATGATATTAACTTTAGTAAACCCATACATCATTCGTGTGAATTCACTATATGCGGAGTTTGCAAAATTTATTAACGGGGTCGATTATATATGATTTCAGTCAATCTAATCATTTCATGAATAGACAGAAGCTACACAAACGGCAAGATGTAACGTAATCAATTGATTAATTAAAAGTCGGACGAAAGCAACCATTATAAGATATGCTAAAAGCCAAAAGTACTTTGTACACTCAAATGTATGAGAGGGAGGAGACAGGGTGAAAGAAAATAATCAAAACCCGACGTTGCGGGTGAACCAAATTTAAAAAATTCGCCTCCATTAGCATAAGAAAACTAATCCTAGAAAAATGAAATAAAATAATGTATTCGAAGAAGACTGATATAGATTGAAAGCCATTACGCGACAAGTACGTGCGCTCGGCCATGGGGGCTGCTTCTGAATGAGAATCATAGAATTCAAATAATATAAATATCGATGGATCTTATCAACTGGGAAGCAGGGAAGGGACTATGGCTTGTGTGTGTCGTGATTCGCAGGGACATCTTACCGGTGGCTTCTTAGATAGCTTTGCTGCGTTCTCGGCTCTGCAGGCGGAGATCCACGCTTGCTCGCTTGCTCTCCGGCATTTGCTCGATCAAGGCCTCTCTCATGCCGCGCTTACTCTTGAATCGGATTGCCAGACCCTCATCGAGACATTGAAGGGTCAGCGTCCGCCGCCATGGGCAGAACGAAGCCTCTTCTCCAAAGCTGCCTTCCTGCTTTCGTTTTTTCCCAATCTTTCCCTTGCCTTCTGTCGTCGTGAAGCGAATGCTGCTGCTGACTGGGCTGCGAAGGCCCGTAAGGTAAATTCCAAGCGAAGTAATTGGGTTGTCTTTCCCCCTACCCCTTTGTTAGAACTTGTTTACACCGATGCGATTGCTGCTAGTTGTAATCGGTTTGGTCCCTTTATATAAAAATTACTGTTTGACAAAAAAAAAAGGCTAAGATTGGAATTTTTATATAAACTTAGAAATTTGGAGCTGATGATTAGAATCCATCATGAAGCTAAAACAGTACGACATATATAGACACAAACGTATATATTAGTCTTGCCATAAGGATGGACCGAGTCCGGTTTGTGTCGGATCAAAAATAACCGACCCAAATTTATTCATTTAATTTATTTTAACCCGTTTTTATGCGATTCAAATCTAGTAATCAATATCCAATCACATACCAAACCAACTTATTTTATTAAAATACTCATATATTTAACCAAATTTAAAAAAACTTATACCCAAACTAAGGTGAGAGCACAGAGT
Organism: Eucalyptus marginata; assembly: GCA_014182565.1. Taxonomy (NCBI): domain Eukaryota; kingdom Viridiplantae; phylum Streptophyta; class Magnoliopsida; order Myrtales; family Myrtaceae; genus Eucalyptus; species Eucalyptus marginata. Next base: position 44,031,711 of record CM024587.1, on the reverse strand, counting down.
GAGCAAGCGCGAGATCGAGTGAGAATGAGAGAGGGTCATAGAGGTGAGTTGAATCTAAGTTATAAACCCATTTAAAACTTAGATTATTTTAGGTCTTACCATCTAAAATCCATCTATGACCTTTTTACTAATTATAACTAAGCGATGTAACTACCCAGCCCATCAAATATGGTTAAAATAAGTCTAATATATAGAGGCATGGTGTTTTGTCCTATTTTGACAGTCTAATTTACTCTCTGGCAGCCGTGTTGACTGGGTGATCCACGACTTTGCCAGCCACTAGCTTCCGGGGGGTTTGAAGTGCCCAGGGATGAGGCGGACGGGTCGTTCACGGGCGATATGGTGGCCAAGTCAATCCGGGGGGTCATGGTGGAGCATGAGGGCGAGCCAATAAGGGCAACCACACGGGCCACGAAGGAGGTGTTTGGCAACATGGAGTTGCAGTAAGGACCAAAAGATGGTGAACTAAATTTGCAAGACAAAGTAAGTGATGACTCCACCAAGGATAATGTAGCAACAAGTAAATGATGGATTTGGATTTCTTTATGCATTTCGAGTTGGTATACTTGCGTTTGATTGTATGTTTGTCGAAGTTGTCTCTCAAAAACTAAAGATTATATTATCACTAATATGACTTATAATAATTAGTCAATGAAAAATATTTCCAGTCTTAACAGTATTTTATATCTTAATATTTTTGTGAAAGATGAAAATAATTATAGCGATATGAATAATCGTTTGTAAGAAAATATTTTTTAAATAATTTATTTTTCGCAAAAGGAACGAAACTTTAATAGCAAGCCCTTAACTCAAAGCTTATGACCCAAAACCACATTAGTTAGCGCTTGCTTTTCCTCGTATTTGCATTTAAAAGACAAAAACCTAAGCGAATATCTCCGAGAATATCCATCCCATGATTCATGTATAATTCAAGGCACGTCATGATAAAATTATAGTTTTCCATAGAAAAAATTATATTATTGCATGAGATGACGTAATGTGTCTCTCTCGTGCCATGCAGGCATTGGCCTTTGATCCTTTTCAACTACACTTTCTATTGCTTAATAAAAAATTTCATAATATTAATTTTTTTCCTAAGCCATTGTGGATGTGGCCGATTCACCTAGTCTTATAATTTAATTAACTGCAAAATACCATTAAAGGATATTTTCTCATACTCGGACTCCCTAGCCACGAGGATGCGACCGGCGATGGTTGTTGTTGTGATAAACCAGACTCATCACCGTTCCATTTCTTTTATCTTTTCGTTATGAACATGCGGAAGCTATCATATAATAAACACCCAACGTCAACAACAAGAAGTTAGGAAAACACTTTACAAACACACTACTACTATTATACAACGTTAATGCTTTGTACAAACCCTTTACCATAGGTCCTTTTTCTTTCCACATACGATTACATATTTATCTGCACAAGTTGGGGTAACCTTAACTCCTCTAGTGATGTTGCACTTCCAAAATCGATTCCCCTTCGTTGGGCCGGCCTCCTAGGTACTTAAAGCAATCCCACCAGACGTGGATGCGTCACTTGGCCTCAGCGGTCCATTGAACCCACGAAAGGGTCTGACAAGGTCACTGTCAAACCAAACGTACCCCGCCATGTAATAGTGGGGAACCTAGTCATCGAGGCCCTCCTCAACCCAAACGGTAGTAGTGCATCTACAATAGGCAGTATTGGCTCCTGCTTCTATAATATCGGTGATGGTCACTTCCATTTCAACAAGCAAGCCAAAATGAACAGGAGGGAAATCCATACCTACAAATCCGAAGGAAACAAAGAGAGAGTCATGGACTTAGTAAGTAAACTCAATAAACTTCAGTTAGGAGGATGCCTCGCCGTCGAACAAAGTATGCAACTATCACCGTCTCAAGTGTCGATGTCGAACAAAGTATGCAACTATCACCGTCTCAAATGTCGATGGGAAATTAATAGCAAATAAATTGTTCCATTAATCTTGATCATATGCATAAGAATGGTTCAGCTTACCTTTGATGCACAAAGTATCCAAAAACATCAAACAAAACATAGAGAAAAGCACATAAAACTTCATTTATTAACTTAACCGAAATCCATTGGTTTTTCCGGAATCCACTGAGCGTTCGAAATCCATCGGGCAACGTCTTCAAAATTCATCGGCAACGGATATTTCCACCGTGTGACCATGCGACAACATCACGCAATCCGACTTCTTATCTTTGTATTCTTAGTTGATGCATCAAGGCGCGAAGATGTGTCATGTAAGTGAGTGTCATGACCTACAAAACCATAACTATACAATATGTTAGGCACGGCCCAAAGTTCATGGCTTGACCCATTACACCTAAGCACCAACCTAAAACCAAGCAACGTTGGGATCAACACACCTCAATATTGATTTGAGGCCAAGCGAGGTCCAATCCGTCATGCCTCAACATCCGTTCAAGACCAAGTGAGACCCCTTACGTGGCCTGGAGCATGTTTTGACTCATGGACTGTTGAGATAGAGGCGAGCGATCGAACAATAATATAGATAGAAAGAATAAAATAAATCGAACACCAGATTTACGTGGTTCAGTCGTAAAGACCTACGTCCACAGGGAGAGCAGCAGCGAATTTCACTATAGATCAAGCGATACAAGGAGATTACACACTCAAGTCACTCAAACACTCTCTCGGTGTTTCCCAAGCCCCAATTACAACCAATAACTCACACAGTGTTTAGCCCCGAAAATTCCTCGAAAATAATCTCTTAATCTCACGAAGGAATTACACGCAAATCTTACCTCAAGATTTAATCGGCTACAAACACTAAACTTCTTGGATGTAATTCACGAGTAAGAACGACAAAGAAAATCCCTCCCAAGCACTCGACGACTAGACGGCGCTTCAAGACCAACTCTTCATGATCAACGGCGGAACACCAAGCACTCACGCGGCGCTTCAAGACAATTTGTGATCCACGTCTACCACCCACGGCCACAAGTCTATATATAAGTAAAACCCTTATTATTATGCCAACTTCTAATAGGATTTTGTTTCCTATCTAAAACGATTTTATCCAAAACATATCTCTATATATTTTAAACAAAATCCAAAACCAAGTCAAAGTTGAACTTTCCTATTTCAGCGGCCGAATTCTCCAATGCAGATTCAAACTTTGGGAAGTTGATCTTCGGGTCTTCTTTGCTCAATCTTTAACGTCCGCAACATATCCAATTCAGAATATTCAGAATTTCACATTGGACTCAAACTCGAGACATATTTTAACAATAATAGCACGTCAGCAAACCATATATGAACAATCATCAACATACTCATACAAGCGCAAGTGAGAACACATCCAAGTCCGAGTGACGTAGCACAACGCCCTAACCAAGATTAAGGAATTCACTTACTATTAGACCGAGTGATGGCCAAATGACAAGGGGCAAGCAGCAACAAGAGAGAAAGTGGCCGAGAGAGAGGGAGGGGCGTGCAAGGAAGAGGAGAAGTGGAAGAAATGAGCCAAGGTTGGAAATGAAGGATTGATGCTTTTATTTATAGGCCAAACCCTCCATGATGGCCTTTCCAAATGGTCCAATAGCTTGTTCTTGGGTGGCAAGGCTAATTTAGGAGAGGTGGTGCCCGCCTTACCTTGGTTAAGTTGTGCCCAGGATTCTAGAGAAATGATTGGAGCCTTATTTGGGCCTGATAAACATTTTTCTCATGAAAAGAACAATACCAAAAGGGCATTAGATGTAATCAAGTCTCCGTATGCAAAATATTTGGTTCGTATGAGTAAAATAATTCTCTTATATTAGATATATAATTGACTTACCATAAACTGATTAGTAGTGACTTCTAATTAAAAAATCATTTACATGTTAAAAACTTAAACCTAAGTTGCGAATTGGTATGGGTTTGGGAGAGCCCGATTTAAGTTTAGGCTTAATAATACATTAGTCAAATCTTAGGTAGTTCACCCGAGATTAGATTGCAACAGCTTAGCGATTCTGCTGAGGACCGAACCCAAAATCTCCGGTTCTCAAAAGGCAACCTCTACGAGTCGCCAAGTTGAGCAAAGGCAAGGGAGACAAGACTCACTACCTCCCAACATTCATGACTTACAAAGAGAAAGAGGTCTATATCGATGATATGATTGAGTTCAACAGGGGCCAATCCTCGTTGTCTCTCTTTCTTGTAGCTCAAAACCCATTTCTTCTCTTCTTCCTCAAAGTATTCTGGCCAAATTGTTTGGATATGAATGTATGCCTAAAGAAAATAGATTAAGAGGGCGCTCTTAATTATTCTACTCTTGCTCAAAATTCAAAACCGCACATTTACATTTATTAGTCTCAATATAGCCCTCACCCCTTTAAAAGAATTAATCGGTTGTCTTTGTATGGCTGGATTTTGCTGATGCGAGTCAGTCAAGATTCTCAATTGAAGAAAAGGTTCAAGTGGCTCGCGCATGTTCTTTTTCCCAAAGGGATTAGAAATATCCAAGTCCTTTTGCCAATTTGGCACTACGTTTAACCCTAAACATGAAACTGAGATGACATATATATAATTACCCACATTCATCTCAATGAATGAAACTTCACCATATCTAGTATTATTATTGTTAAATTATGTCTCAAGTTTGAACATTTACAGAACGCAATTCGCTGAACTCTTAAAGCTGCACAAAAGATGAAATAAAATATAATATGCATATATATATATGCAGCAAAGTTTTCTTTCCGTTACAGAGGAGAAGCCGAATTTTTATTGAGCTATGGTGGGCCCAAATGGGCACACATTAAATAAATAAATAAATAAATAAAATGCTACAGGAGAGAGGAGTTCGTCAAAGCCCTACACGTAAAAAAGGAAAAGAAGGTGGGGCCCAAGGTCAAAAGTTTGACCTTGGGCACACACACGCGTTCTTTCTTCTTTGGGCGTGTGTGAAGGGGTTTTCTCCTTTTAGTCGCTACAGTATTACGAAAAGGGAGCCGCGAGAGAGAAAACCCTACGTACTTGAGCCGCACGTCCACGCCGCTTGCAGAAGCCCTACGAAGAGGATACGTACGTGAAGACGCTGAGCCGCACATCCGCGCCGCTTGCAGAAGCCCTACGAAGAGGATACGTACGTGAAGACGTTGTTCTTGTTTGACGTACGTAGAGCATTTCGTTCGAGCTTGAATGCACGGTAATTTTTGTGCCATGAGTTTATTTCCAAGTGAGTTGTTATTTATAAACACTTAGGATTTTGGGTTAAATATAGGTATGGGAAACACTTGAGCGTGTGAGTGATTATAAACTTTGATTCTCCGATTTTAGTGGATTATTTGCTGCTGGCTCTCCCTGTGGATGTAGGTACCGATACTCGAACCGAACCACGTAAATTTCCGGTGTCCTTATTCTTCTCGTTTATTTCTCTCGGGTGATTTCGCGTTGATGTAATTTGCAAGATCTTGTCGTTTCGCGTATTATATCCTAACAATTGGTATCAGAGCTTGGGGTTGGATTTCTTGATTGTGATTTGGAGCTTTTGCTTGTCTAATTATTATCTGGAAATTCTATTAATACAATTATGTCTGAGAGGAAATCTGAAATTGAGAAGTTTAACGGGAGTAACAACTTTGTATTATGGAGCATCAAGATGCGGGCTTTATTGACAACACAAGGTTTGGCCAAGGCACTGGATGGTGAAGATGAGTTGCCGATTATAATGAAAGCCTCAGAGAGGGTAGAGCTGATGGAAAAAGCAAAGAGTATAATCCTGTTAAATTTGACGGATGAGGTCTTACTAGAGGTTGCTGAGGAGAAGGATGCCGCAACATTATGGGTAAAACTTCAAGCACTCTATGTAAAGAAAGGTTTGAACAATCACTTGTACATGCTGAAGAAAATGTTTCAATTTAGATATACTGAAGGTACGTCTATCAAAACCCACCTAGATGAATTTAATAAACTCATGTTGAATCTGAAGAACGTCGGTAAGTTACTTGATGATGAAGAGCAGGGCATGATGTTGTTAGCCTCTTTACCAGAGTCATGGGAGCACTTTACTGATTCACTGTTGTAGGGGCGTACTACTATTACCTCAGAAGAGGTAAAGTCCGCCTTATTCTCTAAGGAGTGGTAGAGAAAGTTGCGAGATGACGGTCCGGCACAAGGAGCAACGCAAGCACTGACGGTTCGGGGTAGAGAACAACATCAAGGGCCTAGTAGCAGCAAAGGTAAAAGCAGATCAAAATCACGCTATAGAAAGTCCAAGGGACACGTGAAGTGCTTTGAGTGTCACGAGGAGGGGTACATCAGAAGAGACTATCCTAAGCGGAGGAATAAAGTTGATAGGCAGAATGCCGCAAGCAGTGTGGCAAACGTTGCTGAGGGGAGCAATAGTGATGCAAAAGCTGTTTTATGTGTGACTACTACTTCGTCAGGAGATGAATGGATGCTGGATTCGAGGTGTTCTTATCATATGACACCTCATAAGAACTGGTTTACTACTTACCAAACTGCAGATGGTGGTAGGGTTCTTTTGGGGAATAATGCAGTCTGTAAGGCTATGGGGATAGGGACAATTCGGATTCGGATGCACGATGGGGTGGTGCGCACATTGACAAATGTGAGGCATGTACTAGAGCTCAAGAAGAACCTTATTTCTCTGGGGACACTCGATGACATCGGGTGTAGGTACACCGCTAAAGGTGGAGTACTAAAGATCTCTTGAGGTGCCATGACAGTGATGAAAGGGAATAAAGTAAATACTTTCTATCATCTACTGAGAGAGACCGCGACAGGAACCGCTGCAGTTTCATCAGGTAAGTCAGATTCTGACTTGACTCAATTATGGCATATGCGTTTGGGGCACATGAGTGAGGTAGCTATGACGATGCTGAGTGAAATAGGGTTGTTGAAGGGTCAGAAGACAGGAAAGCTGGACTTATGTGAGCACTGCATCTATGGGAAGCAGCACCGAGTTAAGTTTACTACAGTTATTCATTCGACCAAACGACCAGTTGAATATATTCATTCAGACGTCTGGGGCCCGTCTTCGATTCATTCGAAAGGAGGTGCTCGATATATGCTGACTTTTATCGACGATTATTCAAGGAAGGTATGGGTTTACTTTCTGAAGCATAAATATGATGTGTTTGATCAATTCAAGAAATTTAAGGCATTGATTGAGAAGCAGTCAGATAAACAAATCAAGTGCCTGAGAACCGATGATGGCATGGAGTTCTGTGGTAAAGATTTTACCAAGTTCTACGAGAAAGAATGTATTGTAAGACACCGCACAGTACCTAGGACACCACAGCAGAATGGTGTGGCAGAATGGAAAAACAGAACTTTGCTTGAGTGAGCTCGATGCATGCTTTCGCATGCAGGACTTAGCAAGAAATTTTGGGTTGAAGCAGTGAACATGGCATGTTACTTGGTTAATAGATCTCCATCATCTGCTATCGAGTGGAAGACTCCTAAGGAAGTATGGTTGGGGAAACCTGTTGATTACTCCGGATTACGTATATTCAGATATCCTGCGTATGCTCATGCGAGTGATGGTAAGCTTGAGCCGAGGGCGAAGAAGTGCATATTTCTGGGTTATGCACATGGGGTGAAAAGCTACTGGCTGTGGTGCACCGATCCCAGATCACCCGGTTTTCTAATTAGTAGAGATATGATCTTCGACGAGACTGCAATGCTTCAAATGAGGAGTTCTGAGACACAACCAGTAGAGAAGACAGATCATGGTGTCATTAGTGAGGTGGAGCTTCAAGTGAAGACTCCGGAGACCTCGAAGGTAACAGAAATTGAGACTGCAGATGAAGCCACAGTTCCTAAAGTCGGTGATAGTGAACAACCAGCAAAGCCGCAGCAGACTATAGCCACAGATAGACAAAGAAGGCAAATTAAATCACCGGTACGTTATGGTTATATAGATATTGCTTATGCATTAACTGTAGGTGATGAGGTGGAGACAGATGAGCATTCGTCTTATTCTGAGGCGATGGCTAGTTCGGAGTCGTCGCAGTGGCTAAGGGCTATGAGTGAAGAGATGGAATCACTCCATCGAAATCAGACATGGGAGCTGGTCAAAGTATCCAAAAGCCAAAAGATTGTCGGAAGTAAATGGGTCTTTAAACGGAAATAGGGCATTCCCAGTGTCAAGGCAGCGAGGTATAAGGCGAGACTTGTGGCGAAGGGATATACACAGCGTGAGGGCATTAACTACAATGAGGTGTTCTCTCTTATGGTAAAACATACTTCTATTCGTGTTTTACTTGCCTTAGTTGCTTCACAGGATCTCGAGTTAAAGTAGCTAGATGTGAAAACTGCGTTTCTTCATGGTGAATTGGAGGAGCAGATTTACATGAGGCAACCAGAGGGATTTGCTATTCCAGGTAAGGAAGATCATGTTTGCTTGTTGAAGAAATCTTTGCATGGGTTGAAACAGTCTCCTAGGCAATGGTATAAACGTTTTGATGCTTTCATGGTTAGTCAAGACTACTTGAAAAGTCAGATGGATAGCTGCGTTTCCTATAGGAGATTGGAGAATAGTTCTTTGATTTATCTACTCTTATATGTTAATGATATGCTGATAGCAACTAAGAATATATCTGATATTAATGTGCTGAAGAGGCAGTTAAATGCTGAATTTGAGACGAAAGATTTAGGTGTTGCAAAGAAAATATTGGGTATGGAGATTTTGCATAACAGGACTGCAGGAGTTTTACGTCTATCTCAAAAGAAATATATTGAGAAGATAGTGGCACGTTTTAATATGCAGTCGGCAAAATCTGTAAGTACACCTTTAGCAAAGCACTTTAAACTTTCAGATAAATTATCACCGCAGACTGAGGAGGAGGAGGAACATATGTCCTGTGTTCCTTATTCTAGTGCTGTGGATAGTATTATGTATGCTATGATGTGCACTAGGCCTGATATTTCACAAGCTGTGAGCGTGGTTAGTCGCTATATGAAGCGTCTTGGTAAAGCTCATTGGGAAGCTGTGAAATGGATTCTCAGATATTTGAAGGGGACAACAAACGTGGGTATAGTATACCGGAGGGACAGTAATGGCAGTGAGACCACTGGTTTTGTGAATTCGGATCACGCCGGTGACTTGGATGATTGCAGATCTTTAACAGGTTACGTATTTACGCTAGCGGGTGATGCAGTTAGCTGGAAAGCATCCTTACAGGATCACATTGCCTTGTCTTCGACTGAGGTAGAGTACATGGCACTAACCTATGTAGCGAAGGAGGCGATATGGTTACAAAGTTTGCTCTCGGACTTTGGGTTACAACAAAAGAGTGTGGATATACACTGTGATAACCAATGTGCGATATATTTGGCATATAATCCAGTTTATCATGAGCAAACGAAGCATATCAACATCAGGTACCATTTCATCCGAGATGTCTTAGCTAAGGGTATTGTTATTATCAAAAAGATTGCTACAACGAGAGATAATCCAAGCATACATGATGACTAAATCATTCCTTTTGGCGAAGCTCAAGCTCTCTGCTTGAGCTCTATTGGCATCTGTGGAGTGAGCCGTCGAGGCGTTGGGAGAGCAAAGCATGGATGATGAAGACTATAATCGGCCAAACATCGCCAAGGTGGAATCATTAAATTATGTTTCGAGTTTAAGCATTTACAAAATGTAATTCGCTGAACTCTTAAAGCTGCACAAAAGATGAAATAAAATAGAATATGTATATATATATGCAGCAAAGTTTTCTTTCCATTACAGAGGAGAAGCCGAATTTTTATTGAGCCATGGTGGGGCCTAAATGGGCACACATTAAATAAATAAAAAAAAGGCTACACGAGAGAGGAGTCCGTCAAAGCCCTGCACGTAGAAAAGGAAAAGAAGGTGGGGCCCAAGGTCAAAAGTTTGACCTTGGGCGCACACACGCGTTTTTTCTTCTTTGGGCGTGTGTGAAGGGGTTTTCTCCTTTTAGTCGCTGCAGTATTACGAAAAGGGAGCCGCGAGAGAGAAAACCCTACGTACTTGAGCCGCACGTCCGCGCCGCTTGCAGAAGCCCTACGAAGAGGATACGTACGTGAAGACGCTATTCTTGTTTGACGTACATAGAGCGTTTCGTTCGAGCTTGAATGCACGGTAATTTTTATGCCGTAAGTTTATCTCCAAGTGAGTTGTTATTTATAAACACTTACGGTTTTGGTTAAATCCCAGGTGTGGGAAACACTGAAGCGTGTGAATGATTGTAAACTTTGATTCTCCGATTTTAGTGAATTATTTTTCTGTCGCCGCCTCCCCCAGTGGATATAGTACCGATACTTGGACCGAACCACGTAAATTTCTGGTGTCCTTATTTTTCTCGTTTATTTCTCTGGTGATTTCACGTTGACGTAATTTGCAAGATCCTATCGTTTCTGCGTATTATATCCTAATAATTACATCATAAACACGGTTATTCAATCATTTTGTCAAATCAACAAGCTAAAAAGCCTTTTCATGTGTGCGTGCATAATCACCGAATGTGTGTAAAAAGTAAAAATTGCCACCGAAAAGTAGTCGGCGTGCTCAAAGAGCTATAAAAGATCGCTCTCATTGTATATGAAAGAGAACAGAAGAAAACCGATGAAACCCTAAGCATAGCCAGGAAAGAAAAGAAGAAGCCGAAACCGATGAAAACAAAGATGCAATCACCGCATGCGTCAGCCACGATCTTACTATATTATTTCCATCATTAACATCGGATTTCCCACATCATAAATCGTAGGTCTTCAATTCAAACCTCAAAAACATTATTTTAACATTGAGTACTACTGTACTGGCGTGCCCCGGAGTTCGATCCGGTCCATAAAGCCCCAAGAAATCTCCCACCATCTTCAACCACGCAACAACCCAAAATCATCGTTGTCTACAATCTCACACTTTCACCTGCAACCTCTCTCTCTCTCTCTCTCTCCATCATGGGCAGTGAGTTGAAGCGAAGCCTCCTTTCCTCGAAAGCTTCACCTTCTCACTTATAAAAAGGGACCGGAAGACTTGGCACATTCATCACATAGAAGTCCACACCCCACAGGAGGACACGACCAAAAATAAACAAAGGAAAGGCAGTGTTGGTTCGATGGGTAGGTGATCACATCTCGCACGGCAATCATACATACTTGGCCGGCCAAAGCTTTTGAAGAAGGAATAATGACGTAAATTATCTCAAAATTTTGGCTCGGTGTGTAATGTGGTTTCTAAATTTTAAATTTGTTCAATAAAATCCCTAAACTTCAGCCCAATGTGCAATGTCGTCCCTGAATTTTTAATTTATTTAATGGGGTTCCTGAACTTTTGACACTTGTTCAATTTAATCCATAGACTATATGAAATGTTCAATGTTATCTTTTCATTTATTTAAGTTCCAGTACAATATCGAACATTTTCATACAATCTAAGGATTGAATTAACATATACCTGAAGTTTAAGAATCGCATTAGACAAATTAAAGTTCGGGGACGACATTGCACATTGGATCAAATTTCATGGACCAAATTGCATATTGAATCAAAGTTAACATATCATTTGTGTCATTTACTATTTAGTTAAAGAAAGAGGAGGCCAGTTTTTCTTTCTCGAGAGTATCCATCATTCGCGAAGAGAGGAGATCCATTTCACACCAGACTTTTTCTCTGCTTTGCGCCACTATCAACATAAACACACTTTGTCGTCGTGCTTTGCCTCCCCCATCGCCGTTCGCTGCCATGTCTTGCTTCCGCGCCGCTTTCGCTGCCATCCCGGACTTCTCGCGGCCAGACACTGAAGAGCTCCCACTACAGATAGTAATCCGTCAGCTTTTCCTTCCGGCGGTTCACTTCGAGAATGGCCGCAACTCAAAGACCTCAAATAGGTCACTCCCCATGGATATAAAAATGGAAAACAAAAGAGAAACGATGAAACATAGCCAAGAAAGGAAAGGAGAGGCCAAGCCAAAGAGAGCAAAAGATGCAATCATCGCATACGTCAGCTACGATGACGTCACTTTATATTATGAATCGTGGATCTTCAGTTGTTCAAACCTCAAAAACATTATTTTAATCTTCGCTTCCTGCTCTAATGGCGTGACCCGGTCCATAAAACCCCAAGAAATCTCCCACCATCGTCGTCCACAATCTCACTTCCTCTCTCTCTCTCTCTCTCTCTCTCTCTGCTCTAATTACGTTTTTAACTGCTCATCAAATACAAAGATTATAATCATGACAAAAACAAAATCAAAAGACATTTTACAGCATACAACCAATGAATTTCAGAAAGTGTAATTTATAGCAAGAAGTGGGTGGTTAACTTTTTCAGTTTTACCTAGAATGGAACATACGTCCTGTTCGAGTCATTTTGTTTTTTGCTGTTGTGCCTGCAAAAATAAGTCCTAGATTTGTGTCTTCCTCTTGTCAGAAGAATTACTCGATCAATCCTAAATTTATTGTACAAATGCTATTTTGATCATAAAATTATCAATTTTGTTCAAAACATTTGCATAAAATTTTAATGTAGTTCTTCCGCCCAATTATACGTGAAATTATTTTTCTTTCCTTTGCAATGAGAGTCTCTTTATATTTCACATGTCCTGAATTATGTGACGTTGGGTCTCAGTGTCAGCTTATTTTGCCATATTTCTATATAGATCTAAGGAATTTTAAAAGACTTTTAGAGCACATGAAGTCATCAAAAAATATGTAATATATCTTTCGTTTCATTCCCTTTTTTTCTTATGGTCGAAACGTAACCCTTAGATGATTAACTGAGTTGTGTTGAACTCTCTAAGGACTAATGAAAGCTCCTGTCGGCGGCTTGCTTTTGATATGTCACATAATTAGAGGGTTTTCAATGATTGGTTGGACCATCATACGGATGACGAAACAAATTTCTCTTCACGAGATGAGTTAGCCCACGAAGATAGGTAAACTTCAGTTTGTATAATGACGTACCCAGTGACCTCGTGGCCATGGCGAAAATAAGATGCTTATAAATATGGCAAAATCGATGGCCACCTTTTTTTAACTAAAATTTTACAATCGAGTAGTTAATGAGTTGTCTAAAATTTCCAAAACGGGTTAAAAGATTGTGAACTTTAATGGGGTAGGTACTTGCCCGTTTCAAAACCCATTTTAATTACAAGCATAATTACTATATGACGAGGTATGGAGAGAGGGGAAATTTGGTCACATGAAGCATTTTGATCAAGCTTTCACTGGGAACGTGCACGCACGGACGAGATAAGTTGGCACGTAACTCAATTTCTATCGATGGATTTGCATGGTGAAGGAAGACAATGACAAATTCAAATCGAAGTTAAACTACGAGCAGAAAAGCGAAGGAAAGATGTTCCTACTTCAAACCCTAATAGGACGAACTTAATCATAACCGAAAATTTGGTCACGTGAAGCATTTTGGTCAAGCTTCACTGGGAACGTGCACGCATGGACGAGATAAGTTGGCACGTAACTCAATTTCAGTAGGAGTTGCGTGATTGGGTAGTGAGTTATCGAGACTCGGGGAAAAGAGGGACCAATCCTCGCTGTCTCTTTTGCTTAGAGCTCAAAACCCATTTCTCCTCTGCTTCCTTGGAATATTCTATTCAAATTTTTTGGACATGAATGAATGTCTAAAGAAAATACAGCAAGACGGCAGTACTAATTATTCTAACCTTGCTCAAAATTCAAAAACCGCCGACTGAGACTTATTAATCTCAATATAGACCTCATAGCTTTTAAAAAGATTTATGGGTCATCTTTACAGTACTGCACTTTGCTTACGTGGGTTGACATAATGTTTCAAGAAAAAAATATTGTTGAAATTGCATACGCGTATTTGGAGCATTTTCATATATTTAAGCCCACAAAAACCACATTGAAATTGGATTGGCGCATAGTGGATGTTGCTAGTAGGAGGAGATTTGAGCTTAATTTATATCATCCCTTGAGTCTACAAAAATTTAAAATTTGGCCAATCCCGTCAGTTTATCACAATGGCTGAAAATATCATATGCTATGCACACGGGTGAGCTCAATAGTCGATCAAAACATATATATGTATGCAATCAAAAACGAAAGTCGATCTACTCTTTTCGAGCTCTATAGTCGACCGAATATATATGGGCACTCAAAAATGGAAAGTTAGATCTACATAGTATGCACTCAAAGGAAAGGCATTGTTGGCTCGATGGAGAAGTTGTCACATCTCGCACAGCAATTATCATACTTGGCCGGCCAAAGCTTTTAAACAAAGGTTAATGACATTAATGTCTCAAAATTTTTTATCAATGTGTAATGTGATGCTGAACTTGGAATCTGTTCGATTCGGCCCTTTAACTTTAGCTCAATATATAATGTTATCCCTGAACTTTTAATTTGTTATATGTGGTCCGTAGACTCTTAGTAAATGTTCAATTTAGTCATTGGATCGTATGATTATGTTCAATTTTGTCCTTTCATTGATCCAAGTTCATAGACAACATTAAACATTTTTATACAGTCTACAAACTAAATCTAACATGTATCAAAAGTTCAAGAATTACATTAAACAAATTAAAAGTTCAGGAACGGCATGCATATTAGGTTAAAATTCACGGACCAAATTGTATATTGGACCAAAGTTCAAGAACAATTTGTGTCATTTACATTTAAACAGAGAGGAGGCCGATTTTTCTTTCTAGAGAGTATCCATATCACACCAAACTTTATCATCGTGCTTTGCCTCCCCATCGCTGTTCGCTGCCATGTCTTGCTTCCCTACCACTTTCGCTGCGGCCCCCAAAGTCTCACCACCAAACACTGAAAGTTCGCGACTCAAAGACCTCAAATAGATCACTCCCCATGGATATAAAAAGGAAAAACAAAAGAGAAATGATGAAACCTAAACATAGCCAAGAAAGAAAAGAAGAGGCCCAAGCCAAGGTGAGCAAAAGATGCAATCACCCCATACGTCAGCTACGATGATGTTACTTTATGTTATATCCACCATCGACATCGGATCCCCTCGTCATAAATCGTGGATCTTCAGTTTTTCAAACCTCAAAAACATTATTTTAATCTTCGCTTCCTGCTCTAATGGCGTGACCTCGGTTCATAAAAACCCTAGAAATCTGCCGCCATCCTCCAAATCATCGTCGTCTACAATCTCACTTCCTCTCTCTCTCTCTCTCTCTGTGTCTGCAGTCTTTCTCTCCATCATGGACAGCGAGTCGAAGCGAAGCCTCCACATCGCCATGTTCCCGTGGCTCGCCCACGGCCACATCACCCCCTTCCTCGAGCTCTCCAAGTTCCTCTCCCTCCGTGGCCACGCCGTCTCCTTCCTCACCACCCCCGGCAACGTCGCTCGCCTCGCCGGTGCCCACCCTGAACTCCCTCCCTCCGTCCGCCTCGTCTCCCTCCCCTTGCCCCGCGTCCCCAACCTCCCCAGCTCCGCCGAGTCCACCTCCGACTTGGACATCGACTCGGTCCCCTACCTCAAGAAGGCCTACGACCTGCTCGAGCCAGCCCTGGCCCGGTTCCTCTCGGACGGCCGCATTGACTGGGTGATCCACGACTTCGCCAGCCACTGGCTCCCACAGGCCGCCGCTCGGCTCGGGGTCCGCTCGGTGTTCTTCAGCACCGTCAACGCCACCTCGCTTGCTTTCCTCGGCCCGCCGTCGGAGCTCATCGGCGGCCGGTGCCATAAGCCGGAGGACCTGACCTGCGTGCCGAAGTGGATCCCGTACGAGTCCACAGCTTGCTTCAGGCTTTATGAGGTACTGAAGCACCAGCGGTGCATGGACGAGGAGGTCTCCGATTTCTGCAGGTTCGGCCACACGATCGACGGCTGCGACTTCGTGATAGTGAGGAGCTGCCGCGAGTTCGAATCGGAGCCGTTGAGCTTGTTGCCGGAGATTTACCAGAAGCCCGCGATTCCAATCGGGCTAGTGACGCCAGCTATCCGAGACGAGGTTCGAGCCGACGATGAGAAATGGAAAGCCCTGGAAAGTTGGCTCAACGCCAAGCGCGAGAAATCGGTGCTTTATATCGCGCTTGGAACCGAAGTGATTTTGAGTAGCGAGTTGACGAACGAGTTGGCCGCCGGGATTGAGAAGTCCGGGTTACCGTTCGTTTGGGTGGTTAGGAACTGCCTCATGCCGGCCGGGTTCGAGGAGCGAGTCTCGGACCGAGGGTTCGTCTGGGTGGGCTGGGCCCCGCAGACTCGGATCTTGGCCCACGGGGCAATCGGCGGGTTCCTGACACACTGCGGCTGGAACTCCACGATCGAGGCGCTGAGCCGCGGGCTGCCCCTGGTGCTGTTCTCCGGGGGGAGCGCGGATCAGGGCGTGATGGCCCGGTTCCTGCACCAGAAGCGGGTCGGGTTCGAGGTGCCCCGAGATGAGGCGGACGGGTCATTCACGGGCGATGTGGTGGCCGAGTTGATCCGGCAGGTCATGGTGGAGCCGGAGGGCGAGCCGATTAGGGCAAATGCATGGGCCATGAAGGAGGTGTTTGGCGACATGGAGTTGCAAAACAAGTACATGGAGGAATTTGCAGAGATCTTAGAGAAAAGTGCCACTAAGGACCAAAAGATGGCGAAGTAAATCTGCACCACGAGTATTGCTAAGTATATCTAATTGATGTACCAAATTGATAAATACGATAATGTGATAGATTTTTATCGGATATTGAATATGACCCGATTTAAGATTCTATTGCGTTTCATTTTACATAAAATTTAAATGATATTAACTTTAGTAGACTTATATATCATTCGTGTGAATTCACTATACGTGGAGTTTGCAAAAGTTATTAATAGGTCGATCTTATATTATTTCAATCAATCTAATCATTTCATGAATAGACAGAAGCTACGCAAACGGCAAGATGTAACGTAATCAATTGATTAATTCAAAGTCGGACGAAAGCTACCATTATAAGATATGCTAAAAGCCAAAAGCACTTTGTACACTCAAATGTATGAGAGGGAGGAGACGGGGTGAAAAAAAATAATCAAAAGCCGACATTGCGGGTGACCCAATTTAAAAATTCGCCTCGATTAGGATAAGAAAACTAATCCTAAGAAAATGAAATAAAATAATGTATTCGAAGAAGACTAATATAGACTGAAAGCCATTACGCGACAAGTACGTGCGCCCGGCCGTGGGGGTTGCTTCTGAATGAGAATCATAGAATTCAAATAATATAAATATAAGGCTAAGATTGGAATTTTCATATAAACTTAGAAATTTGGAGCTGATGATTAGAATCCATCATGAAGCTAAAACAGTACGACTCACACATATATATATTAGTCTTGTCATATGAATGGACCAAGTCGTCGAATCAAAAAAACCGACCTAAATTTACTCATTTAATTTATTTTAACCTATTTTTATGTAATACAAATCTAGTGATCGATACTCAATCACATACCAACCCAACTTATTTTATTAAAACACTAGAGCTGGCAAAATGGATCATAAACCATATTATGACTCATTTCTAGTTATATGAGTCAAGTGAAAATTAAATATGAGTCACAAATGGTCTTAGAAAGTAAAGCAAGAAAAGAAATGGGTCTGAATGGGTTATTAGGAAACCCACTTTGAACCCATGGCCTTCCTCCTCTACAACAGAGGCTCTGCCTTAATTCTCTCTTCCTTCCATGACTACAAATCTTTGGATGAGTAGAGCACCCCCTTTCCTGTCCGATCCCAACCAATTGCAGCCACCACCTACCCCACCGTCACGCCGCCATCTTCGTCGTCAATCCCGAGCTCATCGACCTCAGGCGAGCCGCGAGCTCGCCGACCTTGGCCGAGCTCGGGCTCACCTAGATTTGGCAAGCCGCGAGCTCGCCGGCCTTGACGAAGCTCGAGCTCACTGGATCGGCCAAGCCCCGAGCTCACCATGGCCGCGACGGAGCTCAATAGCTCGGGCTCCCTAGACGGGCGGAGCCTTGATCTTGCCGGGCGAGGCTTGGCCGATCACCGTCGACGGAGTAACAATGGAGAAGGAGGAGGAAAAAGAAAGAAAAGAAGAAAATAAAATAAATAATAATAATAATTTCAAAAAACAAATTATAAAAATTCGATTTTTTTAATGATATTTGGTAGATAGATATCTATATACATACTGGAGAAGTACTTTTAGATGAAGCTCAATCCTGTTTAGATTGATAAATAGAAATTATAAACATCATAATGTAATTTTTAACTTGGTGAACTAAAATCAAGAAATCAACCAAAATTAAAAACAATTACAATTAAGAAGCTATGCATTCTCGCATTCAAGAAGATTTGTTATAAGCAAATATTATTTTCATGTCAATTATTAGCTCATCAAACTTTTTCTTATCAAGAGTTCTTCAAAAGTATTTCAATTTAAAGGTTTTTCACATTTTTTATTTTATTTATTTTTTAAATTTGGTGTGAAGTTTTTATTTAAGTAACTAAATTGAGTTAAATATAAATGTGTTTAGATAATATGGGTCGGGTCGGGTATGGGTCATCAAATTTACATTGCATGAAAATAGGTCAAAACGGGTTAAATAGGTCAATATAGGTGGACCATTTTCGACCCGACCCACCCATTTGACGGCCTTATAAAACACTCATATATTTAATCAAATTTAGGAAAACTTATACCCAAACTAAGGTGAGAGTAGAGTGAGCAAGCGCAAGATCGAGTGTGGGCGAGAGAGGGTCTTAGAGTTGAGTTGAGTCTAAGTTATGAACCCATTTAACACTTATATTGTTTTAGGTCTTACCATCTAAAATCCATATATGACCTATTTACTAAATATAACTAAGTGATATAACTACCCAACCCATCAAATATGGGTTAAAATGAGTCTAATATATAAAGGCATGGTGTTATGTCCTATTTGGACAGTCTAATTTATGGTAGCATGGTGCTATGTAGAATCAAAATAGTCTAATTTAACAAAACACATATACAATGAAGGCCGCACCATCCATGTGCCTTGTGTAAAATTTTGCAAGTTCATCACTAACTATTCTAAAAGGTTCAATTGATAAATGAAGACGTAATTTAATATTTAATATATTAACACTCTACATTACACCTAATTTGGACTTTACTAGTATTTTAACACTTCTCCTCACATTACACTAGGGTGTGATATAACAAGGGAGACAAATAATGAGTTTGGAAAAATCTGAACTTAGACTTTTTGGCTCTAACACCTTGTGAAATTTTATGAAATCAAAACCAACTATTCTTAAAGTTTAAACCATTGAAAGAATGTAATTGCTTCAACTTATGTATTATTATAGGAAATAATATATTCAAGAAAATTCCACAAATTATGACTTTACTTGCCAATAAATTCTTCTCATATTAAAACAAGGAAACAGTTTTTTTATTAAAATACTTTAATCTTATATTACCAATTGAAAGGACATTGAGAAGAAAAAACTTAACGTGCGATTTTGGTATAAGATTATCGGTATGTTTCCGGTTTTGATAGCTGTAACCAACGGCCGATTAAATTATAATAGAATCGGGAAACAAGCTTTCTATAGAAAAGGAAAAGGTTACTTATGAAATAACCTAAACTTTAGAATTTCGGAAATTATTTCTATAATTGACGTATATGGTATAGAAGATTATACTTCTATCATTTGCTAAAGTAAGAGACACAGTAAAGATAAAATAGTAGGCCTAAGCACTGCAGGAGCCTTCCACTAATCTGTCACATGGGTGTTTGTTTTATTAATAGTCAAACTGTCATTCAAAGCTGTGTTAGCATTTACTTTCATTTGGATCAATTATTCATTTGGCGACCCCTTCACGTCATCACCAGAATCTTTCAACGTGATTAGAGAAAAATAACTTTGCTTAAAATTTCATCAAAAAGTGTCGTGTTCATGTCAATTTCAAATTGAATTGTATCGGATCGAGTCGAGTTCAGACCTCTCTCAATAAATTATTGTCAAGTCAATGAAATATTATAAACATCCTCATGGGGGAAGGCGTACTGGGCCCTTTGACTCGATATTCTTTTAGTCGAGCGCTAGCACCACTTTAGAGTCAGGCTCTTCTGCTATCGATGAAACCGGTCTAGATTCTTAAACTGCAATGGACTCATTTAGATGTGCATATCACGGCCCAAAGCATCCGCACCTCGATTTTGTAGGCTTTGTTCAGTCTCAAATATACACGACCGGCTTGCGCAACGTTCGCATATTGCAAACGATCCAATTATCGACGCGATCGATATTTTACCGTTCAGGCGACGAGCTGATCCTGCCGCCTTCTTCTGGTCGTTCGGCACGCATTAGTTGTTCTCACAGTCAATTTGTCGGCAGTATGAATGATCTCAACAGAGCCTAAATCACGAAATCTCTCCTGGCCGAAACAGGATTGCGAAGCCATTTGGGCCTGCGATGCTTGACCGATCCCATTCGCTACACCATGGATCGTTGTCATAGATTTCGCCCACCAAATTTCTGGTTTCGGGTTCTCTCAAGTTCGAAACGTCATCCGGAAAAGCCGACGAGTTCTGATGATCCATGCCCCTTTGGCCAACCTGGACCATGGATCGTTGATCATAGATTTCAGAAGCCCATCAAATTTCTGGTTTCGGGTTCTCTCAAGTTCGAAACGTCATCCGGAAAAGCCGACGAGTTCTGATGATCCATGCCCCTTTTGCCAACCTGCCTTAATCTTCGAGAGGCTTCATATCTTAAATGATGGCATGCATGCTCTTATGTAAAGTTCTCCGACTGAAGGAGTAGTCAGATCGATGATGGCATCGAAGAACGGATAAAGCATTTCTAAGAGAAGATCAGAGCGAAAAAATCGACTAGCTGCATAGGCGCAGGGAATGGCCAAGGCGCTCCAACCAGGCTTATCACATAAAGCTCAGCGATATTATGTACATATCTGTGCATGGTACTGCAATACTACAGAATAAGAGTGTCTGTGAGTGCAGAGATATCAGATGCAAAGGAGCGAAAGTACAAACTCTCGACATGCCAGTACGTATGATATCGTGTCTCAAGAATCAAGTTGCACAAACTCGAGAGCATTTGCATCCGGATCTCTCGTGAAAATTGCCGGCCTCCCCGACTTGCTAAGCGTGTAAGGAATGCCTGCAAGTAAAATGGCCAAACAAGTACTCAACTTCGTCGCTGCGCAGTTCTAAAACATGAATCCCGATGACTTAAATGCCTGCGCTTCATGAGATGCGTGTACTGCTTGCCAAAGAGTAAGGAAAGATTTACATACCGGCTTTATCAAGGACGGCCTTCAGCTTAGACACATCCTTAATAGAGATGCAGGTGTGACGGTCTCGGCCCCCATGCTCGGGTCTTCCGGTCAAGGGGTCTGGATTTGGGAGCTCCATCAGGTGAATCATCTCGGAACCCACCCACAACCACGCACCACGATAGGGAAGTTTGTCATCCGGACGTGCTTCATTTATCTCGAGACCTAACTTAACAGAAAAGATCGACAAATCATGACGGTTCTTTCAAAAAGTAGTATTCTTGTACCTGAATGTTGGCCTGGGAAGTAGGACTTACCAAGAAGGTTTTGATAATAATCGAGCGACCTTTCAAGATTTTCACATAGGATTCCTACATGATGAATGCTGAGGAAACCAATATCTGCATAAACGTTTGATGTTACCAAAGCTCAAAGGCTCGCAAAAGCAAAATGATGCCATCAAACAAGAACTTCTACAACCCTGTGGATTCAGTATTACGAGATGATCATTCTTTGACCAGACCAGACAAGCAAACGAGTGACAATCAGTGCTTCTGCAAGTTATTTCTCCAACCACAGCACAGAAAAGAAACGGATAAGTTTTGTTCTGCTGGGCAGACTGATCTGATCAATTTACTCCTGAACTCCTAATTAACCATACAGAAGAGATGTGCTTTGCAGTTTGGAATTCGACATGAAATGGGAGGTTAACATTTCGACTCAATTCATTGACTGCAATTCTCCATCTGATGTCAACCAGCAACTAAACAAAATTCAGTAAATCGCACACAGAAGTGACACGATCCATAAAGAAATACTTGGAATCAAACGATTTCCGTTGCTTAAGCAGATAGAATCTCGAAAGTAAAAGAAAAGTAGTAGCCAGATTACTTTGAACTGCCAGGATGCTAAGATGCTAGATATAAGCGAGCACTAGTGCGAAATCAAAAGATCATCGAGAAAACAGAATTTCCAAAACGACTGTCTAATCACCATTTCTGTTGGCCGCCGCATCTGCTTCTCTCGTTAGCATTGCCCCTTCAACAGTCGCTTGAGCTTTCACCGCGAGACGGCATCTACCGCCACCTCGAACCGCACCACGTCGAATTGCCGCTCGTGGTGCGCTCGTGCACAGGCCATTACCTTTACAATGGCTCACCTGAATGCAAAGGAGAAAATTCATCAAACAGTTTTCAGCCAGCCAAGGAAGCTGGCATTGGAGAACAATTTTAACTTGTGCAACTGCAAGCATGTACAAGAAGCCGAAAATGCAGAGAGATTATATGAATCCGTATCTCCTTCCATAAAAATTTAAACTTTTCCCCCTCCTTCCCTTCCCAGCCACAAACAACGCATACCCAATTAACTTTACTCATTACCCGTATCGATTAACGACTCAATTCTTGAGCGCGAATACACAAGAGCCACCGAAGCCTCAAAGGGCGACGACTTAAAACCAGAGACCCAGATCAAGAAACCGCGGGAATAAGTCAAAGGAACCCACCAGAAGACGAATGAGATCGAGCAGACGGGCAAAACAGAATGTGAATTTTCGGCACCGACCAACGAAGAAACGACCCAGATTCACGCGGACGAATCGAAAAGCAGAGGATCGAAGGAGGAACTAGTCAACGATGACTGTAGCAGCAGAAGTTATCTACCTTGTTCTGCAGAGGTACGGCAGGTGATGATGGGCTGAGAAGAGACGCCATGATCGAGCGGAGATGGATCCACGAACCTTGGAACGGGTTTTTCCTTTTGCTTTTGCTCCTTTTTTATGCCTTCGATAATTATTATTATTTTTTAAGGCTGTGCGTATGCGCAGCATGAATCAACCGCGGCCTCAAGATTCAGGAATGAATAGGAGCCACAGGTTCCCGGACCTTCGTGGGATGGTTCCAGGGGATTTTGCATAATTGGGGATGCTTTTTGGAGTTGTGTGTGAATGGAGTGATTAAAGGGGCATTTCAAGAAAATTTAATTGTTCGAGATGAGAGAGAAAGAGGGGAGGGAGTCGATAGAGACAATGGGACAATCTGACACAAGCTACATCGTTACAGGAGCACGAAATGACAAACAATACGAGTTATCGTTTTTAATATAATACTTTTCAGACCATTCATTTTCCACGATACAAACAGAACTTGTTACCTACTCTAAGTTGATAAAATCCAAAATTCACCATCAATATGAAGAGTGCCTCAGAAAATTGCTAAGAGGTGGAAAATTAATCTAGAGACTTCCCAATTTATCATACCTAAAAAATATAATTTGCCTTCTCAAGATGGTATTTTAAAAAGTTAAGTCAATTTTCAATGTCGAATTTTAAAAGCCGCAAATTTAAAAAACAAAAAAAGGGCAAATTGTCAAAAAAATTCATTGAACCATTTTCTTCACCATGTAGTCATTTCTTTATGTGTTATTAGTCCAATATCAAAGTGGCCAGTATACAAAGCACATAACGAAAAATTAAAATAGTAATGTGAAAGCGCACGCCTTTCTTAATCATAAACTTATGAAAACCCTAATTTTAGTAAAGGATCGGGTCAAACTACTATAGATTATGTCGAACTCCTACGTCGGATGCTCATTTAATTCTGTCGGATACTCACCTGGTCCTGACCTTCCCATCAAAGAGCAATCAGAGAGTCATCTGCTTTCGGTTCCTCCATACGACAATAAATGGAAAAAGGAAGAAGAGGAAAAAACCAAAAGGAAAGATGGCCCCGTTTCGTTTTGACATTTGACGATTCCAGACGCTGGTTGACCTGCTGACTTTCGGTAGACGGGTCAACCCCAAATGGGAACGCTCGAAGGGTCGCGCCACTTTCCTCGTCATGGCCGAAACGACTCGTACCTCAAAAAACCAATCGCCAAGCTGGCATTGAATTGAATGGCTCCTTGCATCGTAGGACAACATGGTTATTGACCTGCCCATATTTTAGTCCTAATGAACCTGTTGACTATTCCGGTTTACGGTTGTCATGCATGATCACGTGCACAAAATAATCCCGTGTTGACAAGCGGGGACGGGATAAATTGCTGACATTTTCTCACTTGGAAAAGATCACATTGAAAATGAAAAGACACGGATTATTGGGTGCGTTTGTTTCGCGGAATACATTTTCGGGAAAACATTTTTCTCATTTTCCGGCGCTTGGGTCACTAGAAAAATGAGTCGATAAAACGTTTTCCTAATCAACAGAAAATATTTTCCTAACAAAGCTTAAATTTAGAAAAATGATTTCCCATTTGAAAAATAGGAAAATATTTTCCGAATCTACCAAAAGCTTAGATTTGATGTTTGGTTTACAAACAATTATTCTTATAAAATTATATTTTAAAAAAATTTGAATTTGATTTTTTTTATTTTTTAAAAAAATTAAAATTTGGAAAACATTTTTAAAATAAAAATAAAAATTCGAATTTGCTTCTTTTTATTTTTCTTTTCTTCCTTTTTCCTTTTGCTTCTTCACCCGTCACCAGCCACAAGGACGGCCAGTGAGCTTTGGTAGTTGGGAACAAACTACCGAGGAAGCAGAAGGGATGGCATGAGGAAATTTAGGAGTGAAGGACAAGAAGAAGGAAAAAGAAATAAAATATAAAATATAAAATAAAAGTAAATAAAAAACAACAATATTAAAATTTTGAAGTTTTTTAAATTAAAAATTCGTTTTTTTTCCTGTGATGAAGTGTGAAATTATTTTTTAATGGGATTCAAACGACAAAAAACATTTTCAATTATACATCGCCAAATAAAGGAAAAACAAACCGTATTCTTGAAAAATGCTTTCCCGTGAAACAAACGCACGATTCAATTTGTTTCACAAAATAATTTTTGGATTTGCATTTATTTTTATCATTCATTCTTCGTAAAAATAATCGCATCCCAAAATAAGTATAAGTTTGTAAATTCATGATCACATTGTAGTTGTTGTGATTTATACTTTCGTTACAAAATGTTCGATTCGCATAATTGGAAATAGATAATTTAAAAGCCTCTTTGAACTTTGAATAACATGGCTTCCATAAAAGTAGTTAAAGATGATGAAGTTGCGAGCGCATCAGTGGATTACATTTGACGATTGTGGCCATTAAGTCAGGAAAATCCGGATTTTTATCATGTAAAAGTCCATGCGATATGAGGAATTTCATGTTATTATGCCGTAAGCGGTGACCTGGGATTTGAGCGTGACGGCCGGAGGTTACTGATGACTGGTCGAGAACATGTTGGCCTGTTCCACAACACATGGCGTCAACAGTTTCGGTAGGATTTACCAAATACAAAAAATGGTGGGGCGAAAATAGAAACATCTTTCGAGAGTGTGAATGCATGCGATTACACTCGGTGCGGAAGTCAAAAGGGATTAATTAACTTTTGACTTGCTTTGGAGAGTCAATTAGACTCCCACTGGTTGATTTTTGAAAAGCTATGAGCTATTTTACTTCCACTTGTCCATTGATTGACGTGGGAAATATAAAATACTGGATCGAATGGACCTGTAAATTTGAATTATTAATTTCTTTGTGCATTCCATAAAAATTCGACACATTGTTCCGTAGCAATTTAGTGATATGATTGGTTAGGACTTGTAGCATCGCGCCTTTCTCCATGCTCTAAAGTATCACTTAATATATCTCTAAGGTAAATGTACAATATTTAATAATTTACAATCTCTCTTTTCCCTTTACGAATTATTATATTTAGACGTGCGAGAGCCGTAACCAATGAATGATCTCCGACTCCGATAGAAGAATTGCTCTCATGCGTAAAAAATACGATCATATTTAACATTGCATAGGCTATCAGCGCCCCCTATTGCCAAGATAAATTCTCATATAAATTAGTAAATTTAAATAATAACCATAACCCATATATGATTAGATTTAAAGTTTTATACCGAACATTCAGTGCATTAAAAATTACGTTTTTTGTTCAGTAAATATTTTTTTTTTGGTTAATACCCTAAAAAACCCCAAACCGGTACACCTGTGACAAATTTACCCAAAACTATTTTTTTAACCATGAAAAACCTCAAATTGGTATACCCGTAACAAATTTACCGTGATTGATCATAAAAATCCTAAACTGGTACATTTATGACAAATTTACCCCAAACTAATTTATTCGATCACAAAAAACCCTAAACTGATAAATTTGTGACAAATATACCCTATGCTAAATTAGATTAATACTACAAAAAAATCACAAAAATGGTCAACTGTGACATATGGAGCGTAAAATCTCAAATTGGTATACAAGTCAATTGTCACGTGTTATTTTACTTAATAATTTGACGGTAAAATTTAACGAAAATTAACATAGGATAAATTTGTCACAAGTGTACCGGTTTATGGTAAATTTGTCAAAGGTATACAAGTTTGGGGTTGTTGGTGGTCAAAAAAATAGTTTGAGGTAAATTTGTTATGTGTACTGGTTTAGGGTTTTTCAGGATATTAACCCTTTTTTTTTTTAAGGAAAATACAGGAAGGCACGGAGTACTCTAGAATCCGGTAGGACCGGCGGGTTCCATAGTTTTCCCGGCGGTTCCGATGGCTTACGGGAAGGAGGTCTCCGACTCCGAAACCTCGTGACGGACGTCTACTCGGTTTGGGACTGTACATATATTCCAAAGATAAGCAACCCCGCGAAACTTCTCCATCTCTTCCCCTCTCTATATTATTCGCAAGCAGCGTCGAGAATAAATCCAATTTCTTTTATGCAATTCTTATTTTTTTTTAATTTAAAACGAGTAAGGACGCCAAAACCATCAACTTCCTCCCGACCGCGTAAACGAAACCCAGGATCGCGTTTACTATTCCAAAAAATAAAAAAGAACCTTAATCGTTCCAAAAGTCAAGTCCCCCTCAGGCTTCAGCGACCATCTCCCACTTTTCCACCGCGTTCACACGGCCACCGCACACGCTTCCCCTCCAAACCGTATAAAAGCTCCGGCCACTTCCGACGACTCGTATTCAAACCAGCCCACGCCAAGCGTTCACATTCCCCGTTCATACATCAGATCTCTTCTTCTCAACCCCCCCCACCACCCGGTCGATGGAGCTTACTTCGTTCCCATTTCTCAACCCGGACGCTCCCGACGACCTCTCCCCCTTCTCCAGCTTCCTCTTCCCCGACATGGCCAGCTTCGCCCCGGCCGGCGACGGCGACGGCGACGGCGGCGGCGGCAGCGGAGGGTCCTACTGGTTCGGCGCGGGCGGTAGCGGTAGCGGGAGCGGGAGCGGGAGCGGGAGCGGGAGCCAGCCCTTTAAGCGCCGCAGGAAGGAGGAGGGAGGAGGACAGCACGGCAATGGCGATGGCGGCGGGTCGGTGGGGGAGATCGTGGCATCGCTGGCTTTGATCGAGGAGGAGGAGAAGCGCGAGAGGGAGAGCTTCTTGGCCGACTCGATGCGGGGGAAGGCCACCCTGGATTGGAACTTCGGTCGGGAGGTCCGAGCGGCCGGGGATTACTACAGCCAATTCCAGGCGCATTACGACGGCGCGAACGAGCTCGAGATGGGGAAGAACAAGCGCACCAGGCAGTCGGCCGCCGCGGCTGCAGCGGCGGCGGCGGCGGCGGCGGAGGGCGGTGAGGGCGACGCGCCGGCGCAGGGCGTGGGCCAGCATCGGCGGCTTTGGGTGAAGGACCGGTCAAAGGATTGGTGGGAGAAGTGCAACAGCCCGGATTTCCCCGAGGAGGACTTCCGGCGCGAGTTCCGGATGAGCAAGGCCACCTTCGAATTCATCTGCAACGAGCTCGACGCGGCCGTCACGAAGAAGAACACGATGCTGCGGGACGCGATCCCGGTGCGGCAGCGCGTGGCGGTGTGCGTGTGGCGGCTCGCGACGGGGGAGCCGCTCCGCCTCGTGTCGAAGCGGTTCGGCCTCGGCATCTCCACGTGCCACAAGCTGGTCCTCGAGGTCTGCTCCGCGATCCGCAACGTCCTCATGCCCAAGTTCCTCCAGTGGCCCGACGACGGCCGGCTCGCGGCGATCAAGGAGGAGTTCGAGGCGGCGTCGGGCATCCCGCGCGTGTGCGGGGCAATGTACACGACTCACATCCCGATCATCGCCCCCAAGATCAGCGTCGCCGCGTACATGAACAGGCGGCACACGGAGCGGAACCAGAAGACCACGTACACGATCACGGTCCAGGGCGTGGTCGACCCGCGCGGCGTGTTCACGGACGTGTGCATCGGGTGGCCCGGGTCGATGCCCGACGACCAGGTCCTCGAGAAGTCGGCGCTGCACCAGAGGGCCGGCAAGGGGCTGCTGAAGGACGTCTGGGTGGTGGGCAACCCCGGGCACCCGCTGACGGACTGGGTCCTCGTCCCCTACACGCACCAGAACATCACCTGGACGCAGCACGCGTTCAACCAGAAGCTCGCGGAGGTCCGGGACGTGGCGCGGGGGGCGTTCGCGCGGCTCAAGGGCAGGTGGGCGTGCCTGCAGAAGCGGACCGAGGTGAAGCTGCAGGACCTGCCGGTCGTGCTCGGGGCGTGCTGCGTGCTGCACAACATCTGCGAGGCGAGGAACGAGGGCATGGAACCGGACACTAGGTTCGAGATCTTCGACGACGAGGTGGTGCCCGACAACCCGGTCCGGTCGGTCGCCGCCGCGCAGGCCCGGGATCAGATCGCGCACAACCTGCTGCACCACGGGCTCGCCGGCACTTCTTTTCTATAGCGCTCTCTAGTAGGATCGGAGCTTTTGGGTCATCTGATTAGTTTGCCTTGTTCGTTTTTCGATTTTACGATATACTTATTATTTTAATGGATGTGGGTATAGAATAAAGTGAAATTGATCCTTAGGCTTGGGGTTGAGGAAAATACGGTACCCGGACAGGTTCTAACATACGGAATTTATACACGTTTTCGTGTTTGGTTAACGTGTCTCCTCTCAATATGCTCCTTCTTTATTTCGATTTTTGTCAATTTTTCACTTTCGACATGAGAAATACTTACTAATTATTTCTCATACGATCTATGTATATATTCCTTATATACAAACGTCTTCCCAAATGGGCTCAAATAATTTCTTTTTCTCTTTTTGGGATTTCGATCGATGAGGTTGACAAAACGAGGGAATCCCATGCTTCGATCTGATTCATGATGACAAGAAATTTGGCGGCTGCAGGGATTTTTCAGTGGATTCCTTAGGCAAGCCATCCAGTTTGGGCGGTGCCCCACGCTGAGTTGACTTCTTAAATTTGCGAGGAAGGATCCCTCCTTCTTCTCCTTCTCCTTCTCCTTTTTCTTCAGCTCTTCAACTTTGACCAGGAAGAAAGTTCTCTGTGTCTTTGAAATTGACCACCGTTGTAGCTCTCGAGTTCATCCTTACATTTGGTGAATTTTCGTACGCGGGTGCCACGTGAATCTCGCGAAAAAAGATGTATACACGGCCAATTTTATCTTCATTCCCCCCATTAACTATGATTTGTTATATTTTTTTGTGTTGCTTCTCTCTTCTATGGATGTGGGTGTGCAGTGCTCACGGAATTGAATTCCAAATCTTATACTCTCTGACCCCACCCTCCAAATTCCTTTACCAATAGGGCCGCATGCCTGTTGACTAATTCGTTACGTTGACTGACCAGAAGTACGTGTTGTTAATTTCATTTTATTCGACACCAAGTGTTGGCTAATATCATATTTATCAAATTGAGTGTGTGGTGAGCTACCCAAAAAATATTGAACTATGAAAAGCTGACCATATATCAAGAGAGTGGTCGGGATGTAAATATTTTAGTATTCGACTACCACGTATCTCAATTTAAGTAATTTTAAGCAGGTGTGATTGGTTCCAAAATTGATAAATTCTATTATTGAGACTTTGTAAGAATCGTTTCTCAATTTTGTGGAACTTAAGATGTGCATGATAACCGTTTTGTTTCTCTATTTTTCTATTTTTCAATTCTCGAAAATAAGTTTGAATAGAAATAAGTTTGTAGAACACAATTTCATTTTTCTATTTACAAAACGAATTTTCACTCAAGAAATAGGTTTGAAACGGAAATCAAAAGTAGTTTTTTTACTTTATAATTTGGAAATAAAAATACAAAATAAAAAAACTCTTATCATCGCTCTCCCTTCTACTAGTCAGTCGCCTGCCTGCCATCCGCTAGCTTGCCATCTGACCGCCACCTGCCCACTTGCCATCTGACCGTTGTCCACCCGTCGCTCGCCTGCCGCCCGCCCGACCACCGCTTGCCCGCCGCCCATTGTTCGACCATCGGGCCCATCCCCACCTGTTGCTCGCTTGCCCGCCTGTGTTGTTCTCATTCTTCCTCGTACAGACCATATCGTATTTTATATGTGTTCAATGCATTCAACATGCTCTGCCAAAACCATCGTTGTTCACTGGTTTTAAGCTACAAACCAAAAGGAGGAACGAGAGGGTGTGTTGCCCTGCTAAAACAGGACCATTCGGTACAAGAAAAACTAATAAACGGCTTCTCATTGCAGCTATAAGGCATTCGATACATCTTAATCCAATGCGGGTGCATTTTACATTACATTGATATTACACTGAGTGCAATAGAATCACCGGATCAACATCCAAATACATAAACATCACGGGAAAAAAGACATTGTAAGTTCTTGCGCCCCAGGATGTTTCCTTCAAGTAGATATTTCCCCAAGCTGTAGGCAAGTTTCCCATAGCTACGACGATGATCAGTGCCACGGGAATGATCGCCCACTCCTTAATCCAAGTTACCGCAATGCTGCCATAAAGGACTTGCTCCCCTACATAGAGGGTTTCTGATAAAATTAGGGAGAAGTGCCAAAAAAGTCTTAAACCTTTTGTGTTTGTGCCAGTTTAGTCCTAAACCTTTTTTTGATGCCAATTTAATCATAAACCTTTTTTTTTTAGTACCGATTCAGTCCTTTTGACCGGATTTTTTTGCTGGGACGCCGGCCACTGACGTGGACAATTTTTAATATTTTTCTCTTTTTCCTTTTTTTCTTTATTTTCTTTATTTTCTTTTTTTTTTTCTCTTTTCTCTTTTCTTCTCTCCTCCTCCTCCGGCCGCTAGCGGACCACGGCGACCGGCCAAGGAGACGGCCGGCGAGCCTCGCCGGCCACCTCCGCCAATGCCCACGAGGGTGGCCTCGTCGGGCAACGTCGGCGAGGTCGAGCCTCCCCATGGCCGGAAGCTCGACCCTCGCCGGCCCGGCCACGAGGGCGGCGATTGGCGAGGTCGAGCCTCGCCGGCCATGGGCGAGGCTCGACCCTCGCCGGCCCGGGGGAGGCCGCCTCGCGCCGGATCCCGGCTAGGGTCGAGCCTCGCCCATGGCCGGCGAGGCTCGACCTCGCCGAATCGCGGCGGCGCGCCAACGAGGCTCGCCCTCGCCGCCCGGCGCGAGGCCGCCCTCGCGGCCACTAGCAAGGTGGCTGGAGAGCCTCGCGCCCGTCTCCTCGGCCGGTCGCCGTGGTAGGCTAGCGGCCGGAGGGAGGAGGAGAGAAGAAAAATAAAAAAATAGAAAAATATTTAAAAAATTAAAAAAGAATAAAAATTATTAAAAATTATCAACGTCACCACGGCCGGGCGTCTAGTCAACAAAATCCGGCCAAAAGGACTAAATCGGCACTAAATAAAAAGGTTTAGGACTAAATTGACACCAAAAAAGGTTTAGAACTAAACTGGCACAAACACAAAAGATTTAGGACTTTTTGGCACTTCTCCGATAAAATTATTAGCTGGTAAAACACTCAGTAGTGCCGAAACCTTAAGCCAATAGGTTTAGTCATTACTGTTATCGAAAAAATAGTGTCAAGTAATAGTTGGAAGCCTTGGCGATGGACTTTGTATTTCCTCAATTAACGGCGCGCTGGCTGTGTATAAACACAGGAAGAGAAATAAGAGAGCGATTTTGCTCCTAGGTAGCTTCACATGAAGAGACATAGCATCATTTTATGACTCTAAGTGGTGATGCATATCACAACTGAAAATAAAAAGTCTTTTCATCGTTCGCTCTCACTACTAGCTAGTCGTCGACCGCCTGCTTGCTATCCGATCGCCATTCGTCACTTGCCGCCAACTCATGAATCACCTGTTGCTCGATCATTTGCTCGCCTGTCACTTCCTGTTCACCTGTCTACCGCCCGCCTCAACATATTGTACTTTTTAAACCATAAACTTTTTTAATTTTGCCAATTGAATTCTTAACATTTTCACATTTTGTAATAGATTTTGTAAAGAAAAAAAAAAACTAATGAAAATCTTGAAGATAGTATAAAAATTATCCACATTGGCACCGACCGTACTATGTAGAATGGGTGACGTTTACTTCAACAATTTTCGTCAAGAATTTTCCTTGTGGACTCAATTGACAAAACATGAAAAGATTTAGGACTCATTTAATAAAATTGAAAAGTTTATGAGCTGAATTGATAAAAATATAATAGATATAAGATAATCAATAAAGAAAGAACAAAATGTCATGTATCTCATTCTCTTTTGGGGTCAATTCCCTAAAAAACCCCAAACTTTAGATCTAATCATAAATCTGCCCTGAACTTTTCTTGTCTAAGAAAAAACCCCAAATTTTAGGTACAGTCTCAAATCTGCGCCGAAACTTATTTTTTTTATCTTAGAGAAAACCCTAAACTTTAGGTCAAGTCCTAAATATATCCCAAATTTTATTTTGTCTAAAAAAAATTAATAACTTTTGATCTACTCTCAAATCTACCCCATGATCCAGTCCCGGATTAACGTGGCATGTCCACAGTGATAACAGATCGACAAATAGACATAGAAAATTATATTCAAAATAAAACTGTTATAGAATGTAAAAATTAGGGACGACTAACTGCGACTTTTGGACAGAGAGCTAATAGGGGCAAATTTAAGATGAGTAAAAATTGACGATTCTCTTTTAGACAAAAAAAACCGGGATAGATTTGGGATTGGACATAAAATTTGAGATTTTTTTAGAAAAAAGAAAAGTTCGAGGCAAATTTGGGACTAAACCTAAAGTTTGGAGTTTTCGCCAAGACCAAAAAGAAGAAGAAGGTTAGGACAGACTTGAAACTAGACCTAAAATTTGGGTTTTTTTTTTCCTAAAAAAAAAAGGTTCAGGGTAGAATTGAGATTAGATCTAAAGTTTGGAGTTTTCTCTGAGACAAAAAGAAAGAAAGTTTGGAGCAGATTTGGGACTAAATCTAAACATTAAGGTTTTTTTCTGGAAAAATTCGGGCCAT
Source organism: Eucalyptus marginata (assembly GCA_014182565.1). Taxonomy (NCBI): domain Eukaryota; kingdom Viridiplantae; phylum Streptophyta; class Magnoliopsida; order Myrtales; family Myrtaceae; genus Eucalyptus; species Eucalyptus marginata. The sequence continues at coordinate 43,998,320 of CM024587.1, read as the reverse complement.
AATTGTGATGAGACCTTCTTTTTGTCCAAATACTCACTTACTTTATACTGTACAATCAGATAAGTGGACGGACGATGAGATTTATCAATAGGGATTCTACAGAATTTCCCCGTCGTATCCGGCGAATTTAAATAAATTACATCAGAATAAATACAGACCACTAAAAAATTCAATAGATTCTCGTAGAATAACGTCAAATCTACAATTCCACCACACGCAAGGCCACCCCGTGATTTTCCACGGCACGACATTCCATCATACATTCTCTGCACGGAACCCCGAAGTTCCGGGCCTCTTTCCCTCAGATTCGCTCACGACCGTCGGATCTCCAGTCTCGCCGCGCTTGCCTTTCTCCGGTAGGCCCCACCCGGCCAAAATTCCGTGCAGCATCTCATCGAGGCGGGGGCCGCGCACGCACCCGATGATGAAAACCAAAGGACCATTCAGCACAAGAAAAACTAAATAAACAGCTTCGATTGCAACTAAAAAGCATTCAATGCATCTTAATCCATTGCGGGTGCATTTTACATTACATTGGTATTACACTAAGTGCAACAGAACCACCAGAATTTAACGTCCAAGTACATAAACATCACCGGAACAAGACGGCACGAGTTCTTGTGCCCTCAAGGTAGAAATATACTACAGTGAGAATAGCTACGACAATGATCAATACCACAAGAATGATTGCCCACTCCGGCATCCAAGTTCCTGCAATGTTGCTGCAAAGGACTTGCTTTCACGCATAGAGGGTTTTGAATAAAATTATTAGCTGGTAAAACAACCGTTAGTGCCGAAACCTTAAGACAATCAATTTAATTATTACCGTCGTCGGGAAAAAAAAATGCCTAGTAATAGTTATAGCCTTGGTGATGGACTCTATATTTCCTCAGTTAACGGCGTGCTAACTGTGTGCAAACACGAAAAGAGAAATAAGAGAGTGATTTTGCTCTTGGGCAGCTTCACATACATAAAGAGACATAGCGTCATTTATGACTTTAAATGGTGATATATATTACAATGGGAAATAAAAACAAAAATGAGAAATAAAAAAAAAAATCTCATTGTTCGCCCTCACTACTAGCTAGTCACTTGCCCATCATCCGATCACCATCCGCCACCCACTTGCCCGTCACCCGCTTGCCGATTGCCCGCTGCTTGACCACCCCTCGCTTGCCCATCTGTTGCCTTCAATTACCACTTACCCAGGAGAAAGAAATTTTGTATCGTTATCAAACGTATTTCTACTCTGAGAATGTAAATTTTATATCATTATAAAATGCGTTTTTTTGCTTAAAAACTCATTCAGGAAATAGAAATAGAAAAATTAATTTCTAGAACAAAATGATAATCATTTGCGAACTGTATTTATTTTGAAACTAAGATTGATATATATATTTTTTGTCTGATTGATTGTAGGGTCTACCCATGAATGGGTTTATTTTTGTTTTTCGCTTCTGTATTTTTGAAAACCATATAAGTAACAAAACGATTCAAAGTAATATATCGATACAAAACAAATAGAAATCTATTTGGTAACACAATTTTATTTTTTTATTTAACAAAAATGAGAAATAAAAACTCTTCTTTTCGCCCGTCCACTCGCTATCCGCCCACCAAAACATATTGTTGTCGGTCTTCCTCATACGGAACATATCTTATGTCATATATGCTCAATTCATTGAATATGCTCTGCTAAACCAATGTTGTTCACTGGTTTTAAGTTGCAAACCAAAAAGAGGAACGAGAAGGTGTGTTGCCCCGCTAAACCAGTGTTGTTCACAGTTTTTAAGTTGCAAACCAAATAGAGGAACTAAGAACCATTCAGCACAAGAAAAACTCATAAACAGCTTCTCATCGCAACTATAAGGCAGTCAATGCATCTTAATCCATTGCAGGTGCGCTTTACATTACATTAAGATTATACTAAGTGCAATGGAGCCACCAGAATTTGAAATGCAAATGCATCCCTTAGGACGTTCGCTTCAAGCATATGTTTCCCCAGCTGCAAGCAGATTTCCCATTGCTATTTCCATGTCCCCAACCCTGCATTGTAGGGGAATGGGGTTCCTGCACTAAAAGTATACTACAATGAGAATAGCTAAAACGATGATCAGTACCACAGGAATGATCACCCACTCCGGCATCCAAGTTCTTGCTGTCGTAAAGGACTTGCTTCCTTGCATAGAGGGAAACAATCGCTAGTGCTGAAACCTTAAGCCAATAAGTTTAGTTGTTGCCATCATCAGGAAAATAGTGTGCAGTAACAGTTGGGAACCTTAGTGATGGACTTTGTATTTCCTCAATCAACGGGCGCGCTGGCTATGTGCAAATATGGGAAGAGAAACAAGAGAGGGATTTTGAAACTGGGTAGCTTCACACAGAGAAAAATAGCATCATTTTATGACTCTAAGTGGTGATATATATCACAATGGGAAATAAAACAAAAATGAGAAATAAAAAGTCTTCCATCGCTTGCCCTCCCTATTAGCTGATCACCCACTTGTCGTTGGCTACTATTCGACCACCATTTGCTGCCCACCCACTAGTCGCTCGTCGCCCGCCCGCCAATCGCCCACCGCCTGCTCGCCACTCGCTCGCAACCCACCTTCAGTCGTTGGTGCCCGAGAGAAAGAAATTTTGAGTTGTTATCAAATATATTTTTATTCGAAAAATATAATTTTTGTATTGTTATCAAACACATATTTTTGCTCAAAAAATCGTCCAATTAATAGAAACAGAAAATTTAATTTCTACCAAAAATTGATTTCTAGAATAGAATACTTATCATTTGCATCCTTAAAGTTTACCCTTTTTGTTTGGAAACCGACACTTAAATATATTTTGTTTGTCTGACTAATCATAAGGTCTACCTAGGAATGCATTTCTTTTTCTTTTTCTTTTTTGCTTCTTTATTTTTGAAAACTAAGACAAATAGTAGTTATAATAAAACAATGGGAAAATGTCACAAATGGTCCCTATACTTTTACTTAATGTGCAATTTCGTCCCTAAACTTTCAATTTGCTCAATTTGGTCCATGAACTATTGATAAATGTCCGATCTAGTCATTCGTTACTGTTTTTCCTTCTTTTCTTTTTTTGCTTCTTCTCTCTTCCCTCCGCCGGCTCCAGCAGAGGGAAGCCAGCGGAGGGAAGAGAGAAGAAGCAAAAAAAAAGGAAAAGGAAAAAAAAGAACGAAGGACTAGGGACATTTATTAGATAGTTTAGGGGACATTTATCAATAGTTCGAGGACCAATTGGACATTTATGGACCAAATTGAGCAAATTGAAAGTTCATGGACGAAATTGCACATTAAGTAAAAGTATAGGGACCATTTGTGACATTTTCCCTAAAACAATATAAGTAACAAAACAACTAGAGTAAAATATCAATACATAACAAATACAAATATAAAAACAATAGGGAAGTTGAGCTCATCTAATAAAGATAAATCAATCATCTTCATTCAACTATATAGAACAAGCTCTTATCAAGTGGTTGCAAGGATGGCTTCAACACTTAGAACTTACATGCACAGTAAAAATTCTAAATTAATTGGTAATTGGACCTGTTTTTACCGGAGACTGAATCTATTTCCATGACGATTGGTTTGGTTCTCATGTTGAACTAGATTGGTTGCACAACCCTAATTTTGAGGGTTAGTCTATGCATGCAGAAGGGATGCTGTCGCGACCTAATTTTTTCGGGGTTTACCACCTAAAACTAGGTTAATGGACTACTAAGCTTAATAGCTTAGCTCAGGCTCTCCCAAGCCCATACCAAATCGCGAATTAAGTCTAATTTTTTTAAACATGCAAAATATTATATAGGAGTCGCCACTAATCAGTTTAGGGTAGGTCGATTAGACACCTAAGTAAAATAAAGGAAGATTTATTTTACCCTACGAACTGAGACTAAGGCCCAGGGGGGACTTGGTTACACTAGACTATCCTAGTGCCCTTTCGGTACCATTTCTTTTTAATTTTCAAAAATGTTTTGCAGGCAGCTTGATTTGATTTTAATTCATTTTCTTAACGTGTGAGGCGATCATGTGAGTGCAAAACCACCAATTTAACACCCGAGAAAGCGAATAAAATAATGCAGGACTTACCTCAAAGCAACGAAAGCAACTGCATTGTTAGGTCAAAATTCATATCAATAATCCTAGATATAATTCTAATTAATAAGCAATTACTCAATTTTTGTTTTCGCTTTATTTAATGAAAGTCGTGCAATGCATGCTACTAATTTAACATGAAGTGATATGACGTGGCAATATGACCTAAACTATATAACATGAATAAGCATGCAATCCTTCCTAAAGCATGAAATGCATTTATTCTAAATTTTTTGTATTTTCCATGAAATTCGAAATTAAAGAAATGCAACAATTAAATATGCAATTTAATCAAATGACCTAATTCTAATGACGATGAACTTAGCAACAATCACTAGATGACGAAAATTTCATAAACCTAATCCTACATGTCTGATTTACTAAACCTATATGCTCATGTAGAATTTTGATTTTTTTAAATAATTAATTATTAAATAAATATTAAATCTAAACTATCAATAAAAAAAAGGATTAAAATAATCGAAAAAAAATAACCTGTTGTCTCACAGGTCAAATTAACGATTGTTCTAACCCTAATTATCACAACAAGGAAATCAAAATAATTACAAATATGATCTGAAGTCTTACGGACCAAATTAAATAATTATCGTGATTTAACAATTGAAATTCTATCAAAAAGCCCGAAAATTAATATAATTAAAAAAATGATCCGACGTCTTACGGATCAAATTAATAATTATAATAATTTGAACATATACGAGATTCATGAAATGAATATTGACATACCATATTCTAACTTAAACAATAATAACAAAATTTAAAACACAATAAAATAACATAAAATAAGCAAAAGAAAGAAATAAAAATAAAACTAAAGAAGGGGAATTGCAGCAGCGTTGGTGGGCATATGGCTAGTTCTTGATTTGATCACTGCTGTCTCCTCCGAGAACTTTTGAGTGGTGACCCCCCCTTCTCTTTGTCGCCTCGCTCTTGTCAATTACGATGGAATATGGAATTGTGTGGTCTTTTGTTCGGCATTGAATTGCTCGTGACCACGACATCGAACAAAACAAAGTAAATACCGAAAATATGGAGTGAACAACTTTAATAGGGAGAGAAACGACCCGGTTTTATCACGGTGAAATCACTAGATGGCAATTAGCGCTTAGGTACGTTGGCCACTTCGATGTCTCGCCGCCGGAAATCGTCGGAGATGTAGGAGTTTAATCTAAGCAAGAAACAAAAATAAAATCACCTTAGTTCGAATAGCAAATTGGAATCGCACACAATCAAACTTAAAAAGGAAGCTCGACTTAGGCTTTTTATCTTTGTCGTCAATATCCATGACGCATGATGAATGTGGGACGTCGTTAAGAGGACCGCACCATCCAATAGACCAATCGGAGAATTCTCGAGATCGTCGACTCCCCAAAAGAAATTGAACTCGAAAGAAACGAAGGAGAAAACCTTCCTCACTTTTGCTCTGAATTTTTTCGAAAATCCCCCTTACTGTCATGAAAAATGAGCCTCTCTTTTATAGTGATTCGAAACGGTCTCTTTACATGGCATTTCCCGAGTTGCCATTTCTTGTCACATAAAATCAAATCTGTATGATTTGGCAATCAGCTCAATTCTTGCCCATTTTTCACTTGATTTCAAAATTGTTGCTGCATTTAACAAAATTCGGACATCCATCAGAATTCCATATTTCCTTGCATAATTCAATCAAATCAATTTCCCCCATTTTCATTTTTTTCTTTTTATTTTTCCAAAATTTGGCGTTAATAAATGCTTTACATGCGTTCACATGGATTAATTAAGCTGATATATTTTAGATACTAACAATAGTTAAAAAAAAAAAGATCGAGTAATTATAGCATACTCTAGTGGTCTAAAAGAAAATTTACACAATTGGCTTTATGGGAAAATTATCTAATGAGTTTTAAATTTATTCTATAGATGTCGATTCAAATCTTATATTGGTCTTTCCAAAAGAAAAACAATTAATAGGTTTTATTTAATTTTGAGAGGATCAAGTGGCACTAGAAAACTTACCCAAAAAATTCTAAACCTTTAGTGCTTTTATCAATTCAATTATAAACTTTTTAATTATACCAATTGAACTCAAAACATTTTCATGTTTTGTAATGCGTTTAGAAAAGAAAAGAAAATAATAAATTTAATCAAAAACTCGATGATATTATTAAAATTGTTACCATCAACGCTGATCGTGTTACGAAGGACAAGCGGCATATGCTTCGGTGGTTCCCGCCCAAATTTTTTTAATAAACTCAATTGACAAAATATAAAATGGTTCAAGACTTAATTGGTGAAACTTGAAAATTTATTACTAAATTAACAAAACTACAATAGGCGCAAGATTCATCGAACAATTTTCTCAGTGGCATATCTGCTAATTAACGAAAAAAGAATAAAATGTCATGCCCATGATACTCTCATCTACTTTATACTCTACGATCAGAGATAAGCGGAGAGATGATGTGATTTATCAATAGGGCCAAAAGAATTTTCGTGTCGTACCGGGGAATTTAATATAGTACATCAAAATATATACAAACCATTAAATCCAATCCAATATCGTACAGTCACGTCGGATTTACAATTCCACTAAAGTCGAACGTACATTAAAATTAATACGCCACGCAATCCGTAATTTCCCACGGCACGACGTTCCGTAACACATCCCCCGCACGGAACCCGGAAGATCCGGGCCCCTCTTTTCTCCTGAGATTCGCTCTCGACCGTCGGATCTCCATCTCCGGTCGCGGGGGCCCCATCCTGACCGAAATCCCGTCCAGCCTGTCATCGAGGTGGGGCCGCACACGCGCCCGGCGATGAGCCGCGCTCGCTGCTGTTTCTTACGTGCGCCACCCCTCCTCCTCGCATGAGGGAATCTATCGCCTGTTCGAAGCGCACGAGCTTTACCGGCACCGCCCAATCGGGCTCCCCCACGTGTACGAGGGACAATTTACGCCGCGGGTGAGGAGGAAATAAAAAAAAAAAAAAAAAAAGGGGAAAAAATACCCCATTGCGGATGCAGGTTTTTAGTTCGTGCTTCGTTGTCGCGATCACTAAAAACAAATAAAAAATAATAAAAAAAAGACCCCGAAGGATTTCGCGAACCGCACAGAGGCGAAGGAGAGCTTTTTTCCTTCCACGGCGAGAGGGAGAGAGAAGGCGGGAGGAGGCATGGAGAATCGCCAGGAGGTGGAGGAAGCGGCGGCGACGGAGGCTGCGGCGGCGGCGACGGAGGCTGCGGCGGCGGCTGCGGCGGCGGCCGGGCCAATGGAGGAGGACGAGCAGGAGGTCGGCTCGAGCCTGACGATGGAGAGGGTCGCCGCGGCGAAGCAGTTCATCGAGAACCACTACCGGGCGCAGATGAAGCACATCCGGCAGCGGAAGGAGAGGTGAGGCCCCCTGTTTCCCCGTCCGCCCTTGCCTCGTGCATGTCCCTTCGCGAATTCCCGCGCCCCGTCGGAATTTTCCCCCGCGGATTTTCCCGCGCGTCTTCGTTTCGGGAGGGAGCGGCTTCGATGAGTCTGGCGCGTGGGATTGGGGAATCCCGGCGTTCCGTGAGGTTATTTTGCTGGATTCGAGAGCTGGAAAATGCGGGGATTATCGGTCGGGAGCGCGGCTCGTAGGAGGAATCCGTGGGGTTTGCGCATGGGGATTTCGGGACGCGAGTGCGACCTCGTCGTTTCGGCGTGTCGATTGCATGCCTGCCTTCTCCTTTGTGATTGGCGGTGTTGAGTCTCCATGTTGCTAGAATTGATTGATGTTTGCATGCCTTTCTAAGTTGAGGTGAGCGACGGGCAGAGCATTGTGTAGGATTAAATGCGAGTCGTCTTGGTCGAATATGGACATTTTTGGAAATGATTGTCAAAAGTTTGAAGAGGCTTAGGAAGTTGCTCGAAGGAGCCGATTTATTTTTCTTAGAGATCATGAAACGATAAGTGGAGCCACCTTATATTGAGTAGGAGTGCATGGTGGTTTAATATGTTGCAGTGGATGAATTCGACGTCTGGTACTTCTATGAATGGCATGTAGCTAAGAAAGATAATGTTAGTGGCATAGAAGAAAATACCTATAGTGGTTATCCAATCTTAGGACCTTCGAATATGCTGCAGGAGATCAGGCGGGTACCTCAAGGAATGGATATGTTTACTATAAGCCGGGACAACTCATGAAGTTCCTTCTCCTTACACCTGAGGTCTCTAGATGTCGGTGTTTATGTCTTCAGTGTCACATCCTGGTTTTTGGTCGCAAATGTGCTTTTTATGCAAAAGATGCATGATAACCTTGAAAAGAAAGAAATTTCAGAAAAGGTTGGATTTGGAAGCTAAAGTGCTTTTTCAACCTTGAGCCTGAGAAAGCTTCAGATGATGAATTTTGATGCTTCAGAAGATGAAATCCGTGCAGTTTAATGTGATCTCTGATGATTCTTTGTTCACTTCTCACACTTCACATGTTTCTGATGTCTCTTTTGTCATGATTTCATTCACAGATGAATGGTTACATGCATGACTATATATCGTTTCATGAAACGAGTTCTTGCCTACTGTTGTTAAGAGTGCTATAGTCATTGTTGATAATACAGATACTTAGATATCTTATTTTAGAATCCAGGACTGGTGACTATTTATTTGTCCTATTTTCCTGACAAATATTATTCACTCCAGGCGCTTGGTGCTGGAAAGAAAGTTAGCCTCTTCAGATGTACCCGAAGAAGAACAGATGAATTTACTAAAGGATTTGGAACGGAAGGAGACAGAGTACATGAGACTTAAACGGCACAAGATATGTGTTGATGATTTTGAGCTATTTACAATCATAGGAAGAGGAGCTTTCGGAGAGGTTCAGTACTCGTTTTCTACACGTGCCAAACTTGAATCACTTCAATCAATAAATTTGTCTTTTAAAACCTGATGCTAAGTCAAACCAATAGTATGATATTATTCTTAAATTTCAGAAGTTGGCTTTGTATGCTTTTTGATAGTCCACAAAATAATTTGAGTTCTAGAAGAAGTTCCTTCTAGGAGGCCAGAATGAAACGCATCTAATGCATGCTATAATAAATTTATTAACAGGCCAGATGATTTCACGTGTGGGAACATGCACTTTATAATTTGAAACAGGTGACATCAGATTCATGATCAACAATATAGAGAAAGGGAAAAAGAATGTATCTTGAAAGGGATGTTCTTTTCCTCTACCGATGTCAATCTGTGCTAGATGTGAGATCCTCTTGGGAATATTAGTGCACTTATCAGAGCAATGTGGTTGAGTGATTTGTATGCTGCTTTCCTTGAATTCCGCATAAGTAGGAAATTGTTTAGGAGATATTGAAGGAGCTGTTAGGTATGGCTTTATAATGGCAAGCATCTAATTGGGAACTTTTGTCGGAGATGCTGATCGTATGCTATCAGTTGCTTATCCTGGAATAAAAAATAGGAGCAACAAATTTAAGTTTCAGGGATGATTATTGTTTAGGCCCTTAAGGGATTTTTGTCAGTATCAATATAGGTCAAATGTACAGGGAGATGTTTGTATGTATATGTCTCTCACAAATTAGTGAAGGTAGCAGTATTGTGCTTGTAGTGGCAACAAGTGTCTCAGTTGCCGTTGCTACCTTTTTTTCTTTCTACTTGCTTCGCTGTGGCGGAAGCAGAACTTATTGTTGCTTTTGATGAATTTACTTGTTGAAGATATATACATCTTAAGCTGCAAACTCTGATATGCACAAGTCAAGATGGGTATATACTGATTCTGATGCTGAAGAAAGTGACTTAATCTGCTGTAATATGTTACTCTGGAAAAGCAATGTCAAGCAAAAAGAAGATTAGACCTCAGGTTGTGAGAATAATGCATGCTAATGGTGGGGCCTAGCATCCTGCACCTCTATTTTTTGGGTTTGTTGAAAGTAATGTCAATCTCCAGAGTCCCTTAAGGGAAAACCATGCTTTCTTCAAGGATATGTATTGTCACTTTGTATCTAGCATCCATTTATTTCTTATGTAAGCTGCAATGCAACAGGATAAAATATAGTTGCATGGGCGGCAACTGCGATAGTAATGTTTCCTTGTCATTTTTTCTCTTCACTCAACTTTTAGCATCTTTAAGGAGTTTTGATTATGTTCTGCTAGTTGCTAGGATCACTCTTGGATTTGGGGGGTGGGAGGAAGGGGGTGGACATGTTAGGTTTCAAAAAGATGCGTGGATCCACTTAGGCAAATGTGGATACAATGACACATTAATTACATTTGGCTCAAGGACATTTCTTTCTCCCTGTTTTTCATTGAATGCAAAAACTAAGGTGAATATGGATGCAGGTCAGACTTTGCCGTGAAAAGAAATCAGGGAACATCTATGCCATGAAGAAATTGAAGAAGTCAGAAATGCTTAGCCGAGGCCAGGTGAGATTTGAAATAGCTTCATGACTTCCACTGGGTAAATTTCCACATTGTCAGTTCCGTTGCCCAGATAGTCTCCTTTAGAGAAGGAAACACCAAGTAATGTAGCATGCTTGATCATTTTCAGTGATTTATTAAATGTCACTGGCTTGTTTCATGATCATGGACGAAGTAGAGATCATACTACTTTCTTTTGCTAGTAGCTAACAAGCACATTTACAAATTCCTCATTTCTTACGATGTGGCACAGATTCCAATTGCGTGGTGACCGGCCATTCAGCCAGGCTAACACTATACTACCTTTTTCTTTTCATTTGTTTTATAAGTGAATGATGGTTGGGTCATGATCCATTGTTCCTGCTCCTCCGTTGGCTATGCCATAGTAGAGAATATTATTTCTGTGTTCTCATACTTCCTGTTCTTCATCTCGATAAGACGTGGTAGTTACATTGATGTTTTTTGTGTTATAGGTTGAACACGTTAGAGCTGAAAGGAATTTGCTTGCAGAAGTTGCCAGCCATTTTATTGTTAAACTGTATTATTCTTTCCAAGATGCTGAGTATCTATATTTGATAATGGAATATCTGCCTGGTGGTGACATGATGACTTTGCTTATGAGAGAGGAGACGTTGACTGAAATGGTGGCCAAATTTTATATTGCTCAAAGTGTTCTTGCCATAGAATCCATTCATAAGCATAATTACATTCACAGGTATTTTTTTTTTCTTTTTTTTTCCTTCCTGTGGGTGACTCTTCTACCAGTAAAACATTTTGATTCGGTTCCTATATTAATGCAATATGTATCAATGATTTCTTAATACTTTTTTTGAGTAATTTGTCTTTAACCTATGTACTTTTCTTTCTGCAGGGATATAAAACCGGACAACCTTCTCTTGGACATAAATGGTCACATGAAGCTTTCTGATTTTGGTCTGTGCAAACCTCTTGACTGCTCGAATTTATATTCTATAGATGAAAATGAAGCCATGGATGATGGCAATGTCGTTGAATCGATGGACATTGATGGGCGCTTTCCTGGCACTAGTAACGGGGGCCGCTGGAAAAGTCCCCTCGAGCAGCTTCAACATTGGCAGATAAATAGGAGAAAACTGGTATTGCCTAGAAACCTGACTCTTTGAATTTATATGGTATTAGTGCAGTGTCTTGTAGTTCTTTTTTTGTTTTCACATGATGTCAGTAAAATTAATGTATCTATAAAAATTTCCTTTAATTGCAGTAAGAAATGAAATCTTGCATTTTGTACTTGCAAGCATTCCTGCAAGTTAAAAGTGTCTTTTCCTCTTGTCAAAAAAAGGACCAAGAGCTACATAGATGCCTCTGTTGGGTTCTTTCTATTTGCAGTGACCTTTATTTTTAACGTTTCCTTATGCATTTACTATTAATGTTTGGGATTTTGACTTTTCTTTGATACTAAACAGCCTGATCTCTTAAATACTATGAATATGGACTTTCAAGATAATTTGTATCAAGCGGAACTTTTCATGCATTTTGACTTCAAACAATCTTTTTCATTGTAGCAGTAAAGTCGATTTCTTCAAAAATTGAAACAAATGGCTTTATTATCCCTTTGACCACTAGGTTGCGCACCTTTAGTCCATTGATTGGAGATAGAATTTTGGTGTAGTTGCTATGTTCAAGTTCTAGTCATTCTCTCATATTTCTTTTTATCTCCAGTAATCTTGTGATCCCAGAAAATCTATTTTATTCCATTATGATTCTAATTGCCTCTAATGATAGGCTTTTTCTACTGTTGGCACACCTGATTATATTGCCCCAGAAGTTTTGCTGAAGAAAGGATATGGCATGGAGTGCGACTGGTCAGTTGATGATTCTGTAGATACTCTACCTTGGCAATTATTTTAAATAACAGTTGTTTATCTTAGTTCTTGGTATCTCTCACCTGACCCATTAACTGTTTATTTAAAATCGAAAGCAGTTCTTTAGATGTCCATCATGTATAAACTAGAATTAATACAAACTCCATGTTTCCATAAACAGTACATCCACTTAATGCATGCTGGAAATGTAATTTCTCATAGAAGTAGATTGAGCGTGCATCTTTTCTGTGCTTGTTAATGATTCCATTCACCTCATAAAGAGGATGAACAAAAGGTTTCGCACTCTAAAAATATTATTGGAAGGGACTAGCGGCAGAATGGAAGAGAAAATCACTGTAACTGACAAGGACATAAGGTCTGTAATACCCTGTTATTGCAGTGACTTACTTATGCCAGGAAGTAGCAAGTGTCATTCTCCTTCTAATTGATTTTTGTCTTCGTGGGGACTGTTTGGTTTTATCATTTGTCTGATGTCACATGACATGCTTAGGAGATGGTGACTTATAAGGTCTATTGGCATAATAATTTTATAGATATAATGGAAGTTTAGCTGCATTTACGTGATAAGTCAAGTGAAGGGAATAGAGTTAAATTAAAGGTGTCACTGTGACATAAATTATTTTAAAGAAAAACTTGACATTGTTTTTTGAAGGAAAATGCTTTGGTGGAATTTGGATTATGACTTGACTATACTGAACTTGAAAGTGCTCTATTTTTTTTAAAAGAAAAGGAACTTTTTTAATTTCCCTTACCAGGCACAACTCAATGACTTATAGGCCTGGAAGGCGTTTTCTGTTGTGTGTGAATTTGTTTGTTTCAACAATGATGCCATGAGATACTCTCTATCATCTCTAAATGCATATTTAGGATTCTGCGTTTCTTATGTTAGAATTAATTTAAGTAGAGCTGAGTTTCTTTGATGACTTCTTATTGAATTCCCTCATTTCAGGTGGTCACTTGGTGCAATCATGTATGAGATGCTTGTTGGTTATCCTCCATTCTATGCAGATGATCCAATAATGACATGCAGAAAGGTCAACTTTCTTTCCTGATTCACATTTATGGTATGCTTAGTCGATGGGATTTAAGAGAAGGAAAAGGGTTTGGAAAGAAATCATTTTTAAATCATTTATCTGAAAGATCTGAAAGAGGGAGGAGAGAGAAGTGATTTGCACAGATTATTTTTGAGGAATTGGATGATGATGTGAAGGGAGAAGCATTATGCAAGCTGAGGAATGGCTTCTATCATTCGTCCTCTTTACTTTTTTATAACAATCACTTAAAATTTTTATTTTCCCCCTCTAATTTTCCAGATCTAGTTTTTCATGAGTTGTCCCTATTGTTGGTTTTAGGGTCTTGCAGATGTAGGATGTGGTTTATGTTTTCAGGTACGAGTAATCAGAATGCCGAGACATGGACATTTTGAAATGTTTAATGATGTGTAGTAAGTACTCACATTATTCTCCCCAATGCAAAGTCTATCTTTCCTTCAGAATGTGAATCCATCTTTCGCTTTGGATCAATTTCAACTGTTTCAGTTGCATCAGGACATGATCTGTCTAAAGAGATGTGTCCTTGACTGTGTTACACAGCAATCTGTCTTCATGTCCTCATGTACTGAGAAGATGAATGATTATGTTACAATAATAGAATTTAGTCTATGGAATTCGGTCTACCGCATTAGGAAGAGGGACACTTTGTGAAGATGCTGAGGTTGAAAGAATGAGTCTGTCAGTTCTTTCTCTCTCAGAGAGAGAGAGAGAGAGAGAGAGCGAAGTAGAGGAGCGATTTTGCTCCCCTTCCTTTTTTTTCCTGATTTTTTCTTAGCAATTAATTAATTCTATCCATCCGTTATGCCAATTTGAGTGAGCTTCTTTTCCCAAGATTGTTCCATCTGTTTTAGCTTTTCCAGTGATGTTTCTGTTTTGGTTTTTTGTAGATTGTGCATTGGAAAAATCATTTAAAATTTCCAGAGGACGCCAGATTGTCACCTGAAGCAAGGGATTTGATCTGTAGGCTTCTTTGTGACGTGGATCACAGGCTTGGTACTCAAGGGGCAGAACAGATCATGGTATGTTGTGTTGTTGATTTGATGTAGCATCACTCTAAATTACGCTGAAGTATGCTGCATTAATTCGATGGTGCTATCCCTTTTCTTATCACTGTTCTTGCATTTGCTTATAACTCAAAGCTGAACTGATCAGGCTCATCCTTGGTTCAAAGATATCGACTGGGATAGACTTTACGAAATGGAAGCTGCTTTTAAGCCACAGGTCAATGGAGAACTTGATACACAGAATTTCATGAAATTTGACGAGGTGAACGATGCTAGTGTACTTTCACTTATCTTTTATGGAGGTCATTCTTTGTGTTTGACTATCAAATGGATTTTCATGTTAATTAAGAAGAGGTCATGACATAATGCAATTAGTCAACACACTCCATTCCTTGATATCATTGCATTTTCAGGTTAAGGCATGTTCAGGAATCATGATAAGGTTTCCAATGGCAATGTCCTTCAATGGAATGGACATATTATTTTTTCTACCGGACATGATTTCTTTCATATCCTTATATGAAATGATTTTGTTAGTAAAATTTTCTTGATCAATTGTTTGAGCAGCGGTTTTCATGCTTTTACCTCTCCTCGTTAAGTTTGTGTTGTCAAAATATCTCCAGAATGACCATAGATGTTCCAGTTTAACAGTATGTTATATTAACAATCTGACTCGTTGAATAGGTGGAACCTCCTATGCCTTCAAGGACAGGATCTGGACCTTCAAGGAAGGTAAATATTGTTCAGTGGGGAATATAAAACGCTTGACTAGATTGATATGATTTTTATGATTGATTGCTGCTGCTGTTGCTCATGTTTAAGGTGAAGAGCAATTCATGTTAGAAATTTCCTCATAAGACATCTAAGCATTTTACATGCTGTGGACATTAGATGACAATATTTCTATTGTATGTGAGTGAGATGGGGTGAGTCTAAAATATCACTAATAGGAAGCTTGAGAAACAACCGGTACTTTTCACAAATCTTTTTTGTTTATCCTGAACCTTCTAAAATATGCTGCTGGATCTTTTGAATTCTTCAGGAAAGAACAATTGGCACGACATCCATCTTTTCGGTAAAGAAGAATCTTTTCTTACATAAAAAGTTATTTAAACTATGCCTTTTTGCTGGTACTCTGAGAATATAGAAATATCCTATTGCTTGACTGGAAAATCACTTATCTTCTGTCAACTTATCTAGTTGTCTTAAAAGACAAGCCGCATAATTGCTCTTTTCCTATGTATTCGAATCTAATTGCTATCTTCTTCTTCTTCTTCTCTCACATGCACGCGCCCGCATTAGCAGGTCACAAAAGATGGGTGCTGGGGTTTTGAAATTGCACATGACCATGTCGATGTCGTTGGAGAATTGGTTGGATTGATGGCTGCTATAATCTTTATTTTTACCTTTCACGTGATGTCTGTATTCTGCTATTATACACAAGGAGAACTATCTATCCTTTTTACTTTGGTATTCTATAAGACAAGCTGGAAGAAAATACCATTCGACCTTGTGTCAAAATTACTTTGCATGAACAACCCGTATTGCCACCAATTTTATGTTATGGCTGACATCTTTTGAGTTCTGCTGGGAGAGGGTTGGTTTGTTTCAGCTTCTGATAAGTACTTTTTCTTTGCCTCCAAAATTTTTGAAAATGACAAATTGTTTTAAATTTAGAATAGATAAATATATAATCCTGTCTACATGTCCATGTTTGCATGTCTAAAAGTTATCAGGTGTTTGACATGAAGTAAAAGTTGAACTTCAAAGCTCCATGAGAAGGAAATGGCAAAAAGCTAAAAGTAAAATGGATTTGGCTGAAATGATCTCATTGCATGGCTTATGGGTTCCTCAATGTGCAATATATAGAACAACGCTGACACGTAATGTGCTGGTGAAGATGTGTGGCAGTGGTTAATTCTGCTTGTTGATTGTTCCAAGTGTCATCTATGGAGGATGCGCAAGCTACTAGACCTGAATAAATCTAAGTGTAGGTTATTAAGCTTTGAGCCAACTCCTGTGTTCACTACATAGGGAAGACGTGTGTTGACAGTTTCAGGTGAAACTCACAATATTCTTTCTCATCAGCATCATTCATATGATTAACACATTACGGAGAGTAAATCATACAGCTTAAAAAACTTTGGTTATGTTGGGTGAATTCAGTTCTAGTAAGTTTGAGTAGGAGGTCATCTGCTAGTCTACTTGCTGTTTTATCTTCTTTTCTGCCATTAAATGACGTTGTTGATTTGCAGATAGCTTCTTGTTTTTGGATCTTTAAACTTGCCATGACTATGTGTGAGTTGCCACCTTATGTTATTCTGTGGGCTATTGCAGATGTTGTTGACACCTAAGGACCTCAGTTTTGTTGGGTACACATACAAGAATTTTGAGGCACTTAAGGGGGCTTATGATCTCTATGGTATGGGACTTGAGATTTTTCAAATACATTTCCTCCGTTCTGAAATTTCAGTTGCCTTAATCTCTAGATGCTTTTCTACATGAAGCCTGGGCAGTATGTTCCATGGAGTAGTTCTTAATAACGATATCTGTTCAGATGCGATAAGCTTGTTGAATGGAGTATAATAAAAAACAAGGATTTGGGGTACTAGTGAAGCATCATCTATACGGATTTACCCTGCACATTCGACCATGGACAACGGCATAAGTCCAGCGGCACCTAAATCCCATGTATATGCCGGATGAAATTAGGAAAGATGCTATTATTTTAAACATGTATCATAGATAGACTGATTACTCGATTGATGGCAGGTTCCTTTGTTCGTTGGCTCCTTCTACTTAACCTACGTATACAAAACCATTATGCATTTGCTCCTGAAGTATGCTTGTATTTTATGCTTTGGAGAGACAGTATCCATGTTTAATCTCACTAGCACCTATATGTAATTCTACATTAGTTAATGTAAAATTTCTTAGAAAATTATGGAAAGGCAAATCATGCAGTAGCAGAGAAAGGCCCTAGCCAACAATAGTCATCGATGACTGTTGCAGCCTAACCATTAAAACAACTGTGTTAGCCTAGTGTTAGCCTATTGAATGTCTCGCTATGCATGACTCATTAGTAAGCAAAAAATGAGAGAAAACCCCAAAAGGTGGGAGTTGTGACCTGATCTTGACATTTATTTAGGTTCTTGTAATTATGCGACTAACGTAATTGTCTCATATCGATTCTGCTAAATGCCCATACATGCCTTGTTCGTCTAATTGGTTCTTGATGGCCTTATACTATTTGTTTTCTTTTTGTTGGCTGTGGAGTAGTCCATTCTGACACGAAGAGGAGTTCATCACCAGCACGGTCATCCACCGACTCATTCCAAAGTAACACCTCACCAACTTCACTTAACAGAACTTTTCATGCTTTCCAATTGATGAATGGCAAGTTAATTTGATCACGCAACTTTTCAGGTGACACTGGAATGGGCTGCTCAACTGTCGAGTTGACCCCTGACAGCCCCGAAAAGCAGATGCTTGCATCGCAAGGGGACATGATGCCGCAGTGAAGAGTGGCCAACTCCACAGATCAGCTTACATAACAGACGATCCAGATCCTCGCAGCAAGGTGAGGGGTGCACCTGCTTATTTTTCAGTCAGGTTTCGCCCCAAGCTACGTTACGAATAACATTGACTGCCTTATATCCCGCAGAACTCAAGCTGATGTATAGTAGTATTGGAATCTTAGGCGATGTTAAAAAGCGTCTGTACGTGTCGGTTGGTAGCCTGTGACGTTTGAAGTTTTGCATGGACGTAGGAATTTTTCAGTACTCACTGGCTGTCCAGACTACCCAGGTTGGCAGGGCTAAGACTTGCCTTCGCTTGTGGTGGGTTGGGCCTCGTTCTGTGTCTCTTGCTTGTTCCTAGCCTTGTAAGGTACCTGTAATTGCTCTTAACTTGTGTCGAGCTGCTGATGGATTAGCGGCGATTGGGAACTACGACTTGAATAGGAAATGAAGTGTTATCGAGTTTTTGTAGCCGGAACTCGGGTTGCTGTACTCTAACCTTCTCCTCATATTCATATGCGTGATTCTGCTGCTACATTTTCATTCTTATCTTCTCGGACGGATTTCGGAGATTAAGAGGAAATAATGCTCGAGAATTTGTTTCCTGCCCCCATCTTTGTTCCTTCATACCTGGGACTGTGACCCCCATTGTCCGGCAATTTTTTAATGACGACCGCCTCTCCGAATTGTCGATTTCGCCTGCTGAATACAGAACGCAGCTGTCGTCGGGACCAAGTAGTTTAGCGTATGTTGCCCCACGACCGTTCTGTCACGGCACAGGCAAGGAATTGCCCGGAAACAAATGCGAAACTGGAAACAAATGCATCGAGGGCCAGCGATCGAGACCACTCCTATTTGTTGCTAGTGCTTCTAAGCTCGTAACCCGTCCGGTCCTAGCCGTCTATATCCTAGAACAACTGTCATTCGCTGTAAGCATCAACTGACTATACTCCACACATTCGAATTAAGGCGAATCGACAAAATTTCACTGCATCGCAAGACCTCCCAAAACGACTCGTGCCCTCGATGACACGGCTGATGAGGGGAGCTGCCCTGTCTGCCCCGTCTTGTCCCCAATCAAAGACGGCCTTGTCTGGTCCGGTGGAAAAAAACCATCTGTCCTGGAGAACCTTCTCCGCCATAATTATTGCGGGACGGCACATTTCCTGACAAGTGTCCCGCCGAGCTGTCTCGATTGGAGACGATATTTTCTCGGGACATTGGAAAGCATCATGCCTCCTCCCTCTCCCTTCTAGAAAAGGTACCAGAACATCATCAGATAAAGTCAAATTCCACGTTCCCCGAAGTTTTCATGTGTATTCCAGGGGTTGGCCAGAGCATAAATTAGTGAGAAAGGGCGGGCGGAAGGGTTGCGTTTAAGGAGCCTCGGACAAGTGTTCCAAGAAAAGATCCTGTCACATCGGCCTTGCTATCAATAATTGACTTCGTTTTTTTCCTTAGGGTTTGCTTACATCCGTGATCAACTCGACCGACGATAAGATCGGCGTTCTCTCTTCACATTTTCCCTGTCCTTTTCTGCTTTTTCTTTAATGACAACTTCGTCGACGTGTGCTTTTGGTCCCGAATTATGGAAATACTTTTATCCCGTAGGATGTGACATTAGCTATTTAAAAAATTAAAATTACTTATTATCACGACAATTGATAGGGTCTTGTTAACAAATATCACGGCGGTTGGTAGAGTATTGTTGATAAATATCTCGCCGGTTTTGAGTGATTAATTTTAGATTTTACTTGTTTTGTAGAAAATATTTTTCAAAAGAATATTTTTCTTGTTTTCTGACGTTTATTTCGCTTGAAAAATAAGTCAGCGGAAGTTATTTTCCTAATCAATGGAATTTCCTACCAAAGCTAAATTTCAAGAAATGTTTTTCCAAAATATGATTATATATCAACACTTGAATCAATAACTCTATGTTTAGGCATGGAAATCCAAACTCTCGCTCTTAGGCTCTTAGCAGTAGGGGCGAGTCTTTTGCGCTCAAGCTCGAGGCTCTAGCGCCCTGTCCATTTACACCAAGCCTAAGACCCCAGCCATTGCACTTGGATCCATCAAGGTTGCGACTAGGAACTAGTGCCCGTGCTCGAACTCTAGGCCTAGAAATACAGAGGCCAATTTTAAAAAAAAAATCAAAAATTTAAAAAATATATATTTTCTCTTTATCCTTATTCCTTTGCTAATCACCTAGTCTCGTGCAACTAGCCATAAGAATGAGTCGGCGAGGTTTGAGCTCAAGCCTTGCCAAGGCTAGTGAGGCTCAAGGTCGCCAATCTTGGGCAAGCTTGACGTCATCACATCTCCTCAAGCTCGAGTCTCACCATATCTAAGTGAGACTCGACGTCGCCTAAGGTAGCAAATAACCAGAGCTATTACTCACTACATCAAAAAATTTCCATTAATGAAAGATGCAAATTCATTGGAAAATCAAAACTACACACGTCGGATGAAATGGTTGTTGTTATATGCTCCAATAACGAATCATTGGTTTAAATAAAAACTAAATAAAATAAATAGACTTTTCTAGGACGGGGTTCACCTATGGTACCCAGTGCCCAATAAAGGAAGAAGGCAAAAAAACAGAAAAATCATTAAAAAAAAATCAAATAAAAAATTTCCACGTCAAGGTAAGCCAAGATCACATTGGACGGTCGACGTCGTTATATGCAATTTCAAATCAAATGAGATTTTTTTTATCAGACGACGGAAAATATTTCTCGGTAATCTTCGCGTCGTAGTCAAACACTAAATAACATTATCATTTTCTCGAAAAACGACTTCCCATAAAATCTTCTTTCCGAAATCTTAAATTTTCCGGGACCCGAACAAAAATCATAGAAACCATCGGTCAACGGAATCCGATACACTTCCATAAACTAAATTAGTTTGAACAAAACAAGCGACGCATGATTTCCGTGTAACGAGGGGGACACGTGTCGGGAGGAGATCGTTTGGGGACGGAGGAATTGACGGACGGCCGGGGGGAGGGGTTAGGCGTCGCGCTGTCCCTTCCCGGTTCGTGCTCGGTCGTCGCCCCGGTTGTTGGTCAACAGATTGGGATCGCAGGAGGAGGCGGAAGAGATCCGGAGTACCACGCTTCCGAGGCGGAGGCTGCACACGTGGCGGAAACCCAGATGAGCTTCCCGGGCACGAAAGTCAAGGAGCGCCCGAAAAAGATCGCCCCTTTTTTTTTTTTTTTTTTTTTTTTGGCCTTTTTCTTTTTCTTGTCGACTTCGAGAGAGAGAGAGGGAAAGAGAGATTTATATTTTTTTATAAAAAAAAATTTGATTTGATTTATTTATTTTATTTATTTTTGCGAATTTCGAGGAGGTTGAGGTGTCAGTGCGATGTACCTAACCTTAAACTAACTTTTGCTGTCGATGATCCACACGTCACTTTGGGTTACCCACCCCGGATTCTCCGACGGATTTGTATCCCCCGCACGTGGCGCCCCCTCAATGGCCCGATCTCCCGCCTTCTCTCTCTCTCTCTCTTTCTCTCTCTACACAAGATTTCCCACGGGACAAGGCGCCTATCGTGTCCCCATTTCATATCTGACTTCAATTTCGTCCTGAACTCCTATTTTTATCTCGAAGAAAAATCGCAAACTTCCAATCGTTTTTTTTCTGGAACTCGTTCGATCCCATGTCTAAAAATCGGCGTCTAGTTTCCTCGAAATTATCGACATTGACGCTATTATTAGATTCCCTGCACCATCACTGATATCTTTGTTTTCGTATGGAACAGTAACAATCTCCTCATGCTGAGAATCTCGAATAAACCAGCGATCATTTTCGAGTACAAACTTAATTTTAAGATTAGGGCTCTGTTTGTTTTCACTAAAATAAATGATTTAGTGAAAATGATCATAGGTATAATGAAAGTAATTTTTTCATTAAATTTTTTCGTTGAATTTATTATTTCATACGATACAAGAGATCATTTTTGAGGAAAATATTTTTCAAATTATTTATTTCCATAAAAGAAATAAAGCTTCAAATGAAAGTCAACAATTCTTTTAGATGAAAAAAGTGCATAGCATAATTAAGATTTGACTTAAAGTTTGAGATTTATTAGAGAATTAGACCTAATTTACCGGCCCCCGTCACCCCCAATAGTTTTAGGCATTTTGACCTCTTCCGCCTCCAATCGAATACATTATCATAAAATTTCGATATTTTGGCAGATACCCGCGTCACACGGGACCCACAAGATACCCTCAAGGGATGTAAGTCGTTTCGTGTTATCTGAGGACCGACCGAATATCTAATTAATATACTTCGATTCGGGCGTGGCTTCGAAAAGCCTATTATCATCTGTGCTGTCTTCATGTTTGCAGAGGTATTCTTGAATGTAAAAAGAAGAGGAAAAGGAAAATTAAAGTTCTGAAAAGGAAAAATCTTTGGCCCATGCCTGTGTTCCAGAGATCCTTCTCTCCTGGACAAAGAAAACAAAATCTTTTTCCCGGCGGAGCTCCTTTTTCTCGCCGACATTGATTTTCCGGGAAAGCAAAAATATTTATCTTCTCAGGATATTAGTAGGCCATTGAATGTTGCACATAAGTTCATCAACAAAATAATAAAATCGTTAACAAAATCGTCACGAAAAAAGAGACATACATAGGTATGTGTAAAATTTGGAGCCAGGAATTTGCTAAGATCAGGCAATTTTGAGACCATCATTGGCAAAATCTGACTATCTGTAATTGCATGGAATATATACAAACCTCGTAAATTGATTAAAATAAGAGAAGGGATCTTTCCATGTCTAGTGTCCTGGTAATTATCTCCTCATGATGCAATAAGGAACTCGATGCTTCAAGAGGTCTAAAAATCAATATCATTTGAAACAGGTGAAATTGGAAAAAAGAATATCTCACTTTCGGGAGTTTATGTTTTTTTTTCTTTTTCTTCATACAAATTTTTTCGAGAAGGGGATATTTTTTAATTGAGAAAAACAGAAAGAGCAAAGTTAGATAATTTTAAGTTTTCTCACGTCGAATATTATTTATTAAATAAAGTAGCGAGAGCACATTAATTTTTTTTTTTTTTTTACAAATGGGACTTATATATTGATTGGGTGTTACATCTCTCCTAAAGTACACAATAAACAAGATGAGTACACACATTTGTGTAATCCCATTTCCACCAACCGCGGAAAAACGAATTTTAACCAACGATATAGAATGATCAAAATGCTAGATTATACTACAAAAATTATCACTTTTTGGGATTTCTCTATAGGCGAGCAAATTAGAATGACGAACTGAGAATCGGCTAGATTGGCCGGTTAAACCGATTTCTAGAGGTGTCACTCTGATTATCGATTCCATATAAATGGAACTGGTAATTTTTGGTCCAATTCCCGATTCAAGGGGAACTGAATCGATTACATTATTTTTTAAATTTCTTAAAAATAACAATAAATCCTAAAATAGCAACAAGTTCAATAATTCCTTCATAATAATAAAATTTAAAGGTGGAATTGCAACGATTGGTTCCGTTAGATCGGTCTGGCTTTCAATTCATGGATGGAACTAAATCGAAACCCCTAAATCTTTCGTACGATAAATAAAGTTAAAACAAGCACCTCTCTCCAAATTTTCAATAAATTTCACTTTCCATCGACCAGTTCGACACGATACGCTACTCAGCATTTCCAGGTTCATTGCGCCAACTTTCGCTCCCGGTCGGCCTCCTAGACCTACCTAGGCGATTAGAAAAAACATAGACTTAAAAAGAAGATGATGCGGATCGAGACCCGTTCGTTGCGCCACCTGCGCGTCCCTCCACGGCTCCTTCCTTCTCTCTCGTGTTGGATCGTCCAAGAATTCGTATGATGCCATCACACAATCAATCTTGATTTTGTAGGGTACCCACCGAACCCAGACAAAGAACTCACGTCTTATAAAATGGGGTCCGAAAATCATTACTTTAAAATTCCCTACGACTTTCCCACCGATCTGGGTTCCGTCCAGAGGTAGGTGAGACACCGTGTCCTCCTTAAATTTTTGGATTAATACCCCGAAAAATCCCAAACTAAGACACTCGCGACAAATTTATCTCAAACTATTTTTTTACCACCTAAAAATCCAAAAGCAGATACCGCTCGACAAATTTATCCCAAACCTACACACTTTGTGATAAATTTACCTTTCTTTAGTTTTCGTTGAATTTTATTGTCAAATTATTAAATCAAATAACACATGACAGTTGTCACAGTTTACAATTTTTGTGATTTTTTAATGGTATTAATCCAATTTAGCGGATGGTATATTTGTCTCAAATTTACCAATTTGGGGTTTTTTGCGGTCGAATAAATTAGTTTTGGGTAAATTTGTCATAAATGTACTAGTTTATAGTTTTTTATAATCAGTCATGATAAATTTGTCGTAGGTATACCAGTTTAGGGTTTTTTATGATAAAAAAATAATTTGGAGTAAATTTGTCATAAATAAACCAATTTGATGTTTTTCAATGTATTAACCATAAATTTTTCCATGTTTCGTTCGTACTTTGTAATCAATCTCGGTTTCTTTCGGTCAATGTGCGTGTACGTGTCCCGTCCGTGGTGTAAAATCCCGAATGCGCCGAGTCGTGTCCGTGACGTAAAATCCCGAACGCAGCGTGTCGTTAGGAGAGATGGGTTAGTCGGTACGCGAAAGTTTTGCGCGCGTGCCTAGTCGCCGTTACGATAAAAAAAAAAAAAAAAAAAAGTTGTCTTTTTTTTAAATTTTTTTTTCTTGAAATTGGGTTTGGAGGGTAATGTCCTGTTGCCATGTGATTGGTGGGATTGATTTTCAATGAAATTGGAATGATGGGGTCTCGTTTCTCGATGGTGGACACGTGTTCGCCTTCTTCCGTTTAAAGTCTTTGTGGTCTGCTGCGGTGCGGTTTCTTTTAAGAGTTTCTTCTTCTTGCCTCCTTCTCCCTCTTCCCTCCTCCTTTCCTCCCTCCTTCCCTTCTGTTCTCCACACGCCGCTTCAGTGCTTATTGAGAGGGTAAGCAACTTCCCATCTCTCTCTCTTTCTGGGTTTTGTTATAGCTCTTGAGCTTTCTTAATCTCCCTGTTCTTGGGAGTGGTTCAGAGGGTCTTGAAAGATTGTACCTTTAGGCGGTTCTGTCGTTGATTCTTGATGTGCCAATCGATCGAGAAGGTGTTTTCCCTTGTGTGGTTGATTTTGATGCCTGTTCTTGATTTGTGCTTGACTGATCTGAGAGTGTCTAGATGGGGTAAAGAAGAGACCCACATAATCCGAGCCAAAAACAGAAAGAGAGAGAGACCTACCCAAGACTCTAGAGATGAAATAGATCTCCTCAGATTAGGCAACCCATCTTCTTTGTGAAGTTTGTGCCAATTGGCAAATCGGAAAATGTTTATGATGAACCCATTTGGCCTCTCTCTCTCTCTCTCTCTCTCTGTTAGCGGGTTTCCTTGAAACTAATCGGTTAGATTCTCGTATGTTGCTCATGGATTTAACTCTCTCTGTGTTAGCGGGTTTCCTTGAAACTAATAAGTTAGATTCTCGTATGTTGCTCATGGATTTAACTCTCTCTGTGTTAGCGGGTTTCCTTGAAACTAATCAGTTAGATTCTCATATGTTGCTCATCGATTTAACGAAAAGTAATGATTTGAGGGAAAGAAGAGAAGCTTTTGGTCATCTCTCTTTCATATGTTAAACTTTTTGGCCATGTACTTTCAGTTCGGTATATGGATGTTGAATCAGATTGGGGTTTGTAAGGGTGAGTATATCGGGCCGGACCGGTTGGTCCGGTCCGGTGATTTTCGGTCGGGTTCCAGGTTCCAGGGGAACCGGACCGGACCGGACCAACACTTTTTAAAAATATATATATAATTTTTATTTTTTTAAAAATAGCAATAAACCCTAAAATTGTAATAACTTTAGTATTTTTTATTTAATTTTTGCAAACTGGCTGGTTCCATTGGACTTGACCAGGCTGGTTCCCTGTCCTAGGACCATCTGGTCCGGTCCCCGGTCCCAAAAAAGGGGAATCAAACCGGACCAGGAACTGATCACCCCTAGCGGTTTGAGTGAATTTTGCTTCTCACTTCTCTGTACTTTGTTTTCTATTGCTCCAGACTTCTGTGAGTTTGTCTCATCATGATTTATGTCCCTCAACTTAGGTGATTTCTCTAAAAGGCGGTTCGGAGGTTAGCCCAAGTGAAAAGAGGCAAAATAATGCTTTAGATTTTTGTGGAGGGTTGAGGCAATCAAAGCTGTGCCATACAACAGAGGTGATAAATGGAGGAGATATCTTCTACGCTAGCTGTGCCGTTTAGACTGAATAATATGACCAGTGACGAATCTGCACTACAAACCCAAATCGAAATCACTGGACTGAAGCTTATTGCGAGCACTGCTAGTTTGTTATCGGACCATCCAGGGGTGTTGTTCGCCTTCTATTTCTGATCATGCAGCTGCCCAGGATTTGAGTTCTGGCGGTAAATCAGGCAAGTTTGGTGTTCTGACACTGTCAACTGATGAAGATGAGTCTAGAGGAGGTGGAATTTTTTGGAAGACAGTGGAGAATGAACTTAAGTTGACACCGGAAGATGGGAAAGTGCATAGTCCATATGCTTGTGGCCAATTTATCAATTACTCTTGTTCATATACGGTTGCTAGTGACGCCACTAGTGCTTGTCATGAAGAGTTTGTACCAGTGAAAGCAAGTTTTGATAAGAAATCAATGACTGTTATTGATGTCAGTGATGCAACACTGGGGAGCGTTTCCAATGTGAATAAATTGGGTGAGCTTGAGTCTCGGCGAGAATTACAGAGAACTGCAAGCCGGGGTGTCTCCGAAGTGGATTATGTCCCGCTTTGGGGATTGAATTCTATCTGTGGAACAAGACCAGAGATGGAAGATGCCGTTGCAGTGGTACCTCGGCTTTTGAAAATTCCTTCTCTGATGCTGGCCAGCGGACAAAATTTGGAACTTAGAAATCAACATGGCAAAGATTTAACAGCTCATTTCTTTGGGGTCTATGATGGACATGGTGGTAGCCAGGTAAAAACCAGATATAGCTTTTTAAATCTCTAAACCATATTTTTATATGACGAGCATGAGAATGCACAAACTGCTTATAAAACTATAACGCAGTACTAACTAGGGCTTTATTGGTATAGGTTGCTAGCTACTGCCGGGAAAGGATACATTTAGCTCTGGCGGAGGAGATGGAAGTTGCAAAACGTGGCTTCCGTAATGGAAGTAGCTGGAGTAACGGAAAGGAGCAATTGGAGAATGCCTTCTCCAATTGCTTTCTAAAGGTTGATGATGAGGTCGGCGGTGTATCCAGATACACGAATGGAAGCGACCCTTCTCTCATAGAATCTATGGCCCCTGAAACAGTAGGTTCTACTGCTGTGGTTGGCTTAGTTTGTTCGACACACATTATAATTGCAAATTGTGGCGATTCGAGGGCAGTTCTCTATCGCGGAAAAGAGACTGTGCCACTGTCGGTAGATCATAAAGTAAGTCATGTTGCTGGAGTTGTATTTTTTTCTTTTCTTTGATCTTTTAGTATTGTGATGAATTCCAGCTGTTTCTGTTTGCACTGACCTCTGTATGGCCTTTGAATGTTTTGTTCAGCCAAATAGAGAAGATGAGTGTGCACGGATAGAAGCTGCTGGTGGCAGAGTTATTCTGTGGGATGGATTCCGGGTTTGTGGCGTTCTTGCAATGTCAAGGGCGATAGGTAGGTTCTTTTGAGTCCATGATCCTATTTTCTGCTTCTGTAGTATAAGTCTTATCTACGTCGAGGATGGCAATACCTTGACTTGTATGTTTGCAACTTCTTCTAGAGATTTTGAAGCACCGATGGAGGGTTATTCCTCCTTAGTCTTCGGTTGGTGTGAAATTTGAATAGCTGATTAGAACAGGGAGCTTCAGTAGTACCCCCTTAATTGCCTGCGCCCCTAGACGACCCATGCTTTTGGCCCTTTATAGACTGTCTTTTGCCCCCACTTTATTGCATATTCTCAACACCGGGGGGTTATTGCAAAAAGTTAGGAGTAAATCAGTGTTCAAAAAATACAGAGATTGCCAACATTTGTTGTAGAGAAGTGTAGGGTTTTGAACATATGGGGTACTTGTGAGAGTAATCATATATGTAATCTGCCAGGACGTCATTCCATCACGCCACTTGTTTAATCGTTATTCTCAGGACTCTTGCTTATCAGTTTGTCCATGTAACTGGCCGCTAACTTCCAACTATCTCGCTGACCATTTTCTTGTCATTCTCAGGTGATAGATACTTGAAGCCCTCAATCATCCCAGATCCGGAAGTGGTGTTCTTTCCACGGGCAAAAGAAGATGAGTGCCTCATTCTAGCCAGCGATGGTCTCTGGGATGTCGTGACCAATGAGGAGGCCTGTGACATGGCGAGGAGGAGAATCCTCCTTTGGCACAAGAAGAACGGTGACAACCTTCCTGCGGAAAGGGGCGAGGGAACTGACCCGGCGGCGCAAGCAGCCGCGGATTATCTTTCCAAGCTAGCTCTTCAGAGGGGAAGCAGAGACAACATCTCTGTAATAGTAATTGACTTGAAAGCTCAGAGAAAGTTTAAGAAAAAGATTGTACCCGAGGCCCAAGAGCCAGGAACTGTGAATACATAGTTGTATGCCCCTTTATATCTTATGAGAACAGCAGGTAGTTCGGTTGAACCGAGTGGTCCATGCATACATGCCATGTCACATTTGCTTCCCCATTCATGCTTTATTGAGATGAACCCCAGGTGCCAATTGAATGTTGGAACCGACTGGTTAAAACCTCCATAGCCGGCAGACTCGATATCTCTTTTTCATTTGGCTGAGGTTTCTGTGTGTCTGTCATAACGCTATTTCCAGATTTCAAGATCGAGATATGATATGCCTATGCGGATAATTTGTCTAGTTACAAGCTTTCCTCATGATGATGTCAATTAACAGTAGTGGGTTTCGATGACGGTAGAATCAACATGCAATAAGTGATGATGGCAGAATCAACATGCCATAAGTACTCGAGTAGGACGGACATTAACAACGTGTTACTAGCCAAATTTGCTGCAAGTCCTACATTGGTGATGTCGAATTACTAAGCTCATAACCAGAGCTTAGCATAGTACGGAGCTTCCTCAATGATGTCAATGCACAGCAATGGGTTTTGATGACGCTAGAATCAACATGCCGTAAGTACCGAGAGTAGGATGGACTTCAACATGACTTGAGTAAGTCCTTACAAGGCTCGTGGAGAAGAAATAAACGAGAGATCCGTTTTGGGATGGGAGACTCCAAAATATCATCCCCTATTCCCTCCTCAGGAAGACAAAAATAGAGGAAGGAATTTGGGGCCTCATGATGATAAGTGTAGACAACACATCAGGACTAAGTTCTCGCTACCGCCGAGTAAGCTGGTATAGTAGACATCCGCGCCTATGGTGAGTGAGAGCAAGTGAATCCTTCTGCAGGTTTGTCAGCCTTACGGCAAGGTTAGAGAACCCGTAAGTACTGAGAGTAGGACAGACTTCGGTTTATCAGCCTTACGGCAAGGTTAGAGAATCCGTAAGTATCGAGAGTAGGACAGACTTCAACAAGGTGTCACTAGCCAAATTTACCGCAAGGATGACTAAGCTCATAACCAGAGTACAGGGTAGTACGGAAATAATCAACATAACGGGGGTGAAAATATTTGCAAGTGTCCCGGCTAAGAACTATTGAGGCGGAAGTGCGATGATGTTAAAGCGAAAAAAGTTCCACGTTGGGTGGAGAAGTAAAGCGAAGCAATGAATGTATCTTTATTGGCAAATGAAGTCGCTCACTTGAGCTTTACATTCAACTGGAAGTACTGACAAATTTGGACTTCGCCTCTTCTTTAGTGACTCCCCGGATGGCGTTAAAGTTATCAAAGTTAAAACAGTAGATGCCATAAAAAAAACGGAGCACGCAAACTCCACAACAGCGAACTACGAAATACAACTCATACATGTGAAATCAAACAGTTGATTTGAAACTATAATCGTGTGTCCAGAGTTTCTATGAAGAGCAACATAAACCAGAGAGTTGCAGACCTTTGGCATTATGTACAAACTGAATCCAAGAAAAGAGTAAAACCACAAGTCAAAAGCCAAACACCCTTCTCAACATTAATAGCACGATAAATACATCCCTCTATGCCCAATCAAAAACTATACTATCTACACGTATGTTTAGTAGTTGATGGAACATAAGCTCTCCTGCTACCGGCAGACAGTACCCCAATCAGTTCAGGAATCAATTATGTTGAAGGAAAATTTCGATAGCAGCTGCGGAACTCCAGCTATAATCGGCCCATATGTCTGCACAAACAGAGATTGAACCAAACGAATCATATCGTAGCATACAGCAACTTCTAGGGGCAAGAGAAAAGGGTAAACCCACAAGATAAACACTTCAATATCAGAGATTTAACTTTAGATGACAAAGGACATAGGGATTCTTTTTCTATTAAAGGTAAGTTCATGAAGTCAGGGGGGCATCGTTATCACCGAGGTCACAGGACAAATTGGAGCCCTTGCCTGACACAATCCTCTCCTATCCCCTTACAAGTGATTATCGACGTATTTGGTCCGGGGCACAGGAACCATCAAGTATGAGTCCCCCAAATTCCATACCAGATCCATGGGAGTCTGGGTCGTAACAATATTAGTCAATCGAAGTTGCTAAGCTAAGCCCAGATGGTCAGTGGATCTGGTCACCCAAGCAAGGACCACGGCAGGAGACACAAACCAGCCAAATTCACTCCGCAAAACCAAAATTACAAACTCTGGTCGTGGGGTGACCTGCAAAGCTCATGTAAGCCAGGGAAATTGTTTCCTTCAGCCACACTAGAAATTTGCAGGTCTTAATAGGGTAGGTAAGTTTGCATCTTCAAACTTCAGGATTTCTCCACATTTGAAGTAAATTATATGTAGTAGTATTCCTAAAATTAACCTCTTCACGGAAAAACGTTTCTTTAGTTATAATTTCCAAGATCTCTCATCTAGCAAGAAGAAAAGGTCTTCACATATCACTGGCAACAGGATTTCATACATCACATAAGAAT